>OZ004715.1:31827941-33027941 GCA_963924515.1 Vespertilio murinus | reverse complement strand
GTTTGCCCTGTGACCATTATTCTAGGGGCTGTATTTTTACAGCTGACCCTTCTCACTTGCAAACATAACAGCTGCCATGTGTTGAATTTGGGGGTTGTCCATGTTTTGATACTGTAAAGTTAAATTGATTTCTTGGTTCTGAAATCTTAGTGTTGCTTCATCTTCCTTCTCAAATAGCTGTGAGAGAGCAGGGAGGGAAGGGAATAAGAAATATTCTAAGGTGAGTATTTTTTTAAAAATTAAATATTGTTCAGGTTTAATCATGGCTTCTATCAGTCAACAAATACTTTTTGACCCCTTGCCAAGTTCATGTGCTTTGGGGATTCAAAGAGGTACAAGGCAGGCCTTCAGGAGACAGGGGAGTAAGATGGGAAAGTAACTGAGGCTGCAGGACAAAGGGTGTGCACAGAGAGCTGAACACATAGTGTAATGCATCCTGCAGAGTTTTGGGAGAATCAAATGCAGAAAGGAGGCTCCAGGAAAGTTGGATTTCGAGCTGGGCTTCCAATGTTGGAACTCCAGTTGTAGGAGAGAAAGCTTTCAAGAAAGGAAGCATCCAAGATCTCAGATGAAAAGTACTGTGTGGAGTATAGCAACCAATACTGATTACATTATCTGTAATTTTCATGGAACTTTTGTACCTAGCCTTTGGATGCCCACAGCAAGCCTTTGAGGAGGTTAATACCCTATTTTATGGATGAGGATGTCAAGGCTCGGGAAGCGAATTGATTTTCTAAGTTGCCTGGACATTGTTAAATTTAGCTATGCTCAGTGTTCATCTACATCTCAAGGTTTACTTCATAAGCGTGGTTGTGTTCTGCTCTGTAGAGAGTACCTCTACTTTCAGATTGAGCAGTTTAACAGAGCCCTTTTGCTTTTTGTCTGTTTCCTTACACCTGTGTTCTTAGATAGCATAGTTTAATTCATTATTATCCCAGGGTCTGGCCAGCCAACATCACCGTGCTTTCTTGCCACTTTAAGAATAGACTGGCTTCTAATAAAATCTGTGGGAATTATGTTTTTACTGTCATGATTTCATCTCTGGACTTACCAATGGGAAAAATAACAAGTAAGAGGTTACTTCTTTCTTCCTGGCCTTTACTTTTCCCTAAATTATAAAGGGAAATTGAGAGCCTGCTTTCATTTGCCTTTATCCAGCTGTTCTGGTCGGGGGGGAAAAATCAGTGCTAAAGTAGAAGTATGTATATCTTGTTGCAGAACAAAATCATTGGGTTCCTTGTAATAAATATAGCAAATTGTTGTGGATTTTATGCCTTTTGCTACTAAATTTAGGCCTTTGTGTTTATCTTACCGTAATCTTCCTTAGAAGAGGCCATACCTAATTCTCCTTAGCATTTTATTAAAAGGAAAGAAACCTGGCTTTGAAAATATTTTTTTTAATTTTTGTAAAAGATACACATATATAATATTTATGTTATCCTTTGTCTAACTTAAGTTTATTATTGAATAGGCGTTTTAAAGCACCAATTCAGTATCAACTCTTTAGAAATAACTATTTCAAGTTTGTATATCCAAATACTTACTTCCCCTTTTCTTTTTTTCAACAATGACCTGTAAAAATAAAACTTTATTTTTCTTTAAACTTTTTTGTTGTTAACCCTTGCCCAATGGTATTTTTCCATTGATTTTTAGGGAAAATGGAAGAGAGAGGGAAAGAGAGAGAGAAACATCAATGTGAGAGAAACACATTGATTAGTTACCTCCTGCGCAAGCCCTGACCAGGGTGCAGGCTGAGGAGGAGGTATGTGCCCTTGACTGGAATCAAACTCAGGACCCTTCGGCCCACAGGCTGAGGCACTTCCTCTGAGCCAAACTGGCTAGGTTAAAAACTTTATTTTTAAATACCTTGAAAGTTAGGCTGAAATAATATTAAGTCTATCTCCCATCAGCCCTTAGCATCATAGGCCTAGAAACAGAGTATTCTTGTGGAAAGAGCATAGGATTTGGGTCTAAAGAATAGGAATTCAGTCCTAGTCCTGCCACTTTGATACATCATTTCCTCTTGCCTGGACTTCATCTGTACCGATAAAAAGGGATAATAATATCTGCCCTACAATGTTGGTGTTATAATGTGCTTTGAAATCTTTAGAGATATAATACAAACATTCATTCATATATATATATATATCTCCCATATATGCATATATATTTTTATTGATTTTTTACAGAGAGGAAGAGAGAGGGATAGAGAGTTAGAAACATCGATGAGAGAGAATCACCTCCTACTGGGGATGTGCCCGCAACCAAGGTACATGCCCTTGATTGGAACCGAATCCGGGACCTTTCAGTCCACAGGCTGACGCTCTGTCCACTGAGCCAAACCGGTTTCTGCCAAACATTCATTTTATAAGCTAAATGTAGATGAACCAAATGGAAAACTGCCATAGATTTTTAAAAATATTTTTTATATACAATAGGCCTTTGAACATAAATGTTTTGAGTCAAACTTTCAACAATCATAAACTATTAAAATGGTAATTCACATTAAATGGATATTATTTGAATGTAAAAGAGATTAGCAACAGGTGGTTTTGTTGTAGACAAACCTATAAAAACCTATTTGATCTCAGTCAAGGTATAAATAAGAATGCACATTAACTTTCAAATTAGGGTAAAACTTTCTAATGTGAAACGATTGCAACTTCTCAATTAAATTATGATTTTCTAAAGGACAACTGAACATAGTTTTTTCTCTAGTGTGGTCCCAGGTCCTCTAAGGTTAGGCTGTGCATACTCCGTTCTGTTGCTGTGTTCTCTCTCATCTCCAGACTTTGTTCAGCTGAGCCTTCTGCTGGTCAAACACTGTTTCCTACCCCATGGGATCTGCCTGGTATTCCTGCTGGTCCTTCGAACTCAAGCAGTTACCTCTTTTGAGGAATGGTTTCTGACTCACTGCTTTCTACTGAGGCCAGGGTCCAGATGAGATTCTGTAAATTAAAGTCTGAAAGCACCACTCATATTTGAAATAGTTGTATTATTACTATGAGCACAGAAATATCTTGATCCAAACAATGCTTTAGGAATATAAAAATTTTAAAGATCAAGAAAATTTGCTCCCTGCTTTTTTCTTTTATATCTTAAATAGAAGCCCAGTGCACAAATTCATGTGGGAGGGGGTGTCCCTCAGCCCAGCCTGCACCCTCCAATTTGGGACCCCTCGAGGGATGTCCAACTGCCCTAAATGACCATCCCTCTCACAATCCAGGACTGCTGGCTCCCAACTGCTCACCTGCCTGCCTTCCTGATTACCCTTAACCATTTCTGTCTGACAGTCTGATCACCCTCTAATCACCTCCCTGCCAGCCTAACTGATGTCTAACTACTCCCCGGCCAGCCTGTTTGCCCCCCCCCCCCAACTTCCCACCTCTGCTGGCCTGGTCACCCCTAACTGCCCTCCCCTGCAGGCTTGATCACCCCCCACTGCCTTCCCTTGCAGGCCTGGTCCCTCCCAACTGCCCTTCCCTGCTGGCCATCTTGTGGTGGCCACCTTGTGTACACATGGGGGCAGGATCTTTGACCATATGGGGGCAGCTATCTTGATCTTGTGTGTTGGAGTGATGGTCAATATGCACATTACTCTTTTTTATTAGATAAGACAAAGACCTGGTGCATGGGTGGAGGCCAGCTGGTTGCCCTGAAGGGTGTCCTGGATCAGGGTGGGGGTCCCTTTGGGGTGTGGGGCAGCCTGGGCAAGGGGCCTGAGGTAGTTTGTAGGCCGGCCATACTCCTCCTTTCCCCCCCCCCCCCCTAGCAACCCAAGTGGAGGCCTTGGTATCTGGGATATATTTATCTTCTACAATACAATTGAAACTTTGTAGCCTGGAGTGAAGCCAAGCCTTCTGCTAGCTCCTTGGTGGCAGTAATTTCTGTTGGGGTTTATTCACCTTCTATAATTGAAACTTTGTAGCCTGGAGTAGAAGCCTAGGCCGGCCAGGGCAGGTGGAAAGCTTGGCTTCCTCCATCGCTGGGTGCAACCCTAGCCTGCTCTCTCCAGCTCTGCTGCCGCCATTTTTCTTGGGATTTATCTTCTATAATTGAAACTTTGTATCCTTGAGTAGAGGCCTGGACCAGCCAGGGTGTGTGGAAAGCTTGGCTTCCTCCATTTCTGGGGAAACCCAAGCCTCCCTCCTACTCTCTGTGGTGGCAGCCATCTTGGTTGGGGTTAATTTGCATACTCACTCTTGATTGGCTGGTAGGTGTGGTTGGTGGGCATTACTTGTGGGTATAGCAGAGTGGTGGTTAATTTGCATATTACTCTTTTATTAGGTAGGATGTTTCCAAACAAGTTATAACACATGCACAAGAAAAATTAAAATATTTTATACGATCTAAAAATTAAAATATTTTATATGATCTAAATAATAATTATCAAATAAATACCAAGTAAAAAATACAGCATTGCGCTTTACCTCTCTCATATTTGGCTCTCTGATCACAGCCCAAGAGGTAACTGCCCACCTCTTGTGATACTTATTTCCCTGCTTTTTTTACAGTTTTAGTCTGCTATATGGATTCCTAAACAATATAATTTAGTTTGCCTGACTTTGAACTTTTACAAATAGAATTATGTCTTATGTAACTTTTTGTGTCTTGCTTTTTCCCCTCAACATTGTAAAAGTTACCCAGATTTTTTTTGTATCCGAATTTTCCATTTTCATTGCTGTATAGTATTCCACAGCTTATTCATTCTACTATAGATGGATATTTGTAGCCCTTCCAGTTTGGGACCATAATAAATAGTGTGGGTTGGAGTGTGTGTGTGTGTGTGTGTGTGTGTGTGTGTGTGTGTGTAAAAATGTTGCACAGGCATCCTGTAATAGGTCAGAGTTTTTCAACCTTTTTTCCATTATCACCTCCCCTAGGGAGAAAAATTAATTAATTTTAAACGTAGAGTTTAATATTCAAATTAAATTAAGCCTAAAGAATAAGATTTTGCCGAAACCAGTTTGGCTCAGTGGATAGAGTGTCAGCCTGCGGACTGAAAGGTCCCAGGTTCAATTCTGGTCAAGGGCATGTACCTTGGTTGTGAGCACATCCCCAATAGGGGGTGTGCAGGAGGCAGCTGATCAATGTTTCTCATTGATGTTTACTCTCTATCTCTCTCCCTTCCTCTCTGTAAAAAATAAGTAAATAAATAAAAAATATTTTTTAAAAGAATAAGATTTTATTAGATAGGATTAATCTTTGGACACAGCCAAAAGCCATTGTAATGTCCCAAGATATTTTCACCTGCTAGAAACCAGTATTTGCTCCTTTGTGGGGGTAATATTGCTTCCATTGAGAATACATGTTCTAGGTTATATATGTAAGACCAGAATTGTTGGGTCATAGAAAATATGAATTTTCAACATTATTAGATCATGACAAAATGCCTTCCAAAACAATTTGGACCAATTTAATTGATTCATAGTGGTATGTGGGAGTTTCTGTGGCTGTATATCCTTGCCAACATCTTAGTACTGTCCCTTTTTTTAAAATGTGCCTGTTGGGTGTATAATAATATATCATTATGCCTTTAATTTGCATTGTCTGGTTGTCAATGAGGTTAAATAGCTAATGTTTGTCATTTATTTGGATTCCTCTTCCCTGATGTCTTATTTTTCTACTTCAACTCTAAAAATTCCTGTATGTTCTGCTTATGTATCCCTTGTTAAAAGAAAATACAATAGGATGACCTAATTATTCATTTGAAAAATATGACCAAATCCAGAGACCTGTTCCCCACCCCCACCCCCAATATATTTTTATTGATTTCAGAGAGGAAGGGAGAGAGATAGAAACATTAATGATGAAGAGAATCCCCGATTGGCTTCCTTCTGCATACCCCCTGCTGGGGATGGAGCCTGCAACTCTGGCAAGTGCCCTTGACTGGAATCGAACCTGAGACCCGTCAGTCCACAGGTTGACCCTCTATCCACTGAGCCAAACCAGCTAGGGTCTATGTTCTAATCCCAGATGAGCTATTTGAGTTGGTCAGAGTCCTGTCTGTCCCTCTGGTCCTTATTTGCTAAATAAAAATATTGACCTGGCTGGGCAGGTGGGGCTTAGGGGTTGAGCACCAACCTATGAACCAGGAGGTCATTGTTTGACTCAGGGCACATGCCTAAGTTGTGGTCTCGATCCCCATTAGAGAGTTTGCAGGAGGTAACTGACTGATGATTATCTCTCATCACTAATGTTTCAGTATCTCTCTCCCTTTCCCTTTCTCTCTCTGAAATCAATAAAAAATATATATTGGCTGGGTTAGAACAGTGGTTCTCAACCTGACTGCCCATTAGAATTTTATCTGGGGTGCTTTTCAAGAGTACTGATATTTAGCCCACACTTCTACCACAAAGTTTGATTCAATTGGATTAGAGATTTTTATATCTTTCCTAACTTAATATTCCATAATAATAATAATAATAGAATAAGTCTTTCACACCTGGGTTCCATGGTTCTGATCATCCCCCTTGTGTGCACACTAAGTTAAATATGCCAGAGGGCTATTTTCTATTTTTGTAAAAATTTAATCCACAATGGTGTCAACATTTAAAATATTTTTCTATAGCCAATTTACTTTTAGCTGTGGTAGGATTTTCTTTCTTCGATAACTGTCATGACAAGATGCACATCCAAGGACAATATTAAATCATGACGAGCCTTAGAAAGAAGGAGGCACTTGTCAGGTCAGGGCCCAGCACAAGTCTGAGAAGGCTGAATTCATGAATTCCTGACATTGGACTTCCTATTATAAGGTTCTGTCCCATTGCCAGAGGCCCCACATACAATTCCCGTTGGAGAGGGGCTTCTCGGCCTGGGACCATGGCATAGTATGTGCTCCAGGAAAAGTTGGCCAACACTACTCTCCTTGACTGAGCCAACTCCACTCTCCTGGATCAGGTGGGTGGTTATTGGGGCTGGGGAAAGGTACCATGACAGGGCATTATACCATTCTGTCTGCCTCTGTGTATTTTCAGAAGTCTCCATAGTGAAAAATTGTTGTTTTTATTCACTTTCCTGACATTGGTTCAGCAATATTTTCTAGTACCCACCTGCCTGCCACTTGGTATGTGATCAACACCTGACACTTGTGTGGCACTTCCTATTTTTCACAGTGGGTTTACTTGCATTTTACTTAGTTGATCATCATTTTCAATAAGCAATCTTTTGTAACCATCTAGACCCTGGTTATGATAGCAAAAAACAAAAGTTCAAACTGGCTTTAACATAAACGAGGAATTTGTAACCAGGCCTTGTAAGCCTTCTCCCCCCTCCCCCCCCCCCCCCCCCGCCCACCTTGGTTGAGGTTGGGAGTGTTTAATGTCATGACCATCTTTTTCTTCATTGCTCATCCTGTTTTCTCTTTGTTAATGTCATTTTCTCTCACTGAAAATAGGATTTTTTTACCCATGTAGCAAAAAACATGGCCTCAGGTAGTTCTACAATTTAATTCTTCCTTTAAGAGCCTCTTCCCCAGTGGCTCCCAAAGGAAATTCCCAGATACATACTGTGGTCCAGGTCTGAGTCACATGTCTTCTCTGGACCACTTTCAGTAGACAGAGGTGAGCTGCTGTGATTGGCCAACTTGGACCATAGGCAGGTACAGTGATTGGCAGCCTCTCTCAGAGCTATGCGTTTGGGTTGAGAGAAGGAGTTAATTCTAACAATCCACCCCAAAGAAGGAGGAGGGCTGATGTAGGTGGATAGGTGCTGGGCATATATACAGAAGTCCATTCTAAGTTCAGTCTACCCTTAACTCTACGTCTGTGTCTGTTCTCGTCCCTCCCAGGTAGTTCTTTTCTATGAGCAATTTCAAATTACGGACTTTAGTGCAAATCTTGAAATTCTAGTCCTCAGATTTGTCCCCAACCTTGACTTATTCTGCTTCCTGAATTTATCCCATATTCTCACCTACCCAGAGATGCCATAAGAGAACTTTTTATTCATTTAGTTCTTTAGGGAAACCTTTGGAGCAGCGGTCGCCAACCAGTGGTCCGTGTACCACACTGGTGGTCTGTGAGGTCCGAAAGGTTGGCGACTGCTGCTTTAGTGAGCTAGCTGCTCAGTGTACCTCCCCTCCTCCTCACCAAAGGAAGAGTTTTGTCCAAGACCAAAACATAGGGCTTTTCTCCTTCTCCACCGGACACAAATGTCTCATTCGTTAAGGCTCAGCTATTCCTTCTTCTAAGCTCCCAAACTTCATCATGAGTCCACACCTCTGAGTGTGGGGAAGGGGAGTGCCCGGGCTGCTCTGCTGCACAAGCATGTGCTGGGGAGCTAGAGACAGGAGGCTGGGGTGAGGCTCCATTTCTCAACCCGGATGGTGATGGGCAATAACAGTATCACTGCCTTACGACTTGTGCCTTCCGTCTCCTCTGCAGTCTAAAAAATTACTTGCTATGCTGAAACTTGTTGATAAACTAAGATCTGTAATTAGGAACATAAGCTACACAAAACAGGCCTCAAACAAATGAACAGTTGTGCGGTATTATGGGCCCCTGTGGATTATTTGACTGAAGAAAAGGAGAGGGGGAAAGCTGGTTGCTGTTGAACAAATTGCTACCAGATGTAGATTCCAATAAACACCACACTGTTGTTCCCTTGCCCGAAGGTGCTATGAATTTCTTGAGGCAACAGAGCAATCAGTAAACTGGCGACTGGTCCAGCATGAATGGAGCCTCCTGGTGTTCCTGGTCTGGATATTTTGTCCACAAATGTGGTTAGAATAATGCAAAAAGAAAGCATCATTGAGAGGCTGCTTTAAGAGAAAGGGGATCAGTGGTTTTTCTTAAAGAAGTGAATTCTAATAGTCGTAGGATGAACCTGCCACAGTGAATAAATATTTTGAGAGCCCGCCTGTGCCATAAGATGAAGAAAGGCCCCCTCCCATGAAACTTACAATAAGAGGAAGAAGGGCACTAAACAGTAGTTACAAATAAATAATAGATGACCTTCAGTGTCCTGGGAAGGAGGCCAATGTGAACTTGCAACATGGGAGTTGCTTGTCTGCCATCAAAATGCTGCCATGGGCCAGCTAACATATGAGCTGATAATTTATTTGAGACTGCAAGGTCCCAGAGCCATCACACTATTTTGCTTGAAGGGAATGGAAAGTAAGATTGACATTGAGAGAAGGAGGGAGAGAACATACAATGGATTTTAGCTCAGTATAGTGTAACAAGCTTCTCATTTTCCTTAGAACAGGGTGATTCTAGATACAGTGATTTCCCTGGTCCTTCTCTTGGTACGACTCTGCAATAAAAAGTCAAGTACCAAATTGATTACCTAAATCCAACAAATAGGAATGCATCACTATGGTTTTGTAATCCTCTCTTCTCAATTAGATGTTCACCTTCCTGAGGGCAACGATACTTTTCCCCCTTTGTATTTTCATTGACTAAAATACTTAGGAAAGTGTACTTTGGTTGAATGGAAGAAGAGAGCAATTTTACAAGAAAGACATGTCAGCTCCTGAGACAACATTTTTGTTTTTAATTATATGTAAAAGTTTAAGGGGCATGGGGGCTAACTGGAAGTCCTGGAGTTTAAGTAAATTCAACAGCATCATGGTTATATTTGGCCCTCAATTGATACTTTTTGACTTGAGTTCTAGAGGGCTCTCCATCTCACAGGGTGATCTGTCCTTCTTTGGAAAGTGATGGCCTGATGGCTAACCTCTGAGAGCTTGCTATGTTCCAAATGTCAAACTAAGCACTTAATTTGTATTATCTCATTTAATCTTCACAGCAATTTTATTTAACAGATGAGGAAATTGAGGCACAAAGAAGGCTAAGTTTCCCAATCTCACAGAGCTGAAAAGTGTAGGAGCTAAATAGTTTGGTTCTAGAACCTGTGTTCTTAACTACCACTTTGTAGCACCTCTCTTACACATTAGTTGTGCCTGCTTACATCTACTAGAATTTCTCTTCTGGATGATATTACAAAGGTCACAATTTTTATATTCCTCAAACCTGTTCTCCAGATTTTTGCTTTGGTAGATTGTCATGGTCCATGGGTCCTACCTCTTCAGGTCAGAAAATCAGCACGAAGACTCTCGGCATCTAACTCAAAATAGCCAAAATCATAAGTGATTGATGTATAGACTAGGCTATTTAATTTGTCGTGTCTGTCATCCCATATGTACATGGGGAAACAGTGGTAATCAGAAGATTTCATGATCACCTCATAGAACCATGATACCTCAGTTACTGAAGGGATAAGTTCTCCAGTGAGATCCTCTTACAAATTTCTAGACAGTGGCAAAGACAAATTCTTGCACAAATTCTGGGATTGCTCTTTCCAAACTCAACATGGGCCCTGCTACCATCCATGAATAATCTTCTAGAGTTATGTAGATTTCAACTTTCTAAATTAAAATATATCTCCTGAGATTACTCCTTTGTTACTTTGATTAAAGGTAGAAATTCCCAATCTCCTTAATTGCTTTTCCACCATCTCTTCACATGACTAACTTTCACACATGGCTGATGTTCTCCAAGTGCATGTCGGTTCTTACTAATTCCATTCTTCAAGGCTAACCTTATTTCCAAGATATACAGAGCCCCCAGTACACCACCTCTCCCTGAAAGTGCTAAGTACAGTCATTATCACACAGGAAAATCTCAAGTACGTTATTGGAAACCCAAGGAAAATATTCATTTGATCTTAATAGAAAAAGACAAATTGGGTGCATTTAAAAATAAACCAAAACGTCTGAGTCTTTATAAGGAATGCGTCTTTTGAAAGGGACAGATCAGGTATAAGGGCTTGATCAAATAGTTGTAAAGTAGATATTTGTAGGCCTGATGACCACATGACATGGAGGCATGACATATAATACTGGCTAGCATCTACCAAATAGTGCCGAGCCACTAGGGAGATGATGGGCCTCTTGGCCTGAATATTCCACTGGTACAAAGGGCCTCTGCCAGAAAATATAAGTGTGGCTATTAAGCCCTGAGAGTTCTATACTCAGCAAATGTTTATTATTCTATTGTAAGTAACGGGAAGACAGGTACTAGATTTTACTTAAGTCTGTGATTCCAGCACCTGGCAAGAGATCTGGCATACACAGAAAATGCAATAAATATTTGAGGCTTTTTTTTAAATGAATGAGATGCCATTTATATGAAATATCCAGAATAGGCAAGTCTATAGAGGCATAAAGTAAATTAGTGGTTGCCAGAGGCTGTAGGGAGCTAGGTGGAGGGGTGAAAGTATGAGTCAAGAGAGTGAGGGAAAATAGGCAGTGACTGCTAATAGTACGGAGGTCTTTGGGGCATGATGAAATGTTCTGGAATTAGTGGTGATGATTGTACAACTTTGAATATATTTAAGAAATGTTCCCTTTTAGGTGGGTGAATTATATGGTATGTGATTTATATTTCAGTACATTTTAAATGTATGAGAAGGTGAAACTCATAAAAAGGCCCACTAGCAAATAATATGGTAGAAGAAAGACTAGGCATATTCTAAAGAATAGTTCATTCATGCTAATCTGATCTACTAGATTCCTTTGGATATAGCTTTTGAGGAATGGAGAACCAGTTAACTACCCTGTTTCCCCAAAAATAAGACAGTGTCTTATATTAATTTTTGCTCCCAAAAATGCATTAGGTCTTATTTTCAGGGGATGTCTTATTTTTCCATGAAGAAGAATACTGTACACATTTATTGTTAAATGAAAATAAAGGAAATTTATTACCTGTATACGATATGGTAGTACAGTAGTTGTCAACACAAACCAGACAAACTGCGAATCCTACAGTTTCAAGAATTTACTCATTTATTCAGTGACAATCATGTCATCATCTTCTGGAACATTATCATAACAATCCAATTCCTGAATTTCCTGGTGAATTTCTTGTGACGCCATTTCTTTCAGAATCAGTGGACCAAATCTCTCATGTGTAGCAATAGCACTGTCTTTAAATGAGTACTTCTTGTCAAGGTAGCCTGCTCACAGTGCATTTGCAATGCAACTGTCAGTGATTTTCTCCCATGAATTCTTCACCCAAGTCACAATTTCTTGCAGTTTAGGTTTCACAAAGTTTCCACGCTAATTTCTCTCCATTCACACAGTGG
The DNA here is from genome assembly GCA_963924515.1 of Vespertilio murinus. Lineage (NCBI taxonomy): Eukaryota > Metazoa > Chordata > Mammalia > Chiroptera > Vespertilionidae > Vespertilio > Vespertilio murinus. The sequence continues at coordinate 33,015,854 of OZ004715.1, read as the reverse complement.
TGACATCAGGACTCCGCATAATGTCACTGGTTGCTAGACACTAGTCGGGGCGGCCCTAGTGACCAGTTTATGGTAAATTTAATTTTCATTCTGAGACAGAGCCTGGGGGCCTTATTTTCGGAGGGGGAGGTGCCTTATATATTTCACTCAGAAGGAAACCTGTAAGTAGGTCTTATTTTCGGGGAAATACGGTAGCTTATTTACATGGGCTTGGGATTTTATAAAGACCATAAAGAATGAGTCACCTTAGGTTGTGAATTTGTTATGATTGGGACACTGAGGTTTACAGAATAAAGCAGAAGAGGTGAACACTTTTCTGGAACACAAATATTGCAGGTGTTAGTGTTCAGACCCATTCTCTTTAGTATTTTTTATGCACAATAACATCTCCAACTCACCAACAGTATTCCACAATTCATCAACATTCACTAAGCACCTACTGTGTGTACCATTTGCTCATCCAAAGAGAGCTAATTGTCTGCTAGAAGTGCACAGCGTCCTGGTCTCCGGCAAACACAGGGCCAGTCCAGCAGGGAACAGGCCCTTTTGCTGCTAAACTGAGTGATCTGTTAAAAACCAGAAATGATAGTGGAAGCAAATAACCCTTCCTTTCCTACCAAGTACGGAGTATCTATAGCTCTGTCCACCATGCTGAAAGAGAGCCACACTGAAACTGGAAGAGCCCTTGTACAGTAAAAGAAGAAATTATCGTTTTCATGTTGACAGAGCTGAGCCCCTGGATTCCCAGGGGAGGAGAACAGAGAGTCGTGGGCCTTCTTGCCATGTGGCCTGAGCACTGAATGTCCTTGAAGTGTGGAAAGTCCTGTCCACAAGCTTTATTAACTATTTTTCCACCTAGAAAGAAGCCAAGAGGTTTCAGAGTAACCCAGAATCACCTTCACAAAAGATAATACCAGAAAACTCAGAGGGATAAAAAGATATGCTTGTTAAAAAGAATATTTCCCAGCCTTGGCTGGCCCTTTGAGCCAACAAAAGCAAAACCTCAGTCAGTATTTAATGAGTGAGAGAGAACAGCAAGAAAAGGGTGGAGACAGAGGCAGAAGGAGGCTATTTAAAAGACCCTGAAGTGCTGCAGCTGTGTTGGCTAATTTTTCTCATTTCAGTGATGTTCCAAACTCTTTGTCTTCCATGTGAGTCATCCTGCCCACAAATAATCTCTCTTGGAGTAGCCCTCCTGAAAATAGACAATTCACATTGCATTGTGTGAATTGGCAATTGTGTGTCCCATCCCTGGGTGGGCCGTGCTATGTCTGCTCTGCCTGCTTCCACATATGTCAGGACTTCTGAGGTCTAAGCACACTCTTCAGTTTGCTGGGGGATGGGGAGAGAGGTTGCACAGAGACATCTGGAATGCAAAAACTGAGGCAGGCAAGGAAGACTGCTCCATCCTAAATGTTTCTGGATTTTATAGATGTAAACTTCCTCACAAAGGTTTTGTGAGAATTATCTATGAAAAAGTAGATACCATCAGAGGAAATTCTGTGTAAATAAAAGTTACCATTTCCACCTGGATCTTGCAAAATGAGCTTTTCCTTTTAGATAGTACATTCTTTACTATATGGTCAGCAGATCTGATCAGCATTTTTATTTAAGACTAGAGGCCCTGCGCATGAAACTTGTGCACTCAGGGAGTCCCTCAGCCCAGTCTGTGCCTCTCGTAGTCCAGGAGCCCTCAGGGGATGTCCAGCTAACAGCTTAGGCCTGCTCCCGCTGCTGTGGGGGGGGTGGAAGAGGCTTCCGCCACTGCTGCTGGGCTTGCCAGCCATGAGCTGGCTTCTGGCTGAGAGGCATTCCCCTTGTGGGAGTGCACTGACCACCAGGGGGAAGCTCCTGCATTGAGTGTCTGCCCCCTGGTGGTCAGTGTGTGTCATAGTGACCGGTCATTCTGCCATTCAGTCAATTTGCATATTACCCTTTTATTATATAGGATTTCCTTAGAGATACTGAGTTCTTTAAGAGGAGACTAGAATGGATATCTTTGTTTTTGCTGCCTAGCAAGACGTTCTCTTCCCTAACAAGTACCATGATTTTATTCTGAGAAACCATCCAGGATCTCATTCTAATCCCATTTTCTTTTCTACCTTTTTGGCTCAGAGTTGCAGTGTGCAACCAAGGCCCAAGACAGTCAGCATACCATATTTTCCTGGCCATAATGATTGGTTCAGAAATAGGCAAATGACCCAGTCATAGCCAATGAGATTTTGGTTAGGAGGCCTGGACCAGGGCCTGGAGCTTTGCCTGCATGAGCTCTGGGCTGGGACAGCCTTCTTAGTGATGTGAGTGGAGAGTCAGTTTGAGCATGGAGGCCACATACGGAAGAGAGCTGAGTCTAGCTGAGCTGAAAGAAGACAAGGACAGTTATGGTGGTAAGCCCTGAACCAAGCTGCCCTGGAGACAACATTGTCCTGGTCTTTCTAGGCGTGTGAGTCAACAAGTTCCCTTTTGGCTTGAGTAAATCAGGGTTGAGTTTTCTGTCTCTGGTATCAGAAATTCTCATTCAGGGCAGGTGTTTTACCCATGTCCAGCATCTAGCAGAGTACCTGGTGTGTAGAGGAAGCTCTGTATTTATTACACAAATTCTCATTCAGTTAAACAGGTGTTTATTGAACACTTAGGAGGAGCAAGGTATAGGCATACCTCACTTAATTTTATTTTGCAGGTGTTGCTTTTTTTTTTTTCCTTTTTTTTCAAATTAAAGGCAAGAGCCTCCACCAGCAAAAAAAAAGATCACAACTTGCATTACTGTGATACTCGTTTTATTGCAGTGGTCTGGAACCCAATCCACAGTGTCTCCTGGGTATGCCTATATTGTTTGGATCCTGTGGGGCTGCACTATTTAATACAACAGCCACTTGTCACATATGGCTCTTTAAATTTAAATTTAAGTTAGTGAAAATTCAATAAAATAAAAACTTCAGTTCCTAAGTCACACCACCCACATTTCAAGTGCTCAATAGCCACAGATGAAATGTGGCTACCATATTGGACAGTGCGGGTATAGAACTTTTCCATCATTGCAGAAAGTTCTGTAGGATAGCACTACAATAGCAAATACAAACAAAACTCAGACCAGGCCTCCAAGAAACTGTATCTCCTCAGTTGTTTGTTTTGAATTATAACAATAGAGAGAACATAACATGCAGAATTATAGTCTGACTTACTGAGAAGACTGATCTGTAAAAGGCCAACTTTATTTCTCTCATGTATAAATATTTACATATAAATTCTAATTAAGTAGTTTGATGAAAAGAGTAACTATAAAGAGCCTTACATTATACAAATTGCGGTGTGCCTAAATGTTCTTTAATGGAAGAAGAGCTAGAATGTACTGTGCCTAGAAACTGAAAGTACTCAGAATACCTTGTTGATTTTTGGAGCCTTTTCAGGAAAGAGGAAGGAACTTTTTATTCAATAAGGCTTACATTGCTAAACCATAATGATAACAGTTCTGGCACAGCATGGTCCAAAGTAATCAGTTCTGGCAGAGACTCTTGGGCATGTGAGTGCTCCTCTTCTGCTCTTTTTGTGTCTCACATCCAACTCTTCACCTTCCCCTTCTTCAGAGTAAGGTGCCTGACCCCCCAACATACTCATTTTGAATAGGTAGAAAGATTTCCCCACAGTTCTGTCCTCCATTTCTATTTCTTCTCACAGTTGTGAGAGGGGCTGGCCAAGAGTCTGTCAACTTGTTCCTTATTGGCCTGGAAGTCATCAGCACTTGGCAGGCTGAATGGATTCTGCCCTCGCCCGGGGCCATCTTCGGCCCCTCAGATTTACCCCAAGCTGGTGACATTTCTATTTCCAGCCTCATCTGCGTAGGGCCCCACTGAAGGCTCCCACCTTTTTGTCTGGCTTCCTCACACTGCCAGAGCCGTCTGTCCTTTGGCTCACACTATCTCTCTATCCCTCTCCTCCACCTCCAGTTAAGGATTTCTCCTCAGAACTTAACTCAAATACCCAACCTGTCTTTATGATATTCTTTCTTTTTTAAAAAAATATATTTTATTGATTTTTTACAGAGAGGAAGGGAGAGAGATAGAGAGCTAGAAACATCGATGAGAGAGAAACATCGACCAGCCGCCTCCTGCACACCCCCCACCGGGGATGTGCCCGAAACCAAGGTACATGCCCTTGACCGGAATCGAACCTGGGACCTTCCAGTCCGCAGACCAACGCTCTATCCACTGAGCCAAACCGGTTTCGGCTATGATATTCTTTCAAACCAGAAATTCTTTGTCCCTCCATTAAGCCTCTCAGACAGCACTGTGTTTTTGTAGCAGTGATTTGAGATTAATTTATATATCCTACAATTCACACTTTTTTAAATGTACAAGTCAATGTTTTTAAATATGTTCACAGAGTAGCAACCATCACCATTATCTGTTTAGAATATTTTATCACTCCAAAAAGAAACTCTGTGTATTCTTTAGCGATCAGCCCTCATTTCCCCAAGCTCCACTCCCCCACACCCACCCCCTCTACACCTCCAGAACTAGGCAATGACCAATCTACAGTCTGTCTCTCTAGATTTGTCTGTTCTGGATTCGTATAAATGGAATCCTGCAATATATGGTCTTTTGTGACTGCTTTCTTCCACTTAGCATAATGTTTTCCACTTAGCATAATTGAGCATGTATCAGAACTTCATTCCTTTTTAAGGCCAAGTAATATTCCATATTTTGGCTATACCACATTTTTTGATCCATTCATCAGTTGATGGGCATTTTGGTTGTTTCCACTTTTTTGGCTATAATGAGCAATGCTGCTATGAACATCTATGTACAAGTTGTGTGTACATAGGTTTCAGTTCTTTGAGGAATATGCCTAGGAGTGGAATTTCTGGGTCATATGGTAACTGTATTTTCTACCATTCTTTTGGCAACATTATGTATTTCTGTATTTAAGTCCCATGGTTATTTAGCTTATCACTACTATATCTCACCTTCCTTAGGAAATCTACACCCTTTAGGGCAGGAAAAAAGAGCCTTATTTCTCTTTCTATGTCATCCAGTAGTTACCACTATGTTTGCCTAGCAAGAAAAACACAGTCATTGTTTAGACATGAAAATGTAATGGCAAGAAGTAGAGACTTGAAAACTTCTTTTCCTAAGTTATGTCCCCTTTTTCTATTTGTGCTGCATCTGTATTCTTTTGTAGATGTATTTGGCCTCTCTGGGGCCCAGGCATTGGAGGTGACCTGATCTGCAAATGCAGGTGAGTGGTGTTTAACATCCCACAGGTCTGAACCTTCTGAGGGAAATGTACTTTGAGCACAAAGAAAGGGTAGCTTCCACCATGGCTCCTTCCAGACAGCAGTACACACTGTTCCACATTGCTGAGGAAGGTCAGCTGTCAGGTTATAAGGCACCTTTACAAAGAGGGGCTTTCCAGGGTCTTTACTCATTTATCGCCAATAATAAAATGTTTAAAGACACAGTAAAAGTCATTAAAAGGAAAAGGCATCTTCCTGCTTTTTTTCCCCTTGATCAGACCCTAAGAAAGCAGCTTAAACAAATGAGAGGAAAGATGCCAGGCTTATAAAATGGAGGCCCTGCAGCTGTCTTTGGGTCCACCTTGAGGTGAGATCAAAAGTATTTTTTTCCAAACTCTTACCAGCAGGAAGAGCTATAGTAGGCAGCATTGTCAGTAACTAACTGGTTCTTTTCTCAGTTGGTAAATCACTGGGTATGATAAGCAGCTGCTTTGAGGTGAGAGCACAGCAATCTGATTGAGTCTCTAGCAGCAGATGGCAACTGTGTGTGATGACAGACATAAGATACAGTGCTGTGCTGCTGCCCAATCTGAAATGGAAATTTCGAGTGAAAGAGAACTGGGGTCCCTTGTTGGGCATAATTGGTCTTTCATGAGCCATTATCAAGGGTTCTCCCAGTACTTGGAAGAATTGTTCCTCACCTAGGAGTTTAACCAACGCTCAATGAATGAAAAAAATTTACATTCTTCTCTTCTGAGCAGGGGGAATCAGAGTTCTAGTACATATAATAAGAACTTGAAATTTTATAACATTCAATAGGCATGTAGTAACTATACTAGTCCGGGGTGGCAGTTCCTGTGTCCCTCTTATCAATTGCTCGTGGCTGCTTAGAGGATTGTGTTGGGAAGGATTTTTGAGGCCAGTTTCAGGCTCCGCGGGAAAGATGGTCATATAGTGAATTAGTGGTGTCTGTCATGAACACTTAAGAGAATAAGGATAGCACATGTGTTGAATATTTGTTGAATATTTGCCTTAGACCTTGAGCTCCTTAATGACAAGGACAGTGTCTTAGATAGCATATCCTCAGGAACCTGGCATGTAATAGTTAACCAGTAAGTGTATACATTGGTTGAATGAGTGAGTGAGTTACTAGCTTGGGGATTGGCCCCTGATTCTAAGTAAATGATAAACATTAAATGCCTTAACAATAAATTTTTACAAAAGTATTTCCCAGAGGACTTTGATTTTTATGAAGCTATTGCCTTGATGTTTTCAAAACACTCCTCCATTTTGCTACAATAATTAATAATAATGCACTTCAAGAGTTTTCATTTAAATAGGCTACTCAAAGCAAATTTCCTCTTTTTAAAAAAAATATTTTTTTATTGATTTCAGAGAGGAAGGGAGAGAGCAGAGAGAAATAGAAACATCAGTGATGAGAGAAAATCATTGATTGCTGCCTCCTGCATGTCCCCCACTGGGGATCATGCCCTTGACTGGAATTGAGCCCCACATATGCCCTTGACTGGAATTGAACCCAGGATTCTTCAGTCTACAAGCCACGCTCTATCCCACGGGTGGGCAAACTTTTTGACTTGAAGGCCACAATGGGTTCTTAAACTGGACCAGAGGGCCGAAACAAAAGCATGGATGGAGTGTTTGTGTGAACTAATATAAATTCAAAGTAAACATAATTACATAAGAGGGTACAGTCTTTTTTTTATTTTTTTATTTCAATAGTTTAGAACAGCCATCCGGCCCTCAGGCCGTAGTTTGCATGCCTGCTCTATCCACTAAGCCAAAACAGCAAGGGCAAACTTCCTCATCTTTTATTTCTGTGGTCTAGAATAGCATCTTGGCATTTTAGAAAGATAAGGACCTAGAAGTCAGATTTGGGTCTTATTTACAAACAATGTGACCTTAAGCTAGTCACTTCTCTACTCTGGTTCTCAGTGCCCTCATTAAAATTAGGGAATTGAAGTCAGTAAGCTCTTTGATTCTATGTCTCAGGATAGAGAATGAAAAAGACAGTGGTTTTCAATAAGATCTCTCTGTCTTCAGCCTCCTCTCATTTCAGCTTCACTTTCTGTCCTAGGAGCAATGATCCTAGGGGTGTGTTCAGCAAACTGCCGCTCCCGAGCTGCATGTGGCTCTTTGGCCTCTTAAGTGTGGCTCTTCCACAAAATACCATGGCCTGGGGGAGTCTATTTTGAAGAAGTGGCATTAGAAGAAGTTTAAATTTTAAAAATTTGGCTCTCAAAATAAATTTCAGTTGTTGCACTGTTGATATTTGGCTCTGTTGACTAATGAGTTTGCCGACCACTGTCCTAGGGTAAGGAGGTGGAAATGACATTTTTAACAATGATCATCACTACAGTGAAATGTTAACATAAATGAAAGTCTTTTCTTGATATATCTGGAGAATGTTACATGAGATTTATCCTGTATTCCAAGATGATTATTGTAGATGTAATTTACAAAAATATAATGTTTCATCTCAGACACAAGTCTTGGCTGACATTCAGGACCAAGAATCTGACAAATACATATTTTTGTATTTATGTACATTCTTCCTGATCCCCCCCAAAAAAAGATTTATGATAGTTATACTCTACTCAAAACCATAGAAATAATTAAGTCTAAAAACCTTTGGAATGAGAATAAAAGGACAAGAGCCAAGTATTTTTTTAAGTCAATATTTTAGGAAACTTCAACTACAGAACATGAAATATAACTCCAAAGCAAAGAGGAAGGTAATGGGCTACCTAGTTCTCCTTGTTCGATAACAGCTAGTGTAATCAGCTTTGGGGAAAAGTAAAATGCAGGCACAATTGGTCACCCTGCCAGACCTGTTCTAATGGCCTCGAATGGAGGCAATAGCCATCAGTTAATGAAACCATTGAACTTCAAAAGAAGAGTGCCAACACAGACCAAGCCTTTATTTAATGGATAATTGCTATTTTACTAGTTATTTGGTAAGTTTTAGTCAGGTCACATACAATAACATTAGCTGATGCTTTTTACAGTGCTTATGTGCCAGACACTGTTCTTATCACCTCACATATATTAAGTCCTGAAAATAGCCCTTTGAGTTAGAAATAATGCTCTAAGGTCTGTGACCCTCACCACTGCACCACACTGCCTCCCACAAGTCTGAAATGCAGAGATATAACTTGACCACTACTTAACACAGCTTCTCTCTGAGCCATTTAAGGACAAAACGTCTCATTTAAAGCAATTATAACATGTTTATTATTGCTGCATGGATCAATGGTTTTCCGAGTTAACTGGTTCTTTTCATGTTTTAATATGGCATCTTGAATTTTAAAGGAATCTTAAAGGCTATTTGAGCATTCTTTTCTACATTTCAGTGTTGGCATGAAGAGTATCATATATCATACACAAGTGCATGTCTTTGCTAGCCTTGGTCTAGTTCAAGATCAAGACTTCCCTCTACACTACATGGCTTCTGATATTACTTTCTTTTCCAGAGGGGAATAGAAATGTGGTGATTCACAAAATTCACTAATTCAGTCTACAAATTTATTGAATTCCTGTTCTGTGCGAGACACACAATAGAAAGATGAGCAAGTCCCTGTCTCCAAAAAATTTTATTCCAGCTAAAGACATATAAATTGAACAGATGATTTCAATAAGGTGGGGTAATTATTCCTGTGAAGTATTGTGAGGGAGCACAAAGGAAAGCGCTGCTGTCGGTGCCTGGGAAGGGCGGACAGGCTTCCCAGGGAAGGTGGCAGTTCATCCAAACCCTAATGCAAGCCATGTGTGGAGCCTGTCGAGAGCGGGTTTTTACAGCCACCTGGCAGGACCAACATTCCCAGTCTTTTTAACTGTGATATTCAGAATATACATGCATACAGTGCCATCATTGTAAGGCATCTCTTTTGAGTCTCGATGCAGTTACACACCCAGGAAGAGAGGATAAAAATAATCCTGTCATGATGGGTCAGTACGTTACAAGTTTAGCTGTGGGGAGGACCACTGGGGAAGATGAAGCCAGGGCGTTCACACTATGCAGGTGGAATAGGATGCTAACTGAGAAAATCAGAGCTGCCCGAAGCCAGCACTGCTATTTCCTACATGGCTAGTTCTGTGTCCACTTGGAAACATACTCTACAGACATGTGAAAATTGCAGGGAGCAGTGATTGGGGTCAGAAATTTCATCACTGGGGTTGGAAATAGTCTCTTTGGAGTTAGCCGTTGTGTTCAGAGAGAGTGTTGCCCTAATCCTGTTCAGAATTTCCACACATCTTTCCTTTTGTTAAGAGAGGCTTTCACTTTTCACTTCTCACTGTCCTGTGAAGACAGACATCCAAAATCTCCACTTGAGGTAAGGAAACTGAGTTGGTGGACTGAAATCACTGACTCACAAGCAAGTGTTCAATCTCTCTTACTCCCACATTTGATCTTAAATTTGATGCTTAGTCTGAGGAGTTTTTCTCAGTGGTTTTAAGAAAATGATAAGGCTTCATACTGTATTTAGTCACCTAGAAACAAAACATTAAAGCCAAGAGGACACTTTGGAGATCACCTTATCTGTCCTCTCACTCTAAAGATGTGGATTCCAAATCTGACAGACAGCTACAAATAATTCTAGGGGTCTAGCCATTAAAACCTACTCATGCTCAGATTCCACATCTTTAGAATAGGGGACAGGCAAGGCTTCATACTATATTTAACCACCTCCGTCTGCATCTGTGTTCTGGCCTTCCCTTTGCCTGTGTTCGTAGCGTTGGCTCCTCTCATGTTTCTGTCCATTTATCAGACTCCTGCCATTTCCCTAACAACTACTGATTTCAGCTTGTAGCAGAAAATTCAGCCTTTGTGACTGAAAAGGACTCAGATTGCTGACCAAAAGCAGAAGAGGCCTCCCTTTGAGGTGTTCTTTATCAGTTTTGCTGTTCCTTTTCTGCTTCCAGATGGCCAGCTTGCACTGAAGCATTTCTTTCTTGTCCCTTATGGAATATGGCAGAAGTAGACAGTGCTCTCCAAAAAGCTGATATTTTCCTAGGTCTCCTAAACCTTCAGATTTGTTAAACTAGCTGTTTTACTACCTTGTAACAGCATTTGGGAATTTTTCCATTCTGGATGGGGTATTGCTTATGGCCTCATCTTATTTATTTATTTATTTATTTACTTATTTATTTTTGCATTTACAGGTAGACTAGGTCACTTTCAACTGTCCATTTCTAAATTATTTAGGACTGTTGGTTTCAAGTGACATAAACTAAACTTGAATTATCATAGTCGAATGGAAATTGAGAACATTTGAAAGAAAGGTCAATCAAGGGAACATTAGGAAAAGCTGCAGTTCAGGAGGAACAAGAACAGGTCTTCTCCCTGCAGACTCCCAGCAGCTCCAGAGCCTAGTAATTCAGAGTTTCCATCACTTGCCATGGACTAGCCCACACTCTCAGGTCCCAGATTCAAAATTCAGAGTCTATCTTGGGTCTGTTGCTCATTTGGGGCCAGTCAAGTTGGGCCAGAGAGGCAGGGTTGTAAAGGAACATGGTTGGCGTGGGAGGAAAAAGAGGTTCCCATCAAAAGCTGTTTGCCATAACCAGGAGACAGGAAGGTGCTGGGCAAATAAAACCAAAGGTGTGTGTTACAAACCTGAGAGTCCATCAGGAAAGGAATGATTAAGTAATTTAAGCAACAAGAGCAAGTTGAAAAACAACAGGCATATGATGTTTGGGTGTTTTTTAATTTATCTTTATTGTTGAAAATATTACAGATGTTCTCCTTTCCCCCATTAATCCCTTCCACCCTGCACCTGCCCTTCCCAGGCCTTCATCACACTATTGTCTGTGTAATACACTTTTTAAAAATGTTTATGTCTAATAAAGTTTTCCTAACCTACTTTCCCTTAATTGACTCTCCTGATTAATTAACACCACACTCCCTTGTTAGAGCATGATCTGGTGTCCATGGCAGGCTAGATGCTCCCAGCTAATAGGCTTGTTTCTAGGACACCTGTATATTTCTGCTCTCACCAATTGAAGCATACACTCTCCAAGAGTCTTTTGTATTTCTTGCCAGACCTGGGGATGCCAGATAGACTTGTTGTTGTAATTATACCATTTAATTAAATAGCTTTCAAATGAAAAGCCAATGCAAAAAGAAAGTTATTTCTATGAAATCAAGTTTAATTCAGAAGGATTTGATGACAACTAAGTGTTAGAAGCATTGGCTCTCTTTAGGGGGAAAAGGGTTTTCACCATTTATTCCAGAATGGGTTCTAGAGTCCAATCCCCATATTCAAAATACAGCTGCTTACTAGCTGTATAGCCTTGGGCAAGTTGCAGAATCATCATAAGACTTAGCCCTATTACTGTAAAATGGAAATAATAACAGCCTTGTTGAGGAACTGTTAGGATTAAATAAGATAATGCATTTAAAGCACAGTTACTGGCACATAGTAAGATTCAGTAAATGGGACATCTGCGATCAACGTCATCATTATAATTATTATTAACAATCACAATTTGAAGTGAGACCTATATTTATATTGTTTCACACTAGTCTTATGTTACATGGTATAAAGTGAGGATGTTTTCATTAAAGAATTTAATGAATTTATTTTAATATCAGAGAGAAGTAATTGACCATAGAGAAAGATAATTTATCAAATCAACCCATGAAAACCTAAATAATTTTTTTAATGTAAAAAGACACTTGTTAAAAGTTCTAGAAATATGTGGAAACCTGTTTTATTAGGATGAGCCAATAGTATGTCTTCCTTCCCTGGTAGTGTGTTTGGCTTTTTTAAGAATAAAAAAGTCCCGCCGAAACCGGTTTGGCTCAGTGGATAGAGCGTCAGCCTGCAGACTGAAAGATCCCAGGTTTGATTCCTGTCAAGGGCATGTACCTTGGTTGTGGGCACATCCCCGGTGGCCGGTGTGCAAGAGGCAGCTGATGATTCTCTCTCATCGATGTTTCTAACTCTTTATCCCTCTCTCTTCCTCTCTGTAAAAAGTCAATAAAATATATTTTTTTAAAAAGAAAGAAAAGCCAGGGATCTGAAGCAGGGGAGATAACTGGAAGGTCTCCAGGTAGCTTTAAGATCTCTCAGTACAGTAGAACCTGTGTAGGCTCTATTCATACTTTTGCTTTCTGGACCGTATTCTAGAAGTTGGTACATTCTTTTCATTTGTGTCTTTCACAGAGGGCAGTAAAATTGAGTTCTGATTATATTTAGGGCATCTGGATTCTAGTCAGTGTTTCTGGCTCCGTGTTAGAACCTACAGTCTGTGGCTTATTCCTAATGTGGAAAATGGAATAATCCCCCAGGCACAAGAAGAAGAACTCCAGCTCTCAGGCTGCCGTTACTATAGCGAGACGCTGCAGCAGACATCACAAGACTTGTTAAACAAGGAAACATGATTACAGTGGATTAGAGAAACTTGCCAGGGCCTTGAAGGATTTATTACTTTTTGAATTCTGAATGAGACATAAATATGTTTTTCCCCTCTTGATTTTGGACCCCATATGGAGGTGAGAAAATTCTTCAGCAAATTCTAGAATGTTTAAGCTGCTAAAGATGGTTTGGGTATTGTGTCCAAATCACATTGCAAAGGGCATGAATACTTGCTTGGCGGAGATGCAAAACAGTCACTCCTTTCTGTCTCTACTGCCAAGTTAGTTACTGCCTTGTCTCCCAGTGGGAGAAAAATGGAGCTCCTTGGGAGTCTTCTGGAAGGCAGCATTGTGTAATGGAAAAGGCAATGCACTTCGAGGCAGAAGGCCTGGATTTCACCTTTCGCATTTATAAGCCCTGTGATTTTCAACAGTTTACTTAAACTCTGAGCTTTAACGTCCTTTTATGAAATATACTAGTATAGACAGTAATTTCCATCTCAGAAGGTGGCATTCGGGATTAAAGTGTGTTAAATATCATGTACAGAATTTCAAATGTTAGTTGCATTAGCATCATAATGGCAGCCTATAACACACTAATTTGATTTCATAGATCTCAGAATGTTACTGATGTCCTAAAGGGAGGACCTTTTTAAAATAATGATTGTCTCTCATCTTACCTATTCTCCAGATTCTCTGATTTCTCTGGAAACTGAGTAGATTGTATGAGATAGTGGTTACAAACAACTTTGTACTCGGTGAGTTTAAACTCACTGCTTACTGTCTATGTAGCCTTGAATAACTCACCTGACCTCTGTTTCCTCTTGTGTAAAATGGATATAAAAATAGTACCTCAACCATTCTTTATTTCTTTATTTGCCTTCTTTTATTTTCTTTATGGCACTTATCGCTGTCTGAAATTATTTATTTATGTATATTTTTGTCTCCTACTCCAGCCCCCACTCAAAATAATCCTCATAAGGAAAAAGACTTTGTCTTGTTTACCACTTTACATGTCTTGCCTAAGATAGTGACTCATACATTGTTGTTATTTATTCTTTTAACCTTTGACTTCTATTTTTAAAAATTCCCTTCCCAGTGCCATGGCTAAATTTATATACAGTAGCTGACTTAGAAACTGGGCAGAGATATTTTGCCTTTGGAAATACCTGTCGTTCTTACAGTTGAGTTTCTATTTCCTAAAGATGCTTATTCACTCTTTCATGGCACAGTTTGACTTGTGACATCAGAAGATTGACAAGCAAAAGTCTGATTCAGGGATTCAGCTAGGAAAGTGTGTGACTTTGAGCCTGGCTCACCCTTTGAGGGATGGCTGGACAAGGCTCAAAAAGGTCTTGGATTTCAATTTATCTAGGAAGGTATTTAGCAAATTATTTTTAACCGTTTGGATTTGTTACAGATCATGCAAGGAATCTGCAGTCTCTGCATAAGTACAAAATGAGAATGGAAGAACTAAGTGGAGCTGAGCAGGAGAGAACAGGCTTCTGTTTCCTTTCCTGGGGAGGGTGGGGCACCTGGTGGTTTTCCCCGAGGCCTAGACTGTGCCTGTCCCCCTTTTCACCTTCTTCTCCCAGAACATCCTCTTGGACTTTTGCTTACTTTGCACCTCGGAAATCACTAAGATTCCAGGGTTTTCCAAAGCCACTCAGAGTTAGACACTGCAGACAGATAAATGTTTGGGCTCTCAGTTTCACATTAGTCATTATCCCTTTCCCTGCAAAGAGTTGGCACTCAAAACAATGAACTGTGTCATGGAGAAATTGAGCCCTAAGAGGAGGAACTCTTAACTCTCCTATTTCTTCTCTCAAGCCCTAGTAAACTCTTCCTTTGAATTCCTGTAGGACCAAGATGGGATTGGGATTTGAGGTAGAAGTGATTGGTGAACACACAGGGGTTATGTATAAAATTTTGCATTTATGTGTATTGTGGGGGTGGGGGACTCGGTGTCATAAAATTCTCAAAAGATACCATCTTTGGTCTAAAGTAGGGTTGGAACTACTGCCCTAAGTAGACCTAACATGTTTTTATAGTATTTGCAAACTCTGCAGATTTATCTCCTGGCACCCAAAGATCTATGTGGGTGGGTTAAGGATGGAAATGCTGAAACAGTGTACAGCTGCCCAATCTTGTTGGGTTTTTGCATTATGGTTCTCTCATCTCTTATTGAGTTTGCTCATTTACGCAAACAACTAAGCCAGGTCCATTGGTAACCAGGTCCTGACTTGTCAACAGAGGTCTTGAAGAGGGTAGTATGAAATTCTATAAGTAAGATACCTTTATAGATTTGGGTTTAAGAATAAAATAAAACCACATCATCAACAAGTCTACCTATTAGTCCACTGACTTTCTTCTTTCAGCTATTCCCATATTCAGAGAAAGAATGATAATACATTTGACCTTGTCACCTGGCAGGTGAAGGATGAGAGTTGTTTTCTGCACCCAGGAGCGTTAACGTGCCTCTCCTTGTCCAGCACCATTCACTGAAGCCTGACTGAAGTAGTGAACTTGTCTTAGTCCATGTTCTTTGAAGACTCAGTAAAGAGCTTCTGCTTTGCACTTAAACAAAATTCAATTAAAATTCTGGAAAACCCTGGCAAGTGAAAAGGCGCTCTTGATGAGAGAGTGTCTTTGTTTCTTACAAAGTGAGAAGTGCCAACTCCATCTTCAGCAGAGGTATGGCAGCCTCTATTTATTGGGTGCTCATCATGTGCCAGGCTCTCTGCAGAGTGCTCATGAAATTTGTCTTATTTAATTCTTATCCTGGGGTAAATGTCAGTATTCCCATCTTATAGGCGAGCAAGAGAAATGTAGTCAGTGATCATATGTAAAAATAGATATAGGATGCCAAAAAAGTATTGGGGGGACCAAGAGGGGTCACCAGCTGATACGGAGCACAGGCCTTCCCTAAAGCCAAGCCATGGGGGTAAATGAGATTTAGATTGGGGGTTGAATTTAGGATGAAGGAGCTGAAATCCAGAGTCAGAAGACACACAGGCATTTATTTCCCTCTACCCATATTAACTCTTATTCAGTCTGTCCTTTAGGATGCTGATAATCTTCTTGACTGGAATTGTCAAGTCATCTGCATGGGTTAGTCTTCAGTGCTTTTCAAGCTAAAATTGTAGACATATATCTCCAACTCTGGTCTGCCTTTTGTCAAAGTCCCTACAGCTATTTCCCATTGATTATCACAGCCCCAGTGAGTCTTGCCTTCAGTCTCTGTCCCCTCCAGCCCGCCCACACAATGGCCATTAGGCTTCCCTTTCTGACATGCAAATCTGACCATATTGCTGCTTTAGGGTTTAAGAAGATTACTTACTGTATCAGTCAAGTTCTTTTAGTTGGAAGTTAGATATTAACTCAGAGAGATTTAAGCAAACATGGGGATTTATTTGTTCAAATAACTGAAAACTTCATGAACAACTCTAGCTTTAGGCCTCATTAGATCTAATTGTTCGAAACTCTCAATTGTGACCTTTCTGTCATCTTCTCTTGCCTGGCTTTTCTCTGCATTGTTTTATTCTTAGGTCATCTCGGCCTTGTGATAACAACATGGGAATGGCAACTCTAGGCTTACATTCCCAGGCTTAGCAACTCCCATGGAGTCTTGTTCCCAATGGTGTTAACTGGCGTCCTGCCTTGTCACTAGTGACCCAGTGATGGTCGGGGTACAGGGGTAATTTCATTGGTCAGATCTGGGATATGTACCCATCTCAAGTGACAATTAGGTGTAAAGACCACCTAAATCACAAGGCCTGAGATTCAGGGATAAATTGGTGAAAAATTAGAAAACTGGTGTAATTGACATAGGATAATGAGTAAACAGAGTGACAAATAGCCACTATGCTTACCTTTCCTTTCTTTTTTGACTCTATTTCTGTCATTTGCTAGGGCTTGGTGTTTGACCCCAACCAGCTGGTTTGTCTTTTCCATTTTCTGTAAATATATCTTCCCCCATCCTGCCCCCCAGGATTGTTGAAAATAGTCAGTTCACTGCTTTCTTTGATTTATTTTTCACCCTAGTCTTTGTGATTGGTTCCTCAGCACAGCTCCAGTGTTTATGTTGGCACTGTGGAATGCCAAAACGAATGATTTGAACACAACAGTTTTTCCTGATGGCTTGCATTTCTATCAAGAAATCAGTAAATTCCATTGTTTTGTTGTTGTTTGTTTGCTTTTTAATCTTGCTTTGAGGTCTCTAATACTGTGTAGATTTAAAGCAAATACTATTCTTAGGAACATACTTTCCCTTTCCTTTCCTTTTGTTGTTAAACAATGATTTCTGATATTCAGCCCTGACTACCACTTCTCACTGCAATCATTAAATGTCATTGTTTGCATCTTTTTTATGTGTGGAATAATAAGAAAACATTATGGCACTTTGGGCCTTGTTTTATTTTGTCCAGTCGATAGTTTGGGTTTTTCCCGCCACTCTTCATTTTACTTGTTTCCTGGCATGCTTTCCAACCTAATTTGACCGTCACCTAGTGAGTATTTTTTGAGCTCCTACCACCTATCCTGGAAGGAAATTGTAATTTGTTGAGTACCTATTTTTTATTAAATACATCAGAAGAACTTTTATGTAAATCACCCCATTTATTTCCCGTGTCATTATCTTAAAAGATGTGGGAATTAAGGCTGAGAGAGGATAAATTATTCACCAAATGTCCTGATGGAAGACCTGGGATTCAGTTCTGAATCTGCTAAATTTTCAAAGCCCTTTCTCTAAGAATTAGGGTTGGAACTCTAAGATCCTGGAAAACCATGAGTCCCATTTCTGTCCTGAGGTCAAAGGGCTAGGACTAACTAACACATTTGAAACAATGAGAGTGACTTTAAGATAAGGTCATTTCTTTTTCTTTTTTTCTCATTGAACTTTTTTTTAATGGGTCTCAAAATTCTGTAACAATTTGGTCAAGTTGTTTCTATTAAAAAGTACTAAATTTTAAAACTAATAACTTAAAAACTGCCACACACACACAATGGTCCACAAAACATTTCCCTTTTCCTCTGAAGGTTTTACAATGCATTATCATTAAGTAGCTTTTACTATTAAACTTAAATGGCCAATTGAGACAAACAATTCTAAGACTGTTCTGAGACCATTCTTCCACCACTGATTAAGACTGGGGTGGCAAATATTGGGGATAATATGCATTTAGCCTCCTGAGCTTTCTAGGCAGACTTGGTGACTCTTTTGATGACACCCAGAGCAACTGTCTGTCTCATGTCACAAAAGATAGCCCAGAGGAGGAGAGTCAGAGAAGCTCTCAACACAATGATGGCAGCATCACCAGATTTCAAAAACTTTGCCATCTTCCCGCTTATTCCAAGAATGAAGGTCAATTTTCTCCTTCAGTTCAGAAAATTTGCAATTAATGTGAGCTGTGTTACAATCCTGTACCGGTGTATAGTCAGCACTGATTTGGCCTCAGAATAATCACCTGAGCTACTTCCATTGGTAGGTCATTTTTGCAGTCACTAGCCACATTGCCACAATGAACATCTTTGACAGACTCATTCTTGACATTGAAGCCCACATTGTCCCCAAAAGAGCTTCACTCAAAGCTTCAAGGTGCATTTCAGCAGATTTTTAAAAAATATTTTATTGATTTTCTTTTACAGAGGGGGATAGAGAGTTAGAAACATCAATGAGAGAGAATCATTGATCAGCTGCCTCTTGCACACTGGGGATGTGCCTGCAACCAAGGTACATGCCCTTGACTGGAATCGAACCTGGGACCTTTCAGACCACAGGCTGACGCTCTATCCACTGAGCCAAACCAGTTTTGGCTCAGCAGATTTTACTTTAGTTGTAACATTGACTAGAGCAAAGGTGACCACCATGCAGGGTTTAAGAATACCAGTCTCCACTCAGCCCACAGAGACAGGACCCACACCACCAATTCTGGAGACATTCTGGAGTAGCAGATGCAGAGGCTTGTCAGTTGGATGAGTTGGTGGCAGGATGCCATCCAGAGCTTCAAGACGTGTGGTTC
The DNA here is from genome assembly GCA_963924515.1 of Vespertilio murinus. Lineage (NCBI taxonomy): Eukaryota > Metazoa > Chordata > Mammalia > Chiroptera > Vespertilionidae > Vespertilio > Vespertilio murinus. The sequence continues at coordinate 32,997,223 of OZ004715.1, read as the reverse complement.
CATTGGCATTGCCATCTTTACGGGTGACTTGCCATCCCTTGAACCATGGCATGTTAGCACTGGCTCCTGCATGTTGTCTCCATTCCAAACAGAAATTGTCAGGGTTGTAGCCAATTTTCTTAATGTAGGTGCTGACTTCTTTAGTAATTTCCTCGTATCTCTTCTGGTCATAGGACGGCTCATTGGGATCCATTTTGTTAACACCAGCCATCACTAGTTTCACATTCAGTGTGTAAGCCAGAAAGGCATGCCCCCAGGTCTGCTCATTCTCAGAGATGCCTGCTTTAAGTCCACCAGCACCAGCAACAAGGATCAGGACAGCACAGTCAGCCTGAGATGTGCTTGTAATCATGTTTTTTACATGAAGTCTCTGTGTCTTGGGGCATCAGTGATGATCACATAATACTTGCTGTTCTCAAATTTCCATAGGAAGATATCAGTGGTGATACCACATTTACATTCAGCTTTTAGGTTTTTTGGTTTTTTTTAAATATATTTTATTGATTTTTTACAGAGAGGAAGAGAGAGGGATAGAGAGTTAGAAACATCGATGAGAGAGAATCATCGATCAGCCGCCTCCTGCACTCCCCCCACTGGGGATGTGCCCACAACCAAGGTACATGCCCTTGACCGGAATCGAACCTGGGACCTTTCAGTCCACAAGCCAACGCTCTCTCCACTGAGCCAAACCGGTTCCGGCTCAGCTTTTAGTTTATCCAAGACCTAGGTGTCCTTCAAGACCTTCTCCATCTCAGCAGCCTCCTTTAAAAACAAATTTATTTAATCCTCACCCAAGGAGTGAGGAAATGTATTCTATTGATTTTTAGAAAGGGTAGATGGGAGAAGCTAAGAGGGACAGAAAGAGAGAGAGAGAGAGAGAGAGAGAGAGAGAGAGAGAGAGAGAGAACATCCCGCACATATCCTGACCAGGGATGGAGATAGAACCTGCAACCCAGGCATGTGCCCCTGAAGGGGAATCAAATCTGCAACCCTCCAGTGCGTGGGCCAACATTTAATCACTGAGCCACAGGCCAATGCCTTCTCAAGTTTTTTGATTTTTTGTTTTTGTTTTTGTTAATCTCATAACATTTGTAGATCAGATGTCCAGTAGTGGTAGACTTGACGGAATCTACTTGTCCAGTGACCATGAAGTTGATATGAATATTTTCCTTTCCCCATTTTGGCTTTGATTTAGTGATGGTTTTCACAACACTTGTGTTCTGGCAGCAAAACTGTTGCAAAAAGCAAGATAGGGTTGTTTCTAAGTGTTATGTGAGATAGTATAGTTTATGGTACTATTTAAGTTCATAAAATAATGAATACTGCCTCCAAATCCAAATCTATTTCTATTTGAACCTGATTGGGAATATATATAAATATTAAGTCAAGAGTTTATTTTAAATGTAACTCATACAGTTTCTCTGTATGCTAACTGAATGTTTTGTTTACTTTGTGCTGTGAATTTAGACATTTATGTCTCCTCACACTTCTGTTGAATCCAGGAACATTGGTGAGCCCTAAATATCTTTACATATATTCATCCTCATGCCCACTGTCTTTTAGGTCTCATGTGCTCCTTGATAAGCAAAGTTTAGTTATGAGCTCTTTATGATACCTCTCATCTGGCAAGATGGTGGCCAAAGGAAAATTTTTATCTGTACCCTGGATATCTGCCACTTGGTTGAGTTCATTGCAGTTCAATTCAGCTAAGGCTTACTGAGTTGCCTGGTCAGTGACAGCCAGTGTACAAGGCTCCATGGGCAATACAGCATATATTCATTAAGACACTAAGCTAGCCGAAACTGGTTTGGCTCAGTGGTAGAGCGTCAGTCTGCGGACTGAAAGGTCCCGGGTTCGATTCCGGTCAAGGGCATGTACATTGGTTGCGGGCACATCCCCGGTAGGGGGTGTGCAGGAGGCAGCTGGTCGATGTTTCTCTCTCATCGATGTTTCTAGCTCTCTATCTCTCTCCCTTCCTCTCTGTAAAATATCAATAAAATATATTTAAAAAAAAAAAAGACACTAAGCTAATGATGAGCACAGTGATGAAAACAAAACAGGATGTTGAGATAGAATGAATTGATGTGGGCATGGCGGAACAGAGTAGAGGTCAGAACTTACTAGCAGACTATTTAGACTGGCAGGTCAGTGAAGGTGGCTTCTCAGCTAAGACCTAAATACTGAGAAGGGAATCAGACAGGTGAGGATCAGGGGAATGAGCCTGTAGTCAGAAGTTGATCCTATGCAAAGACCTAAGTTAGAAACAAGCTTGCTTAGTTTAAGAATTGGGGGAAATACAACCAGCATGGCAAAAGCACTTTGAGTTAGAGGGAGAGTGGTAGGAAATGAGGTAGAAGACACAAGCAGGAAGCTATGTTGACTCTGTCAGCCATGAGACAGTTTGTGTTGTGTGTTTTTTGGTTTGTTTGTTTTGTAATTACTTTTTATTGTTGAGATTATTACGGATGTCCCTCTTTTTCCTTCCAAAGCTCTCCTCTACCCGGTTCCCACCCACCCCAGGCCTGGCCACCCTATTATTTATGTCCATAGGTAATGCATACATACATATGAAATCTTTTTCTAATCTCTTCCCACACCCCCCTCACCCCCCCCCCCACACACACACACACACTCTCTCTCTCGCTCTCTCTTCCCTCAGAGAGTCATCAGTCTGTTCCATTTCCATGCCCCTGATTCTATTTCTTTTACCAGGTTATTCAGTTCATCAGATTTTTTTATTCATTTGATTTTTAGATTTATTTGTTGGTAGGTAGGTATTTGTCACTTTGTTATTCATATTTTTTATATTTACCTTTTTCTTCTTCTTCCTCTTATTAAACTTTAGCATTTCATACAATACTGGTTTGGTGGTGATGAACTTCTTTAGCTTTTTCTTGTCTGTAAAGCTTCTTATCTGACCTTCAAGTCTAAATGATAGCTTTGCTGGGTAGAGTACTCTTGGTTGTAGGTTCTTTTTTCTTTAATCTTTTAAAAAATATATATTTTATTGACTTTTTACATAGAGGAAGAGAGAGGGATAGAGAGTTAGAAACATCAATGAGAGAGAATCATCAACCAGCTGCCTCTTGCACACCCCCTGCTGGGGATGTGCCCGCAACCAAGTTACATGCCCTTGACTGGAATCGAACCTGGGACCTTTCAGTCTGCAGGCCGACGCTCTATCCACTGAGCCAAACTGGTTTCAGCGGTTGTAGGTTCTTGCTATTTATCATTTTGAGTATTTCTTGCTACTCCCTTCTGGCCTACATAGTTTCTGTTGAGAAATCAGTTGACAGCCATATGGGCACTCCCTTGTAGGTAACGAACTGTTTTTCTCTTGCTGCTTTTAAGATTCTCTCTTTGTCTTTTGCCTTTGGCATTTTAATTATAATGTGTCTTGGTGTGGTCCTCTTTGGATTCCTCTTGTTTGTGGTTCTCTGTACTTCCTGGACTTGTAAATCTTTTTTTTTTCACCAGATAGGGGAAGTTTTCTGTCATTATTTCTTCAAATAGGTTTTCAGTACTTTGTTCTTTCTTCTTTTGGTACCCCCATAATTCAGATGTTGGTACATTTAAAGTTGTCCCAGAAGCTCCTTACACTATCTTCATATTTTTGGATCCTTTTTTCTTTTTGCTCTTCTGATTGGGTGTTTTTTGCTTCCTCATATTTCAAATCATTGATTTGACTTTCAAGATCCTCTAGTCTGCTGTTGAATTTCTGTATAATATTCTTTATTTCAGTCAGTGTATGCTTAATTTCTGACTGGTCCTTTCTTCTTCTTCTTCTTCTTCTTCTTCTTCTTCTTCTTCTTCTTCTTCTTTCTCCTCCTCTTTCCTCCTCTTTCCTCCTCTTCCTCCTCCTCCTCCTCTTCTCCCTCCTCTTCTCCCTCCTCTTCCTCCCCCTCCTCCTCCTTTTCTTCCTCCTCCTCCTCTTCTTTTTTCTCACCAAGATCCTTGAAAGTCTTACTAAGTTCCTTGGAGGTTTTTAAAAGATTCTTGAGTAATCTTATAACTATGGTTTTGAACTCTATATCCAGTAGTTTTCTTTCATTTCTTTTATTTGTGACATGTTTCTTTGTCTCCACATTTTGGCTGCTTCCCTGTGTTTGTTTCTATGTATTGGGTAGCTGCTAAGTCTCATTGAGTTGATAGAGTGGCCTTGTGTAGTAGGTGTCCTATAGGGCCCAATGGCCCAAAGGTAAAAACAGCCCAACCAGCGTGGCTCAGTGGTTGAACGTCCACTCATGAACTAGGAGGTCACGGTTTGATTCCCAATCGGGACACATGCCCAGGTGTGGCTAGATCCTTAGTGGGGGTTGTGCAGGAGGCAGCCAATCAATGATTCTATCTCTCTCCCTCTCCCTTCCTTTCTGAAATCAATCAATAAATACGTGTGTGTGTGTGTGTGTGTGTGTGTGTGTGTGTTTAAAGAAAGGTAGAAACAAAACGTTTGGGCTAAGCAAGGTAAACTATATTGTTGTATTTAATAACATTATCATATACCTAGGTAATGAATTTGTGAATTTAGATTTTCCTAAAGGCAGTGATGTGTGCTGATAATATCTCCCACTTATTGAACACTTACCAGTGCCAGGCATATGGCTTTATATGTATTTCTCTTCAAGTACACACAACACTCTCTCACACACACAAGCTGTGTTTATTATTATTATTATTATTATTATAAATATTTTTAATTCATTTTAGAGAGAGAGAGAGAGAAACAGCCATGATGAGAGAAAGTCATCTATCGGCTACCTCCTACGTGCCCCCTACTGCGGATCAAGCCTGCAACCTGGGCATGTGCCCTGGCCAGGAATCGAACTGTGACCTCCTAGTTTGTGGGTCAGCGCTCACCCACTGAGCCACAACTGCCAATCTATTATTAACATCAGCTTTTGCAGAGGAAAAACTGAGGCAGAGAGAGCATAGGTACTGACAGCTAGTTGGTGAGAAAGGTAACAGGAATGGCATGATTCCAGGTGCCAAACTCCAAGAAGGGAAAACTGGTCAGAAAGCACATGGAAGTCCACTGGAGTTTGGCGGTGACTGAGATGCAAAGGACAGGAGCTGGTCCTGCTGACTGGTGAATAGAGCCTATGCTAGAAAACATTGTCAAAGGGTACTCTGCACTGTGTGTAAACCACTGGAGTAAATACTAGAGAGACTTTGATAAAACAGAGACTGATGCTGTTACCCCTAGCAATTTATAGACCAGGGGGTGATTAGTAATACCTCCAACACAAACTAAAAGCAGGAACTTCCTGAAGAACTAACTGATACCCTTAACATAAAATGTGGGAAAAGGCCCTGGTGTCATAATTTAATTTCTATACCTCCCCCTGGGTTAGTTTTAATCTAAAATGGTTTTAGAAAATCTGTCCTGATCTGTCCTGTGTCCTGTACCCCAGGTAAGCAGGTGGGTTTTGTGTGTGTGGGTGTTTTAACCCAGTTAATCTGTGTGTCTGCTACACACAGATGCACACACACACACTAACATCCTGGGACCTGGATAGTCTATGGCAGTGATCGGCAAACTGCGGCTCGAGAGCCACATGCAGCTCACAAGTCATGGTTTGCCGCTCTGTTAACTAATGAGTTTGCTGACCACTGGTAGACTAAATGGAAGCTGTGAGGATTAGGCAATTGTGGCATATTGTGTGCAAAGAGATAAAGGGTAGTATATGACACTGATCGGCAAACTGCATGTGGCTCCCAGGCCGCAGTTTGCTGACCACTGTTCTAGGGCATCTCAAGAGTCCAAGGTAGTCTATTGTGCCCTGAATGTTCACATTAGGACAAAAACAATCCCCAGGTGTGATTTTGTTTCCCTCAGACACGCAGGGTCTTTTCATCATCATGGCTTCCCAAGGACGGGGTGTTTCTGGGTGCACAGAAACCACACTGTGCACTTCCCTCAGCCCTCACCAAGGCCGGGTCCTGCTCCTTTGTCCCTGAAGTATTGGAAAAGCTGATGGGCCTAAATTTGGTCTCATCTATAGGAACCATTCTTGGTTTTCTTTTTACTTTTCCTTCTTATTCTTCCTTGAGAGGACTGACTGTTGTTTTTCATTTTCTCTCAGCACTCACGCTAGCAAAGCCCTGAGGTGCTGTGTTTATAGTTGGCCAGGCTAGAAAATGGTTCATAGAAAATGGCTGCAATTCTAGGACTTGCCATCTTGATTTGTTAGCCAAATACTCCGTGTACCAGCAGTGGCGGTAGCTGCCAGTTGATCTGAGTTTTATGTGCTGACATTATTGTTTTTGGTGTTTTCACCCCTCAAATAAGAACTACTGTTTGCTAGAGCCGAGATCATCAAAACCATTTCAGTTAAGACTTTTTGTGATAATATAATGAAACCTCCGAAAGATATAAGCCTGACTTAGTGAAATGAGGGCAAAAAATAAATAGGGCCCGTACAGAGGAAATATTACTGGTACCAGGTAGATTGAATGGAAAAATCACTCACTTTCAATGATATTATAGAAATGAAATAAAATTCTGTTCTCTTTTATTATTTTAGCTGAGTATTCTTGTCCAAAATGAAAATCAGATGTTTTTCTTCTTGTTCATTTTTTTCCCCCAAAGCCAATGGTTACAAACACTTACTTAATATAATTTACTGGACCTTTTTTCTAAAGGAACATTTACGTTACTTTCTTTTATGCATGCAGTAACTTTTGATCAAAACATGACTCCACTCCCTCGTTTAATGTTGAGCATCTGGATTAAAGGGTTCTTTTAATCTTAAACACAGATTATGGCTCTTTCCCTTTAAGCAAACCACCATAAAACTTTGGCCCCATTCCAGATTTCTTCATTAAAGCTCTCTTTATTATAGTGTTTTCGGATGGCAGTCATTAAATGATTGTTATGCACAATGGGCACTTGATTATAATTATTTAACTGGCAATCGGTTATTGCAGCAATTTGGTGGTGTAATTAAAAGGGAGCATGTTTGTACCTGCCAGCATCTCTGAGATGTTCGTTCAGCTCTGGGCTAGGGAAAGAAGCAGAACCTAAACATATGGGTAGGAAGAATCAGCACTTCTGTAAATGAACCTTTTCTTTTCTTCTTCTCCTACCAGGTTCTTGGCCTCTTTTTGTCCATAAGGTAGATGAACAATTGTGATAAAATAAGATGTGTTTAATAATATTTGTGCTACATACTCCTAAATCTGGAAATTCCTTTAGTAATGAGTGTAGTTTCTCTATGTGCTAAGACAAGTGAAATGAATAGAACTATATTTACATATTTCTGCTTGTCTTAACACAAGCGTGGGAGTGTTTTTCCCACTCTGATTTATCAATTTCAGCATTTTTTTTCTTGACACATAAATTGAAATGGGATGCCACTAACAAGAAATTGCTATAAAGAACCTATGATATTCATTAACATGCACCTGGAAAGCCATTTATCACTAAAGAAGTTAGTAATGGTGTGATTCCCAAGTTAAGATGAGAATCATCTGTTTCAGTTGTAAATTACAAAGACCTTATTCTTAGCAACCATAGCAAAGAAGAAATTTCTTGGTTATGTCACTAGAATGTTATTGGAACTGCTTATAGGATTAAAGGAAGAGCTGCAGGAACCAGGGATCAGGGTTAGGAACTGGGATTGAGTCTCTCCAAGACTCATTTTTTTGTCTGTCTCTTGGCTGAGCCTGCCCATGTTTGGCTTCATTCTGAGGGATAGGCTTCCATTACTCTCTCTGTGGCAGGAAACGTGGCCTTTAAAAACTCCAGATTCCCATCTTCCAGCTGAGAAACTCCAGTAGAAAGCAACATGTGTCCTCCATCTTGCATCAATCAGTCTCAGGGAAGGACTGTGATTGGCCCTACTTGAGTCATACACCCACTCCCTGGACTAATTACTATTGCTAAGAAAATGGCACTATATTATTGGCTAAGCCTGGATTACATATTATCCCTGGAGATGGGGTAGAAAATATGGAATCCTGTGGTTAACAGTCCTCTCAGGGACATTGATATGTCCCCCAATGACTGCGAAAAATGCACTGATTATTTTTAGAAAATATGAAAATCTGAAATATCCAAATTTTAAGAATGTTTTCTCAAAGTAGATCTCTGTCTTCCTTTTAAAAATATTCCACCTTTGTAAGACTGAACTATAGAAGTATCTGAGTTTCAAATGGTTGCCAAACCTCATCTATAGTCATTCTTAATTTCAAAAGACCCCTTACTAGTTTGATCTAAGGGCAGGGGCCTGAAGAGAAGGGACCAGCACAGATTACAGATGACTGCTCTTGCAGCACAGCTGCCACAGCTGCATTGTCACCAAAGATTCAGGGTTCAAGGTTAAAGGAGCACAGCGTTCTACTGCCTTAGACTATTAAACCACTTACCATAGTTCTGGCTAATAAAATTCTCCATTTCTATCTTGGTTTAGTTCCATATTTGAATATGTGAGTACGAAGGCAAAACAGTCTACACAATAGCAGACTTAATATGCAAAAAGCCTTAAAAGCAAAGGATAATGTTCATTTAAAAATTGAAGATTGAAAAAAAAACTCCACCCTAACATACACACACTGAGAGCACGTGCACACACACACACACACACACACACACACACAGAATATGATCTAATCAGTCTTACTTATGGGGAAAGTATGAATCATCCTATTTATTAAGCAAATAAAGAAGACAATTGAAATGTACAAGCTCAAACTTGAATAAAAATAAGTAATTTTCAATTTCCTATTTCTCTTACTAATTCACATTTATTTTTGTATCATGTATATATTTTACAACTGAGATATTTAAGCTCAGGGTAACTTAAATGGCTAATTGAATGCTACCTGAATTCAGGGGTGGGGAATCAGCATCTTCAAATCAAACATGTGCCTGTGTATTTACACATACACACTTTTTTGGTTTGTGGATATTGGAGGCTGCTAGAGGAGTTTCTTGGGAATCTAGTCTTCTCAATGGCAAGCTCCTGCATCGCCTTTGCCAGTAGTTTAGTTCATATGGACTCACTGCCAATTTTCTTTTCACATATGTGAAATAACAGTTTGGCACATAGCAAACAAAACAGTGACACCATAGAAAAGACTGGTGCTTTTAAGAAGTGAAAAAAGGCAGATTCAGAACTAATTTTTTTCTTTAGGTGAGCAAAGTTTAAATTAAATTAAATGTAAGAGATTACGGTATTTGTGTGACTCTCAAGAAGTCAGAGGCCATGGCAATAAAGTATTTTCATTTTATAGAGTTTTTCTTGGAAAAGATGCACACCATATGACAGCAGAGTGCTTAAAACTCAGAGCCTAGTGCCAGCACAAAATCCAAACATCATAAAGTTACTTCCAAAGCACAGATATTTATTGGTCCCCTCTCTTGGAATAGAGCATCTGTCAACTAGTCCAAGTCTACCAGCTCCCATCACCTTCCCAGCTTCGGGTTTTGAGTATGAAGCACCAAGTAAGGCATGTTCTCCAGGAAGGAAGGAAAAGCTATTGAACAATTGTCAGATGAGTCAAAAACCACAGACAGCAACATTGTCCCAGTGGACAATTTTTTCCTTCAAAATTTTTTTCTTTAGCCAAAGAAAGTCAAGGGAGGCCAACCGGTGGCCCAGTGGCCGTTGATATGTGTGTTTGTGGTCCCTTGGTCAGGCTTTTTTTTTTTTAAACCCAGTGACCTTCCCTCTAATAAATAGTCTATCTTTTAACCCTCTCCAGTTAGGGCTGTGTGCCATGGCCATATCAGAAAATTCTAATGACGGGCCCATTTGTTCAGACTTTCCATGCTTCAGTGTCCTAGAAGCAGTAAAAAAAAAAAAAAAAAAAAAAAAAAAAAAAAAAAAAAAAGCCATGTAGTGCTTGTTTATTTCCCCAACTTTACCCACAGGGTACTGGGGAGGCATTTGCCTTCTCTCTAAGCTGCTTCTGTGCACAGAAGACCTCTTAAAGCTCTGCTGACCAGGACTTGAAATTCAAGGTCACTGCCAAGTCACACAAATCTGTCAAGGAAAGGCTTCCTGGGAGAGCACCGAGTCCCTGTCCACTGGGTGACAGCTCAACAGCTCGCCTCCAGCCCTGGCTGGCCGGGAGTCTCTTCTTCCCCACTCCCAGCTTTGGACGGCACCACTACCTGCTAATGCATCTGAAGAGAACAAGAGGTCTTGGTCACAACAGATGATTAGAGCTGATGCCAGAAGGGTAAACAAGTCATAAATTACTCTTAATTCTTCTTGGCTATGGATGCTATTAATCTTTAGTAATGGAAAAATAGACTCCCTTTAATCTTTTTTATTTATATAATATAATAGTTGGTTTTCTTCTATGACCAGAAAGGTCACTTTTCTTCAAGAAACATTTTCTAAACTTGTGCCCTATGCAAAGTACTGTGTAAGCTGCTACTCAAACAGATAGGGGAGTTAGTGTTTAATGGAGTTTCAGGTTGGAAATGGAAATGTTTTGGAGATGGATAGTGGTGATGATGGCATAACAGTGTGAATGTACTTGATGCCACTAGACCGTTCACTTAAACATAATTTAAATGATGGGTTTTGTTTTGTATGTTTTACCACAATAAAAGAATTAGGTTTCTTACACGTTTTTTGTCAAGTTGATTATTTGTTACAAGTTTATATGTTCCACATATATCTCATAGCAAAATGTAAGTGTAGTGACTTACCACAGAAACCTAGAATTCTACATTTCTTTCATTTCACATAGCAAATACTGAGGTCATTATTTCACTGATTTATCAGAATACTGTATAAAGCTTTACTTAATGATTATTCCCTGTAACAGAAGTAAAAACAGAATTTTAACTAATGAATTGCGAATGCATTTTTTGAGTTATTTAGGTCTTAGACTTAAGGTCCACACTGTTTATCTGTTTCCTTAACTTCACCCAAAAGGTACTGGGGAGGCATTAGCCTTCTCTCTAGTGCCCCCAAATGATGAGAGTTTTGTAGAGCTTGGAGAACGGAGATTCAGATCTTGTCTTGAGCCTTGGAAAAGCGAAGAGAGTCCTGGCCTTTGGCCAGCGGTGTGATTGCTGGTCAATCATCTCACCCCTTTGGGCTGCAGTGTCTTTATCTATAAAATGAGAGGGAAGATCCCTGCCTCTGCTGGGTTGTCAGAACCAAAAATAAAAACGTTTGTGAGAACACTTAGTGTACTCTAGGGACATGGTAGGTTAATCTCTGCCATCTCCTTTCCCTTGAGGTCATTGTGACAGTCAAAGGACTGTCATGCAATGCATGTCTGAAACCGACTCTCCCTTCATCCTACCTATGTGTGGGAGCATGTGAGCCCTGGTATCCTTTTCTCCCTCTCCTGATACCAGGGCCCCTTTCCTGTCACTCTCTAGTCTCTCCTTTCTAGCTCTGCCTGCCTTTGAACTGGGGAGTTCATGATAGAAATGTATTGGTGTTGTGTGAGGGTGGAAATGGCCCACCCTGGAGCCCCTGGCCCAGCACCAGCAGCAGTTGTGGAAACACAACAGGACTCAGTGTCTGATGGAGTTTGGGCCTCTTGCTCTCTCCAAGACTCCAAGGCCCCAGTCCTCCATCCCACCATCTTTCCCTTGGGTTAGAATCTCTTCCTCTTGATTTCCTTTGACCTCTCATTCCTTAGCCTAGCAGACCTGTATCCTTTGGGTGAGTAGCTTGGCCCCAGGGGATGGGGGGGGGGGGTCTTCTTCTCAAGGTCAGAAAAGCTGTCTGGCAACCGTGTGGCTCCATGTGCTCCTCCTGGCTCCAGGGGACAGTCTGGCCCTGCATCAGGCCTCACCAAAACTAGAATTCAGTTTGTTGAAAGATGAGAGTACTTTTGATTGGTGGTATAGTTTATCAGCCTCCCCAAGTTAAAAACATCCTTTTGTATCTTGTAAACATCTCAGTGATAAATTGCTGAACACCCTCTTCATGCCAGCACCATGAGTTACAGGGGACAGCTAGTCTCAGGCTGCTGAGCCAGTGCTTCTCAATCTTTTCATTATTTTTTTAACCTTTTAATTGAGGGTTATGTAATTTATATATGATTAAGTGCACAAATCTTAAGTGTCCATCTCAGTGATGTTTTAAATTATTTATACACCTGTGTAACTACCACCCAGATCAAGATTTAGAACATTTTCTAAAGCCTCCCTCAACACCTCTTCCATCCAGTATCCCCAATAATAGGTAACTGCTATTGTGGCCTCTAAAACCCTAGATTAGTTTGGGTTCTCAACTTTTACATTTATACTCACTCCTAAGTCCCCCTCTCCTACTTAATATAATTTAGGAATTCAAAATTAATTATTGCTTATTGTGACCAAAAGGGCCCCAGAATAATGATAATTTTAGAATTGCTTTTCCTGCTGGTCCCTTCACACACATTCTAATAACATATTCTCTCTATTCCCCTGCCCCATCCCCCAACCAGGTCACGGGGAGGGTGGCTGACATCCCCATCCTTTCTGGGCAGTCATGTCTGATCCCAAAATCTGTCAGAGAAGAGAAACATACACCCCGGGACCTTAGTGCCCACACATCACATCATAGTGATTTCTAATCTGAACAAGTATGTGGTTCTTAGAATCATCAGACAGCCACTGAGCTTCCACTGTGCACAAGTTCCTGCTTGCCATTTTCTGTCAAAGCAGGATTTTTCGTTTCCCGGATTATGACTTATCTTGGGAATGGGGATTGTGCTTAAAGAGGAGTATCACCATTGCACTCCCCTTTCAACATGTTAATGTTGACTGTCTTCAACTGTTCCTTGTGAGGAGCACGATGGGAAGATTATTTTACAGGAGGTACACAGAAGCCCCCATTCTGGCATGCACTGCCATACTCAAATCCTTGTATTTAAAAGTGGAGCTTAGTCTGTTTATCCTACAGTAAAAATATCTACAAGAAGCTATTATTATATTGACATTAGCGCCAAACAGGAAATCAGAGGATTCACAGATGTTATTTCCTTTAATACAGTGGGTTTTCTACAAAATGGCCTTGCAGCCAATCAGGATAGATGCTACAAAAGGATTTAACAAACATGTTATTGACACATTGTTTATTCCTTGAGCTTTGCAGGCTACATGGTGTTCCCAGAGTTCTGAGGGCAAAAGGGAAAGGGAGACTTAGAAAGAGATGAATCCAGCAAGAAAGAATTTAGACAGATTCCATCATTACCTTGGGATTTTTTTTTTTTTATATTGGATAGAATTTGGTGTAATGTCTCAGCATTTATTGTATGCCCCATTTGCACAAAGTACAGTTTGGAACCTAAGAGAAGGTGACATGCCAAAAAGGTTAAGTCCTCAATACTGGCTTTTTCAGCATTTTTATCCATGATTTAGCTTAGGATAAAACTGCCACATCTAGCAAATTTATGGGTGATGCTAAGCCAGGAAGAAAACTGAAATCAAGATCTAAAAAGATCATGACAAGCATAAGGCTGAGCCTAAAATGTTGAAATACAACAGACACAAGTATTAAGTCCTTAGATCTTTAAAAAAAAAAAAAAAAGTTTCCATGAGTATAGGATGGGTGAGGTGTAATAAATAGCATCTGTGAAAGAGGTTTTTGACACTTGCAAGCACAATATGAATGAAGCAGGGATGAGAAGGAACATAATAATACAGCATCTGCACTGCTGAAGGTGCTGCTCTAGAATTTGAATGGCCAGGCCCATGCCTGGAGTATTGACTTCGCATGACTACATTTAAGGATGCTGAAGGACATTGAGAATCAGGATCAGAAACCATGATATGAGGAATATTCTTAAGTGAAAAATGAGTAGTTAGGGAAAGAAGAGAAAACCAAAGGGATGCCTGTGTCCCATCCTCTAATACCTGGAGAGCTAGCCTGCGTGTGAGGCATGTGAAAGCCAACATAGGACTAGGAAGAAGTTACAGAGAAGGGTCTCTAGTTCATTTTGACAAAAACCTTTTCCACTTGAAGGTATTGATCCAGAATGGAATAGGTGGCCTTGTGACTGGGCACAGGTGTAGAGGACTAGCATTTATGGAGGATGTAACTCATGCCAATCCTCATGCCAAATGTAGGGCCCCAGAGGTGCTGTGGAGAGGATTTGTGCACCCTATAGATGTTTGGGACAGATGCTCTGAAAGGCCTCACCCAACCCTGCTATTCTCTGGTTGCTTGTGTGTGCACAGTCAAATCACACAGTGCAGGAGCTGGTGAGTTCCAGTAATATAGCCATGGGCTAGAATGCCTGGGGAAGGAGGCAGAGATTGTCATGGATCCTGTAATGTAGACAGAATCAAGGAGCACAAAATGATTGAAGATTTGAAGGTAGGCATGCATGAGATGAGATGAGAGGTTGGGTAATAGACATTTGGATAGATATGGTGGGCAACAGAGTAGAAAACGCTGAGCAGGAAATGAAGGTTTGGAATTACGTCTACAGGAAGTCCTGTGCTGCTGATGGGTTTTATTGGGGTAGGGATAAGATGCACAATCCTAAGAAGATACTGAAGTCCTTGGACACCCTTGCCCTCATGTGGTCTCATAGAAGGAGACAGAATGAACCCACAATCCCACAACCTTGGTGATGCCAAGAGTTCCCTGTCTAAATGGTCGCTAAAGAGCAGGAGTGCCCGGTCCAAACATCTCAATAGCTATTTCTGCTACAGAAAGGCCTCAGGCAATTCCTAAAGACTGTGGGGGAAAGGCACCATTTTAGGACATGAGGAATTAGGTTTTTTTAATTTTTTTAATCTGCAGCCATATTTGAGATTTTTATGTTTGTACCAGTGCTAACTCTCTAAGCTCTCTAAAGTTTCAAGTCATTCCTGGTGCCTATCAAGTCTAACAGCCCATGAATACCAAGTTTCTGTTTTGGCATTGTTCATAAATGTGGCCCTAGAGAGCTGGCCTTAGTTCTGGCCAATACACTTTATCTAGTTTTATTTAACTTACCACATTCACCCTTTATGTTCTGTTGACTGAATGGCCAATAGATGCAAAGTGTATACATTGGTGTTAGTTTGGTTCATTTGCACTATAAGAACTTACACCATATTGTATTACCTTTTGCAAGCGCATCACACTTTTATTCCCATGGATTTTTCCACACATCAGCCCTACTTTGTAAATGCTATCACACAGATGAGAAGAATACAAGTAATGTGGGAGAGGTTAAGTGATACAGTGAGAGTGATTTTGTAAGTGTGGCGAATATCCCATTTCATGAAAGGCAAAGCCATTGGGAGGAGGACATTATCACCCTTTAACTACAGAAACATTCACAGAGGAAGGGTTTGGCATTGGCAAGGCCAAGTTAAACAGGATGCTGCATTCTCTCCAAGTGTTTCCACTGCCGCACCCCTCTCTTCACACTGATGCTTGCGGGTCACTTCCTAGTCCGTGAATGGGTTCAGTGACCTGTAAGCAAGGGTGGGAGATGGAGATTTCATTTGCACAAACTCATGGAGGGAAATCATTTTGCAAGTTTCCCAGGGATAAGAGAATGTTTTTTCTTCCTCCTCCCTTGCCACCCTTCACTTTCCCGACCGTACAGCACCCCGACTTCCGCACCCTAACAAGAGCTGTGACAGGCCTGCCCGTAGACGCTGGCAATGGCCATGTTTAGCTGGTCTTCTCTGGGCGCTGCTTAGGCTGGGGCTTTGTGTCCCCACTAGGCTAGTCGCTCTAAAAAGGTATTTCAGGGCTAGCAAAGAGGCTGCACTATGTTGGGGTCATTTAAAAAGGCATAGGCCTTTCTGTGACTCATCTCTAAGTCCTGACATTTACTGAGTCCATCGTCTTACAAATGTTGTTTCATGTGATCTTATACCCAGTTTGAGTAAAGAATCGGGAGTGCTTTATGGGCTAATTCTGTAGGATACATTATCATTTCTTCTGAAACTACAAAGGAAACATGAAGCTGTTATTGCTTAAATTAAAATAAACAAAAATCTGTAGGACTTTCATGTCCTTTCTGATGCAGCATTTATTGGGTATTTCTTGTGTTAATAATTATTTCAAGTCCTAAGTCTGTTTGTCCCCAACTCCCCTTGATTTTCCATAGTCTTCACCCCATCCAAGTTGGCTGCTCCTGCTCTGTCCTAATGCTGGTTGTACGGAGCTTGCTTGTTCCCTGGAGACACAAAACAGATCAGTGGCTTAATTTTTATTTTAAATGTTGTCTGTGAGCCATCGTCATGGGTAACGTTGTTATATAAGGCTGACTTTTATTTCCCAGAAGTTCCTGCCAATATTTTGGTCTGTTGTATACATTCACTGCTATTATAGTAATAATAGTTTACAGGAGCCCAGATTATGATATTTTAATACTATAGAGGCCCTTGTTGATATAAATGCTTAGTGCATATTGGAATGAAATATTAAAACTACACTTTTGGCTCTGCTTAGCAGTACACAAAAAGATTGGGCCTGAGGCATCAGGTAGACGGGAGCCTTCTTTGGCATTTGGTATTTCTTCTTTCCTCACTCATGGAGCCCTCGTTTCCAGAGTGATGAAGCTGAGGTCTAGCACTACTCTTTGGTGAGTCTTTGGTCAAATTGAGATTCAACTCCAAGTCTCCTGACTCCCAATCTAACACTTTGTTCTTCTAGTCCATGCTTACCCATTCTCTTATATACTTTTCTAGGAGCAAGGATATGGTTTCCAAGCAGAATTTACAAAAACTTGATTCCAGTGTACCCCAGTTAGAGAGACTCCCCAGAAAATCAGTTTTCAAGCACACAGTCAAGGGCTATGGTTCCTATTATGAGGGATTATAGTCTGGGAAATGTTGCAGTGTGGACCCTGAATAGTGAGGCTGCTGAAGGAAAGGAATAATGGCTACTTTTTGTTATATCAGGTTTGTACCATCTAGGTGATTGCTTTCCAGGCGATAAAATTCCCTACCCTCTCGCCCCTCTAGTTCATCTGCTACCCCCGCTAGGATTAATTTTCCTAAAACACTGAATTTTACTCTATTGCTCCTGTGACCTAACACCTCCCCCACTTTCCCTGAATCAAAACTCCAAACTCCTCAGCTGTTCCTCCAAGGCCCCCAGCCAGATCAGCGCCTTCACTGTCTCCAGACCAGGCCATGTTCACCCCACATCCTCTCTGCTCTTGTCAAGGCCTTTTCTCCTGTCTGTGGTTTAGCCCTTCCCACAGTGGCCAGGCCTGTCCCACTTGTGTGACTCTGTCCCAGGCTGTGTTCCTTTCATTCCGAATTCCTGAAATGTCTGCTGATTCTATGAGAGTGCATAAGCCTAACTGCTCCCATCCCTATTGCATCACTGTCATGATTCTGCTCTCTGAAATTCAGCCGTAAGTCCTAGAGAGGCTCTCAAACTTTCCAGCTCACGGTGCTCTTAGGGCATCAGAAACTGTTTCAGAGAGCACCCTTGGCCAAAAGAAATACATAGCAGTTCCATTTATTAAGTATTTAGGTTCAAGCAACTTAATACATAACGTCATAACAACTGAGTAGCTGTTTGAAAAAAAAATACAGCATATAAATTGAAAGAAGATATCACTGTTTCATTCTGAAATGACCACAGTTGTTTACTAAGAAGCTCTATGCTCCTGTTGGGTACTGGACAGCTTCCCAGATCTCAGAATCAGATGGGGACCTGCCACACTCCTTTCCTGTTCTATGTTGATTTTCACACAATACTTGCTTTTATAAAACAACTGCCAAAAACCCAGTATTGCTGGCTGCTCTTCCTGTGTTATAGCCCATTCTCTGTTTCACTGCTTCACTAATAAACTTGCGTTCACTTAAAACACACACACACACACACACACACACACACACACACACACACACACAACCAGTTTTGCAAAGATAGGAGATCACCCAAAGGAATGTAGCACAAACTAATGTTGACGCTATAAACTACCTTGATCTGGTAGCTTGTGCAGTATCTGACAGGTTGTGTATCATGTCATCTCCCTCAAAAATTTAAAACATCCCATGGAGCTCCAGTGTCCTGAGGCACCGAGGCACACCGTTTGGGAACCACTGTTCTAGAGCACAAATGTAATGTTATACTTCTCTTGTGTGTTCCCCAAAGAACTGGGGTAATGCAGTCCTTACAGTAGGTAGCCAATAAATGCTTTATGAGGATCTTAATCCTTGACCCCTTGATGAGGCCACAAATGTTGCAACTTGAGCAATATGCTGAGTTCCCTGGCACAGCAATAATTCAAATTAAATTTGTTTGAACATCTTCGGGGGATGCTGTAAAGGAAGTTCCCATACTGAGTGGAAGTTGGCGTAGATACGCTATAAATCCCCTTCCATTACTGAGGTTCTTTATTTCAATGGCAATGAGATGCCATATAAAACCAGTCTGAGCACAATTGCATAATACTGGTGAGGATGATTATCTCAAATCCCTATGCTAAAAACATAAAAAAAATATTTTAATTCTGCCAAAACCGGTTTGGCTCAGTGGATAGAGCATCAGCCTGCGGACTCAAAGAGTCCCGGGTTCGATTCCAGTCAAGGGCATGCACCTTCGTTGCAGGCGCGTCCCCAGTGGGGGGTGTGCAGGAGGCAGCTGATCAATGTTTCTCTCTCATCGATGTTTCTAGCTCCCTATCCCTCTCCCTTCCTCTCTATAAAAAAATCAATAAAATATATATATATTTTTTAAAATATTTTAATTCTAACATGCTGAATTGGATTTGGAGGAAGGAAGTAGAGACATAGAATTGCTGTTTCTTTCATAAACTAGATTAATTGATAAGCCAGTTTCTTTTCAATTACCACAAAATTTGAACATATTGTAGGACACAGAAAACTGCAGTACATACCAAATATATTGAAATAGCACACACAGAAAAATCATATTTGATCCCTATATGAAATAACTGAAATATATAAATTAAAAAAAATTTAAACCTGGAAATAAAACACCACTGGGAAATGTAAGAACCCTTCTTTGGTCAATGAGGAAATAAAAATTTTAGACTATAGAAAATGTGAAAATCCTACACGTAAATTTTTTTTCACACAGCTAATGCAGTGCTTAGGAAAACTCACCGACCTAAGTTCTTATGTGAATAACAAAAATGAATAAAAAGAAATTATGCTTCGAACTTACAAAGTTATAAAAAGAACAGGAAAATTAACCCAGGGATGGCCAAAAAAAAAAAAAAAAAAAAAAAAAAAACCAACTTTGAGAAAAGTGCCTGACATTTAGTAAGCACTTAATAGACATTAGCGCTTATTATCTTTAGTTATCAAATAGATTGAGGATTTAAAAATATCCAGGATATAGTGCTAAGTTTTAAAAGCAAGGTTTGTCTGCAGCCATACCATTCTGAATGCACCTGGTCTCATCTAAAAAGCAAGGTTTATTTTTGAGGCAATGAGGAAAATTGAATATGGACTCTAAATTAGGTGATATTATTGAATGACAAATTGCATAGGTCAGATAATATTGTGGCTGTATAGGAGAATATCCTTATTCTTAGTGGATACATACTAACAGATTTAGAAGATGTATAATTGATGTCTGTATACTTTTAAGTGGTTGGGAGGGGAGAGAGAACCATATATTGAGAGAGAAATGTGGGAAAATATTGATTAGTATATTTATGTAAGTAGTTTAGGGGTATTCAAGTTTTCTCTACGTTTGAAACTTTTCAAAAGAAAAAGAACAAATATTATTACCAAAAGTAAACAAGGTACAAAACATTTATGCTTTTCTGAATCGTGTGTATGAGTGTGTGTGTTTATATGTTTATATGCTGTCTCTAAAGCAGCAGTCGCCAACCGGTGGTCCGCAGACCACTCATGGTCCTGAGGTCCGAAAGGCTGGTGACCCCTGCTCTAGAGTATACGCCAGTGGTTGCTACTGGGAGGGGGGTTGGGTGGCTGGGGACTGGACCAGGAGACTTAGCTCTTGAATCTTGTACTGCAAGCTTACATATTTTGTTTTCAACATATGCTATTTATTGGATTGTGTTTTTCCATTTTAAACTCTCTGTCCTATGCTCAGTCTTCTTGTCGTGCCATCAGAGGATACATGAAATAAGAATGCCTGGAGACCAAGAGACTATTTAGGAAGCTCCTTTTCTCGGGGCAGATTTCTTCCATGGTTTCTTCTTCAGACCCTCCCGGCTCCACTGTTGATCTTCCTGAGGGTTAGCAGCCTGTGTGCTTCCCGCCCCGGCATCCCGCCCCACCCGCACGGAGCAGCCCTTTGGCCCTGGCTCTGTGGGAATTTCACGAAGGCGTTTTCACAGCTGGTGGAAGGTGGTGGGCACATGGGATGGTCCTCAGAAGAAATAGGTGTGGGCTTCCTGTTTTCACTGTGACTCAGACATGTGGGAGAGCACTTCTGTAGAAAACTCTTAATAAATAACTTTTTTACCCTGACACCAGCGAGACTCCCCAGTGTCACAGTTGGAACTGAGGGCAAGAAGCATCTGATCCTTGATGTTTCCTCTGTGGTGAGAACCAGAACTGATAGTTTTATAGCTATGGTTTGTGGTGCCAACACTTTCAGAGCTGAAAGGATTTACCTGAGGGATCCAGACCTCTCAGGTTGCAAAGAAAACACTTGCTAGGAGAGGCCCACTGACTTGGCGGAATGGCACAGCTAGAGAGGCCTGAGCCGTTTCCCCAGGATTGTTTCCATGACACTCCAGGAGCCTAAGAAGCCCCTAGGAATTTAAAACGGGGGTTGAAGGGGGAGGGCTCCTGCAGGTTTTTAAGTGTTATCACTGCCTCATCTTGCTTTCCACATTTTAAAACTGTATATAGATAGTGTCAAATTGTACATATCTTCCCATAGCTTGCTTTTTTCCACTATGGTATATTTTTGAGATTAAAAATCCATCCATTCTAATGTTGATATACATTGAGGTTGTATTTCCAAGCTTTTGATACAAATAATGCCCAACAAACATCCCTGTGCTTGCTCCTTGTGCCCGCAATACACATCCTTGAGGGTTTGAGCCTTTTCTGTTTTCATCACCTCTACATTCTTCGTTGAGCAATTACAATAAACAAATGGAAGGGTAATTTTTTTCCCCTTCAAAATAAACTCAGGACTTGACCTCAGACCTGTTGAAGTTGAAATTCCTCAGGAATAAGAAAAACTCCTTTTGGAAAAGCTCTTGGTGACTGAGGCCCTCCTTGGATTTACCACCCCACTATACGTAGGCAGGCCGCTCTCTGGAAAGCTGAGGAGGCATGCCACATCCCTCCTGTGGCCTCACCTCACTAGTTTCGGTCATGGCCCCGTAGGAAGTGAGCAGGCACTGTGGGAGAAAATGGCTTATCAGCAGAGTAACCGTTGTGAACATCAGATTCCACTCTGCTGTGGTCCTGGCCTGCTGGTTGTGCCATTTCATGTCTGTCTGTCATCCCGATAGGCTCCTGTGTGTATGGCAGGTTGCCTCATGTTTGTATTTCCTCTTTCTGTGTTGGAAAAGGCTTTTCTTCTTTAACCCCAGATAGTTGAGCAATCACTTATTCCAGTATCATCCTAGATCAGTGGCTCTGAACCTTTCTAATGCCATGACCCTTTAATACAGTTCCTCATGTTGTGGTGACCCCCACGCACAAAATTATTTTCGTTGCTACTTCATAACTAATTTTACTACTGTTATGAATCGTAATGTAAATATCCGTGTTTCCCGATGGTCTTAGCTCTACAGCAGCGGTTCTCAACCTGTGGGTTGCGACAGGCTGAGAACCACTAGCAAGGTCACCTAAGACCATTGGAAAACATGGATATTTACATTACAATTCATTAAGAGTAGCAAAATTACAGTTATGATGAAGCAAGGAAAATAATTTCATTGATAGGGGTCACCACAACATGAGGAACTGTATTAAAGGGTCACAGCATTAGAAAGGTTGAGAACCACTGTCCTAGATAGAAGGGTTATAGCCCTGCCTTCAGTCAGATTGTGTTCTGGTGCTAAAGGCTGTGTGATACATGCATCTATAATGGTAACACCAGAAATTACATAAAGAAATCTAGATACATATTAAAGATTGTCTTTGAGTATCAAAAAGGGATGGAAGAGGGGCCGTTTGAGATATATCTAAAAGAGCTAGTAAGATTTCAGCAGAGGAGATGCAGGATGAGAACCACAGGTTCAAAGGCTGCCCAGATTGCCAGCTTGATCCCCAATGGGAGGCACCTGATTTATGATTCTCTCTAATCATTGATGTTTCTCTCTCTCTCCCTCTCCCTCTCCCTCTCCCTCTCTCTCTCCCTCTCTCTCCCTCCCTCCCTTCCTCCCTCCCTTCCTCCCTCTCCCTCTCCCTCTCCCTCTCCCTCTCCCTCTCCCTGCCTCTCTGGAATCAATAAAAAAATATATTTCAAAAAATAAGAAATGGGAAGAAGTTTTTGTGGTTAAGCTTTGGTGTCTGAGGCAGTGAACAGGGCCATACAAGACAGGAAATGTATATAACATGAAATGAACAATAGAGATTGTTGTTTTCCACCCCACCATACATGCTTTCTTTTTAAAAAGAAAGAAGCTGGGGTTCTTCACTTTCACATCTGTTTCCTCAAGAAGATCTTAGTGCAGTGTGAGCAGTACTATAGTAATAAAACAGTCAAAATTATGCAAATAGATTGATAATAATTGAGTAAGAATTAAAACGATGGTAGGCTGGGAGGATGCCAGGAATCAGTAAACATTGGTTTCTTCCTGGGAGGGCTTAGGTGTGGCTGGTGTTTCGGGATGGGAGGGAGACTTCATTATATACTTTTTTTTTCTTTTGAAGCTTGAACCTTGTGTATATGTTAATTCAAAAATATGGTGATCAAGTGTATCATTTATTTTGATCCCTCTAGTAATGTCCTAAAATAACAGTGAAGAATTTTTTTTTTTTTAATCCTCAGACAATGAGAATAGGAGAGCAAAGAAAATAGGATTGGGGAAAGATGATGCTATAGACTGAAAGCTTGTGCCCCCTGAATTCATGTGTTAAAACCTAATTCCTAATGGTGATGGTATTCAGAGGTGGGGCCTTTTGGAGGTGATTAGGTCATGAGCATGAGGCACTCATGAATGAGAGCCCTTATAAATGAATCCTTGCCCCTTCTACCTTGTCAGGGAGCTAGAGCATGGCCATCTATGAACTAGGAAGCAGGCTGTCACAAGACACCATATCTTTTTACTCCTTAATCATGGAGTTCCCGGCATCCAGAACTGTGAAAAATAAATGTTTGCTGTTTAAACCACCCAGTCTGTTATTCTTGATATAGCATCCAGAATGTACTGAAACAGGTGGATAATAAAAAAAAAAAAAAAATTAAGTTCTAAGCCAGCCAGTAGAGAAAACCCATATTTTCTACCTAAAGACTTGGGAATTGGGGACAGTGGATTAATCTGAAAGTGAAAAGTAAATATGAGGCTTGAAACAGGAGAGTTGCTTGAAAGTCTATATTAAGAAGCAGTTAGCTTTGAAAAATAGTACAACCTCCCTTATTTCAGTTAGGAAACTCTCTGGTAAGAGTAAACAGGATTTCTGGACTAGGACATATCAGCCAGAGTTAAAAGTAGGATGTATGGCACTGAAAACATGGGATTAAAAGAATATCTATATATCAAATATAGAGAGATCAGAACTTCACCCCACACTGGGCTCCCATAACACAGATCATCAAGCTTAAATACCTTCCAGAGAGGAGAGTGGATGATCCTTCTCCAGGGAATCTCCCAATCCAAAATAGAAGATGTCAGGAGCTCAGTGCCGTGGTAGCTCAGTCAGCTGACCCAAAATGTGAAGATCATGGTAGACTTCAAACAACACTTGAGTACCCCCTTAAATAGGAGCAGAAACCAAGATTTGTCAGGCATCTAACTTGAAAAACAGAGACTAAAGTAAATTAGAAAGAAACAGACTATGCCAAGGAATGAAAATTTTAGATAATTCAAAAATTCATTATTATATTCTCAGTGAGATGAAAGATATATTATATTCACAAAATAAGAACAAAGGCTATAAAAAGGAATATCCAGGTAACTATTAAAAATAATTAATTAAAAAAATTTTAATTTCATAGCATTAGACAATGAAATTCAGAGAATCTTCCAGAAAGTAATGGAAAATAGGGGAGAAAAGATAATCAAATTAATGGAACAGGCAAGGAGTGCCAACATCCAAATAATAGAGATTCCAGGAAGAAAATCAGACCATATTAAAAAAAAAAAATAAAGTAGGTAAAAATACAATTTCTCAAAATTGAGAGACACAAGTTTCTAGATTCAAAGGGTCTACTAACTGCCTAGAACAGTGAATGACAGTAGCCTAACACCAAGGCCCAACTCAGTGAAATTTCAGAATAAGGGGGTCAAAAAAAGACCTACAACTTAATGTGAGAGAAAAAATAGGTCATATACAAAGAATAAAAAATCATAATGGTTTTCTACTTCTCAATAACTACACTAGAAACCAAAGTCAATGGAACAATGCTTTCAAACCATAAAGGAAAAATATTTCTACTCTGCAGAAATATTCTATATCCAGCCAAACTGTTAATTGAATTTGAAGGCAGAATAAAGACATTGTCAGGTACACAAATGATCTCCAAAAAAATGTGTCTTCTATTCACCCTTTTTGAGAACCCACTGAAGGGTGACAGAATAGTCTGTAAATCAAGGATGTAGAAGGATGGCAGAAAAGCAGAAGAATGAATTAATAAAGAGTAAGAGCCATAGTTCACATAGCTTGGTTGGGCAACATCCCATGTGCAGAAAGTTTGCTGTGTTGGTTCTGGTCAGAGTACCATGCCCTGGTTAAGGGGCTCGATCCCCAGTAGGGGGCATGCAGGAAGGAGCCAGCCAATCCATTATGTTCTGCTCTCACATCATGTTTCTCTCTTGCTCACTCTCTCTCCCTTCCTCTCTTTCTCAAAATCTATTTTAAAAATCTTTTTAAAAAGAAAGAAAGAAGAAGACATTGATGATAGGAAATGGGGGGAAATTGGAGAGAAGCAAAGGAATCCTTAATGATGAAGGAAAATCTTAGGATGATAGTTGTGCCTGAAGCACTGAGGAAAACTAGAACAGATCAGAACAGATTGGAAGGCCCCAGCATAAATTTTGTTAAGAAAGTAAAATTGGTTGAATTTGTTTATGCATATATTTAGGAGATTTAGACAATTGGCAGAAAGGTTGGGGTTAAATTCTTAGGAGCAAAATAAAACAAACAAAAAGAATCATTGTTCACTCCAGAGAAAACAATGTTATAGTAGAAAGAAATGGTAATCCTAGTGTATTACAGTGTTCACCTAAAGATAGCAATTAGATAGTCATAATAATGTCAACACTGGATATTGATCTTACTAAACTTATAATGTAATTATATTGAAAGGATGGAAGGACAAGAAGGTAAGAGTTTGTGATCATAGGGGTGAGAGTGTGCTTAGCAGTGAAAGAGAGCTAAATCCCTATTTACCAAAATAGGAAATAAATATATAATGTTTAAACTAAAAAAATTTTTTTTAAAAATCAGGAAATCAAGAGGTAATGATGTTTTAATATATAAAAGTAACATGAAGTATCAAGTAACTCACTATGGGGAATGAAAGGTGGAAATGTGCTGTTTTTCATATCACACCTTAGAATTGTTTAAACTATGCTCATATATAAATTAGAATCAAATGAAAACTTAAAAAGAACAAAACAAAATGGAAGAATAATCATGAGAATGGACATTCTCATTACTAATGAGGTTTTGGAGGATGAGTATAGGAGTTCTGTAAGCTAAGGGAATGGAGAAATGTTATAGGTAGAGAGAACCAAACCTGTCAATAAATAGGGTGGATATAGCGTGGCCTCTGAAGGAAGCTTGAGATGTGGGTTGTAGTCATACCTATGTTCTGGTTTCTTTCTCTTTGGTATCTCTATGCTGTTTAGAATTTAAGATCTGGTCCTTCTGTTACTGATAAAATAACCTGTTCAATTATTATTCCAAAATAAGTGTTCTTTGTACTAATTTCAAAAGGAGAAAAATGAACTGTCATTGAAATGATCTTTGCAGTAAAGGTTGCTGAAAAGGCAATGTCATTTCCAAGTCCTTACCTGGACTTCAGAAGTCTTTTAACTACCTCTCCCAGCCCTCAGGAGTCCTTGCAAGACAATAAACTCCAAAGGAAAGGGGCACTTTGCCAAAAGTTTGGGAAATTTGGATTCCCCAAGCACCTATGGCCAGAAAAAGGACTTAGCCAGCTAACCTTTGTGCCATAGAAGCCAAAGGACCTGTATGAGAGGTCAGGTGGTTAAGTGCTAGTTGTGCGTCTTCTGCATCCCAGTCACTTCCTGCTGCTAACTGCTGTCTGCTGGAAAGCACATGGTGTGGTGTAAGATCTGGAGTTGACTCCTGGCTGTACTCTCTTTGTGAATTCAACAAAGTCACCTAACCTCTTTCAGAGTAAGATAAGGATAATAATAATCACAGGGTGAGTATAGGTGTCAAGCTAAATTATGTATATGGGAATGTTTTATAAATAGAAAACTCCTATTACAAATCTTGGTTTCAATTAGTAAATTTCTTTACCTGTTGAGTTTGTCTCTACAAATGTGTCTTCTTTCTTTGGTATATTTATCATTGATTCCAGGTAGCTTGTGTATTAGTTAAGATATAGGTTAAGATACCATAACAGAGACACTCCAAATATAGCAGTTCAAACAAGATAGAAATCTGTTTCTTTCTCATATAGCAGTCTAGAATTGTGCTATCCAATGTGGCACATGTGACTATTTACATTTACATCAGTTAAATTTAAATAAAATGTCTCAGTTGCACTGACCACATTTCAAGTAGCCACTTGACTAGATGCTATTTTATTGACCAGCACGTACAGAAGATGTTCATCACACAGAAAGTTCTGTTGAGCAGCCCTGACTTAGAGGAGTGGTCCAGAACTTGAAAGGTGGCTCTGCTGTACAAGGTCATCCATGGACCCAAGTTCCTTAAATAGTATTGCTCTATTTTTCCCTGGGTGAGACTTCATAATTTTTTTGTATGTACCATAAATCCCTTTGGCAGTCTGACAAAGTCTATCTACCACTTCACAAAGTAACATTGTTAAATGTGTAAGATAAAATATATCAGGAATTACCAAGTAAATTATGTTGAAATATAATTATCAAAGTATTTAAAACAATAAACTCATTATATAGTAATATGTGCTTTATTAATCCATTAAATAACGATCTATTCTAATGGCTAGTCTAATGGCTACTGTACTTTCAAAGTAGTGATGACTAATGTGATATTTTAAGATATCCATAATAAGTATAATATGATGTGAAAAATATGTGATTTCAGTTGGTTATGGGTACTGCAAATAATATATAGACAGAGGATAGTGAAAATAAAGTTTTATATTTTTCCCATCCAAGTTTATAGACCAACGATTTTATTTATGGACCCTAGGGGGCCTGTGGACTCCAGGGTTAAGAAGCCCTGCTGGATGTTGTAAAAGCTGGCTGGGCAATGGCAAATCCACACTCTTGAATGGAGAAAGGAGAAAGGAGAGGAAGAGAAGGGCAAATGATTTCCCTATTAAAGGACATGATGGGGCAGTTACTCACATCTCATTGGCCAGCAGTTAGTCACATGTCCACCTGTAATATAAGGCAGGCTGGGAAATGTAGTGTGCATGGCAGCTCTGTACCTTGTTAGTGGATAACTGGGGTGCATTCTATTAGTAAAAGGAAGAAATATAGAATGGACATAGGATAAGTAGTCTGCCACAGCTTGATTCATCACTATGGGACTGAAACAAAAAGTATTCAAAAATGTGCTTAGAAGTAACAAGTCTAAGCAGAAATGGCAGGAAGAGTTTCACTCTTCCTAGCTGTGGACAGGCCACCAAAGTGTTACCAGCGACTGAGGCACTATCCAGTGTCTAAGGCATATAAAATATTTTTAGTTACGATTCCCCAGTTTTGTGAATATGCTTGAAGTCACTGGCAACATCGTTAACACAGAGAGGACATTTTCCACAGTGTCAGAAATATGTTTGCTCTTTGTTTAAAGCAAACCCAGTATGCTATGATCTGTGCTTACAAAACTAATAACAAATGAGGTGTCTGCTCCTGTCACTGATGGCCAGTATTCTATGTGCAAGAGAGCATAAAGTAGTAGGAAGCAGGCTTTTTTCCCAACAAACAGATCCCTTGAGCAAATGACCTTTAAAGTTTAAAATAACAACCCATTAGTTTGTCTTTAACTTTTCAGAGAGCTCTAAGTACCTTAATTCTTCTTATTTTATTAAAGCTCCCAAATCATGGGATTCTCTTTTCTTTCTTTTTTTTTTTTTTTTCAAGTTAGTTAAATAAATAGCAATTATGACACAGTCCCACATGACCAGCAGCTTTTAGCCTTTAAACGGAGCGTTTGAAATGGCATGCTTAGAGGCCAACTTGGTTGGCTTCTGCTGGACAGAGTGAGGCAGAGCTGTTCCAAGCCCAAATAGCTCTTAAAGGGCCAGATGATTCCTCATGCCCTGCCGCCACCACAGCCCCCACCGCCATCTAGGAGGACGTTTTTCCGATACAGTGTTCAGTGTCCTAAATTGTGAGCTCTCAGGGGTCAGGACTGGGGTCTTCGTACCCCACAAAGCCTGGTGCATGCAATTCCTTATACTGTACATCACGGGTGCACTAGACATATGTTTGCTGCCAGGTAATTTCTATTTTATAAGCGTTTGTAATAGCCTTTTAAGTAAGTGTAATTTTAAAGTCTACTGAATGAAGGCTGGCTTTTTTTAGCCTTAGGGTCACCATTGTTTAATTTTGTTTGTATTTTTTGGCCACCCCTCCCCCAGTCCATCTCTAGTTTTAAAAATGTGATTCACTAGGAAAATATGACTCCATTAATTGAGTTCATTTTAGAGCCAACTTTTCAGGAACCTATCTATTTCTGTAAAGTGAGATCCACTTGCGAGTGTACCATTTGGTGCCAGCACTCAGATTTTCCCTGACTCAGTTGTTCCAGTGGTGTTTGAAATATCTCCCCATAAATCAGGCAGCCAGTGCCCTATACTTGCGAGGATTATTTACTGGGTCTTGTGATTCAGTCCAGGACCCTGATAGCGATCTTGGACGGTTGATATAAATAGGCGAGGATGTGCCATTGGCTATTTTTATAAGGGAAGCTCTTTCTAAGTTGATTTCTTTGAACCCAGAATGACTTCCTCCCTCTGGCTTCCCCTGCTTTCCTCCACCAGTGGAGCGTTCCCCTCTTCGTTCTTCCTGCCTGTCTTTCCCCCTCCCCCAGCCAGCTGGTGTCTGCAGAAATCAGAAGGAAGATACGTGCCTGAAACAGAGTTGCTTGAAATTATATATCTTCAGCCCCTTTCAGGATCATCTTTCTTTCATCCGGCCCAAGACTGGCACCTTCCCCGCCCATCAGGCCACAGGATCTGAAATAGATATCCACCAGCTCTCAGGCAGAACAATTCCCTACATTCATACCTGAATGTATATTTTACAATATTACCCCTTGTTTGTCTGTAGATTCGCCCCTGCCCCGAGTTAAAAAAAAAAAAAATCCTAAGTAGAGTTAATGGCTAATGAACCCTAACCATAGAGTGATTGCCTCCTTTGAGGTCCCCTACTGTTTCCCTAACCCCAACCCTACTTGTGCCCAGCCTCTAGTTAATTGTCCGAAGAAGCGAAAAGAGAAAATAGACACCTAGCACACCCGCCCCAAGTGGTAATAGACACTGGGGTGCCTGGTCAGACCTTGGCCCTGGATTGCCAGAGCTCCTTTTTATCCCTGTGGGATGTCCAGCACCCCCACTCCGCCTCCTCCTGTCTCCCCATCCCCCACCCACTCCACCGCAGTAAGTGTGCGTCAGCCAGGAAAAGCTTGCCTTGGAGCACAGCCTTTTCTTTGCATCCTTTTCCCAGGTTTTCCTGCTGAAAACAGCACATTCTCAACATGAAGCAAAAATTGATTCTGCTGTCTTTTCACTCGGTGTTTTTGACCATGCTGTTCTTGGCAGGCGAACTTCCAGGGTTGGGGGTAGAATCGATAGCTTGAAGTGTACATGTTAAATTGGTCAGCAGTAATGCCATTTGGAGTCTTAGCTGCCCTGTATAATTTACCAGCATCTGTGGCTTCTTCCCACCCAGTGGCCTTGAGTGTCTCCTTAACTTTATAACTGGCGTTCCCTCTTGGAGCTTCCCCCATCCTTCCACCCCCGAACTGGCCCTGAGTGCTGGAGCCTTTCTCAAATCCTGGGCCAAGTGCTAGAAGTGAAAGAGACTGTTTGCAGTCTCTGAGTTCTACCCAGAGGCTAGGGCCTCAGAGCCTAGTGCTGAGGTCTGGCCAATGGGACCACAAAACCAGGTCTCCAATTATGTCCATCCATGCTCTGAGTTTTAGTTCTGCCTTTACATGAGATGAACATTCCATCTTTGAATTATTGAAGATCAAATGAAATAATGTGCTAATACCTGAAATGCTTTATGAAAGGTAGAGAGTATAACAACATCAGAAATAAAAACAGTAGCTATTATTTTCTGAGAATCTACATACCCAAGATACGGTATTCAGTGCTTTATGGGAACTATCTCCCTTAATCCTGACAACTACTCATTAAAAGTATTAGTATGCCCATTTCATAGACAGGAAAGGGAATCTTTAAAAGGTCAAGTTATTGGTCAAGATCACACACCAAAGGAAAACAATAGAGTTAAATTTGAGTGTGGCCAGTGTGACTTTAGGGCCCATGCTCTCATCTATTAAGCAGAATATTTTTCTTACAATTTCCAGATTTCTAAGAGAAACAGCATTATCTTTGAAGATGTGCGTTAGTTGTTCATTTCCTTGGGATACCTGGGATACCTTTCATTTTCAGGTCAGCAAGCAGTTTCCTGTGCTCAGGTTTTATTCCCTTCTGCAAAAGGAACTTTGATTTTTCTCACTGGAAGGATATGTGAGATGTGACTGCTTCTTCCAGAAAATGCACCCACTCTTGTCACCTATGCTGAAGCACCCTAATGCACTGACTATAGGTTAACCAACTCAACCGTGACTCTGCTGTGTAACCTACTAGCTGTCAGGTTGACTAAGGCTCAGAAAGTGCTCACTGCGTTTCTGTTTCTGTAGTTGACAGTAGTTTGAATGGAGCATGAAGAAATGCTCTGCTTTTAGGAGCCTTTGGGCAGATATGAATCCATCCAGCTCCTGGAAAAGCACATAGATAACTACAAGGAGAATTAGAGACAAAAGGCTTGGTTCCTGTGTAGAGCCATGATCCTGTGGGAAAGATAGGACACGCACTGTGACTAGCTATTGTGTGTATATTTGGCAGTATGGGATTAAGTGCATCAATAAAGAGAATTTAGAGAAGGCCGGGGGTTAATGGGGGCTTCATGAAAGAGAATTTGATCTGGACACTGGGATAAGTGTGTGTATATGTGTGTGTCCTCACCTAAAGATAGCTTTTTAAATTGATTTTAGAGGGGGGAGGGGAGAGAGCCATCGATCAATTGCCTCCTGTACACACCCTGACCAGGGATCAAACCCACAACCTAGATATGTGCCCTGACCAAAATCAAACCCAAAACTTATTGGTGCATGGGATGATGCTCCTACCAACTGGAGCCATCTGGTGAGGGCTGGGCTTGTGTGTGTGTGTGTGTGTGTGTGTGTGTGTGTAATAGTGATAAGAGAATAATACTATAAATAAGAGGAACAGCCAAGTGTATCTGGTCAAGGTTTTGAAATGCTTTGTTCTTGAGAAGATTTGATATAAATTGAATTTTAGTCTTAATTCAAGGAAAGGACCCATGACAAAACTTGCCACTTTTCAGAGTGTTCATATCTTAACTGAGAAATGATGCAATTCTATTCAACATGTCTTAACTATTCGGTGACAAGACATTGTCCCAGGGGCAGTGCAGAAATTGAAAGTGAGTGAGATGGTGGTGGTAGTGGTGGTTACACAGACATATCTCTGTGTTAAAACTCATAAAATTATTTACCAAAAAGTTAGTTTTTCTACCATGTGTAAATTTTTAAAATAATTTTTTAAAGTGTATAAATCCTTTCCCCTCAAAGACCTTAAAGCTTAATGAGAGAAAAGATAGTAAATGCTTGTATAGCTGGTCTATGCCACAAGAGAACAAAAGAATGTTGTGAGAGCTTAAAGACACTGCTGGCCACAGTAAACCTAAACCATCCTGACAGGTGGATGGCATATGCAATGAGAGAGTGGAATGGCCAGAATAAAGTCATGGGAGCAGGAGGTACGTTTTGGGAATAGCTTACATTCCCTTTTGTTTGTTATAACGTAGGACATAATTCTAAGCTGATGTTTGTTGAGCACCAATAACTGTATTAGGCACTGGAGACGCTGAGATAATCCCTACCTATATCCCCGTCTCACTAGAGAAGATATACAGATGGCAGTAACAATATTAAAAGATGCTCCAGATCGTCTGTCATCAAGGAATTGCAAATTAAAGCAGCAGTGAGATACCACTACATGCCTGTTAGGAAAGCCCAAATCTAAAACATTGACAGTATCAAAGGCTGATGTGAGCAACAGGAAAACTCGCATTCATTGCTAGTTGGGATGCAAAATGATAGACACTTTAGAAGATAAATTAGCAGTTTCTTATAAAATTAAACATATTCTTATCATCCATCCAGCAATCATTCTTCGTGTTTACCCAAGTGAGTTGAAAAATTATATGCATACAAGAACCTGCACGCAGATATTTATAGCAATTTTATTCGTAATTGCCAAAATTTGGAAGCACCAAGATGTCCTTTAGTGAGTGAATGGATAAACAAACTGTGATACGTCCGGACAATGAAATATTA
This sequence comes from Vespertilio murinus, assembly GCA_963924515.1. NCBI lineage: Eukaryota > Metazoa > Chordata > Mammalia > Chiroptera > Vespertilionidae > Vespertilio > Vespertilio murinus. Next base: position 32,964,444 of record OZ004715.1, on the reverse strand, counting down.
TTCCATGCTAAAAAGAAATGAGTTATCAAACCATGAAAAGACAGAGGAAACCTAAGTGCATTTTACTAAGTGAAAGAAGCCAGTCTAAGGATACTTACTGTATGATTCCAACTATATGACATTTTGGAAAATGGCAAAACAGTGGAGGCAGTAAAAGATCAGTGGTTGCAAGGGACTGTGGGTAGGGAGAGATAAGTAGGTGAAGCACAGAGGATTTATGGAGAGAAAAAAGGCTTTGTTTCCTATTCTTAAAAATATCTGTCTGGCTGGGAAGACAGATACACTGCTTAGTTGGAGATGGAAAGAGTACAAATTCTGTCTCTGTGCCCAGGGGAGGGGGACCTAGCCCTGGGGAGCTTCACTAGTGGCTTTCTAGAACATGTGCGTCTAAGGTATGCCTGGAAAGAGCTGCAAATAGGAAGGGACAAGAACATTCCAGGCCGCAGAAACTGCACAGGAAAGGCCTAGAGGTAAGAGAGAGGAATAGAAACCATCTGTGACCTGAGAGCAGTTCAGCAGAGCTGGTAGGGCCTGGCAGCCAGGATGAGGCCCAGATGGGCTGGGTCAGCTACGCCAGGACCTGGAGACTTTGTGCTGAGAGCCATAGGCAGGACCGGAGGGTTTTGAGCAGAGTGACATGGTCAGATTTCTGCTTCAGAAGGATGACCACAGGATAGAGAACAAATTAGAGATGATAGGCTGGCTCAAGCAAGACAGTAGCTTGGCTAAGCAGGCTAGAAAGAAGTTGATGAATTGAGAGGCTAGAATCTATAGGTCTCTGTGATTGATTGATTGATTGATTGATTGGTGGGGGAGGAAGATGAAGGGGACTTTGAGGCTCTTTAGGTTCTGGCTCTGGTTCAGACAGCTAGCGAAGATGGGGGCTTTAACAAAGAGGACGAGAAGCCTTGAGATTAGGACAGGACATAAAGCTGGAAAGGTTTGGTTAAACCGTCTGTGCAAGTACTGAATGCCAAGGTAAAGACTTTGTATTGAAAGCCCAGGACAGGAATGATCTTGTTGCAAATCATTGTTTGTTACTGCTCTTTTCTTTGATGCATCGACTTTGGCCAGAACCTGGGATATAGATGGACATCTGGGAATTGTTAGATTCTAGAACCAGCATGTCAAACTCATAGGCTAATACGGGACAAATAAACAAGGCATACAGCCCCCAGACCCTGAATTTGACATGCTTGTTCTAGAATAAACATTTGACAGCCTCTGCATTCCCAAAGTGGCCTATACCCTAACTGACAATTGGGGACTTGCTGAAGCATGGAGAAAAGCTTCATATGAGCCTTAAAGCCAATGTAGTAACATGAACCGTAATCTCTCTCAATTTTCTCATCTGGTAAATGAAGGAAAAAGACCTCCTCATCTCAAATGTCCCCTCAAGCTCTGAAATACTAGCCTAATAAAAGTTCAAGATTAGAAAACAACAACAACACATAACTACTTATAAGAATAAATACACAGATTATAGCACCATCCCTTGGGGGCCTCAAACACTTTTTATGCAAAATTTTAATTTTTTAACACCAACTTGCTGGATTTCCCACAGTATAAATCTTGTTACCAGTGAGCTGTTATTGTTTGAAAATATCTTAGCCTCTGAAACTCGGACTTTATCTTGGGAGAGAGTTAGTTCCATTTTTTCAGCATTGAATTTCCTGACCCTAATACTACAAAAAGCTAACAATTGTCTTGTGTCATATAAGGAACATGGGTACAATTATAATCCCTATTTTATTTTTTTATTTATTTATAAATAAATCTTTATTCAGATTATTACAGGTGTTCATCTTTTTTTTCTTTCCCATAGCTCCCCTCCACCCAATTCCCCACCCCACTTCACCCCATGCCCTTATCCCCCACTACTGTCTTCATCCATAGGTGTAAGACTTTTGTCCAATTTCTTCCCACACCCCTCAGACTCCCTTCCCCCTGAGAATTGTCAGTCTACTCCCTTTCTATGTCCCTGATTCTATTATATTCACGAGTCCATTCTGTTCTTCAGATTTTTTATTCACTTGATTTTTAGATTCACTTGTTGGTATGTATGTATTTGATGTCTTTTTGTTATTCATAATTTTTATCTTTACCTTTTTTTTCATTTTCCTCTTCTTAAAGAATATCCTTCAGCATTTCATGTAATCCTGGTTTGGTGGTGATGAATTCCATGAGCTTTTTCTTGTCTGTGAAGCTCTTTGTCTGACCTTCAATTCTGAATGATAGCTTTGCTGGGTAAAGCAATCTTGGTTGTAGGTTTCTGCTGTTCATCACTTTGACTATTTCTTGCCACTCCTGTCTGGTCTGCATAGTTTCTGTTGAGAAATCAGCTGTCAGTCGTATGGGTACTCCCTTGTAGGTAACTAGCTGTTTTTCTCTTGCTGCTTGTAAGATACTCTCTTTGTATTTTGCCCTTGGCATTTTAATTATGATGTGTCTTAGTGTGGTCCTCTTTGGATTCCTCTTCTTTGGGGTTCTGTGCGCTTCCTGGACTTATAAGTCTATTTCTTTCACCAGGTGGGGAAAGTTTTCTGTCATTTCTTCTAATAGGTTTTCAGTATTTTGCTTTCTCTCTTCTTCTGGCACCCCAAAAATTTGGATGTTGGTATGCTTAAAGTTGTCCCAGTGGCTCCTTACATTATCTTCATATTTTTGGATCCTTTTTTCTTTTTGTTTTTCTGGTTGGGTGTTTTTTGTTTCCTCGTTTTTCAGATCTTTGGTTTGATTCTTGGGGTACGTTGATTTACAGTTGAGTTTCAGTAAATTCTTTATTTCAGACAGTGTATTCTTAATTTCTGACTGGTCCTTTTCCTTTATTTTTACTTATTTATTTATTTATTTATTTATTTGCATTCTCATTAAGGTCCTTGAAGGTCTCATCAAGTTTCACAGCAATTTTTAGAAGATTCTTGAATAACCTTATAAATGTGGTCCTGAACTCCATGGTGCCCCATAGTTTGCTTTCCTCCATTGCCCCCTTTCAGGACATGCCTCTGTGTCTCCACATTTTGGCTGCTTCCCTGTGTTGATGGAGCAGCTTTGTGTGGTAGGTGACCCACAGGAGCCAGTAGCTCAGCCTCCCCAATCACCCGAGGTGGACGGTCTTGGTATATCCCTTTGTGGGCTGAGTGCAAAGTCTTAATTGTAGTTATGCCTTGATTGCTATTGGTACCCTAGGAGGAATAGTCCTCCAGGCCAGTTGGCTGTGGGGACTTGCTGTGTTTATAATAGAAGAACTGCTGCACTGGAGACACGCTTATGGTGTAGGACTTGTTTCAGTTGGGCTTTGTTGCTCACTGAGTCTGCCTCTTGAATGTGTCAGTTATGGATGTGAGGAGTTGAAATCTGTGTCTCACACTGACCACTAGGTACACTGGCTTCTGGATCTCCAGTGGGGTACAGGTCAGCTACTATCTGAGGCCACCCTGCAGGAGCTACAGTGAGAACCACAATCCTCTCCTCCCTGCTTGGGATTTCTAGATTATGGAGCTGTCTGAACTGGTTTACAAGTTAGCAGCTATAGTGAAGGCCATTCATATGCGAAAGCTGCTGCTTGGAGCTTGGGTGTGTTTGTTGATTGTGTGGGGTGGAGTCTCATGGCATCACTAGGCTAGGGCGTGGCAAGCAGCAATGGCTGCAGTAGCCATCTCGCACCCCTGAGCTTGTCTCCTTGTCTCCTGCCCCAGCGCAGCAAACAATTATTCATTCGCACAGCTCTGCAAGCCAGCCACCCTCACTCTTCGACCCGATGGCAGACAGTCCAGCTTCTCCCCGTAGGAGTTTGGGTCTTGCAAGTCTCCCCTTTGGGTTGAAGAAAGAAATATCCACTACCAGCCTGGTCCGCCACCAGCCCATATCGCTCGCCCCCATTCCTCAGTTTTTCAGCATTTGTGCACTGAATGTTCCTCTCTCTTTCCGTCTGGTTGTAGAACTTCCACTCAGCCAGCCCTCCCGTGGCTCTGGGTGATAGGCATTTTGTCTTTTACTTGTAGTTTTGAAATTGTTGTGCACGGCCGCAGTTGAGATGTGTTTACCTATGCCACCATCTTGGGTTCTCTATAATCCCTATTTTAATGATAAAGAAATATGTAGATGGAGGTAATTATTTTAGACCCTGTGCTTCCTTGGCGGAATATTTGTGGATAGTGAATCTTACTCAGCATTTGTCCTAATGCAATTCTTAGAACAGACTTGAGAAGTAACACAGCCAGCTCTCTTTCTCAGCTCAGACAGATAAAATGGGTGCAAGCTATGTTGTGGTCATGTTCACAATATCATTGAATTCAGTTGGTGAGCAGTTTTTTTTTTTAATTCTATTTTATTCTACCTTAAATACTTTTTTGTTTCAAACCAATTATCTTCACTTTCTCCTTTCCCTCCCCTCTTTCAGATGACACAATGTTTTTTTGGCATTTTTTAATAGAAGTAGGTTTGGGACCACATTTATACAGCTTGAGGCTGTACGGGTCTTGCAGTGAGTAAAGGAAGGAGGGATCCTATCTGACACCCAAGTGGCAGCTATGTGCTTGACATTTTTGTACGTGACTTACTTAGTTTTCATAAAAATCTTGTGAGACAAGGGAACTAAGACAGTGAATTTAGTAAACTTACCCAGAGTCACACAGCTTTGGGGCAGAGATGGGATTTGAACCCACTTCAAGCAGGCTCCACCCCATGCTACTCCAAGCATGCAGCTCTACTATGATTGGGGCACCGCAGGTTGAAATCCCTTTTCCAGCAATATTAGAAAACTAATAAGTCTGAAATGCCACTGTCTTCCTTTTAAAAAAAATTCAGTAAACAAGTGGAAATGATACATCCACCTGGCTTCATCGGGACATTTTAAGGATTAAAGAGATATAATTCCTATACAAGCTTTGGCTTACAGCTTAGTAATAAGTGCCTGTCCAATATTAGCTCTTATGGCTACTAACAGTAGCTGCTGTACCGAGGCACTGTAACAGGCAGGGGAAATAAGCATGAGGGAGACAGGCTTCTGCCCTGGAGGAGCTCACAGACAAGGGAAGGATATGGCCACAAAACAAATAACAAGCATGTAGTGAGAGCAGGACCTTAGCATACAGACTCTGCACCTCTGAGGTTGCCCTCTTACCGAGTTCTTTCTAGGGGATCAATATTCTGCAAGCAAGTGAGCATTTTCTAGTACTTAAGGCTGCCATGTTAGCCTAAAGTGTGTGGGGGGGGGAGGTGGGGACTATTGTTCCTGTGGGGATTGGAGAGGGAGAGCAGGGCAGGCAGCTATAGACTGTTGGGTTCATGGTTGCCTTCTTTGTAACATGGGATGATGGTAATATGTCTGCCTAACAGAGGTCTTGGGTAGATAGTCCCAACAGATCATAGATCATGAGATAATAGGTGTAACACATTTAAGGTCTGTAAATCACTAGTTGCCATCTGTATATATAAAAGCCAAACCATCAGAACAACCAGTCACTCTGACACCCACTGTAGCCAGCCAACCTGCTCAATTGGGGGTGGGGCTGGTGGCCAACCTCCTGCAGCCCCTCCCCCAGGTTGGCTGGCCCCCATTAACCCCGATCAGGGTGGGCTGGACCCCACCTGTGCATGAATTCATGCACTGGGCCTCTAATTAGTAGTAATGAGCTGGGAAGGCCAATAATAATACATGACAACTAGATAGATGAGGACGCTGGCTGTACACTCTAGATGCTAACAAAGTACAGTGAAATCAGAGTTTGGCTGGGACTGACCTGGAAAAGGGTGGCCAAGAGACGCATCACAGATTATAGATTTGTGGTAGAGAAGGATAGGTGGAAATTCTAGATCAAGGGAAAAGCACACAGAGTGGCAGGTTAGCAGGAAGGAGCACGATGAATGAGGGGCATTGAAGACCCTCTGATGCAAGACTGTACCCAACAGCTCTCTCTTAACCTGCTGCCATGACCTGCCATGGGATCACCTTTGCATGGTCATTCGGGGAAACTTCATGGGAAATTTTTCATTGACTCTAGATTGTTGGTAATGACAACACTAATAAAGTGGATCAGTGTTTGCATGCCTACTGGTATTGTCCTAACTCTTGATGTCATTAGTCTTCACTGCTACCCTATGAGGTACCTACCATTATTATCCTCATTTTATAGAAAGGGACAAAGAGCTTACATGACTTGTCCCCAGATCAACAGCTAATAAGCCTCTGAGCAAGGTTCCATTTCAAATCTGTCTCTTTAGGACCCACGCCCTTTACCATAGCAGTCCAAGGTTATTCTTGGGAAGAAGAGATTTTTATGCTTCCCAAGCCCATTTATTTCCTTTCATCTAGTCATCTTCATTGAAAGATGTTAAGCCATACCTGAGACTGCTAGATCTCTTTGGTGGTGTGTCAGGGAATCCTGACATCCTAAAGCCAAGAGTTGTGTGTTTTTGGAACTTCCCACTCTTTTGTGTCTTCACTCCCTTTTCCTAACAAAAGGTGAGTTGACAATAATTTAGAAGATTATTTGGTGGTAGGAGGTACTGGGGAATTCCTGAATTAGCTCAGGACTTACTAACCAATCAGACAAGAGGATGGTCCTCATGGAGTTCTCAGCTCTGCAGGTTGGGTGAGTGAATCACCAGAGATTGGGCAAGGCCACTGAGACGCTCCTGTGAGGAGCTGCTCAGGGCCAGGGGGGCCGCGGAACAGAGGTAGGACTCAAGGCAACAGACATGACTGTTAATGGAATCTAGACTAAATTCTATCAAAATAGTGTTTAATGAGCAATTCCATGTGACTATGACTAACTCAAACAAACCACAACCTTCAGCCAGCCTATTGAGTACTCACTGTGTGTCCTCTACTCTGAGTCTGATGTTCCTGCATAGAGGTGTCAATGGTGGGGCTGTAGGAGATGCAGGCAGACTGTGAACACCCACGCTGTTTTGATTCGGTGTTTGAAGTCTTCTTTTCACAAATTAATAGACAGCTCTGCATCTAAGATCAAACAAAGTGGAGGTCAAGTCCCAGCATGCCGTGTGGCCCCAAGGCGCTCACTATTCCTCCTGCAGCCTTGTTTCCTCACCTCCGCAGTGGACAGACCGATACCTTGTAGGGCTTTTCAGAGGGGCTAATGAAAGCGTGTGATCACACTTTGTAAAGTATCTTGTAAATGCTGACATAATTTTGTGTTATATAGGAAATGCTTCCTCGGTGGTTTATAATGCCCAACTTGAGTCATTCCTGAGAACATCCCCAAGTTGATGATGGTTTTGTAAATGTCTGGCCTATAAACTAAAATACTAGTATCTTTCTTTCCTCATTCTTGGGGCAGCAGGGGCGGGGGATGTTCAATTTTGTTAAAATGACTTCCATAAACTTCTTAGGCAAAGGTTATCTTACCCTTTCCTGGTGACCCATCACATACAGGATGAGGCCCAGTCAGCTAGCCTCTCTCTAGGCCTAGAGGGAGGATGCTATTTAATTTTGACCACATGCGTGACTGTCCCCAGTCTGCCTTCAGACAGAGGTGAAGTACTCCCGATGTCTGATTTAGAGTCATGGGGAAATGTGCCCTGCTGTTCCGTGGGGAGTCGTAAATGTGGATTTGCCTTTGGGAGGGCAGGGTCTAGGTGAAACCTGATTTACAGCATCGCCCTGGTTCTGATTTCCTTTCTCATACTCTAAACGCAGTGCTCTAGTGATACTGGCACCGAGCAAGTAACACAAGTTTTTAAATGTCGGCTCTGGAAACAAAGCTGCAGCCTGTGATGTTAGAATAATTATACCACACATGATCTCTGATTACAGCCAAAACAGCAGTGGGTAAATCCAGCTAACATGGAAAACTGGAAAAGAAGGGAGGGAGGGATACCAACCAAATCCTGGACAAAGGACAGAGAAAGGGGCCTCAGTTGCACACAAAACTGTGTTTCCACTTGTCTGGTACTCACTGCAACACCTCATGGCCCCAGCCCCTACCCCTTCCTTTTCCAGCCATAAGGGCTTCTGCATGTTGACACTAGCTGTGGGAATTCTGATTTAAAGTTGAGTTGAAAGAAGTGCTTTTATCATTTTAAAGTATGTAGCTCCAGGCCAAAACAGGCAAAACAATTTTTAAAAGTCTCAGTTCAAAAGCAGTTTGAAACATTCTCTATTTTTCTTACTTGAATATATCCATCAAAAGGAACCCAAAGATCTCCACTGTTGTGTGTGTGCCCTTCCTCTGATTGTCTACCAGGCAGGCTCCCGGGTTCACTGGTTCCCCTGGGGTAACTGAGGTGGAGTTAAGCTGAATTTGAAGCTTATAAGCTGAAGGAAGTTGTTTCCTTGCAACCACCAACAGAGCAGGCCATCCCACTACTGTCCCCACGGGAATCCCATGTGGGAGGGCTAGAGAGTTGGATGGGTCTCCCCTGCAATTACGGCATATTATAGAAATAGGAAAGTGTCACATAAAATGGCAGCTGCTACACATTTCTCAGAAAAGCAGAAGAATTCTACTAAAGAATGTGCAGTCTGTTTTTAATGCTACTAATAAATACCATGCATTCCGAGCCTAGCCGATCCCCCACTATCCTGTCATCTTCAGGTGACGTTTTGTACTTTATAGATCATTAAGAACACGACTCTTCATTATTAGTGAGCAGAAGCTTAAAATAACAAAAAACAAAACAAAACAAAACAAAACAACCCCATATATTCTGTATTGTTCCTAGCTGTTTTAAGATATGGGGTGGAATATAGGGACATTTATTCCTGTCTGCTCAGATGAGGGTCAGAAACAAAGTATCCCTCTTCTTTCCTCACAGCAAGTCCACAGTCAGTCATTTGTGGGTTTTTTACTCCCTGGACCTCATATTTAATAGGGGCCCACTTGTTTGTTGATGGAATACATCTTTTATGCAGCCAGTATGATATCTACTTATAGCCAATTTTGAATCAAAAGACCATCTACTGAGAAATGTTTTATTTCCTCACATATAAAATAGAGATTCTACCTCTCTCACAAGATTATTTTGAAGATCTAAAATGCTATTGTGATAGTTGACTACTAGACTCAGTGAAAGGAAGAACTATTTTTCATACTCACAGAATCTTCCAAACATGTAGGTATTTTTTCCCCACAGGGAGCAATTCTCCAGTTATCAGCAGACACCAAATGGGAGTCCTACCGCTGAACTTAATCCTGACACTGTCCACCTACTGATAGATTCCGGTTCGCTTTGCCTGTTGCTCAAAGATCACCCGTGTAGTCATTTCTACTTGAGCTGTGGGCTTGCTGGTGCCTTCTCATTTTGGGGATATGCATAGTAAAAAAAAGGAGCACATTAGTGAAGTAAGGTTCTGCTTAAAAGGTTATCATTTTACAAGGCAAGGTTTTCTGTACTGACTCTTGTTTTCAACCCATAAGATTGTTGACTTCATTCAACAGGTATTTATTGAGCTGCTGTTATTAAATCAGCAGGTATCAGACTGCTAATGTTTTCAGGTATATTAAAGATATAGTGGCACTTGGCTTATAAAAGCATGAGTCCTCTCTCCTGCCTTCAGGGAGCTCACAGTCATTTATCTGAAGTCAGGTGGTCGTGCACCCCCTGTGTGCCAGCCACTGCCAGAGGCCTTGAAAGACTGTAGTAAACAAGGCTTATCCCTGACACCACAATCCAATGTATAGTTCAGGAGGGAAGATGATACAAAGTACTTGTAGAAAGTTAAGAACAACATTACAAGAATAGAATCCCAATTCAAGGACACAACAGAAGAGAAGTCATAAATTAAATATTGTTGGACTCCTAACTACATAACCAGTCAGAATGTCAATGGGGACTAGATGGGTGGGGGGCGGTTTTCTGCAGCACAGGCAGGAATTACAAAGGTGGGCCTGGGGGACTTTCAGAGAGTGAAATACTGCATTGATAGCACCATTGAAAACAGGGAATCCAGGAGACATGGGAACAATCCAGTGTAGCCGGACAAGAGGGCACATGAAGAGGGTGGAAGAAAGGACTAGGAATTCAGAACCTGAGGGTCATATTCAGGGGCACCTCAAAAGACAGCCTGGGTGAGAAGTTTGGATTTGCACCCTAGGTTAGTGGGACCGAGATGTCTCTGTGACATTCAGTCACCTTCAGGTACCTGGCTTACCTGCTCTTATCCTCACAAGGACTGAGCTTCACCGTCCTATCCTGGTGAAAGAGAAGAGCCCATAGACCCACTTGCGCTCTCTTCTTTTTAATTTGAAAGTGGTGGGGCAGGTGTGCCATTGGCTTTGTGGTGATGCCGCTCACTCTGGCTGGAGGGGGTTGGCTCCGAGGCAGGCCCGGGGACTGGCTGCCAGCACAGATGTGTTGTAATACCCTTCCCACCTCAGCAGACATGACTAAACAAACTCTGTCTGCTTTGAACAATTAATTCATTTGTCAGAGCAGCTCACAGGGCGAGCGAGACCTTGCAAGCAGCAGCATGTTCTCAGCAGAAAAAATACCGGGTGTGTGTCCGCAGGCTTCCTTCTGTGGAACGTGCTGCCAGTCGATGTGTTGAACACTGTAAGATAAACTTTTTAGGAATTGCAACCTTTTGAATTTAAAGAACCATAATGACCTGAGCTGTGTCTTGGCCCAGGAGTCGCTTCCAGACTTCTTTTCATCAGTTTTCTGAGAAGCTTGGAAGCTGAATGATGAAGTAATAATTTGCTTTTATTGAAATGCAAGAAAAATTCAAATTCTTTCCAGCCAGCACCCACTCCAGGCCTCATCATGAAACATGCCCCTCCTCTGAGATCACCTCTGCCCTCCTGATCCCCATCTCCATCAGTGACCCCCAATTAGCCACGATCTGTGTTCCTCCAACTCTTCCTAATAGCAAATAATGTCTTCATATCTGCTTTATTCTTTAAAATTAAGGCTGCCTTCCTCCCCATGCTCCCTGTGAGTGTCCCCCTCACTACAGGACTGTGGAGGCAGGTAGGCAGCCTTCATCTCCCCCTGCCCAGTGCTCTGAGCTAATGGGTTCCAGAGTTGAGGCTAAAACCTAGCTGACTGACTCAGCCAGGCACTCAGGGGCAGGCATTGCTGTGTAAGGCATACTGCCAATGGAGAGGGGGGGAAGGCAAGGAAGAATGTGAGCATAGGAACCTGGAACTCCTATGAGTCGGGGGGGGGGGGGCGAGATCTAAGAACAGGAGGGGACCTTTCTCTCACTTCATGCTTGGCACTGCCCTCCCAGCCTGTGTGTGGGTGGGCTGGGGCGCAACCTGTCTAGGGAGGCCAAGCACCTTCTTCACAGCACTGCCCTCCTCCTCCCACCCTACCCGTTCTTTGCCGGATGGCACTGTCAGAACTCACCCACTTGTAAACGTCCTTAAGCCTGAGGAACAATCACCTGGTCCGCAAGTCTGTGTGTTGGCTCTCTCCGAACTCCACCCTTACAACATAGCATTTCGAAGTTTCTTAAATAGTTTAAAATGGTTTAATAATAACAACAGCAGCAGCTAACATTTATTGAGTGCCTACTGTATGCCAAACAGTGTTCTAAACACTTGGTTGGTTTCTAATTTAGTGATGAAATGTAATTATTTAATCTCCCCCAGAATCATCGCTTAGAAAGTGATCACTTGTTAAGACTTAGTGAACCAAAAAGGTTAAATTTTATACCAGCATTCAGACCAGTCCATCACTGAGCCTCCTGTGCCCGGCGCTGTGAGGGCCTGCTGGCACTGCGGGAAGGAGGGTCCCTCCTGAGGATGCTTGAGATGAAAATTCAAGGAGGGTATTTACATAGTGTGTGTGAATCACTGCTGCTAAGAGTGGAGTTCTTTTCTTCCATTATTCAACAAACATTTCTCCAGCGTGATTTATTGATTTATGCATGATTGACTGAGCGTTTATTGGTGCTAAGTACTGTGAGATGCTGCAGATACTGGCACATCATCTGTAATGAATGAACCAGAAGCACAATGTGCTGGGGGCCCATGTGAGAGGAGGAGGAGGACAGAGTTGAGTCTAGACCAGTGTTTCTCAACCTTCCTAATGTCGCGACCCTTTAAAATAGTTTCTCATGTGGTGACCCCCAACCATAAAATTATTTTCGTTGCTACTTCGTAACTGTGATTTTGCTACTGTTAATGAATCATAATGTAAATATCTGTGTTTTTCAATGGTCTTAGGCTCTACAGCAGCCGTTCTCAACCTGTGGGTTGCCTAAGACCATGGGAGAACCACTGGTCTAGGTCAGGGAGGGAGCTAGAGTCAGTGATTAGAACATGGCTTTCCCCCTAAAGTTAATGAGAACACCTCTCTCCCTGTGGGGTGAACATGGATCTAGATAATATGAGCGGTGTTTACCACAATGCCTGACAGACAAAAAAATGAGCTATTAACAGAATAAAAGGGCTTTGGTGGAGACTCAGAGTTTTGTTCAGTTGCCTACATACATTTCCTAGTTCCCAGTGTTAGCACTGACTCACACACACACTAGGTACCAGGATGCTAACCAGGAAGGTCTCCCAGAGGGGTGGGGAGAAGGACAGGCCCCAGCCTGAGACAGGGACAGCCGGGAGGGTGCCTTTGGGCAGAGCAGAAAGCAGTGCTCTTTACTCCGGAGTGGAGTCCGTAACCTAGAATCGCTGCCTCCTGTGGGTCAGAGGGCAGACACGACCCCGCCCCCGCCCCTCCCCCCACGCCACCCCACACACACTGTGCCGCCTGTAGGGCCCGGAGGCACATGGGACTGGGAGTGTCTCAATCACTGGTGGCCACACAGAGCTGTTTATCCCCCAAGCCCTCCTCCCCGGCTCCTTTCATCATCGCTGTGCGTGTTCATTTAAACTCAGCAAGACCTGTGCCAACGAAAACAAAGAAAATGATCTCTTAGCAGTTATTTATATTGTAAACCTCCTCTGGAATTATTTTTCCCCAGTCCAGCTTGCAATAATTTATTAAGAAAGATAAAGTGATTTTTAAGTGTGATTTTAAAGAGGTAGGCCCATACTCTTTGTTATTCTTCGGCTTGGATTTGATATTATTCCCAACATGAACTTTCATTTCCCTTCTTCTCAAGGCAGAATGGGACCAGTGAGAAAAGTCCCACTCTGTAAAAATAGCCATCACATAAATACATTGAAGCAGAAACTCTTTTTCTGAAATGACTAAGAACAGTCATTAGAAACGGCTTTCGGAGATAGAAGAGTTGGGAGGGAATATGTGGAGCTGATTCTTTAAAGATGTTATTTTTTTGAAGCCACATTTGTTCTTCTCTGTTAACCAAAATACAGCCTTCTGAGCTTAGTGCCTGTTGTTTATCAACGAACCAAGAGAGAGATGAGAAAAATTAAGAAAAGAAAAAAAGTTAGGAGCAGAAAACTCTGAATTGTTTATAAAATGGATTTTAAAAATATGTATTAAGAAAACAAACTGCCCTTTCTATTCTGTTCTTAAATTCTTAGGCTCTTTCAAGTGATAGCCAGTTAAAAAGCTCGGAGCACATCTTGAGGCCCAGGTTTCCTACCATCAGAAAAGTGCAGCCACAAAGGAAAAGTCAAGGATTACAGCTGTCTGGGCTGGAAAAGTACTGACCGGAGGAAAGCCCTGGGCCGGGCCGTGGGCCTTGGTGCCTCTCCCCGTAGCGAAAAGCTGCGATCTGGCCAGCTGGCAGAACCGCGCCCCTCTGCCAGGCCGGCTGTCCTCCTCACCTGCAACGGAGAATGTCCACTCAATCCGAACCAGAAAGGAACTTGAGATACCAGCATCACATAGTGAAAAGCTTCTAGAGTCTTAACACTGTGCCCTTCTGCTGTAAGTTGGACTGTGCCAATTCTGTGGCAGCAGGCAAATGCCCATTCTGCACAGGCATCTATATTTAGTGTGGGCATGAGATTGCCAAGGTAAAGAAAGGCATGGTCAATGTTGCCTCAGCACACTGTTTGCTTTGGAACTGAGGCCCCCACTGTGTGTCCTCCGTCTCTGCTCACAGGCAGGCCCTGGGGTGCCCCTTGGGTTAGACTCTCATGGAGGAGAAGGACCTCCCCACAGGCCAGGCAGTTGGAAGGCAGCAGAGCCCTTCCTGAATGACTGTCCTTCATGCCCGGTGGCTACATGTCCTGGGCAGGGACAGACACCGTGGTTCTGTTTGCTGCCCTGCAGGCAGCTGCTGCAGACTCTTGCTTAGCAGGCCGGGTAGTTGAGCTCGGAGAGGCTCGGCCATGTCCAGTGGCTCATCTTCCTTCAGAAGCAGATGTCCTTTAACCCACAGTGGGAATCTACTTTCTCCTCCATTCATAGTATGTGCCTGGCTCACCCATGGGAGGACAGCTCAGCTCAGCAGTCTTGCTCTAGGCTCAAAAGGCCTTACCCTGACCAGCAGCCTAGATGATTCTCCCAGTCTCAGGCCCTGCCTTTCTTTTTCTGACTCACCAGAACCTCCACACCAGCTGGCCTCCACACCTCACCCTGCGGGCCTCAATGCCTTGCTCCCCTGAGTTGCCCAAGTGTGCTACCTGTCCGCACCCTTGTTCACTCGTGGATCCGCTCCTCCAGGAAGCCTTCTGTAGGGCTGTTTTCTTTCCGGGATTCTTTAATTAGGAGCCTCCCTCAAGGCCACGCTGGCATTCCTTCTCAAATGTTCTATCGTCAGGGCCTACGCCCAGACCATCCTGTGCAGAGCCTTAGCTGAGCCCAGCCCTCTGCCCTCTGGCTCAGGCCACTCCCCTGGGCTCATCTCTCTGAGGGCTCGGCAGATGCTTTCAGAGCTGCAGGTCCCGGCTCCGGGTTCCGACTCCTGGGAGAGATGTCAAGCTGTTCCCTAGCCCGCCTTCCCAGGTGCCTTTAAGAGCACTTCGGAACTTCCCCGGGCCCGGGCTTCCTCCAGCCTCCCACCCTCAGTCTCATGGCAGGACACAACTTCCTCCAGCCTCCCACCCTCAGTCTCATGGCAGGACACAACTTCCTCCAGCCTCCCACCCTCAGTCTCATGGCAGGACACAACAGTCTTTTCTTTTCTTTTTCTGATCTCACACACACACAAAAAATGAGCCCTAAAGCTTATCATCTTCAGCAAGGAGAAAGCAATTCTATCTAGGAGGGCCAAAAGGCCAGTCCCTGACTTCCCGGGGCCTCTCGGGGCTGGTGCCTGGGTGGAGGACTTGTGGAAGCACTGTCCCCGGGGCCAGGAGAGCAGGACTGGAGGGGACTGATTCTGGTGGGATCCAAATAGTTCGTTAGGGATGAATTAGATAGTGAAAGAAACGTCTGTAAGGGCTGCTGTTCTCGAGTACAGCCATCTCCTTTCCTCGGAAACTCTGGTGCTGGCATACCTCCCTCCCCCCAGCGTAGGCTCAGGGAAACATGCCCTCAGTGGGCAGGGGAGGGGGCAGGCTCCCCCTTGCCAGCACCCTGTTCCATCAGGAGCAACCATCATCACTGACTCTGCCCTTAGTTTTGTCCAGGCGACGTGGCCCGGGTTTCAGGAGAGGTCTGTGCCTTCCCAGGACCTTCTCCAGGACTGCCGAGGAAGAAAGCCAAAACTTCCGCTTCCCAAGGAAAGTGCAGAGTATCACGCTCACCTAGGGAGGATGTTTGTGTTCCACGGAGGTTGCAGCCCTTGTTTTCAGAGTAAATGTTTATATGAGTGAAGTCAGTGGAGAGTGGACCCTCTCGTGTCTGTTGCCTCAAGCATGGACCAAACCACAGAGGGGACCACCCTGGTCGTCTGGGGTTCTAGGCTCAGCTCTGCCTCTGACCTTGCTTAGGCAGGTTCCCTCTCTCAGCCTCGGTTTCCCCTTCTGTAACAATGGGAGGGGAATTTGGTGGGTGTAAGATTATTTCCAGCTCTGACACTTTAGGTATTAAAACCAGCCTGCTTATTCTCCTTTCAAAGCGTACTTCCACTATGTACCCTGCTGTCCATCTCTCCTGGCACTGCCCATGATGAAGTCGCTTCCCGCTGAAGTTCAGTGGCTTAGAGCCAACCCGGACTCCTCACCACGGACCCTCTATTCTCAGACCTCCCGTCCCGCTGCCTTGGGCTTCCCCACCCCATCCGCATGCTCTGTTCTCATGGTGAAACACACCAGTCCTTTTCAAAGAACTTTCGCTGATCCCACAGCTCCCGGAGCACACCACGCCCTCTGTGCCTTCAGATCTTTGCACCTGCACTTCCCTCCCCCTGCTCTTTGATGAGCTGGCTCCTCCCCATCTTTAAGGATCTCAGCTCAAATGTCATCCACCTCCGAGAAGTTTTGTCTAAAGTATAAGTGTTCCTGTGTTATTCCACCCCTCACTCTATATTTATTTTCCTTCATGGTGCTTAGACATCTTGGAGCTATTCTCTTAGATTTGGTTACGTGTTGCTTTTAATGTGAGCTTCACACAGTGGGGACCTCTTGAGAGTGGGGCCTTATCTGCCCTGATCACTGCTGAACACCCAGAGCATAGAGCATAGAGCCTGGTACATAGTAGGTGCTATATAAGTGTTTGTTGAATGGATGGATACTTCCACTGTAAAGAGCTTTGTTTTTCTTCCTGATCTCTCGGTCTCAGGCCCCATGTTCCCTCAGAGATTTGCATGTAGCAGCGACAGAGATTATAAAACAAACCGCATGTCTGATTTGATGTCCGTAGTCAATAGCCCAGAGGGTGTTTTACTCCCCACCCCACTCACTCCTGCGGCCTCAGCACAGTTGGACTCAGATTTGTTTAACATTTCCTAAGGGCCGGATCACTGCCAAGTTCTGGGTGAATGCCTTCCAATTATTAATTTATTTACCTTCGATGACCTTTGTGAGTTAGAGAGTAGAAACTGAGTCTCCAATAAATTAACCTTCCCTAAGATCACAGAGCAAGAGACAGAGCCCAGCACTTGCCCCAAGCCCAGTGCTGTGTCCTTCACACCCAGTGTCACTGACCTGAGCTGTGATGTGAACATAGCATGGGCTCAGGAAGCGGGAGGAGGGGCGGCAGGTACCTGTGTGCGATTTCAGATAGCCTTTATTGTCCATCGAGCTAGACGCATGGAGCCGGGGCTGCCTGATGTCCCTGAGTGTCATGAGAACCCGACCTCAGTCTGTGGAATTTCTAGAGACCTGGTATCATACAGAGCATGGCGGTGGTGTTAGGATTAGTGAGAATTGAGAGTCCGGAGATGGGGGTTGGGCGGGGGGGGGGGGGGGGGGGGGGACTACCCTCTCAGCAGTGACCTGTCTGTCAGCTGCTTCAGGAAGGCCTTGCTGAGGCTGGCACCGCTACCCTTCAGGGGATAGTTCTCTCGGAAAGACATTCACTTGGAGCCTCAAAAGACCTAGAAGCCGTGGTGGAGAAGAAAGCATGGGGTGTGGAACCAGACAGACCTGGGCTCGAATCTAGGCTCTGTGGCACGCTAGCTCTGTGACCCTGAGTCATCGGCCCACTCTGAGCCATAAATTCTTTATCTGTAAAGATCCCGCAGTACGGTGGAGATTAAAGAGAGTCATACTTGAATGTGACACAGAATCTACACTTAATAATTCCTGTGGCTGAGTGAGAAAGGAAGTCACATCTCAGATGTCCTCTTCCAGGAGAGAATGGGGAGGAGGAAGCAGCTCCACGTTGTTTTCCGCATGAAGAGCTTTGATTAGGCTATTTGATGAGATTGATTACCCACAACTTCTAAGGGCTTACCGAAAAATGTCAATAATGTAAACAGGGTGTGTTTTTTTTTTTTTTTTTCTTCTTCAGGTTGTCAGGTTGTGTTTTCCATCATTTCAAACAAGTGACAGCACATGCTCACATGTTTACCATGTCAGGAGCTATTCTGAGCACTTTATGTCCCTTAACTCATTTAATTGTCTCAATAACCTTATAAGGGAGAGACTGTTTTTGTCTTTGTTTTTCAGGCGAGAAAACAGGGGTACAAGAGATTAAGTAAGTTGCCCAGGCCCAGGGTCACACAGCTAGTCAGTGGCTGAGCAGGGGTGCAACCCAGGAAGTCTGCCTTCAGAGGCAGAGCCCTTAACTTCTGGGCTAAACCACGTGGTGTTGACTAGGGACTAAAGGGGAATCCTATCCAGGATGAGAGAAGGCATGCCATCCAGCTGAGGAAGCGAGGGGATGCTAGACTATAATGGTTCTGATCCACTCACGGAAGAAGTATGATGTTTGGATAAAATGGTTGGGAAATACCCTGTTTCCCCAAAAATAAGACAGTGTCTTATATTAATTTTTGTTCCCAAAGATGCACTAGGTCTTATTTTTAGGGGATGTATTATGTTTCCATGAAGTAGGTCTTACTTTCGGAGGATGTCTTATTTTGGGGAAAACATGGTAGTACACGTGCTGAAAGGGTGGAATGGGGACCCATTTCAGAATTGCCCACTCTGCCTTCTTGCCCAACTTGAAAAGGATACAGTATTTCTTTTATATATTTTGGCAATTATTATAAAATATGTGTTTATATTCTAGCCCCCATTTTAGCTAGATTTCTTTTTTGATTTTTGCTAAATTCTTAAAACACAAGTTCTTGAGGTATAATCCTGTCTAATAAAGAGGGAATATGCAAATTGACTGACACCCCATAACAAAAATGGCTGTGCCCACATCCGAGGCAGGGATTTCATAACACAAGATGGCTGCGCCCACAGCAGAGGTGGGGATCCTGTAACACAGATGGCTCTGCCCACAGTAGAGGCTGAGTTCCCGTAATGAGCCTTAACAAGCAGTCAGCAGGGACTTGAGGTTGTGCCCCCTTCCTGGTGGGGCTTGACAGGGGACCTTAAGCCGTACCCCCCCGCCCTGGCACCAGGCCAGGGGACCTGAGGCCACACCCCCACCATGCAGGGCTTGACAGGGTTGGGGCTGGCTGGGGTTGGATCTAGCCCAATGGGGGTTGGGTCAGCTGGGTCTCAGTCTCGAGTGATTTTGAGGTGCACATGGTTGGGCAGGGCCTTGACTTTCGTTTCCGTGGCGCCCCCCAGACTCTGACAGAAGGAAAATTTTCATATATATTTTACTAATTTTCTTTCATCTCTGACACTTCTATTATAGAGAAAGGGCAAATAGCAATATTAAAATATTTCCTCTAATTCTCTTTTAATGTGCATGAATTTTATGCACCAGGTAAAGAGTTTACATATAATAAAATGTATGTAAAAGTGTACTTTTCTATGGTTACACATCGGTGTAATCACCAACACAAAATAGGGATGATTTCACCCCAAAGGTTACTTAGAGTGATTTGCAGTCAAATCTCCCACCGACCATCCCAAGGAAACCAAGGGTCTGCTTTCTGTCATTACAGATTCCATTTGTATCTTCTAGGGCTCCATATAAATGGAATCATATTTTTTGCTTTATTTATTTTTTATTTTTTTAATTTCCCTGCTTACTCTTTTTTAATATTTATTGTTCAGATTATTACAGATGTTGCTCTTTTTTCCCCCCACAGCTCCCCTCCACCTGGTTCCCACCCCACTTCAGGCCTTCTCCCCTGTCCCTCCCAACCCCCCACCCGCATCCCCATCTCCCCCTACCCCCCTGACCTTGTCCATAGGTGTAAGCTCTTTGTCCAATTTCTTCCCCCATCCCACACATCCCCTTCCCCTCCAAGAATTGTCAGTCTGCTGAGCTCCTGTCCTGTGTATTTTTTTGCAGGAGTTTTTCAATATCAGCTCTTGGGTTTACATTGTTAATCCATTTTGAGGTAAATTTGTAAATGGCATAAGATGGGGGGATGGTCCAATTTAATTTTTCTGCATGTGGTTATCTAGTTTTCTCAACACCATTTGCTGAAGAGACTACATTTCCTCATGGAATGTTTTTAGCTCCCTGGTCAAAGATTAATTGACCATAATGTGAAGGTTTATTTCTGGGATCTCATTCTGTTTCATTGGTCTATGTGTCTATTTTTATGCCAGTACCATGCTGTTTTAATTACTATAGCTTTGTATGATTTAAAATCAAGAAATGTGATGCCTCCAGTTCTGTTCTCCATTCTCATAATTGCTTTGGCTATTTGGGTCTTTCGTGGTTCCATACAAATTTTAGTATTGGTTTTGTTTTTGTTTTTGTTTTTGTTTTTGTTTTGGAATTACATATTAAGTACTCTTTATCTGGCTTCTTTTGTTTAGCATGATATTTTTGAGATTCATCCCTGTTGTTGCATGTGTGAGTAGTTTGACCCTTTCTATTGCTAAATAGTACCACATTTTATGAATATACTAGGGGCCCAGTGCACGAATTCATGCTCCTTGAAAGGAACTGTGGACCACAAGGCTGCCGTAGGCATAGGGGCAGGTCTCAGCCCATCCTCCACGCCCCCACCTGGCCCCTCCTACTGCGGC
The DNA here is from genome assembly GCA_963924515.1 of Vespertilio murinus. NCBI lineage: Eukaryota > Metazoa > Chordata > Mammalia > Chiroptera > Vespertilionidae > Vespertilio > Vespertilio murinus. The sequence goes on along the minus strand of OZ004715.1, from coordinate 32,944,165 downwards.
CCCTGGTCCCCTGTCTGCCCGCAGCCCCTCTTCAGCTGCTGCCACTCCCATGCATTGACAGTGCCTGCTCCACTTGAATCTGCTGACAGTGCAGAGCGATTGGGGCCAGCACCAGCAGCAGGTGCAAGCGGGACCAGCGCAATCAGTGGGTGTGAGTGGTGGCTGCTGCCCCAATCGCCCCTCAGGAGCAGGGGGAGGTGGAGAAGTCCTCAAGGGTGATCAGGGCTGGCAGCGCCGCTTGCACCTGCTGATGGGTGGTGCTGAGTAATCAGGACCAGGCACTGGTTATGGGTGCAAGCAGCAGCTCCAGTTGTGAGCAGGGCCAACGCTGGCAGCAGGTGTGAGCACTGGGTGGGACCATGGTGCGGAAGCAAAGAATTTTCAGTAACTACCAGAGGCCCACCCCATGACAGTGACCAGTGCCTCCCCCCACCTTGGTCTGAGGCCCCTGCTCACCTGCTCCACCATCCCGCTGCAGCTAACGCCCACCATGTTCCACACATACCCCCTGGTGGTCAGCACACATCATAGCGACCAGCAGTTTGGTTGTTCTGGTTCTTCTGCTGTTCGGTCTACTTGCATATTAGCCTTTTATTATATAGGAATTATTGTTTATTTACTCACCTATTGATGAGTATTTGAGTTGTTTCCAGTTTGGAACTGTTACAAATTAAGCTTCATTGTGTGCAAGTCTTTATGTGGACATTTGTTTTCATTTCTCTTGAGTGATTAGTTAGGACTAGAATTGCTTGGTTATCATATGAGATAAATACATTTCATTTTTAAAGAAAGTAACTTTTCCAAAGTGGCTGTGCCATTCACTATTCCCACCAGCCATGTATGGTTGCTCCACATCCGGCCAACACTTGGAGCTGCAGTTTTTAATTTTAGCCTTATAGGTGGGTGTATAGTGGTGTCTTGTGATTTTAATTGCAGGTCTCTGATGACAGCGAATGCTAAACATATTTTTCTTGTACTTATTTGCCATCTGTACATCTTCTTGTGTGACATTTCTTTCATATCTTTTGCCCATGTTTTTATTGGGTAATTTATCTTCTTTTTACTAAGTTGTCAGAGTTACTTGTGTTTTCTGGACATAGGTCCCTTGTTAGGTAATGCATTGCATATATTTCCTCCATATCTTTGGCTCACTTTTCATTTGCTTAATGTTCATCTTTAAGAGGGGTACAATTTTGAATTTTGTTGGTGTCCAGTTTATTGCATTTTTTTATTTTATGGTCTACTTACTATCCATTCTATGAATTCTTCCATATCCCAAAATCTCATTAAATTTTTTATTCTTTTCCATTAGTTTTATACACTTAGCTTTTACATATCTGTCCACAATTCATTTCAAGTTAATTTCTGTGTGTGGTGTAAGGTAAGGGTGAGGTTCATTTTTTCCCTCTGCGGTTCTCTAATTGTTCCAGCACTATTTGTTTAAAAGACTCTCCCCACCGAATTACCTTGGCACTTTTGTTGAAAGTCAGTTGACCCGTTTGTGTAAGTCTGTTTCTGCCTCTTTTCCCTTTTCTGTCCTTATCTCATTGCCACACTGTCTGGTTCCTGTAGCTTTTATACAAGGTCCAGGGTCGCATCTGTCTCATCTCAGGATCTTTGCTGGCCTGGTCAGAGACAGGGCTGTCGGGAAAGTGCCTGCCAAGGATTGAAGCATGGCCCTCACCTGATATCTGCATTATTTAAAGTTTCAAAATTATCTCTTCCTACCAAGTAAGGTCTGTGTATGTTGTTGCCCTATTCTTACCTCACTCTAGAGCTCTCAGGCTTTTCCCCCTTCCCCTCCCCTCTCCAGCACTGACCCCAGAACCCCTGTGAGGGAGAGGATAAAAATGCACTGTCCCCCTTTTAAAGGGGCACTTTTCAGAAAGTTTTCTAAAGAATTGAAAAGAAGAACAACATAATGGAAACCATTTTTGCAGCCTCCAGCATGGCCATTTATCTCAATAATCATTTCATTTAAAATGTGGGCCAAACATATAAATCATATCTTGAAAGAAAGTATGTTTGGTGCCACAGAAATTGCCCTGTATTCTTACCACCTAATTTGAAAAATGTGTTTTGAAGCTTGGAAGAAGGCAAATAAGACTGGGCCCAGCCATCCCTTTCCTTCATCCCTCCATTCGGTCCCCAAAATAAAATCCTTGCTCCTCCCCAAACTAAGCAGGGAAGCCGAAGTACATGAGAGACACCCTGTTGTTAAGTCATTCTCTGCTGCTGCCGCTGCTATTTGAGCCCTCTCACCTTTGAATGTCATTAGGTAACGAGGAGCGGAAAGCCAGAAACACAGGCTGCACCTCACCAGTCCTTGCAGTGACCCCTCTCAGAGCACGCCACCCTTGTCTTCAGACCATTAACACCAGTTGGAGCTCTGAGATGTTGGTGCTCATTTAGGACATGGCCAGAGGGAGGGCGCTAAACATAGCGGAGCCCTGAGGCCCGTTTTCCAGGCTAATCAAACCGGAGACATTGGCAGCCTTGCCGTGGGCTGGGAATTCCAGGGTCTCCCATTTGAAACTCAATGAGGAGTCCGTGGGTAAAATGGCAGCGTTTCCCCTATAGCAGGTTTCTGATTTTGCTTCCCAGAACTTTCTGGGAGCGAAAAACAAAAGAATCCAACAGGTACTGCGCCCCTGTGCACTGTGGCCCAGCAGAGTGCTTCCTGTAGCCCGGGTCTGTCCCCAAAGGTCCCTGGGGGGCTCCAGTAACCCCCCTCTTTACACTGCCTTTTCTTCTGATCATGAAAGCCCTATGTGAGCATCTAAGATAGAGAATATAGATCTATAATTCCATCTCTCGGAGGTTCCGGTTTACTTTTTACTTATAGTCTTATTTTTAAAACAAAAAACATGCATATATGTGACTGAGGTCAGACTGATCATAATTTTATTTCCTCTTTGCATTTAACAAGTTATGATCTTTTTTCTCACATCATTAGATCTTGCTTAAAAACATGCTTAATGCATGCTTAATACTTACCCTATGCATGGCTCCATCCCTCCCACCATCTCCCTGGTAGGGGGACAGGGATCCCAGCCCCGTCAGCAGTTTCTCATTTCTGGCTCCAGGCTTGAGCCTCCTGACCCATGGGGCAGACTCTCTCCCACCTCCTGTCCCCCCCTCACAGCCTTAGAGACCGCCAGCCTCTGGGGGAAGGCGGAAGCCAGGAGCCCCTCCTCAGGCAGACTGTCCTGCACCTCCCAAACCACCCTTGTCTCTCCAGTCTTCCTCCTCCCAGCATGGCAGCTGCTCCCAGCAGCCTGTTCTCCGCTGCTTCCCTCCTGGGCTTCTTTAAGAAGAGACCGCCCAGCCCTAGCCGGTTTGGCTCAGTGGACAGAGCGACAGCCTGTGGACTCAAGGGTCCCAGGTTGGATTTTGGTCAAGGGCCCATGCCTGGGCTGTGGGCTCGTTCCCCATTAAGGGGGCTTGCAGGAGCAGCCAATCAATGATTCTCTCATCATTGATGTTTCTCTTTCTCTCCCTTTACCTTCTTTTTCTGAAATCAATAAAAATATATTTTTTAAAAATAAAAAGAGACTGCCTGAGAACCCTTCCAGGACATCCTGCCCCTGTATCTTCGTGTTTGGAGCATTAGTTGAGTTCTTGGTGCCTGAGCACCAACCAGCACTTCTCTGAGTGTGTCGGCCTGTCCTTTTCTCTGGATCTAGGTTCAGAAGCATGAGGCTGTTTTATTCAGACCCCCCCCCCCTCTTTACCAGTTGCAGTCCAGAACATCTTTGAAGGGGAAGCAGGGAGAATTGGGGGGCAGAGGCCTCCTGAAGTTGGTGTGCAAACCGCATGTACGCACAGGCCCTGACCTTGCCTTCCTCCCACCCCCATGAGCCTCTGATCAGCTGTGCAGGCTGTCGGCAGACAGGGGCCTCCACCCCTAGGGTAGCAGCCCTCCATCCTGTTAGCTACAGAAAGCATTTCCTTTCTCCTTTTCTCCCCTCCCCATGGGCAGCCCCGTGTGCTCATTGTTTGCATCTTACCAGCTGCCTCAGCCACCGCTGTTTCTTCCTAATAAAATGTTAACTTTGTTCCTGAAGCCCCTGGAGCAGGGGGTCATGGGAAAGGGCATGCAGGCCCCTGAATGGCCTTGTGGGGGTGGGCATGGGAAAGGCTGATGATAAGTTCTCCCCAGAAGACTCTAGAGCTGGAAGCTGACCCAGAAACGGGGGCCAGGCCAGAGGAGGTGGTGAGTGTTTGGGCACAAGGGCGGACAGCAGGTGGGCGTGTTTCAGCGGGAGGCACCAAAGTGGTAGTGAGGAAGAAGGGGGAGCACACACCCTGAGCACGGAAGGGGGAGGGAGGAATCGTTTCATCTCCGCTGGAGGAGGGGGAACAGCCTGTCAACATAATGGGAGCCAGAGCCCTGGCTGCTGGGCACGGACAGCAAGACACTCGCTGTCCCCTGGGGGCCTGGCTTGTCGGTCCCCAGCGGAGCCCTTCCGTCTGCTCGGGCTTCCTTGCGCAGACTCTGTATCTTCTGTTCGTCCCCCAGGGCATCATCTGCTCACCACAGCAGGCTTTGGCAGTTCACACCAGCACGCTTGGCCATGGGACAGAAGCATCTTGAAACTTTTGGACCCCATGGATACTGAGCACTGTGTTACTGTCCCGCTGGGTTCTGGACTTCCTGTCAGAGAGGGCAGGGTTATTCCCAGGTTGTTTCAGGTGTCCGTGGTGGGACAGAGCTCCAGGCAGGAATCGGAACTGGGAAGTCAGAACCTGGGCCTTTATCCAGTGGCACCTCCCGTGCCCCTCTCTGTCACGGGCACATGGTGCATGGGAAGTCCCGAGTCCAGCATAGTCACAGGTTAGCTTGCAAGACCAACATCTAGACCAGGGGTGGGCAAACTTTTTGACTGGAGGGCCACAATGGGTTCTTGAACTGGACCGGAGGGCCAGAACAAACACAACCTGACCATGCTGGCACTCTCATCCTGGGCTGCTGGTGAAGGAGCGGAGGGGAGAGCAAGAGAACCCTCCGCTCTTTCGGCTCCTCGGGCCGGATAGAACAGCCGAACGGGCCAGATCCGGCCCGCAGGCCCTAGTTTGCCCACGGCTGATCTAGACAGATCCCAAGCTGCTAAATACAGAGCATCCTTTCTGACTAGCATCAAACCTGCCCTGGGGCATCTTGCGGTCAAGAAGCAAAAATTATCTACCTCTCTGCATTCCTATGGCCTGGTTGATGGTGGGGCCCAGGAATGAGAATAAGGCATCGTGGTCTGGGGCCAAGGCCAACTGCCCCCTTACCCCCCAGACTCCCACCACGAGAGCCATAGTTCTGCCAGTGTCCTGGGCCGTGGAGGCCAAGGGTGTGACTTGCCAGAGGCCCCAGAAACCAGCTGTACGGGGGACCCGTTCTTTACTGTGTGAGTCTCAGGTATTATGTTCACACCAAAATTTCCCTTTTCTCTACTGTGGAATTGTTATGCCCAGACTTCGTGATCCCCAAGGACCACCAGGGAGCCGAGTCCGATGCAATAAACAAAAGAGCCTCTTCCATGCTAGCATGGGCTCCGTTCCACTCACACCGACAGCATGGTGGAAGAGAGAGAGAATGTAACATCTCAATGGGTTTTATACAGGGGGGGGTATGACCCTGATTGGTTGGGTTAGGGCTAGGGTCCGGCCACAAAATGGAGGATAGCTCCGCCCTGTCCCACAAGGAGGCAGGGTTCTAGCCTCACCCTTTCATTCCCCCCTTGTCTTATGTGCACAGAGTCAAACCATTGACTCATCCGACCAAGACCTTTAGTACCACAGATCCCATCAGTACTGTTCAGTTCCTCTCCTGCAGGCATCAAGTCTCCTCCTGGCCTGCGTGGAGCTCAGGCTAGGAATCCATGCCTCACAGGTGAAGCCGCTAGCTGCCAGGATCCAGGCCATGCAGGAGCTGGGAGTCATGTAGTCAGGTCTGGGTGCCGTCTACTTCAACAGCCGTGGGCGTGCTCAGGATCCTTTTGAGTCCTTGGGCCTTTATCCACACTGAGTTCCCGGGCTACAGGGTCTGCGGTGGGCACTGGCAGTGCATCTGGAACAAGCAAACTGCTGAGCCTGTAAGGACTTGAGCAAGGGAATGGTTCTCAAAAAGCAAGGAAATTATCCCAGTAAGGGTACACCTGGCCCAAAAAAGGGCAAAAGACAGAGGGTTGGTCCAATTTTTACCGATTTTAGTCAAACCTCTTTTCAGAGTCCTGCTCTACCAAAACTAGACCTAAATGCTAGTGGCTTATTCTCTGTGAAATTTATTTATTAATGCTCTCTTGGGAAAGTTTCCTGGGACCTGAATTCCTAGGAGGACCCCCCGAACCCCTTACCTTGCTTAGCATTTACCTGTGCACAGACAGTACTTTTAGCAACTCTGGCCCACAGAAGGAAGCTCAGAAGTCTTGGTGACACTTAAGTGGGCAACCTGGTGTCACTGGGCAATTCTGACCTAGAGTCTCTGGGACCAATAGTTTGTCATCTGGAGGGTCCACCCATCATCTGGTCCTTCGGTGGCTCACTTCTGTTCAGCCAATTCCTTCCGGCTGCAGTCGGTAACTTTCTCTGTGGATGGCACAGTGTCTCTATGTTCAAATGGTATGGTCTAAGGTGACTACCTCTGCCTGATGATGGCAGTGCTGCGTCCATGCAGTCACAAATGGGCTTCTCTGGACCATCATCTGGAAGCAGGCCAGCAGGGCTGATGGCCAGTGTAGCTCCTAGCCCAGAGTCTGCTTATCTGCCTCCTTCACCAGCAATGCTGTGGTGGCCACTGCCCGGAGGCAAGCTGGCCACCCTGCTGCCTTAGGGTCTAGCCTCTTAGGCAACAGGTCTCTTCTAGGGACCTAGAGTCTGAGTGAGAATTCTTTTGGCAATGCTCCTTACCTCACTCACGTAAGGCTTCACGACGTCTGGCAAGGCTTATGGCAGGCGCTGAGTCTTGAACTTCAGTAGTTGCATTCCTCCAGCACGTGTTCTTTCCGAGGTTCACAGTCCTTTCTTGATGTCCAGTGGCTCCCTGAACTGATGTTTGGGTCCCATCGGCTCTGTCAGGACTGAATAGGCTGCCCCAGTGTCCACCAGGGAATTTCTAATTAATCTGTCAGGATATTCTCTCTACAACCTTTACAGAAATCTAACTTTTAAACCTTAAAATGCTACATTTTTCCTACAGATACAGGCCTATCTGCATCTCTAAGCGCTGCCCTCCCCAGAACATCGGTGAAGGTTGTCCACACAGTAGCAGGGGTTAAATACAAATAATCATTTTCACATTGTTTTAGCACAATTCTAAATAAATTATAAACAACTGAATGCACAAAATACAAAATGCAGGTATAAACCTAAATTCAGGCTTACAATGTGATTATAAATAAAGCAAAACAAACAAATTAAACTATTCACAAGAGGCATACTATACGTAGGTCTGTATAAAACAAACTGGATAGGGCTTAAGCATCACATAGATTATTGCTCTAATTCTATGTTTAGCATATTTTTAATATACATCATCACGTAAAACTGGTTCATGTATCTGTTCTTTCAGAGTAATTCTGATTTTAATTAAATTTGGCTTTGTTAAATAAAATTACAAATTTTAAAATCAGTTGGTAAATAAATCACCTGTTGTAAAATTTCTAAAGAGGTAATTATTTAAGTCTCAAAAACAAGTTGCTATATTTTAAGCATTTAGTTATCATAATTATATAATTTTTCCCAATTCATTCTGAATTCCAAAATCTTTAGAGCTTGCAAGTCAAACATCCAGCAGCTCCCCATTAATAAACCTTTATAAAATCTAACAATTAATTTTAAACCACATTTTGTGTGTGTGGTTTTTTTTTCTGCTCTGGGAAACTGAGCAAAAGGCATTCAAAGCAAATGAGCATTCTATAAAGATAGCTGCTGGCTGGAATTGGATTACCTGTTCTGGGTGGGAAGAGTGGCCCACCCCTTTCTCTATTAAAAATAAGGTGTAGCTTTAAAACCTCTTCATAGCAAGGGAACTTAAACTTTCAGAACTTTAAATAAATTTTTCAGGTAGCAAATCAAATACTTAGCATTTCCCAAATCAATAATAATTATACATTTTAAAAGCAATTCTCTAGACTTCACGTGCCAGAAACCAACTATTGTCTTGCTAATAGAATAGGCTGATCAACCTTGAAGCTCTGGAAGGTCAGAGCCAACCACTCCCTATTTAATTGAGGCAATGTTAATTGAGGCAACTTCTATTTCCTGCTGTTTACTTGCCTCAGGGAAGGAATTTCAAAAGTTGCTTAGCTTAAAATGCCTTGGGGAATCAGCTTTAATTTATCTCCCAGTTCACCTCTATCATCTTTTAAGCTCATTTTTGTACCCACAAAAGAGTTTAAGCTCGGCCCAAAACTATGCGCACTCGTTTTGAACCGGCCTTTTCTCTTTACATGAGCACAGAAATTCGTCTATGAAACCTTCTTGGTCCGCATTAGCTCTAGTCGTTCGCTAGGCGCCGGCAGAGGCGAGGCGCCGCGCAGAACCAGGGCCCGGAGGCGGCAAGGACGCCCGCCAAAGCCTGGTTGATCCACCAGAAGGGCCCGGCTCACATCCAGAGCTGCTGCCGCCGCCGCCCGGGTGTCTGGGCCCCTGTGGGCCCGCGGGAGACCTTCCCCCAGACCCAACACCACCAGGGGGCCCGCGCCAGCACGCCGGCCTCACACCCGCTTTGCCGGCTCCATCCTGGGACACCGCGCTGCCCGCCGGCTCCCAGTTCAGTCGCCGAGGGTCCCACACCCCCGGCCGCGCTCCGCAGCCCCATCCGACATGGGGCCGCCTCACGCTGCTACCTGGGAAAAGTTCCAAACTTCTCCCGCATTTGAGACAGCCCACGCTGGTCTCCAGACTCAGGGAGGTCAGGGCGTCTCCACTAACCTCCACAACACAGAAAATCACAACAACCAACAAAGGGGAACTCCCTCCATCAACATCTTCAGTGTTATACAAAGAACACAGGAACAGACGGGGGTGGGGCCCGACAAACAGCTTCCAACTCCCACCAAGTACGGCCTCACGCCGACCACCTCAGGAGGATCAAAACGTCTTTTGACCACTCGGCCCAAGCCTTCTATAGTGCGTCCACTAGGCTGTTTGGGCGCTTCCCACAGGGATCCCTTCAGAACCAGCTAACAAACACACAGACACACACACACACACACACACACTCACCGCGGCCAGTGAGGCTCTCCGGATCGGAGTCCCTTGGGGTCTTGGGAATCCCGGGCGAGCCCCCATATGTTATGCCCAGACTTCGTGATCCCCAAGGACCACCAGGGAGCCGAGTCCGATGCAATAAACAAAAGAGCCTCTTCCATGCTAGCATGGGCTCCGTTCCACTCACACCGACAGCATGGTGGAAGAGAGAGAGAATGTAACATCTCAATGGGTTTTATACAGGGGGGGGTATGACCCTGATTGGTTGGGTTAGGGCTAGGGTCCGGCCACAAAATGGAGGATAGCTCCGCCCTGTCCCACAAGGAGGCAGGGTTCTAGCCTCACCCTTTCAGAATCATGTCCAGAGCAGATGGTTCTGAGTCACTCCTCATTCAGAAGTTATGTATTGGGTCCTGGCTGGGTGGCTCAGTTGGTTGGAGCATCATCCCATATACCAAGAAGTTTCAGGCTTGATTCCCAGTCAGGGCACACACCTAGTTTTGGGGTTTGATCCCCAGTCAGAGCTCCTATAAGTACAGGAGGCAACCAATCGCTATTTCTCACGTTGATGTTTCTTCTCTCTTTCTCAATAAAATAACATATCCTTGAGAGAAGATTAAGAAGAAAAATAGCTATGAGCCAGGCCCTGCCCTCGAGTGGCCCGTGGTCCCCTGGGGAGTCAGGCAGATGCATAAATGAAAATGTGGTAACAAATCCCCGAAGGTTTTCTGGAGGACCCAAATGGGCTGAGCCAGAGAATGTGCCGTTTCAGAAGGTTGATCTGGGAAGACGAGAGCTGCATGCAGCCAGCTTGTGCGGAGTGCTGGGAGGGGTCTCCCACACCGAAGGAGAGTGTGTGGAGCCCCGAGGGAGGGGAGAGCCTGCGACCTTGGACAGCCGGAAGCCGGTGAGCGAGAGGTGTGCGAGGGCAGCTTCTCCCTGCTTCAGAGAGAGCATGGAAGGCTCTAGTGCCGGGCACGGCGCTGTGGGGTTGTCTCTGAGGAAGCCGGTGTGGCACTGGGTGGACGTGGGGGGAGCGGCACCGAGGACTGTGAGCAGCCAGGGCCAGTGACACCAGAGGACACAGCCTGTCCCCTCGGCCTGCCCGGTGCCCCTGGAAACCGCCCTGCCTCCCCCTGGGCGTCCCAGCAGAGAGATCACACCTGTAAGGACCCGACAAGGAGGTGTGGGGAGCAGAAGTCTAGATATTTCCATTTTTTACATTAAATTCAGAAATGCCAAAACCGGGTTTCAGAAACTGGTAATTTGAAATGTTTACATTTAGCAAATGAACACTTTTAACACACACACACAAATATAATTGTGCCATTCACAGGATAATTACAGTGTTTATAAAATAAAAACCTTAGTCCATGGCGTGCTCCAGGCAGTGTGGTCCAGAAATGGGACACAGTTTGAAACTGGATGACAAACGGCTCTGCTCCAGGGTGTCTGACTCCTTTGCAGAGTGGAAAGTGAGACCGTGAGGCCCGCTCAGGGTGTGCGGGTCAGCCACGTTCTCCCTGGCCCTGGGGGTGAGCTCGATGGTTAGAAAGTCCTCCTGTGTTAGAGTTGTGGCCCAGTCACTGCTGCCACCGGGGTTGGTTCAGGCCCAGAGCAGCAAGGCCTCCTGCCGGTCTGAGCCCACAGCCCGAGCCTCCAGGGCAGGAACATAGGACCAGCCACTGACCGGGGTCGGAGGACACAGGCGGGAACCCAGGAGCTGGGACAGGACAGAGGCTGGCAGGTCTTCCACCTGAGTTTGCCCGTGGTTCCTGCGTGTGCCATGGGCCCTGGCGCCACTCATTGGGTGCCAGCATCACACTGTCAGTCCAGGAAGCAGACTTCAGACAGTCCTTCCCTGTTTTCTTAAGAAGGAATAAGGTTTAACAAGAAGGACGTGGTGAGATAAAGTGGAAAAAGCCTCTTCTCTGCCCCTTACCAGCTCTTTAAGGTCTCAACAGTTTCAGCATTTCCTCTGCGCTGGAGCGGCCTGCTGTATACAGCGGGAGCAGTCACGGCAGTGCCCTCCGACTGCTGAGAGGACTGTGTGTGCGACAGGTGTTTGCCGAGTAATATTCCATTGTATGGACAGACTGCATTTCCCATTAGCCTGCTGGTGGACATTTAGGTTGTTTCCATGTTTTGACCAAAGAATTATGCTATGAACGTTAATGTACAAGGTCTTATGTGGATGTAGGTTTCTATTTCTCTTGTGTATACACACGCCACGAGTGGAATCGCAGGGCCATATGGTAACTCTGTGTCTAACTTTTTGATGAACTTCCATCTGTTCTCAAAGTGGCTGCACCATTTTACATTTCCAACAGCAATGTACACAGGTTCGTTTCTTCAGATTATCACCAACACTTACTATCTGACTTTTGTATTATAACCTTCATAATGATGCAAAGTACTAGCTCCTTGTGCCTAATGGTGTTCAAGTACCCATGTCTATGTCTTTGTGCTTCTTAGTCATTTATATGTCTTTCCTGAGAAATGTCTATTAGCTCCTCTGCCCATTTTTAATTGGGTGATTTTCTTTTTATTATTGACTTGTGAATGGTCTAAATACAAGTCTCTTATCAGATATGACTGGCAAATATTTTCTCTCACTCACAATGATCTTATCACTTTAGTAGTGTTCTTGAAGCTGTCCTTAAAAAACAAAAACACTACATTTTTTATTTTGATGAAGGCTAATTATTCTGTTGCTGTGCTTTGGGTTATTTTTCTTGATTTAATTTTTAAATATGTGAAACACTTCCTGGATTCTAAAGCTAAAAGGTATGCCCAGATAGTCTCATGCCCTTTCCACCCATTCCCTGTACGTTGTCATTCCTGCATTTATTTGTGTAAAAGTTAAAATTCTAAAATATTCTTATTTTCTCTTCTCACACAACACATGCTTTTTTTTTTTTCTTTTACTAACTAAATGCTGGAAACTTACCAGTTCATTGAGCTCTTTCCCACTGTTTTAGGGCCACAGTGGTCCATGGTGTGGATGTGCAGTGGTGAATGGTTTAATTAGCTGGTTCCAAAATGTGTTGTTTCCAGTCTTTTCCCATAACAAGTCATGTAGGAATATATCTGTGGAGGTGTGTTTTTGGACAGACTCCTGACAGTGAGCTTGCTTGGTTATCAGTTAAGACATACACTGAGTGGCCAGATTATTATGATCTCTGAACACATAATAGGCCACTCAGTGTATATACTATATAATAAAAGGCTAATATGCAAATTGTCCCCTTGACCAGGAGTTCAACCAGCAGGCAGGCTGGTCAACCACCCATGTCCCCTCCCCCTGGCCATGCTGGCTGGACCCCACCCATACATGAATTCATGCACCGGGCCTCTAATATATATATTTTGAAGGGAACATGGGTGGTTGGCCAGCCTGCCTGCTGGTTGAATATAAATATACTAGAGGCCCAGTGCACAAAATTTGTGCGGGGGAAGGAGGTGTCCCTCAGCCCAGCCTGCACCCTCTCCAATCTGGGACCACGTTTAAATGGGCAGTTGGACATCCCTCTCACAATCTAGGACTACTGGCTCCCAACTGCTCACCTGCCTGCCTTCCTGATTTCCCCTAACCACTTCTGCCTGCCAGCCTGATCACACCGTAACTACTCCCCTGCCAGCCTTATTGATGCCTAACTGCTCCCCTGTTTGCCCCTAACTGCCCTCCCCTGCAGGCCTGGTCACCACGAACTATCCACCCCTATAGGCCAGGTCTCCCTAACTGTTCTTCCCTGCAGACCTGGGTCCCCCCAACTGCCCTTCCCTGCAGGCCCGGTCACCCCCAACTTCCCTTCTCTGCCAGCCTGGTCACCCCTAGCTGCCCTCCTGTGCAGGCTTGATCACCCCCAACTTCCCTCCCCTGCCGGCCATCTTGTGGTGGCCATCTTGTGTCCACATGGGGCAGGATCTTTGACCATATGGGGACAGCCATTTGTGTGTGGGAGTGATGGTCAAACTGCATGTTACTCTTTTATTAGATAGGTTACACACACACACACACACACACACTAAGTGGCCAGATTATTATGCATTCAGAGATCATAATCATCTGGCCACTCAGTGTAAGTAATTCTGTTGGATATACTAGAAGCCAAAGTTACCATATCATTTATGTCCCACCAGCATCACAGGGGACTGCTGTTTTCCATAGGTTCACACACAGAATGTGCTGTAGAGTGTTAGGAACTTTGCCAGTTTGATAGGTAAGGAAATGTTCTCTCTCTGTAACTTTTTTAAAAAAATCAACTTTAGTAAGGTATAGTTTACATACAATAAAATGCAGTCATTTAAAATGCAGTTTGGTGATTTGTGACAAATGATCTACTTTCTGTCACCATAGACTGATTTTATCCCTGCTAGAATTCCATATACAGTCAAACCTTGGTTCTCTGAGGCCACAAAGGAGCGAATGTGCCAGTATGAGTCAGTTTACCTCTAAACCTTGCCTTGTTAACATCCCAGAAAATTGTGCTGTAAATATTTTTGTAAGTTATTTTGTTTTGTTTTTATTGCTGGTAAAATGGATTATTTAACACAATTTTAAAATATAAAGAGGCCATCAAGAGTGCTAATGTTGCTAAGAATATAAAAGAAATAATGATCACAGGCAATTGAAGAGGTAGAAAAATTGTTCAATTGGATAAACAAAAAGCAGTTAGCCTAGCCTGTGACAGCATTTCAACATTTTGGAGGCAGTGACGTGTGAAAAAGCAAAGATGCTGCATACTGACCTCTTGTAAGACACCCCTGGAACAAGTGTTGAAAGTGATTTGTTTAAGGCCTGCTTTTCAAAAATCAGTTTATTGGTCTTTCTCTTCTTGATTTTTAAGAGCTATTTGTATATTAGGGAGATTATTAGCCTTGTGCGATATGTTACAGTGTTTTCTCCCAGTGAGTTTGTCTTTTTAGCTTTGCTATTAGACATGTACTGCATATAAGAAAGGTTAACACAGGGAATGATTTGGGGGTCTGGAACGAATTAATTCAATTTACATTATTTCTAATGGGGGGGAAATGATTCCATTTTTAACAAATCACTTCTCGAACAGCCTTCCAGAACAAATTAAGTTCCAGAACCAAGGTCCCACTGTCAGTGGATCCATACAGTATTTTGTCTTTTGTGGTGGGCTGCTTTGACTCAGCATAGGATTCTGAGATGAGTACACATGGCTGCATCCATTAGTGCTTTGTTCCTGTCTCTGTGACTTAGATTTGTATTCCATCTCCTCCCCCAGGACAAAGGATGCTCAACATATTGTTAGGTTCTTATTGGCCACTGTAGTTCCTCTTTTGTGAAGTGTCTGTTCAGACATTTTGCCCATTTAAAAAAAAACAAAAAACCAGATTGCCTCTTTTATTAAGCTACTGGTGTCCTGGTGCACAGACTCGTGCACTCTGAAAGGAAATTAATTAAAAGAAATATTTTAATATTGCTATTCACATCTTGCTGATGAAAAGAAAATAAGGATTCTACCAAGTCTCCCATCTACCTACTCCAGGACTTCTGTGAGGATCAAATGAGATGAGGCACAGGAAAGTGCTTCACAAACACGTGGTTAAAATGTGAAATGTTTTCACCTGGCTATAAAGCTAGTCATGTTCCTGGGCTAAAGAAACTCCAAGGCTAGTCGCTAGGGAGAGGAAGCTGGGTGTTGCTATGTGATGTCATTACCCGGCATGCCCACAGCGACCCTTTCCGGGCTGAGCTGGGCTGGGCTGTGGACAGTATTTTGTGCCAAGGGTTCTGTTGGCTGCGATTTGGTGGGGTGATGCTCCAGGGTAATGGTGGGGCCTTTCCCCCCACTTGGGGGAAGCCAAGTGTTGGTTTGTTGGCACCAGGCAATGGCCAGTGCCTGTCATGGCAGCTCCTGCATTGTCTGCCCCCTGGTGGTCAGTGTGTGTCATAGCTACCATTGAATGGACGGACACTTAGCCTTTTACATATTAAACTGGAAGTTTTTTCAGATATTTTGGATAAAAATTCTTTTTATATACATATTGGATATTTTCTTCTAGTCTGTGGTTTGATTTTTCATTTTCATAGTAGTGTCTTTCAGAGACCAGAAGTTTTGATTTTCACGAAGTCCCGGTCAAATTTTCTGGTACTTTTTTGTGTGTCCTAAGGAATTTTGATGTCTCTCTTATTCTGATTAAGGTTGAACATCCTTTCTTAAGTTTAAGGGCCATCTGCCTATATTTTTTTCTGTTAACTGTTGATCTCTTTGGCCTGCTTTTAAAAAAATCAGTTTATTGGTCAGAAAGCTGTTACTGATTTTTAAGAGCTATTTGTATATTAGGGACATTAGCCTTTTATGGTATGTTACAGTGTTTTCTCCCAGTGAGTTTCTCTTTTAGGCTTTGCTTATAGTTTTCTCCATGCAAAATTGCACATGTATATTTTTATACAATCCAATATATCTGGTTTTATTGCTTTTAGAATTTAGGTTATGTGCTTCCCACACCCAGGCTGTAAAGGAATTCACCTATGTGTTGCATCTAATATTTGTATGACTTTACTCTTTACATTTAGATCAATGTTCCATTTGAAGTTTGTTCTGATGTTCAGTATAAGCATAGAATAAGTTTTATCATTTTGCAAATAATATTTACTTATCCCCATATCATCTATTAAAAAGTCCATTTTTTTTTAATGATTTGAGGTCACATTCCCCAGACCTTTATCATTAAAATGTTAAATTTCCATAATGTAGATGGACAGTCTATTCTGTTCTGTTTCTGGAGTTATTTTGTTCCATTGGCCCAAGTATCTGCTCATGCTGACATACCTTCTTAAGTACAGACTTCGTGACAGAAAACATGGTAGGGGAACCTCCCCATTGCTCTTCTTTTCAAAGGTTTTCCTAGAGTCTTGCTTATTTTTTCTCGCATAAACTTTAGAACCAACTTGTGTACTTCCAGAAAAGATACTTGATTTTTTGAAATTGAGCTTGTATTAAATTTATTTTTTTTTAAAATATATTTTATTGATATTTTACAGAGAAGAAGGGAGAGAGATAGAGAGCTAGAAACGCCGATGAGAGAGAAACATAGACCAGCTGCCTCTTGCACACCCCCTACCGGGGATGTGCCCGCAGCCAACGTACATGCCCTTGACCGGAATCGAACCCGGGACCTTTCAGTCCGCAGACCGACGCTCTACCACTGAGCCAAACCGGTTTTGGCGAGCTTGTATTAAATTTAGATTAATGTTGAGTCTTCCTATGCATAACAGGGGGTAGTTTTTTTGTTCACTTTTCATAATCTTGTGAGGCTGTTAAAAGGGATTCACCTATGTGGCTGTTTTTGAAGAGTTGGTTTTTGTTTTGTTTTGTTTTTTCATATATATGCTGTATATTTCATATTATATCTATTCCCTAGTAGTTTGTCTTTTTCATGACTCTTATAGTGAATGGCTTCTTCTTTCATTACACCTCTAATTTAATGTTGTTTCTATAATTTGTGGTTAATTCATCAAGACGACACTCACTGGGCCCTTACTCAAGCCAGGTGCTAGGTGGATTTAGTAGGGAGCAGACAGATCTCAGTACCCACTTTCTTCTCCCTCAACTTTATTGAGGAATAACTGATAAAAATTGTAAGATTTAATATACATATACATTATGAAATGATTATCTACATTGTGAAATGATTCTCACAATCAAGTTAACACATCCCTCACCTCACTTTAAAAAAAGTTTTAAGCATAGTTGACATAAAATATTGTGTTACGTTGACTTTAGGCGTATAATATAGTAATTTTACATTTCTGTATGTGATCGCCCCACTAATTCTAGTAATCACCTGCCACAATATCACTGACTATAATCCCCGTCACCCATTCTCTCTGACACCCTTCCCTTTTGTTTCTGTAAGTCTGTTTCTTTTTATAAGTGAAATCGTATAGTATTTGTCCTTCACTTGACTTATTTCACTTAGTATAATAACCTTTAGGTCCATCCATGTTGCCACAAATGACAAGACTTTGTTCTTTATTGCTGTATAATATTCTCTCTCTCTCTCTCTCTCTCTCTCTCTCTCTCTCTCTCTCTCACACACACACACACACACACACACACACACACACACACACACACACGAGACCCGATGCATGAAAATTCGTGCAAGAGTAGGCATTCCTTCTCCCAGCTGCCAGCACCAGCTTCCCTCACAGCCCTGGCTTTATGGGGAAGGACATCCGGTCTAATTAGCATATTATGCTTTTATTATTATAATCACATCTGTGTGTTTTTAAATCCAGGCTCTTCTGGCTCTGGCCCTGTTTTATTTATTAATTTTTTAAATATATTTTTATTGATTTTTTACAGAGAGAGAGAGAAATAGAGAGTTAGAAACATCGATGAGAGAGAATCATCCATCAGCTGCCTCGCACACACATCCCCCACTGGGGATGTGCCCGCAACCAAGGTACATGCCCTTGACCAGAATCGAACCCGGGACCTTTCAGTCCGCAGGTTGACGCTCTATCCAGTGAGCCAAACCTGTTTCAGCTGGCCCTGTTTTATTTTTATTTATTTTAGAGAAGAGAGAAACCTCAATGATGAAAATCCTTGATTGGCTGCCTCCTGCATAGGATTGAGCCCGCAACCCAGGCATGTGCCCTTGACTGGAATCAAACCCATGAGCCTACAGTCTAAAGGCTGACACTCTCTCCTCTAGGGCTATATCACATCTTTTTCCATTCATCTATTGATGGACACTTAGGTTGCTTTCATATCTTGGCTATCCTATCTAATAAAAGAGTAATATACAAATTGACCATCACTCTAAGACACAAGATGGCCGCCCCATGTGCTCAAAGATAGCTGCCCCCATGTGGACACAAGATGGCCACCACAAGATGGCCTGCAGGGGAGGGCAATTAGGGGTTACCGGGCTTACAGGGGAGGACGTTAGGGGCAATCGGGCCAGCCGGGGAGCAGTTAGGCGTCAGCAGTTCTGGATTGTGAAAGGGATGTCCGACTGCCTGTTTAGGCCCAATCCAGGTGGGATCAGGCCTAAAAGGGCAGTTGGACATCCCTCGAGGGGTCCCAGATTGGAGAGGCGCAAGCTGAACTAAGGGACACTTCCCCGCCCCCCCAAATTTCGTGCACTGGGCTTCTGGTTGTAAATAATGCTGCAGTGAACACAGGGATGCATATATCTTTTCAAATTAGTGTTTACTTTCTTTGGATTAATACCCACAAGTGGGATTGCTGGGTCATCTGATAGACCTATTTTTAGTTTTCTGAGGACTCTACATTGTTTTCCAAAATGGCCACACCAATTTTCAATATCCACATTCATGACAATACATTGTTTTTTTGGTAATAGCTTTTCTGATGTGTGACGTGGTGTATCTCGTGGTTTTGATTTGCATTTTCTTGATGATTAGTGATATTGAACATCTTTTCATGTCTTTTGGTCATTTATGTTTTCTTTAGATAAATGTTTTTTTTTTGTGTCCGCTGCCCATATTTTTATCAGATTGTTGTTTTGTTGTTGAGTTACATGAGTTTCTGAATATATTTTGGTTATTAACCCCTTTTCAGTTACATATTTTCCCATTCAGTAGGATATCTATCTACCTAGTTACTTTGGTGTGTGTATGGTAGGAACACTAATGATCTACTCTCTTAGCAAATGTGAAGTATACAATAGTGTTAACTGTAGTCCTCATGCTATACATTAGATTTCCACAACTAATCCCTCTTGTAACTGAAAATTTGTGCCCTTTGACCAACATCTCCCCACTCCCCCCACCTCCCAGCAACCCCACTCACCTACTCTCTGGTTCTGAGTTCAGTTCTTTTAGATTCCTTATGTGAGATCAGACAGTATTTGTCAAGGCTGAAGTTTTTGGAAACTTAAAGTCAAGGCTGCTACTGCCTTCTGAGCCCAGCCCATAGGAAAAGGACTGGCTGCCCTCGTGGTAAAACCCATTGTAGGCCCAGGGCTCTCATTCTGCAAAATACCAGAGCAGTTATGTACAAATTCATCTTCTACCCCTTCTGTAAGTCCCACCCCTACACAGCCTGGGCCTCCCAGAGACAGGGCTGGGTGCCAAGGACCCTTCTTCTCAGCTGCGATCCAATAAAATGAATGGCAGCTCATGCTTTCCCATGCAGCCCTGCCCTGGGCCCCCAGAGTCCTGTGAGCAACCTCACCTGCCCATCTGCAGAGGGCATTGCTCATTGATATGGACTCTGCCCAGCCCTGGCTGGTGGCTTCCCAGGAGGCTGGGCAAGAGGTCATAGAAGGTCAAGGCCCCCTCCTCCATGCAGCCTATTCCAGTCCTATAGGCAGTGCAGGCAGCCCTTTTTGTTCACATAACCTTTTCCCACATACCTGTGCCCCCGGCTCTGCAGCTTACTTACTGTGTGATCCTGGGCAAGGTGCCTTACCTCTCAAGCTTGCTTCCATCTGCGCCTCACAGGCTGTTGTGAGGAGTGAAGGAAGGACTGTTGCAACCGGTCTGCATAGCTTGTGGCACAGGGAGAGGCTCCATAATTGTGTTTGGTGAATGACATAGTGAAAGGATGAATTCCCCTGGTGAACCCTCTGGTGGCAAGTTTGCCTGCTCAGATGGTCAGACCTATAGGGTCATCAAGTCCAGGAGCTCCTAAGTGCAACACCCCGCCTCCTACCACCGAGTCCCTTCCCAGGAGGAGGTCCAGGAGTCTTCTAGCCATACTGAGGACGAGCTGGGCCCAGAGAGGGGCAAGGCCTGCCTGGCCACACTCAGGTCGCTGGACTCCAGACCCAGCACCTCCACATCCCGACCAACCCCGCTCCTGCAGGCCTCATCCCAGTGTCCTTGGACAGTAAGACGTGTGTAAAGACAGGGGATGTGAGAGGCACATTGACTAGCTCTCAGCCAGGCTGCTGGATCCTCCAGAGAGAGGAAATTTCCTTCTCTATTTACTTTCCACATCCATGCCTTTGAAAGCCAAGCTGGTGTTGATATTTACCTTGGCCGGGCCTCGCCGTCTCCCTGGGCCGGCCTCATGTAAACACGATGTTCCTTCTCTCGGTTCAGCTAGCGTTGAGGTGGCCTTTTGCAACCAGTTCTAGGAATTCTGAAAGTCTGAAGGCGTAAGTTCAGGGACCAGCCCCCTGGGGAGTCCAGGCTACGAGGAGCCCAGGGACCTCTGTGCTGGCCAGTGGGCCAGGCCTTCCCCCACCTTTTCTCATTTCTTTGGGGATCCTATCTTCCCCATGTTCACATCTTGCCCCACCACAGGTCAGACTCGGGCTCTCCAAGGTCACACACTAAGGGACAGGCAGGATCTGGCTGTCTCCACTGTCCTGCCCCACGCACCCACTGGGGCTGGCGGGGAAAAGGCTGACTCTTAAGGGGCAACCAGTGCTTTAGCGTTTGTCTGGGCCTGTGGTTTTAGTCCAGTTGGCACCTGGACCACAGGGTGGGAGCCTGCAGAGGTGGGAAGTGGGTACACAGCCTGAATCCTACCCTCAGGGAGCTCACCTTCCAGAGAGCAGGTGGACAGGAAGAAGGCAGCCATTGAGGAGACAAGCTGATCTGGCTCATGGTCAGGAGCGGTTGGGGACTGCCTGGGGCAGGGGTGGCAGCTCCGCAGATGCTGAGGAGGCGTATGCACTCCCAGGGGCCAAATGCCAGCCGGCTCTTCCCCACAACTCAGCCACTGGTTCAGTTAGCAGAGGTCTCTTGGGAAACTTGACTTCACTTCTCTGAGACGTGGTTTCATTAAACAAATGGAGGCGTCCCTCTCTTAGTGATGAAGGTGGTGAGGCACACGGCATGTCACCTGCAAATGGGAGCCATTGTCCCTTCTGCTTGACAGCTGACACAACTGCACGGCTCCGAGCACCTGAACACTCTGCTGAAAGTCTCCCCTTCTCCATGCAGATCTGGGACATGAGTGACGATGAGACCGTCTGACAGCCCACCCTCCACGACAACTGCTGCCTGCCGGGGAGCCACAGCGGCCAGAGCAGGACCGCCGCCAACGACCGGTGACTCTGGGCCCTGCATCCCCCACCGTTCGTCCCTTCCTCTCCGAACCTTGAGGACTGGGGCCTTCCCTCCGCTGTCCAGGAGCTTCTGGCGTTCTTCATTTCTGATTCATGACCCTGCCAGTTCTGAGCTAAATAATAACCTTGGCATTGCCACCAACTGGGGCGAGGCTCCCTCCACGAGCAGTTCTTTTCTCTCGTCAGTGTTTGTGAGGCTCACTAGGATCCTTTCCACCTCGGCCCCCATGGGTGGCAATGAGGACAGGCAGAGGGTTGTCCTAACAGAGACTAAATAAATGGTCTCCTTCTAGAGACCACTGTGGGGCTGCACTGGAACCCCGTCCCTGCCCTCTCCCCCACCCCGGGGTCCTTGGCGGTGCCCGCCGTGTGTCTGCCTCGGTCTGTGGCCAGCAGGCGGTGAGAGTTCAGATGGGTTCTACCTGCCCGAGCCTGCACACCTGTGGCACCCAGAGTGGGTGTGGAAACTCCTCATCCTTGTGGTCTCATCTTTAATCTCGGGCCTGGAACCAAAGTCAAAATGGGAGTCTGAAACTGACTCTCTAGGAAGAGTAGGGTTTCTCGAGATTGGGTTTTCAGTGCTGATTCTAGCCTGTGTGGGGCACAAACAGGGGCACCTCTGTAGACAGGCGCAGTGTTGCTAAGCACCCCCACCCTCCCAGCAAAGCCCTGGTACCGTCACTCCAGGTCCAAGTCACACGTACAGGCCGTGGTTTAAGAGCACTTTATTATTGTTCTTAAGGCTACTTTTAAGTACAAAAAAAAGATGGCCTGCCAAACCTTTTTTTTTCTTCTTCTTCTTCCAGGAAAAACAGGCCACAGAGAATGGTATATTACAGATTTACAAACAGGGAGAGAATTGTCAGAACGCGCTGCGGGTGGCGTGGCTCTGTGAAGACCCTCCCCGGGGAGCGCGTCCCTTCCCAATGAAATGTTTGGTTTCCTGCTCCCCCGCCTGCCGAGGCCCCTCCGGGTACTGCCCATCCCAGATAGGCCAGTGCCCGGGGGCCCAGCCGCTCCTCACAGAGCCCTCGGGCAGCGGGCCGTCTCCTGTGGCGATGCTCAGTAGCCTGTAGCAGTAACAAACTAGTGGCTATTAAGGCAGATGCAGTGTTCTCATAGAATAACTGTGTTCCTGCACTTTTACAGACAAATCTACGACAAAAAAAAAGATCAACTTTTTTTTTCCCAAACAAAAAAATTATGAATGATTACAATAGGAAAGGGAAAAATTAAATAGCTACATATCATTAACAAATTAATTGTTCTTCAAAAAATACCTACAAATTTCTCTGTACATTCTTTACGCACAGCGTAATGATGGTCTTAAAGTTACCTATATAAAAAAAGTGTTCTCAACAATTTTTCCTACAGAAAATACAGGGGCCTGGGTGCGGGAGCCTGGAAGCCCAGCTGAGTGGGAGTGAAATGTGAGCAGGGGCGAGGACAGGGCTTTCCCTTCGCCTTCTCCAAGGCCTGCAGCCACCCTGTGACCACAGCAAGAGCCAATCCTCCGACCTTTTCACCCGGGGCCAGTTTCCACAATGGACCGGCTCACCTGTAGTTTTCTCGTGCTGAAAACCAGCCTGGGGGGCTCTCCTGGGAGCCCACAGTGCCTTGCAGGTGAGGTGGTCATGCCAGCATCGCCTGGCCAGGTGACTTCTCCAACCCTCCAGTGCGCGAGGCTGGAATGTAGCCGGTGGAGGGGCGGGGGGGATAGACACATGCGTTTACTGAAAAGAGGAGCAGCTGTTGGACATCCACAGCTGTGTCTGTCATGCTTTCTTCATCTAATTTCTAGTTAGTAGCTATTACTATAGCAAACGATAATAAATGCAGTAATAACTGTATAAAGTCAGAGGAATGTATACCGCCTTGGCCCCAGCGTACGAGGAAGCACACAAGATAGCGTATCACAGATTGTCAGTAATCTGCTGTTCAGCCAAGAGAGTTAAAGGGGGCAGTTTCTGCACAGAAGAAAGTTGGAAGACACAACTCCCAACCCCCCTGGGAGCTAGTAATAAAGCAGACAAGGGATGCAAAAAATAAATGATGCTGTCAGCCTGCAGCAAAAACTCCAGCATCCTACACCTCGACTGCCCATCCCGGGGCCTGCCAGGGGCCACGTGGCCCCACTACTAAGGAGTAACGTGAATATCAAATACAAATCTTAGAGTACAACTGTACCAGCAGTAAGTATATCTAGGACTGTAACTGACAAAAATAAACTAACTTTGAACAGAAGCTAGTATTAAGGTTTGTGTTTACTGTCTATACAATTAATAGAAACCAGCTATTTTTCTCCCTTAAAACATGCCTCATGTTTAAAGCACTACGGAACCCCAGCTCTAGCCTAACAAACTGCAGTGTTTAGAAAAAGTAAAATGCCCGTGATTGGTGGAGTCTGCAGTCCAGTTGCAAGCACCTGAAATCTAGAGAAAGACCTATAACCGGTATGAGACTTCCCCTTCCAAAGCTGTTTAGTCTAAGTTTAAAAAAAAAACAAAACAAAAATACAAATGGTCAGAAATGTCATCCTTAAACCCTTTGTTTTCAGCAGTTTGCCCTCAGAGTACTAGCATCTCACATAAAGTTGTCAAGCAGGCAACTCTAGTCCTCCTCCAATAGTGCAAATCAGACACAAGAGTCCTCTGTTCTCTTCAAGTAGACGCGCACACACTCGTGAGCCGGACCGAACAAGCCGCGGAAGCTAAGCCACACACACCGGCCTCAAGAAGCACATGGGAAAGCACAAAGCGTTTGGGTCACCAATGTCATGGCTTGTGGCTGAGAAAGTGCGCGCCACGGAGTCCCGACCCTGTCGGGCAGCAGACCTGCATCAGAGGTTTCTTTGGTAACTGAGGCAGGAAGTTGGGATGCTACATGAGACAGATGTTCCACACGCCGTTCCTACTATCATGTTTGAGGGCCCTGGCGTACGAATACCAAGCAAGCACAAAAACAGAACAAAATTCCCGACATGGTTTTCGCAAATAAACCATCCCTTCCCTTCCCCCCACCCCACTCCCATGATTTTTTTTTCCTGTATTTTTTTTTTTTTTAAGAACTGACTGTTCAAAGCTCAGGCAAACCATGCAGATGGACGTCTTGCTGGCAGACGGTGCGCTCCTCAGGAGACCACAGAGGGGGAGTGACTGTGGCTGACCATGTGGGCGGAGGGGCTGGCCGGCTGGCCCCTGCGCGAGGCTGACTCGGGGCTGCTGGACGCGCTGTCCTTGGCCGCCTTGATCTGGAGCCACGTGTCTCCCAGGGCTTTGGCGAAGTGGTCGTCCACGGAGCCCGTGATGGACACCGAGTTGGGAGCCGGCTCGGGCTCCTTGTAGTTCTTGCCCAAGCTCCTGCGGAAATGCTCCTCCACCACGGGGTCGCAGGTGGTGGCGGCGGCGGCTGTGGGGGGGCAGGACAGCAGTCAGGGCTGGGATCTGGGGGCCACCTCCACCAGCTTAGCTGGGCATGGGGCACGCGCCTCTGAACCTGTAACCTGGCGGTACGCCTGCCGCCCAGGGCTAGCTACTCGTTCAGAGAGAATGTGGCAGATGGGGATGGTATTTCATCCCAACTAGAGAGAGAGCCTGCAGGTCAGGGCCAATGTGTGTCTTCCCTCCTTCCCACCCACACCAAGCACAATGCCGGGAGCATATGTGCTCCAAAAATCCCACTTTTTCCATGAAGTCAGCTCCAGGACACCTAGAAGTTCCCGTCTACAGCATGAGATGGGAGGAAGCGAACTCCACTAGACAGCGTGTTGACTGAGGAAGCTGAGCCCCCCCACCCCTCCCCCCGGCCACCCCACCCAGGGACACTTACAGCTCGGGGCCCTCCGGTAGCTGGCCGGCCCGGCCACGCAGCCGCTGTGCGCGATGGGACAGTGGGAGAGGTTGCAGTTGCGGGCGCTGGCGGAGGCGCAGGTGATCACTGAAGGCCGGTTCTGGGGAGAGAAGGGAGCTGGTGTCAGCTCGGCCTTGGAAACACAGAAGCAGTTCCGCTTCCCAAGTCCCCGGTCCTTCCACACCTGTCACAGCCCAGGCAGGGCACACCCCTTTCATCCACAGCTGGGCCCTCGACCTGCCTGAGAGCCAAGTGCCACCACCCGGGCACCCAAATCCCCCCTCTGTGCCCCCAGCTCCTGCGTACGGGCCTCACCAGCACCGTCCCCCATTGTGCCGGGAGCCCCTCCTGCCTGAAGGCAAATCTACGTCCAGCCCGTGCGCAGCCCCCTCCTTCCAAAGTGGAGTCGGTGTGCGGTTGAACCCATGCTGAGGCTCTGGGAGCAGGAGCGGCCCTGCCCTCCCAGTAGGTGCCACGCCTCCCCAGAGGCGCCATGAACGGTCCCTGTGCCTTTCACACACTTGGTTTCTGCTTAGGCCAACGTCAGCTGCTCAAGCGGGTTTTCATTAGGACCACACAAACGGAGACAAATGCAGGAAACACACGCGTAGATGAATTACATGCCTGTCACCCCTCCCCCAACCCGCTGCGCTGGTGCTTTCCTTCCCCAGGACAGCCACGCTGCCTGGCGAACCGCCCCTCTACATACCGTCACCGCCAAGCCTGGTTTCATGACCCCACCCGACCCCGATTCAGCAAGCGAAGCTGCCCCTCCAGGTGCACCCGTGTGGCACCAACACGAGCAGTCCAGTCCTCTCCAGGACACGGAGGGCCGCCTCCGGACCACGCCCACTTCGGGGCAGAGACCACGGTGAGTTTCCCGATCCCCGGGCCGTGGTGCAGGCCCTGGGGCAGAAAACATCTGAACCAAACCATGCCTCCCAGGTTCCGCCAGGAAAGGGGGGACCCAAGGCAACTGGGCTCCAAGACAACCAGGAAGGAACTGGTTGGAGGGTCACCCCAAAGGGCCCAAAGACGAGAGCGGTGTTGACCGAAGGGGATCGGGTTCGTCCAGCCAGCTTCCCTTTCCGGAGTCCATCGGCAGCCAGGACACAGATTCACATAGGACTTTACACCAAACCTTCCCACTGGGAATGAACAGGGCTGACGAGGGGGGAATATGCAAAGTGAGGATGACTCCGGAACTAGACTTGGATCAGAGGGGTCGTCCAAGAGCAAAGAGATTTAGAAAGGTCAGGTTTTTCCTTGGACCCCTTTTCTCTGCCTGCCTGCCTACAGTCCCAACTCCCCCCTCCCCCCAAATATATAAAACACCTGAATTTTGCCCTCTCTTAAGATGGATTTAAGAATTTTAGTTCTACCTTCTTATATTAGGTCTTCTCGAGCAGCAAACATCTCCTTGTTAAAAAAAGACAAAAACATGTTCTGGGATCAAGATTTGGATCTACTAGGAACTGGGATTAAAATAAGGGCCTGGGCTTGGGTCTAGCAAGAAATTACACCCCAGATGGGGCAAGACATGGCTGAGCTGCAGCATGTGAAGGAAGCGTTTAGCATTCTCATTAAGAGCATGACTCCTCAGCGATAGGGCTGGAACCAGCAGGCACAGTGCGGGCCAAAAGGCCCGGTGAGAGCGTGGTTCTGAGGCCAGGCAGACCTGGTGAGAGGCGCTCCCTCCCGGCAGGGCCTGCAGCAGGTGCTTCCTCCACCCCCTCTGTTCCTGCGGGACCGGACCCACCTCCTGGGGTGAAGGGTGTGTGGCCCTGCTCCCCAGGTGCTGCTCGGACCGCGCCTGGAGGGCAGCCTGCAGCTGGAGCCCACCTCTCGGCGGGTCTGTTTAAACCCTGAGCCCCCCACAGCTCCCCTTCCCCCTCGGGAATGTGCCCTCCATCCACAGGTGGGGCTGGGACAGGATCCTAAGTGGCCTCGCCCATGGGCCAGGCTGGGGGCCAACTCCTAAGCCTGACTCCTAAGGGATTCCAGTTGGCCTCAGGGCCGCGGGCAGCCACGCTGGGCTGGCCACGTGCGTCTCACGGAGGAGAGGATGCAGAGGCCCAGACAGGCCCGGGGCCAGGGCGGGAAGGGGAGGCCTGTGTCCTCTCCTGCCCTCCCAGGCCAGGGCCAGCCCTTCCTTCCTCGGCCTGGCCGTACCCATGACCCTCCCAGGAAAACTCCCTTCCTCTCGTGCTGGAAATTAAGTCTGATCGGTTTCTGTTCTTTGCAACCAGAATCCTGACCAACCCAAATGTCAGGAAGTAGGGGTGTGTTTGGGGGAAGCTTCGCCTCAGAAGATGCAGAAATGCAGCGTCACAGGATGGAGCTAGGAAGCTTAGACTGGAGAATGGAGCTGACATCCAGCCCTCATGCCGGCGCCGTCCAAAGGCGGGAAAGGCCGTTCCAGGAGAGAACGCGGCTCCTCCCAGCGGGGCGTCACTCAGCTCCACTCACCCCTGCGCCCCCCGCTGCCCTCGGCTCTGGCTGCCCCAGGGAAAGAGCGTCCGTACCAGTACAGCTGGATGCACACCGTGCCTTAGGTTTTAATATTTAACCTTACCCGTCTCTCCTTGTTTGCTGTTGCCCTCAAGGCCACCCTCTCGGCCAGTTCTGTACCTTTCTCTAGAACACTCCGTATCCTCAGAGCTGCCATTTACCGAGCCATAAAGTGGGGTGACACTCTCTGCAGCCTCCCCGGGAACTTTCCGGCCCCAGTTCCCCGAGTTCTGAGTCACACTTTCCAACGCGGGGAGGAAGGCTTCCCGCTCAGCCCGTGGAGCCAGCCGCCCGCCTATGCTCCACGGCTCCGGAGGCCCGCCTCACCTGCCTTCCCTGCCCAGAGCGGCGGACACACACACACACACACACACACACACACCAGCCGCCCTGACGCTCACGATGACACGGAGCTCCTGGACACGGACAGACGCCTCTGCGCTGCGGGGAACAGGCTCAGGCCCCTCCTCTCCCCTCAGCTCAGCGCCCGGCACGGGGCTTGGTGAAGTCCCAGCAGAAGCCCAGGCTGAGGCGGACCGTCCAGGAAGAGCTCAAGGACCGGCCATGTGAACAATACGTGCTGACCAGCAGGCAAGGTGGAAGGCAGACCGGTAACCTCTTTGCCACTCACCTGAACCTTAAAGCAAAGCTGAGGTCAGTGGCCACCGAGCTGGGGAAGCCAGGGCCCCGGTGCCCACCCCAGGCAAGCCGCTGGCCTGTTCAGCGGCCACTGGCCAGGACTCCCACAGGAACACGATGGGAACTCAAGGTGCCCACTCCTGGGACGCCTGCTCGCCAGCCCCACCGCCCAGCTGGCGGGTGGGCACCGCTGCGGGAGTGGCAGCAGCACGTTGTTGGACAGGGCTGGGACAACAGCCAGTCACCCCATCCAGGAGAGCACTTTCCACAAAGCAACTGCGACTGAAAACCAACCAGAAGACCCTCGGAAGCCTTCCTCCACAAGCGCTGAAGGGCAGGCAGGGTCTTCCAAGAGCCTGCTCTGTTTTCCGGGAGGCACTGGAGCTTACTGCCCCGCCACCTCGGCTCAGAGACGGGCTTTCCCGTGGACTCCCAACCCCTCCCCGCGGACCCCCTGCAGCGGTGGCTGTGGCCAGAGGGCTGCATTCCCTGGAGCCTAGAAATAAACTCCTTCCACGCTAAACCACTTCCCCTGTGGCCTGTCACCCTAAAAGGCCGACCTCTGCTCACACATTTCCCTCCCTGGACCGTGAGCTCTTGTCGCTGTGTATCTTCATGTTCTCTGTATCTTTGGAGCTATGTGGAGTGCCTGAGGCATGGTCAGCCCCTCATAATGTTCAGTTAATGAAGGGCAGTGGTAACTTGGCCCCTGGTCTTATAATAAGTGGGTGTTTATTGGCACATTAATAGTAAAATACCACAGATTACTTATTGGATTACCTAGCTCCTCCAGACTAAAGCTGTGAATGCCACGTTTTGCTTCAGTAGCTTCCAGCACACGCCCTGCACCCTAGCAGGTATCTACCAGTTTTGTTAAAGGAAGGAATGAAACCCACGGGACAATGATGTCGGGCTCCAAGGTGGGAAGTGCAGGCCCCACCCAGCACCTCTCCTGGGCCTGCCCACTCGGGTCGTCACTGACCAAACCAGAAACGTACCGGGCAGTGCTGGCTGGGCTGGACACAGCCGGCAGGTGGAGCGCTGTCAGAAGCCGGGCCTCGGGCGGGGAAATGAGAGCCTCGGCTGTGTGCCGGAGGGGCCCGTCGGCGAGTGGGAAGCTCAGGCCCGGCCGCCTCCAGCCCTTAGCACAGCCTCCCCTCACGCCCGTCAGTCTCAGCAAGCACTGCCTGAGGACCTACTATGTTCCAGACCCCAGAGGTTCAGAGGGAGGGGCCACGGGCTCATGCAGCGATCCCAAATCCCAATGCTAATGGCTTCTTTTAGTATGTATTTCCTCAGGGACCCCATTTAAGATATTTTCCTACCAGGCAAACTGTATTAAGCTACAATTTCCTGAATGAAAAGCGTCCTATCTGCCAATCACAGGTTTCTGACCAGCACGAGCTCACAGCCATTGTGGCCACTGACTTCCTAGGATCCCAGCCCAAAGCAAAGCACCCACGGGGCTTATGGCGGGCAAACGCATGGTTGCCGTTAGGGCCAATCACACTGACCCTACCAGAGACGGATCCACCAGGAAGACAGCTGGAAACACACCTCATCTAGGCCAGCCTGGTCTGTGCAAAGACACTCAACACCTTGTGGCTCCGCGGCAATTAGTCCTAGGAGGCGAGGCCCAGCAGGAGCAGCAGGCACTAAAGTGTGTGGTGTGCCTGGTGAGAGGATCCCTCTCTGGCTGTCGCTGCTGCGGCTCCCTTGGCCCCAGTGCAGAGCCACGGCCGAGGATGGACTTACCCACCATCTCTTCCCGCTCCCCTCACGGCCTCTGCCCGGTGCTCTCCACCCAGCCCCCTGGCCCCAGCCCCGAGCCCACTGCCGGCCACCGGCCCAAGCCCCGCCGCCCGGCCATACCTGCTGCCGCTCCACCGGGGTCAGCGTGGGCGCCATGCCCGCCGGCCTGCTGGCGTCCATGCTGTTCTTGGTCAGTGCGAGGGGCTGCTCCATGCTGAGGCTGGGGAGGGACGCGTACAGGTGGTTGCCGTGCAGGCTCACGGCGGGGGCCACGGCCCGCTCGATGGGGCTGCGGCTCCGCTCCCGGGGGTCTTTCCGGCAGTCTCCGTTGGCAGTCTTGTTCCTGAGAGAGAGGAATCGCTCAGATGGGAATGGCCACGTGCCAAGCAGTTTGGATTATTTCATCTACTCCTTCTTCACCTTGCTGTGAACAAATATCGTAGCATCATCAGCACCCCCATTTCCTGAGGCTCAGGTCAAATGGCTCACCGGCCAGGACGCTGACCCGGTCGGGGTGACCACAAGGCCCCTCGGTGCCCGGAGCCTGCTCAGCAGCCTGTCCACGCAGGCCACGTGCCTATCCGAGCCTTTCTAACAAAAACTCCACTTTCTCAGGGTCTCACGAACTAACCCAGGTGCTCAAAGCCACTGATAGGGATGAAGACCATGGTGATAACCCAGAGGTACCAAACGCCTCTATGTGCCCGGACCTGCTCCACAGGTGGTACCAGCTCACTGGGCCTGACCAGCACTGAGAGGGAGATGCCGTGGCTACCCCCCTTCCAGATGGCAGAGCCAAGGATGCTGGCCGAGAAGCAGTGGCGTCCGCTCTGGCCCAGGTGCGCGCCTGCAGGCCTGTCCGAGAACGCGGCTCCTGAAACC
Source organism: Vespertilio murinus (assembly GCA_963924515.1). Classification (NCBI taxonomy): domain Eukaryota; kingdom Metazoa; phylum Chordata; class Mammalia; order Chiroptera; family Vespertilionidae; genus Vespertilio; species Vespertilio murinus. The sequence continues at coordinate 32,913,298 of OZ004715.1, read as the reverse complement.
GGAATTCAGCAGCCAGCGCGTCACATCAGGAAAGGCCGCGACTGGCGCTCAGAGGCCTCGGCGACATGCTGAGCGCGTGGCAGGGGCCAGTGGAACGTGGGCGGGTGGTGAACACCCCTCCCCGCCATCGGATGGACCTAGTCCCGTGGTCGGCAAACTCATTAGTCAACAGAGCCAAATATTGACAGGACGATTGAAATTTCTTTTGAGAGCCAATTTTTTTTAAAACTTAAACTTCTTCTAATGCTACGTATTCAAAATAGACTTGCCCAGGCCATAGTATTTTGTGGAAGAGCCCTCACCCAAGGGGCCAAAGAGCCGCATGTGGCTCAAGAGCCGCAGTTTGCCGACCACGGGCCTAGTCTAAGGCAGCATCCTACGTTGCAGCTGTTAGAGGATGACACCGCCCAGGCGATGGTAACGCAGGGCCCACAGAAGACCACAAACGCTGCTCAACCTCCCCCCCCCCCAACATGTTCTCTTGCTGCCAGAGCAATCTATTCTTCATGATAAAAGAGTAGGTCTCTACAAAACTGTGGTGGATAATGTCTTGTGACTTTTCATTAAGAAATGCAAATTGTTCTCAGCGCTCGAAAGTAGTCACCTCTTGCCTCAGGGGAGGAGAGGGGAGGAGAGTGGTGTGTATGTGGGGGGGACACACATCCATCTGGTTGCCTACTGTACCCAGGATGTGTCCCACCCGAGACCTTCCAGTGCACGGAGCTATGCTCCAAGCAGCTGGGCCACCCCGTGTGGTCAGGCACAGACACCTCCTTTGTGGCACTGAAGCCTGGGCTCGCACACGAAGAAAGAAGCCCAGAGAAGGAAGCAGCACAGCCCACTGCCGCCCCCACGGGCTGAATGTGAGCCCAGGATTTAGTATTTCACACACACACACACACACACACACACACACACACACACACGGAAGAAGTGGGGAATAAGAGAGAGGCCTGCTGTGTGTGTGTGTGTGTGTGTGTGTGTGTGTGTGTGTGTTTTATTGATTTTTTTAGAGAGATGGGAATGGGAAGGGAGAGAGAAAGAAGAAATAGAAATATCGATGAGAGAGAAACACTGATCAGCTGTCTTTTGCATGAGCCCGAAACCCGGGCAAGTGCCCTGACCAGGAATCGAACCTTGATCTCTTGGTTCCTGGGCCAATGCTCAACCACGGAGCCACACCAGCCGAGCCAGGCATGCTGTTTTAAACGTCAGAGTCACGCGTATCCTTTACCCAGTTTCCCCAATGGTGACATCTGGTAAAACTGGAGTATGATACCACAACCACACTACTGACACTGAGACAATGCGCCAACCTCATCCAAACTTTCTGTAGTATTTGTATTCATTGCAGTGCTCTCTCTATCAGCAGGCCCGACCGAACATATCACGCCCTTAGCTGCACGTCAGTGGCCTCCTAGGCCCGTCCCACGCTGGTCCTGACCACGTTCCCATCCTCGTTTGGGTTTCCTGCCCACAAGGCTCATGCTCAATAGTTACAACAGTCTGCTTGCCATGTCTCTGTCTGTATATACTATACGCCCCCCTCCCCTGACACACACACACATGTGCGTGTGCGCACACAGCCAAATGCGTCTGCAGCCTTCGGTGCAATGCCCTGGATTCCAAAATGCCCCAAGGAGGCCTTTAACAGAGCCCTCGGCACACCATCCAGGATGTCTTCACTATGCACACATCCTTAAACTCTACGACTGTCTGAGCACGATGCTGTACACCTAAAAAACTAGTGTAGAAGGATATGAAGTGTCAACTGTAGTTAAAAGTAAAATTTAAATGTTTCCTTCTACGTTTGGATAAAAAGTAAAACTATATGTTTCACAAGATATGTAAATTGCTTCTCTCCCATCCCGGACCCCAAAAACGTAGTTTCTGAGGGCCATGTAATGAGTCAGGGGATAGACTAGTGGGCTTCTCAGTCAGCATTCCCTCTGTCTGACTCAGACTCCAGTTTATGCTGCCGGTGTGAACTGAGCTATTCTGTGACCGTTACAGAAAGCAAGACACTGCACCCCGTCTCGGGGGTACAGGAGAGGAGGTGCGTGCGGGGCGGCGGCAGGAGGCTGGAGGGTCGCTGGAGAGAGGCCCAGGGTCTCGGGAAGGAGGCCCGAGGCCGCAGCGAGGGGTCGCAGGGCACACAGCGGCGGGCAGTGCCCCCCTCGCAGCCGCCGCCGGTGCTCTGCGCCCACGCCGCTCGCGGGAGCGGGAAAAGGGGCACAACCCAGAAACACGGTCAACCAAAAGCATGACGCAGTGGGCATCATGGAGCAGACAACGCTGCGAAACACAGAAAAGAAAACGTCTGAAGAACCCGCTGGTTAATTTTAGCAAAATTATACATTACTCACATTTCCAGCTCATTTTCCTAGTTCCTGGAGCTTAAAGACAGACATTGTTTTCCATGCCCCTCCTCCGTCCCCCCGAGTGAATCATACCCCGGCCCCCGCCGCTTCCCAGAGCATCATGTGCTCCCCCCCCCCCCCCCGACAGGCCCAAACCACACGCTTCCTGCCCGGGGGACCGAGTGGCCTCCGGGAAGACACGGCCTCGGCCCCGTGAGGGCCGGAGGGGCTCCTGGGTGGCTGGACACCCAGCACCACGGTGTCACTGCGGCCCCAGGGCACCCCGACCCCTCCGGGACCTCACACTCACCCTGGAGGCATCCCCACTGCCAACAGTTTTAGGGGAGAGAATGGGAAGGGAGGGTGGGCAAAGTAAAGAGGCGGGAGAAAGAGCACCCCATCGCGCGCCCCTCCGTGGCAGGGTGCTCCAGGGGATGCAGCCACAGGCCGCCTCTCGGAGCTGAGAAGCCAGACGTGTGGGCAGTGTCTGGGAAAGTCAGCCGGGGGCCACGCGTGAAGCCGGAAGGCCCCGTCACGTGAAGTTTGCTGCCCCCACTGGCTCCTCACAGGACGAGATTCCCGCCCTTACCCTCCGGAGCTCTGGGTCGAAGGCAAACCCACGGGAAGGTATCACAGCGTCAACATGCTTGGGCCTTAGTGGAATTCGGTTAACCATGGATGGCTATTAAACCCGTGGTTGGCAAACTGCGGCTCTTGAGCCACATGCGGCTCTTTGGCCCCTGGAGTGTGGCTCCTCCACAAAACACCACAGCCTGGGCGAGTCTATTTTGAAGAAATGGCGTTAGAAGAAGTTTTTTAAAAATTTGGCCCTCAAAAGAAACTTCAATCGTACTGTTGATATTTGGCTCTGTTGACTAATGAGTTTGCCCACCACTGAACTAAACCAACGCGAGTCTGAATGTGTCCGACAGGGGAGGGGACATGCATAGGAGAGGTTTCACTTCGTGCTTTCAAGGAAGCATTCTGGGATCCCGTGGGCCCCCGTGCGGCAGGCACCTGGCCGTCTCGGGACAGCTCCCTCGGCCCCGGTGACCGAAGCAGGAACCAGTCCGGGCCCACGCCAGTCCCCGGAGTGCACAGAACACCCATGAGGTGACAGCGGTGCCGCCCGGCCCAGACCACACCTGGCAGCGGTGGACGCAGGTCTGGGAGCAGCAGGGGCCCTGGGCGGTCACAGCTACGCCAGTCCGCCCTCCACCTCCAACCAACCCTTCCTCCTCCCACGGCATCTGCCTGTTGGGAACCTCGGGAGAGTCACGAACCTTCTCAGTCCAACACTGTTAATATCAAAGTTCTTGAAGCACCTTTAACTTTTTAAAAAGTCCCTCAGAGAATATACTTAATGCCGAATGAAGTGCACCTGAAAATGGCTAACATGGCATGCATACTTTACCACAATTAGAAATAGTAACGAATTTTTAAATCTATCCTATATAATAAAAGCCTAATATGCAAATTGTCCCCTTGACCGGAAGTTCAACCAGGAGTTCGATCAGGGGTCGGGGCTGGTCGGCCAACTGCCCATGGCCCCTCCTCCTGGCCAGCCCTGTCCCAGCCAGCAGCAGTGGCGGGTAGCTGGGGGAAAGGAGGCCCCAGCCAGTGACAGCAGCAGGCAGCCAGGGGAAGGGAGGCTCCGGCTGGCAACTGGCAGCTGCTAGGGACCCTACCTGTGCACAAATTTCATGCACTGGGCCTCTAGTATATATATAAAAGGCTAACATGCAAAGTGTTCCCTCAAGAGTTTGACCAGTTCAATTGCTTGCTATGACATGCACTGACAACCAGGGGGCAGCATGGAGTGAAGGAAGTCCCCTGCAGGCAGCTAGGAAAGGCCCCAGCCAGGAGCTGGAAGGGCCCAATTAGCCCTGATCGATGGCCTGGCCGAGGGACGCTAATCCTGCAGGAATTTCATGCACCGGGCCTCTAGTTAAAAATAAAGAGCATCCCCATGGCCACTACTTACAGAGTCCTCAGGTTTATGGAGTGCATCAGGCAGGTGCCCGGCCCAGGTTTACAAACAGAGGACCAAGGAGCAGAAAGCGAACACTTAGCCTCAGATCCAGATGGGTGCAGGATGTCACCTGCCATTCAGCCATTCTCACACCAAACCCTCTGACTGCTCTGTATCACCCCCAAGCTTCCAGGAGGCCTTCCTGACACCCCAAACTGCGGGCATAGTTAACAGTGAGAGCCCTGGATGTGTATGTGAAGGCACCAGCCCCAAGGCACACCCCCAGGGAGCTGTGTCTCCGTGCTGTCTCCATCAGCCAGCTCCCTGGGGCTGTCCCCGGGGGCAGTCCAGCCGCCCCAGCTGGACCGGACACCCTGGAGGCCCAGGTCTGCAAGCTCTGTCCCTCCCCAGTGCCAGGTCACAAAACTGAGCACACAGCAGGTGCATCCACAGCTATTCCTTGGATTCGTGAAGGTACTCAGCTGGGCCCGGGGGGGGGGGGGGGGGGGGGGGAGCCCTGAGTGCAGAGGCCGCTGCATGTGGGGGTGCAGGGAACGGCAGGCTGCGTGTCACGGGTGGAGGATGTTTGGAAGCACTGGCATCCATGGTGTCCCCAAGGCACGGAGCAAGCCCGGAGCCGGCTTGCACCTCCTGGCCAGCAGTGAGAAGCAGGGAGAGCCTGCCTTTCCCTTCAGGGCAGAGAGAGTTGTGCTGGGTACAACTACTATCATGGCTGCATCTCCAGGAATCAAGGAAACCTCACACCTCACACCTCACACCCTGCCGCCGCCAGAGGCTTGAGGGAACCCACCCTGGGTGTGAAGGACACTGCAACTGGCAGACACAGTTGCCATGGCAATCCCCCCAAGTCAGACGCCCGCCCCACCCCCGACTCCCAGCAAAGGCAGCACCCCCTTTCTGCTCATTCAGATTTCAAAAAACCAGCCACACGGAGCTGAGCAACGCCACATGTGCTCCAACACATGAGGTGACCTGCAGTCCCGGTGAGAAAAGCACATGCCACGGCAGTACTGCCCTCAGAAAGAAGGACCCAAAACACGTGTCTTCGCCCCCGTTTTGTAGATGAGTAAACTGAGGTTCAGAGAGGCTGAGTAACTTACCTGAGGTGCGAGGATTCTAATTTACATGGGGCTGATTCCACAGCCTTTCTTCCGCACCTTCCCCTCTCAGGAGAGGAGGTGAGAAATGCTATCATGGAGCCGAGGAAGGCCTGAGGCCACCAGAAGGAACAGCCTCCCGACACCTGATCCAGGGTCCCGGCCCAGAGCTGAGAGACGACGTTTCCATTTAAACCACTCACGCTGTGGTGCCTTGTGGCGGGAGCCCTGGAAACTAATACAATTTCCACGCCCCCCCCCCCTTGCTGTACACAGTGTTTGATACTGTCCACACCCATCAGTTTCCTACCGTATTTGCATTAATCCCACCCCGCTACCTAAACTGTTTCGAGCTTCCTCTGGACATTTTCAACGAGGTCCCTAAGACCCTCGGGGGTCCCTGCCGTGCATGCCTGCCAATCAGACGCTGGAGGGCCTTCCCCCCACCACCCCGGCTTCTCCTGCAAGGGCAATGCAGAGGCCAGGACCAGGCATCCGCTCTCCCCTGCACACAAGAAGGAAGCAGCTTGTCGGCCACGTTATCCTCCAAAGCCTTTGGACTCAAGAACATTTCGGTTGCACGAGAGAATGAGTGAGTGAGTGAGTGAGTGAGTGAGAGAATGAGTGAATGAATGAACAGACCGGCAGATCTTTTATTACTATTCCTGCACCCATGGCCCATTGATCACAAACACCCCGAGATCATACGCCAACTGCGAGTACTGACCACCACATTCATTCGATGCTTGGGCCAGGCCTCGGAAGTGCCCGCCAGCGTTCCTGGGTGCACGGAGGGAAGGGGACCAGACCCTCAGCCCAGAGTCACGGGCTGGCAGGTGATGGGTGGGGCCTCCAACCATGCCAGTCCTTCCTCCTCTGCTGGGATCGCCTGCCACGGTTTCAGAATCAGCACATGTCTGCGGTGCCGGAGGGCGGATGGACGAGACGGGAACCACAGAGTCAGTAAGAGCTGACTGGCCTCTTCTCTGCACCCGAGTCAAGGGCTTCCCCTGAAAACGCGCTCCCCAGCGAGTGACCCTGACGTAGCAGAACGTGTCCGTGCAGCCTCCCGCCTTGACCTCCCGCGTCCCTCCTGCAGTTCGGCCCTAACCAGCATGCTGTGTGAGGTGCTCCCACCACACCCGTCCTCCTTCCCGAGCCGGGGAGGAGCTCCGGGGAAGAAGGTCCCTGCTTTCCTCCAGCGTCACCTCCGCGCAGATGTGCTCGAGGACCCAGGGCGCCCCGGAGCCCTGGACCTGGCCTGCCATCGGGAGCCACAGGTGGTCACGCAGGTGAAGCTCTAGATCCCCAAACATGGGCCTGGGAGAGAGCGCTGTGCCCGGACTTGTTAGCAGCTCGCCTGACACAACCATCCTTTCCCGTCTCGGAGCCTCGGGGTTCTTAATGTACGCATTATCTGCCCATGAAGCGCTCTCTGCCCGTGAAGCGCTCTCTGCCCGTGAAGCAGTGGCCTCCGGAACAGGCCTCGGCTCCGCAGAGCCCTCACCTTGCCTCCGGGGCCGGCTCCTTCCTCATCCTGGCTTCCTCCCTTGGTTACCGTAGGGTCACCCCTGGAGGAAGTGCCTGCCTCTGCTGGGACCCTTTGCCTTTCCCTTCCCCTCCCCGTGGGCCCAGCAGCCAGGCCACTGGGTCTGCCGGGAGGATGGGTAAGTGAGAGTCCACAGGAGCGGCTGAGTGCAGGCCCCGTGGCCGGCATCCAGGCCTCTGTCCTCGGGAAAGCGGGGCTCCCCGGCCGGCCGGCTGCCGACCCAGAAGCAACGCCGGCCTCCGAGCTGCAGGGACTCACGTTTCTGCACTGCTCAACTCTGCATTTAAAAAATAAACTGTTCAACCAGCCTTCTGTGACTACCATCGTCTGCACATGGTTTCCATCATTCGCTGAGACAAGAGGGAAAGCTAAAGTTTGGGGAACAGGTCAACCCCGAGGACAGCACTGGTCAAGCACTCCTCTGTCGTCAGCGCCTGCGACCGGGACGGCGGTGGGACGCCACCCGGGGCCGGCCCGGGGCTCCCTGCCAGCGGCGGGCACCGCGGGCACCCACTGCGAGTTCTCACATGAACGGAGATGCTGCTGAGACTCGTAAAATACAAGTTAACTTCAAATCCCCACTGCTACTACATTTGTGGTCATTTCTGTCCCCGTGTCTTCTCCCAGTAAGGGATGTAAACAGTACAACCGCCATCACAGCTTTGGCATTAAACAGAGTCCTGCCCCAGAGAAGGGCTGGAAACAGCTTCCTTCTGAACTCGGCTACCGTCTCTGAGGAGGGCAGGGACCTGCTTCTCTGCACAACAGCAGACACATCGACACCGACACCGCGATACACTGCCTGGCTCTCCTGTAAGGACCCCGTGCACAGCTAGGATGAGGACAAGAGAAAGGACGGAAGCAAGTGATTTGCCCAATGAGACCGCCACCGCCCGGAGCCAGTGTCTGCACCAGCTTTGCTGGGGTGACCAGCCGCTCAGTTCTTCCTGCTGCCTCTCCCCCGCCCCACCATCCCCACCCCGACACACACACACCCCCTCCGACTGATCCTCAGATCCACCCGCAAAGGCTTTCTGGTGCCGGAGTGGAACCCACTGCTCAGGAAGCTCACCATGGCACCCACTCCCTTTCTTTTTCTTTCTTAAAAAAAAAAAATAAATATATATATATATATATATATATATATATATATATAAAATTATTGATTTTAGAGAGGAAGAGAGAGGGAGAGATAGAAACATCAGTGATGAGAGAGAACCACTGATCAGCTGCCTCCCACATGCCCTCTCCTGGGGATGGAGCCCCCAACCCAGGCACATGCCCTCTGCCGGAATCGAACCTGGGACCCTTCAGTCTGCAGGTCGACGCCTATCTGTGGAGCCAAACCAGCTAGGGTTCACCCCCTTCCTTAATTATCCACCAGCCCACCCGAGATGGGAAGGAAGGGGAGTTCCTTTCCAGACCGGCCTGGAGTGGAGCGAGCTAGGGCACAGGACGCGGTGCGCAGCGCACTGCCGGCCAGGGTCCGCCCCGGGGGCCTGGCACGCGGTAACCGCGTCAAGTCTGAACCGACCAAAAGCAAAGCCGTTCCCAGGGAAAACCAGCACCGACTGGTCTGGCTGAGGCTCCAGGGCAGCACCTGGCTGAGGGGTGACCGAGAAACAACCCCGGCCACTGCACGCACCACACACACACACACACACACACACACACCACACACACACACGCACACACATGCATGCACACACACACACACACACCGAGAAAGCAATGGTCTGAAACGCCTCGTCGTCATTTCCGCTTCATTCTTCTGGTTTGCCGCCCAGCCAACTTTCATAATTCCACTCAAATGCTTTGGATGGCTCACTCTGAGCTTTTGCTCCACGTTTTGCAGGAAATTGCTGGAAAACATTATAAAACCGTCAAGGTTGGGTGCTTTGTCCTACTCACAGGAAAAGGGTTTCGCGGTGAAATGGCGGTGAATAGGGGGGAGGGACGCGGGACCGCAGTGCCCTCGGACTGCTGCACACACACGGGCACGCACACGCACACACGCGCACACACACACATACACACACACACACACAGGCACGCACTTCCTCCCTAAGCCACTCACTCAGCCATTGAACCTTCAACGAAAGTTCTTCCTCATAATGAATGAGACCTGCGTTCCTGTAGGATTCTGGCTCAAAGGGCAGTCGTTTGGAAAGACTCAGTGAAACCCTTTTCTTCTTCCAACCACCAGACAACTGCTTCTATGTCAGCGCTGCCATGCCCAGAATTCTCCTCACCAAACGAGAATCCCTCCAAATAACCCCAATACCAGACCCCGCCCCCGCCCTATCACCCATCTCCTCCTGGTCTCCAAATTAATATTCATCTCCAGATGCGATCTACAGAACAGGGCACACCAGGAAAGATCACTCCCTTCCGCTTATGGTAGCTTATTTCTGAACCAAGAACCAGGGCATAGGTCTGCTAAGCAACCACTGAAATGATCGGAATAGAGCACTGGAGATCAGGAGTATCCCAGGACCCGCAGCCAACTGTGACCCCACTGTCCTCAGCACCCCAACAGTGACTCCTGCAGCCTGTCACACAGTGAGTGTGACCACCTGAGACCCCCCCTCCTTCCCGTTCAGTTCTTTCAATTCCACACTGTATCTGTGACCCCCCCATTCTGGCTCCATTCTGGCTGATACAGATGAGTTACTGCATAGATCTGCATCACACATGCATGCCTGTCAGAGACAAACTATCAAATTCCCTTCCTGTGCCATTTGCTTTGTTGCAATTCCCTCCTCCTCCCCTCCCCTCCCCCCTCCCATTCTCTCTGCAGGCACCTGACACAATCCCCATTTCTAATCCTGAGGACAAGTAGTGCCCCCCGCCCCACTATGGGGGTGATGACCAAATTGCTTTGTTGATATCTGGGACTTGTTGATATCAGAGGAAAACCTCTAACTCAGTACATTTATTTATTCAACACTACACAAAAAGTAGGAAGCCAGTTTTTTCCTTTTTAAAACTGCCCACCTACCCTGACCAGCATCAGAAACTTGGCAGGCAAAATTAAATTTTTAAGTGATAATTACACTAAAAAGTTTGTGAGTATACGTACTAAGTGTACAAGATGGTTAAATGGCCATCTAATAAAAGATATCGAGGCATCTGCCAAACATTTCTAAAATCGTTGTCACTTAATATTACATTAATTACTATAATTATTAATTATAAAAGTATTATTAAAGGGCCTTCCATCCAGGAGGAAATCATGCACTGCACTACTGTCCTCTGAGCTGAACTCCGTCTTTCCAAACTCTCTGGGAAAAGGTCGATAAGGTATTTTTCTCTTTACTTAGATTACGTAATCGGAGCTGATTTGAATGGAAGGTTATTTCAAGAACCCTTAGGTGCTTAGAAAGGCTTCTATCGTATTGACGAACTGACACAAATTACTAATCAACTTCTATTCCTAAAGCAAAGTTCCAAAGGGACCGAAAAAATAAATAAAAAATAAACAATACTAATGGCCTACTTCATCTTCCTCTGAGTTATAAAATCCATTTCTTTACAATTATTCTCGTTTTCAAACTCTTCACAGAACTCAGAACTGGCTTTCCCTAAGCTGTCCGCTTAGCTTCACTGTAGTATTTCTAACACCTAAGCAGTCCTGGACTGTTAATATCATGTTTAGTCCAAACCCTGGAACCCTAAAAATGAGGGAGAAAAGGAACCTGGGGAATCCATTCAACGCTGAAATGGCGTTTCCCCGCCCCCACCCCAAACCTTAGAGTTGGGTGATTCTAAAAACGCCTTTAGAAAAATCCAGAACTACCGCCCCCCCAACACTCCCAATGACATACCCGGTACATACACTTCCCTCTCCGTGAGCGAGGACTTCCAAAGCCAAACGGGAATGGTGAGCCCGAACTACCCTTTCGATTAGAGGTACCACCCCCGAGAGTCATCACACTGTGACCGTGTCCTCAGGCACCACGTCCTGGGAGAGCTGGACTTCTGTCCTCCACACGCTCACTTCCTCACGGCTGAGGAGGGACCACAAAGGCTAAACCAGCCGTGGGCAAACTACGGCCCCGTGTGCTGGATCCGGCCCGTGCGGCTGTTCTATCCGGCCCGCGGAGCCGAAAGAGCGGAGGGTTCTCTTGCTCTCCCCTCCGCTCCTTCACCAGCAGCCCAGGATGAGAGTGCCAGCATGGTCAGGCTGCTTTTGTTCCGGCCCTCCGGTCCAGTGTAAGAACCCATGGTGGCCCTCGAGTCAAAAAGTTTGCCCACCCCTGGGCTAAACCCTGCTTCCCAGTCCTTTTGGGTAACAGACTCATTACTGATTGTCAGCTGAACTAAATAAAGTTAATCATTAGCCCCAAGAAGGCAGTTTAATTTACGGCGGTACGATAAACATAAAATTCGTCATTGCCATCGTTTTTAAGTGTCCAGTTCGGCCGCATTAAATACATTCATGCTGTTGGGCAACCTTCTAACTCCCGGTCCCCCTCCCCGGCCCCCGCACCACCACTGTACCCTGTTTCTCCAAATCCGGCTCCTCACACAGTGCAGCCGACCCCATGGGTCCCCCACTGGCCACCACACCCTCCCGGGGTCTCCTGCGGGGACGCTGTTCCCTGTTAAAGGCTGAGCAACAGTCCGCCGTGCGTCCGGCCACACGCGGCTCATCTGGAGGCAGCGATGGACATCTGGGCCGTGTCCCCCCTTCTGCTTCTGTGGGTGCTGCCGACTGAACAAGGCGTACCCCTCTCTCCCGGGGACTCTGCTTCCCGTTCGTTTGGGGGTGTACATCCCATGAACAGACACCCGGGTCTTACGGTAATCCTATGCCTCCTTTTTAGTCCCTAGGGGTCTGGACAAATCGGTGGTGGTAAAATAAAGCAGGCTGGAAACTCCAGTGTGCTGTTCTCACTACATTTGTCCCTCTCTCCTAGCGAGACATAAAGGTTTTCCAAAAGGTTAGGCCTGACCCACCACCACCACAACAACAAAACGCAAGTCTTTGTAAACACGGCCCAAGTGGCTCGTGAGAGAAGCGCGCATGAATCACGTGAACATTTGACATATAAACGTTAAATACACAAAACACACGCGCCGCCAGTTCACCGAATTCAGCAAACACAGGCGATGCTGCCATCAGCACACGGTGGAGACGCACACGCTGCACACGTTACTTGTGGTTCTCGTTTCTCACCCCGGGGCCTGTAAAAATGACTTCACGTCGTCAGGGACGGCTCATGCTAATAGCATGTAAGCAATTACTGCCATTTGTGTAACATCCGCGTACAGTTTTATACAAAGAGCCTTGCACACGTGCGCTCGACGACCGACCTTCCGTCGGCAGCTCCTCCGAGCTGCCCGGAAATCGTGTTTCTCCAATGACGAGGCCCCGGTGCCGGCAGGTGCGACACGGGTCCCCGTGGTCCGCTACGTGGCTCTCCGTGGCCACCTCGGCTTCGCCTCAGAGCAAGGAGGGGAGGAAACGGGTGGGAGGGGTGGCTGACCTGTGGGGTCACTTTATAAGTTGTGGGGGGTTAACAAAAGCGCTCGTTTCCTATTAAAAGGGAAGGACTTCTTGGGGTCTAACGGGCCTTGTGCACGCCAACAGCTCAGGAAGAGGGGCTCACGGAGCATTTCCACGGAGGGAAGTGGTCGCATAGCTGAGGTCAGAGCCTCCAGACGGCACCGGTGGCCAAGGGCTTTTATTTCCCTTGTAATTTTCTGTACGAAGAAAGGCTCAACCTAAAACATAACCCTCTTTTTTGGGGGGATTGGGGTGGGGGCTCCTGGCAGGCGAACTCGGTGGGAAGAACAGACACCCGCTTAGGCCCCACACCAGCAGCCACTCAAACCCGGCGCCGCTGGCCGAAGGCAGTCACGTGACAGCCCGGCCTGGCACTGCCGCGTCAGCCTCCGCCTGAAACCTGGCTGCTTTGGGCCCGTGCAGGAAGCGCTGACCGGCGTGCGGGAACCCGCCCAGCTCCCACGTGCCCTCCCACGTTCCTGCGGCCCCAGGAACGCCCCCCCTCCCCTTCTCTCTCTCCGTGCAGTCTCCTCTGGGGAGGAACTGTGCCTGGCGTGGAGGACCCGACTGGGACTAAGAGCCATTGGGCGCGGGACGAGGGGGAAACCACTGCTGCCCCTTCTGAGCAAAATCAGACCCTACCTCTCCCAGCACTTGCTGCCTCGCAGTTTAAATTAATTACAGCTGAAAATACAGGGCTGCCATCTGGTTTGAAAAAAAAAAGAAAAAAGAAAAAAAAAAGCCAGGATAAGGGGAATAAAATGAAAGGGTTTTTGGTACTAACCTCACTTTAATCATTGCCAAAGAGCATGAAGACAGCCCAGCGTCCTCCCACAAGAAAGCCTTGGGCCTCACAAACTTGGCAAGCGGTCCGGGCCCAGAGCGGGAGAGGCGGGACGCCTGTCAGAATAAAAGTCCCCGGACGCTCCGGCGGGAGGGTGGGAGGGATCCCCTGCAAGGTAAGGGGCTGCCTGCCTGCCTGCCCGCCCCGGGGCTGCAGGAGAAGTTTCCTCCGGGGCCTGGGATAGGTTAGCGACTCCTGGGAGGGTCTGCTGACAGAGGGCGGCCGGCCAGGGAACGTCACACGCGTCGTTACCGTTCCATCTCTGGGAGAAAACAGGCCTGCTGTCAGAGGTACAGTACGTGACTTCCTCTTTCTTTTGTCCCTCCGTCTTGCATAACGTCAGGCTTTTATGAAAAAAAACCAGAACGAAGGCTAATAAGCAAAGCACCTGAGAGGCAGGCGCTGGCTGCTGGGGAGGGAACAATGCATGCAACTCCGCAGCAGCCTGGCCGGCCGGCCCCTCACAGGAGGAATGTCAAACATCCCTGTTTCTCCGCCGCCACCGCAGCCGCGGCTCCAGTCTCCCTTGTGTTTTGTAGGAAGCGCCTTCCTGCTGCCTTCCTCCCACCAGCAGGACCCTGGGGGAGAGGCGCTGCTCTGCGTGGACTCTCCGCGGCTGCAGAAAATGCTGACTGCGGGGCTGCGGGAGGAAGGCCCCACTGCGCGCCCGGCTGGGCCTGGTGGGCTGTAGGAGGGAGCAAAAAAAACCCAAAAAAGCCGAATCTGCAGCTTTCTTAACCACTTCCTACAGAAATGGAGCATCTGTCAGGTCCTCCGTCCACTCCAGTTACAGTTTCACCTGCCCACTGCGGCCCACCTGTCCGTTTCCACCCAGAGGAGGTTTGCAAATAAAACCTCTATCGCCAAAACCGGTTTGGCTCAGTGGATAGAGCATCCGTCGGTCTGCGGACTGAAGGGTCCCAGGTTCGATTCCGGTCAAGGGCATGTGCCTTGGTTGCGGGCACATCCCCAGTGGGAAGTGTGCAGGAGGCAGCTGATGGATGTCTTCCCTCTCATCGATGTTTCTAACTCTCTATCCCTCTCTACTTCCTCTCTGTAAAAAAAAAAAAAAAATCAATAAAATACATATATATTAAAAAATAAAAATAAAGCCTCTATGTACCCGAGGCCCAGGTGCTTTCAGAAAGTAACACCCACAGAGGCCCAGTGGCGTCTCCCGAAATAAACGCGGATCAGCCCGTCACAGCCTTTACGAACCAGAGATCAGAATTGTGAGAGAGACGATGGCAGAGACAAGCATTTCTATTCTGGGGGGGAAAAAAAACACATTTTTCAAACCAAAAACCGATGCGAACGTCGTCGTCCAAATCCCGCCCGGACGGAATCACTGTCTATAGCAACGGTGTCCATAACACTCAGAATCTCAGGAGTGTAACTTTCGAGTAAATGGTGCATCTGTCAAACCACAGGAAACATCTGGTAAAATGGTTAAATACAAACAGAATTCCAACTTTTGATTTCACAGCCTGCTTACAGTACCCAACGAGAGTCGATGACCCAAACCGTTCTGAGCCCTCCCGGTGCTCAGCGTGGCAGTGAGGCGGCCATGCCCGGAGTGGGAGGGGGGAAAGCAGAGGAGGCAGACCAGACCGCACCGGCGACGATTCTGCTTTCCTGTGGAGATGGCGGTGCCCCTGTTCTCACGGGGGCTGTGGCCACAGCCTCCCAGGGGGCCAGGGCAACCCCGTGTTCTGCCTTCCCATCACCAACCCCACACACTTCCTCAGGGGCGACTCCTTCGCACACGCCCACACTCCCCCCCCCCCCCCAGTGCCACCAACCAAGGAGGCACCAGGAAATGATGGATAAGTGAACTCATGAAGATACAAACAATGCGTTCTCTTCATTCCACAGCAAACATGTGCTGTGCACATACGGTCATCCCGCCATCAACACGCAGCCTAGCTATGTGTCACAGGGTCCTCGCCAACACATCCCGGTCCCTTCCAGCACACGTAAGGAGCCTTTTCCTTTAAAGAAAAGATTTAATGACTTAACCAATGCCAGTTTTTTTTTTTTTTTAATCTGTATCTCAAAAGCATAGTAAAGTTGAAAAGCAAATAACAAATTAGGGAACTGGTTATTTTCCTTACAGGATCCTTAACACGTAGAGTGGTAACATATTAATAGAAAGAAGATGGAACACCATATATATATATTTTTTAGAAAGAGATATAAACAGTCACAAAAGAAGAAAACCAAATGGCCAATAAGCATGTGGAAAGATCACCCAAGTTCCCTCCTCACAGAACGGGGAAAAAAGGCCGAGCTATCACACGATGATCCTCCTATGGAACCTGCAAAGAGTAAACACACACGACAGCAGCCGCCTTTCTGATGGAGGTGACCGGCACGTGCTTGCAGGGGCTGCTGGGAATGTGACTCAGTGAACCTACGAGACACCAAGGGGCAGAAAGCACAAATGGGCGCCCCCTGACTCAGAAACCCCACTTCCAGGAAAATGGGGAAATGAGGTATGAACAAGGAGGGAAATACAGAAAAAGCCCTATAAACTCTGCAAATGACAGCGAAACACATAAACAAACCAAACATCCGCATTTGTAACAAGTTCCTCTGGTTACAAGCAACAAGGCTGGCTAGGGTATGGATAAAAATACGGGGGGATTTATGGGAAGGATACTGTGCTACATTTCTTAAAAATGAAGAGTTGGACAACCAATCCCTGAAAAGGAAAACAAAAAATAAAAACAAAAAACACGAGGTTGCCCTGAGAACCTCAGCAAAGGGAGGTGGGGAGAGTTCCATGCTCCTGTGACCCGCTCCCCAAGGCCTGCACCTGCTCCGGCTCCGGCTCCGGCTCCAGCTCCGGCCCCCTGCCTTCTCCCAGCACCGGGCAAGATGCTCTGCGGGGAGACCCCACCGCCAGCCCTTCCAACCGTTACCCTCAGAGACCACGAGGACCAACGTCGCCTTCCTAAGTCCTACATATGCAGTTGGCCCGTGAGTGGCGTAGGGTTAGGAGCACTGAGCTCCCCCCAAGAGCAGAAATCCTGTAACATTTTTTACTTCCCACAAAACTTGACTGTTGACTGGAAACCTTACCAATAACACCAACAGCCAATAACATTTTGTAGGCTGTATGTATTACATACTGTATTGGTACAAGGTGGTGAACCAGAAGAAAGAAAATGTTATTAAGAAAATCTTAAGAGAAAATAGGTACATATAGTTTATGCATTCATGACATATTTTTTTCAATATTTCTAAGCTATGTGGTGCATCTGCAAGTTTTTCCCAATTGCCGCAAATCTCCAAATACATTTCCCAATCCATTTATTGAAAACGATCTGTGTGTAGGTGGGCCCATGCAGTTCAGACCCGTGTCAGTTAAGGGTCAACTGTATACCCATCTCCAGTCACAGCGCCCTAAAGAAGTTACTAACACGAGTCTTAAAAATTCTGAAACCGCCGAAACCCGTTTGGCTCAGCGGTAGAGCGTCGGTCTGCGGACTGAAAGGTCCCGGGTTCGATTCCGGTCAAGGGCATGTACATTGGTTGCAGGCACATCCCCGGTAGGGGGTGTGCAGAGGCAGCTGGTCGATGTTTCTCTCTCATCGATGTTTCTAACTCTCTATCTCTCTCCCTTCCTCTCTGTAAAATATCAATAAAATATATATTTTTTAAAAATTCTGAAACTGTTTTTGTTAGGTATTATATGTGCCGATAAAAATTAAAAGACGCCCCCCGCCCACACACACACACACACCACCAGTTCTCACAGACTTCACCTGAGCTACAAATAAATTATTTCTAAGTAAGAAACTAGAGGTCTTACAAAAACGCAACCAACTAGGATTTTATTGGGGTCTGCAGATTTAGGGAGAAGAGGAACAGGGAATGGGGCTCCACTATGCCATGAGTAAGTGAAAGTACGGGGTTTATTTTTAAAAAGTAAGCGTGTTAGAACTGTTGGCCAGAAAAAGAAATGAGCCTTGGGAGCAGTAATAAAAATTTATGAAAAGGTGACTTCAGTGATCGTAGGGCAGACTTAAAAATTCTAACTGGTTCCCTAGATCTCAGCCATCTTGTCATCCAAACCCTTCGCCTCTTTTTTCAACATGACTCCCCCCCCTTTCCCTTGTTTCTGTTCCCAAACGCACATTTCCCACCACACAGTAACCACACACGTATCCTGAGCACTGCGTTTACTCATTGTACACAACGTCATCCCTCCTGGGTGGAGAGAAGCTCTCCCCACCGCTGGTCCGACCGGCTGACCCTCCGGGGCAGTCCGTGTGGGTTCCCGCTCCCCTTACCACCACCGCCCACCCCCACAAAATGGGAGTCACTATTCTAGATTAAAGATCTCTAAAAGACACGACAACCCAACCTGACGTGTGCTTTGTAACGGACTCCTGAATTTAAAAGAAAACATCTATAAAGGGCATTTGCTGAATATATCACATATTCGATCATATCATTGTCCACAACACATAAAAGAAAAAAAAGGCAAATATGGCCGAATATTAGCAACAGGGGAGTCTAGTGAGGATATATGGGTGCTCGTTATCTTAGTTCAATGTTTCTGTAGATCTGAACTTTTTTCCAAAATAAAAAGTTGGGAGGGCGGCGGAGGGAGAGAAGGATTCGAATCACATTATAGCCAAACCTGGATGGAATGTCTCTAGAACGATCTCATGTAAAGCAGAGGTGATGTGGGATGCTGGGAGACCCTGAAGGGTCTTCTAAAACACTGACAAAGACGTGAAGAGGAACCATGCGGTGGAGAGGAACATGCCATACACACGCGATGCCATGGGCAGTGACAAAGTTGGTTTCAAATATCGGCCTCAAATCGAGAGCCAAGAGGCAGGTTAGACAACCCACACGGAATCGTGAGAGTTGTTTCTCACACTCTGTGTTGCTCACCGAAGGGCATACAGTAGCAGACATTTACATAAATTCCTTTTAGATGTAACTATGGGTGAGGGGTCTTCAGACAACTGACCGTCCAAGGAGACGATCCACTGGGCGATGATCCTGGGGAAGGGAGCTCGAGGCAGATCGCAGAAGTCCCTGAAGGGCGCCCTGAAGAACTTGCATGTTATACTGTGATCAGAGAGGACCCAGAGCCACGGCCCAACACCCTGTCCTCCACACCGGGCTCTCAACAATGCCTCCACTCCCAAGATACACGGTGAGCCCTTGAGGGTGTCTGTGTTTCAATCACTTAATTTGCTCAGCCTAACAGTGGTCGGCAAACTCATTAGTCAACAGAGCCAAGCATCAGTGGTACTACGACTGAAATTCCTTTTGAGAGCCAAATTTTTGAAATGTCTTCTCACGCCCCTTCTTCAAAACAGACTCCCTCAGGCCATGGCATTTTGTGGAAGAGCCACACTCAAGGGGCCAAGGAGCTGCACGTGGCTAGCGAGCCGCAGTTTGCTGACCACGGGCCTGACACAAAATGATAGTGTCATCAACAACATACGGGGAGCCAGGGCTATTAGCAATTCAAGCCCAAAGTTATCTCTCTCTCTCTCTCTCTCTCTCTCTCTCTCTCTCTCTCACACACACACACACACACACACACACACACACACAAAATAAACACGACCACTCTACTCGGAAATAGTTGAAAAACACGTTGGCTTTGAGAACTTTTTAGGGAGATTTGAAAAACACCAGAAACAGTAAGCACCGGGGCTCGGGCAGAGACCTGCTGGCTCTTGTGGCATGAACACATCTATCCTCCGGGGGGGGGGGGGGGGGGGGGGTCCACCCAACGGCCATCTCTCTGACCTGTGAGGAGCACCCAACTGAACCGAGCTTCTCATTTCCATAAACCTCACCTACGGGCGCCCCAAGAGGGGAGCAAGATGCAGAGGAAGAAGCATACACAGAGGAGTGGAAAAAACCCCTTTCATTCATACCAAAAAAAACCTGAAGGCCTGTCAACATTGGGACAGGACCATCTGATCCAAAATAAGCATCTCAGCTGGGCTGGTGACTCACAGACCGTAAACTCTGTGTTTGCACAGGGACCAGGGGTTTGCACTGTCCCGTTAGGGGGAGGCCGGCCGTGGAGGTGGTGGAGGTGGGACTCTCTGCTCCCTGAACTAGACACCAAAGCCACAAGACGTAAAAACGAGAGCCCGGGACGCGGTGCCGCTCGGGGCTTGTTGCCTATGTACATGGAAGGAATTCTTCCCCAAAGGGAAGAGTGTTTTGACAGTGATCTCTCAGTGACTCCTTTCTTCCTCAAGCCTTTACTCAGCACCCAGAAGGTGTCGGGCCCTGTGCGGCGCTGGGAGCGAGTGGGACAGACATGAGTAAGACTCGGCCCATGGCCCGGAGGAAGGGACAGACAGGTGGGCACGTGATGGCACCAAAGTGTCACCATCTCATACAAAGT
This sequence comes from Vespertilio murinus, assembly GCA_963924515.1. Taxonomy (NCBI): domain Eukaryota; kingdom Metazoa; phylum Chordata; class Mammalia; order Chiroptera; family Vespertilionidae; genus Vespertilio; species Vespertilio murinus. The sequence continues at coordinate 32,893,546 of OZ004715.1, read as the reverse complement.
GTTCATCTCCAGGCAGAAGGAACGGCCAATTATCAAGAGGCGGCGGCAAGGAATGTGCATGAGGAGAGGGGTGAGGGCACGTGGGCTCCCACCCACAACGCCGAGCTCACTGAGGGGCCACACGCGTGTGGACGGGGATCTGTCCAGTGTTGCTTGGAGCTGACTGGGAGCCACGGGAGGATTCCAAGCACAGAGTAGGACTTCAGAAAACTACTTCCGACACTCAAGTGCCAAGACCAGTATGGAGGGTGCTGCTTTGGAAACAGAGGTCCAACGTATGGCCTTGGCCAGGTCCTACGTGGAAAACACTTAACAACCCCCGCCGGTCTGGCTTGGTGGATAGGGCATCGGCCTAGAGACTGAAGGGTCCCAAATTCGATTCTGGTCAAGGGCACATGCCTGGGTTGCGGGCTCAATCCCCAGTAGTGGGCACGCAAGAGGCAGCCCATCAATGATTCTCTCTCATCATGGACAGACAGACTCCTCAGGGTGTGGCAGTAGATTATTAGATCCTGGGAGATGAGACAGGAGGAGGAAGGAGGGACCTTCCGGGCAGGTGGAAAGACAGCTGTCCCCTCATGAAGATGGAGGACAGATTTGGGAAGTGCTGGGAGGAGGGAGGAGTCACTAAAATCAAATCCACGGGGGCAGCCCGGAGCTAGAGGTCCCCACGCAATGCCTAGAAGGCTGTTGTGGCTGGACGTCAAGCTTTGGGGATCATCCACCCGCAGGGTCATTCAAGCCACGAGCTGGGGTGTCACGTCACTGGAAGGGTCTGCACGGGGAGGACCGAGCTCTGGAGAACGGAGGGAAGGAAGGGGCCATGGGACCCAGGAGGGAGGAGACCTACAGGGAGGCGGAGGTCAAACAGGGTAAGGATTGCAGGTTTCCCTGGATCTGGCCGTCAGTAGGTCACGGGTGAATGAAGGAGAGGGGACTGGAGAGTAGGCAGGGAACGTGGAGATCGTCTTTCCAGAAGCCGCTCAGAGGGGAGGAGAGGAGGAGGGATGGAACGTGGGGCGTAAGGTCGAGGGAAGGCAGGGCTTTCGGCTCCCACCACCGCTCTGGCCTCCGAGAATTTCCCGGAAAGCCCCAAGCACGAGAGAAGGTGCCCAACAAGCCCAAGTCGAGAAATGACACAATGATTCCATGACAACAGTTAAGCTCGCAGCACCAAGCTTTGTGAGTCTCAACGTTTGTAAGAGGACTTTGAAATAGAGTGAGACGTTCATTTTGTCGGGCAGTGCCCCTGGATTAGCCCCCATAGGTCCATGACACAGGGATAAAGCGCCACCGGCCAGTTACAGCCGAGAACCCCGAGTTGCCCCCTGTTCCCGAGCGCTGGACTTCTCCAAGTCCGAGCGTGCTAACTCACACAGGCAGGCCCGGGGGATCCAGCTAGGACTCAGGGGTGGGCAAACTTTTTGACTCGAGGGCCACCATGGGTTCTTAAACTGGACCGGAGGGCCGGAACAAAAGCAGCCTGACCATGCCGGCACTCTCATCTTGGGCTGCTGGTGAAGGAGCGGAGGGGAGAGCAAGAGAACCCTCCGCTCTTTCGGCTCCGAGGACTAGTTTGCCCACGGCTGGGCTAGGCCCTTCCCAAACGTGGGCCAGCGGACACGCTTCTTCCTGCAAACATCCGAGGCAAGCGTGTGCCCGCACAACCTGTGGGCAGCGGGGCTCTGAATCCCGGAGGTGCCGCTTCAGGCGTCACGTGGGCCACCAATGGAACTCTCTCCCGAGGGCTAGAGAACCCGCCGCCGCGCCTCGGTGGGCTCGGGCACAGGAGCAGGCGTGGGGGAGCGGAGAGATGCCGGCTCTCCGCTGGCTCCTGCAGCGACCCGGCCTCGCCAGGGTGGGCCTGTTTCCCCCGCCTGGCTCTGACCCACTCTCTGAGGCTGGTGTCTATGCGGCCCCACGAGCTGCATTTCCCAGGTGTCTTCAGGGCAGGGAAGGCCAGAGGTAAGAGGAGCCAGAGGAGCGTGTGGGAGAGAACTCCTCCTTGGGCTCTGTGGCGCGTTTCTCCGCTTTTCTCCCCGGCTGGGGCTCTGAGGGCGCCGCTCCAGAATGCAGATCCTTTGTTTGGCAAGGTTTCTAGCTACTGCCAGACCCAGAACATTATTACTGCAACATTAAGTTCTCTAATTATGCTGTAGAGGCAATCTGTGAAGAAATTTCAAAATGAAGAGGGGGGAGGGAGGAGGAGGGGAAGGGAGAAAAATGAGTGTGTGTGTGTGTGTGTGTGTGTGTGTGTGTGTGTGCCCAACAATTTAGCAAAGAAGATAGAGACCAAGTGCTGGCATTTATTAAATAAAAACAACACTAGACACGGAGCACAGGGCTTGTAAACTCCCTTGCTCGGTTCCAGCTGCATGTAGCACGGGCAAGTGACTGATTTACAAGCAAAGGTCCCAGCGGAAAATAAAAGCACCCCAACACACACACACACGCACACGCACACGCACACACGCACACGCACACGCACACGCACACGCACCCCCACAGGCACATTTCTCAGCTTTCCGGTCTGGTCCTGGGTCAAATCCAACAGCGTGACAGGCCGGCTCCCCGCTGCTGAGGAGGGGCCTGCGTGGTCATCAGCGGCACCCAGAGGCGTCCTCTCACCGCGTGTAAAAATAGCCGCCGTGCGCGCTCCCTGAGCAGAAACATCGAGAAAACAGGGCTCCGGGAAGAGCTGGTGCTCCAAGAACCCGGGCGGGAGGTGGGGGACCCGGGCAAATCCCGGGCCGTTCTGTTTCCTCAACTTCTGGACAAACACCTTTGACCTAACCCACAAATCTGAAAACACTCCGTTTTTTAGAGGCTCGTGCGTCGTGTTTTTTTTGTTTTTTTTTTTTTTTTTTTTTTTTTTTTTAAAAAGAGTGACCTTTTGCATGTTGATGAGAGCTCTGGCACATCCCAAATGTTCCCCAGCTCCTCCGAGACCAGGCTCTCTTCTATAGCCTCCGTGGCAGGAGGGTGCTCCCCGAGGGGACGAGAGCAGACAAAGGACGACAGTCCCCTTTGCGCATCTCCTCTGACACTTGGCACTCGTGGCATTTCTTCCCTCGGTGTTGTTTGGCCGGGGGGAAAATGCCAGGGGCAGGACGGCCATCTGCCTTCCCAGCGCCCGGCAGAGACTCTTAAGGCAGCAGTGATGCCTGCTGGGAAAAGGCTGATGTCAGCTCTCGGGGAGCACAGCTCCAGCTTGGATAAGGAGGCCTTTGTTTTCGGCTGAACTGTGAAAGCGAGAGAGTGCTGCCTCCAGCCTGACAAACAAGGAACCCACACAGGTAGGCCTGTGACCTTTCCTTAGAGACACCACACCTCACGGGCAAAACACCTGCGTGTCACACACGGAGGCGCCCGTCCCCCGTCCCAGGAGCAGGTCGGCTTCGCCCCCACCCTGTCCGGGCGGACCCTCAGCCCCGGCCGAGCGGGAGGGGCCGAGCCCCCCTCCCAGGAAGCCGTGCTTAGGTCACGCCTCCCTCTCCTCCAGACCCAGGCTCCCTTCTCGCGTATGTCTCTCTTTTTTTTTTAAAAAAAATATATATATTATTGATATTTTACAGAGAGAAGGGAGAGAAACAGAGAGCTAGAAACGTCGATGAGAGAGAAACACCGACCAGCTGCCTCTTGCACACCCCCTACCGGGGATGTGCCCGCAGCCAATGTACATGCCCTTGACCGGAATCGAACCCAGGACCCTTCAGTCCACAGACCGACGCTCTACCACTGAGCCAAACCGGTTTTGGCTCGCGTATGTCTCTTTAAGTAAACGCACCTACCTGCCCTGCGTCCAATCCCTACTTAAACAATATATGGGTTTATGAGTTCGTTACTTAGGAGCACTAACAGCCAGGCCCTAAAACAGCCTCTTAAAATACCCCGGTGGGAGCACTGGGTAAGATGGTGTGTGTGTGAAAGTGGAGAAGGAAGAACAGAGCACGCCGGGGCGAACGCTGCCCAAGTTTGGACGACGCCAGGAAGGATGTGGGAGAAAAAGAGAAAGCACACAGTCTGGGGGATTCTATTTCAAGAGAGTTTGATTTATGAAATCTGGAAAGGGGAGAGGGGGGCGGGGAGGAGGGAGGGAGCGAAGTTTAAAACACCCCACGGTTTGGATCCCTTACGCGAATGTCACTGCTGGGCCGCTGACTTAAAACTGGGTCAGATATTTTCAACAGGAACCGAGACGTTTTTAAAAAGCCCTTTCCTGAGCCGAAAAAGGAAACCCTTGTTTGTTCCTGTGGGGCTCTCGCCCGCACGGACACCCTGGCCAGCCACTCGGGGGGAAAGGGAGCAAGAGCGCCTCCTCCCACCGGCCCTGAGGGGCACCCTCGCCGCGCTGGGAGGCTCTCCCTGGCCCCGCCGCACCTTTATTCTCGACGGACGGACAACCGACCGACCGACCGACCAACCGTCACCACCTCGGTCCCTCCACCTCTCGCCTACGACACCAACGTCCTTTGAGAGTGCTTCAAGAGCAGGCCATCCCAAAGGGTACGGCTCAGTTAGCACCGGTATGGAACGATTCCTGGCATCTGGACACATACGCTGTTGGTGTCAACGGAACGAGGTCGCCGAGAGCACCGGCGGCTCTAGGCACAGCCAGCCTGGGGCTCGATTCCTGGCTCTGGCACCTACTAGCCAACTGTGCGACCGTGAACAAGTTACAGAACCACTCCGAGCCTACTGTAAGGTTCTCCCTCCTCCCAACTGATGGGCGGAGCCAACACATTACTGGCACCTGTCACAGAGACATCTCCAAGACATTGAACCATCAATCAGCACGTGCCAAAGTGTCCTGGAGCCACCCCTTCCTCTTCTGCCCTGGATCCAACCCTCTTCTGCTCCGGCCCTTAAAAAGACCCCCAGGCCAGCCACGTGCTGCTGCTCCTCCATGTCTAGGAGGCAGCCCGGCTGGGTCCCCTGCCCCCTCCCCACCCCTTCAATTCCGGTGTCTCTACCTCCATAATGAGTCCCGCTCATTACCGGGGAATGAACTTGACTTTAAAATTCCCTGGTGGTCCGTTTCCTGCGCCCCTTCAAACCTTACACCTCCGCCTTGCCATCTGTGAAAGAGGGGTAACCCCAGTACCCACATCACAACCGGGCTGTGAGGATCCAAGGAGATCATGCTCATGAAACCATCTGCACAGGCTCGGTGCACACGGAGGCTCCCTAAACAGTCGCTGTTGTTAGTGACATTCGGGCACCGTGGCTGTTGTGACCCCCCGGGTCCCGGGATCCTGACCCACCGCCACTCTCAGTGCGGAAACGCTCACCCGCTCGGAGGCAGTCACGCGGCTCCGACTACGGAGCTGCATCCCTGTGCAGAGCCCCCGACGAGTCAAGGAACTAAAACAATGGCGTCTTTTCCATTTCCTCGGGGCCTGGCTTCCAAGGGAAATGGGGAACTGCTTCCTCCACTTGCATGGAGTCTGCAGAAGGAGGAGTCTCTCGGTAAGTGCGTCCACATACGACGTCCACACCACAGGTACTGAAGGGACCTACGGTTATAGCAGAGGTCGTCACAGGGGGGGCGGCCATGTTGCCAGGGATGGTTATCAAACACCATTACCAGGGACACCACACGCTGCAGACACTCCCCAACACTTACACAAAACCAGTTTTGCATTTGCCCTCGTCCCCTTTTCCTATTCAGCCTTAGGGAGGGAAGAGGGAAGCGACTAGGGCCAACGGGGGCAGGAGGGGAGGACTGAGACTCAGGTGGAAGGGAAGAAGGCGGGAGAGGAGAAAGAGGAAGAAGGAAGTGTCAGAGGAGGAGCAAGGGAAGCGGAAGCCCCCCCCCCCCCCAGAGGCTGAGGGACAAACCAGCGTTGGCTTCGTGGGATTTGAGGGGGAAAAACTTCAAAGGCACGGCCACAGAAGCAAAGACAGCCACTGTGGACACGTCTCTCACCAGGCCCATCTTCCAAAGGAGCCGCACCGGCGAGAGGAGGCCATGTCTTCCTCCACGGGCCCCTCCTCCTCCTCCTCCTCCAGCAGCTGGTTACTGCATGGGGCCCGTGGCCAGGGCTTTGATCCCAGTGGCAGCGGGTGGGCTCTGCCCTGTTCTGGGGTCGGGGGCAACTACGCTGCAAATGGACGCACCACTGATCAAAAGGACGCCGCCGCCTCCAACTGGAACCTGAGCTCCAGGAGCACATGCTCTGGATGGCGGTGCAATTCAAGACAACACATGTGCCACGTGGGGGCCCTTCGGTTGGCCAAGCGGCATGCTAACTATACGATGTCCATCTTGAGGTGCACACAGTCCTGCATCGGGTCAGCCACAGCCGTGGCACAGTCAAATGACCGTGGATCCGGGTGTCACACACAGGAGGGTTATTTATTCCCAGCTCCCCACGCGGGACCCATCATCCTCTCGATTCCTACTTCTGCAAACAGAGCTTTGCACACATCTGAAAGGGACGCCTTTATTGTGAGGGCTGGAGGAGATAATACATTTAGTGTCTAGCACAGAGCCCGTATATAGCTAAGCAACGTGTATTCCCGTCCTGTGACAGGTGACTGAGTGGAGAGTGTAATCCCCGGGCCCTGCTCCAAACATGCACGCACAACACAAAATTGATAGTCACCTTAGACTGTGCTCTTCAGCACACAACTCCTCCGGGGTTCCACCAGCCAAGCGGCCTCAGGAAAAGTCTCAAACCAATGTGAATTCAGCATGCTTACACTACGTCAACTGTTAGCCTTCGAGAGCGTTTACTGTAGTACCAGAGCGTGAGGCATTTATTATCTACTGCAATATTCGATTCTAAGATATTGGTGATCACAGAAATGTCCACACAGAGGGCTGGCTCAGTGACCGCCGGCACACACGCGCAGTGGAGCGCTCTGCAGCGGTGAACAGGGATGAGGAATGGGCGGGGAAACCATTCCCACAACATAATGGTGACTGGAAACACCAAAGGGGAAATGAGAAGTCACTCATGTGTCTGCTTACTTCAACAATAACAACAACAACAAAAACACACAAAAAGGTAATCCCCTCCAGGGGCAAGAACAGAAGTGGAAGCTAAAGGGAAGGGAATATCACTCCTTAAAGTCCTTTTTAATACAGTGTGTGTGTGTGTGTGTGTGTGTGTGTCCCCGGTTTATGGAGGTATACATGAAGTGCCGTGTACGTTTAAGGGTGTGCAAGCATAATGACGGACATGTACTGCAGAACTCAATTCTGACTTTTAGAAGCAGGTTAACGTTTTACATACTCAAATGAAATCAACAGTAAGGATGAAAATGTCTGCAAGGAAACGCATATACACTGAGTGGCCAGATTATGATGATCTATGAACACATAATAATCTGGTCACTCAGTGTGAGTGTGAGTGTGAGTGTGAGTGTGAGTGTGTGTGTGTGTGTGTGTGTGTGTATTAGAGGCCCAGTGCATGAATTTATGGATGGGTGGGGTCCAGCCAGCCTGGCCAGGAGGAGGGGACATGGGCAGTTGGCTGGCCTGCTTACTGGTAGAACTCTTGGTCAAGGGGATAATTTGCTATTAGCCTTTTATTATATAGGACAGTGGTTGGCAAACTGCGGCTCGTGAGACACATGCGGCTCTTTGGCCCCTTGAGTGTGGCTCTTCCACAAAATACCAGGTGCGGGCGCACACATACAGTGTGTGATTAAAACTCCGTGGCCCATGCGGAGAAGTCAGTTTTCGGCCTGGGCGAGTCTAATTTGAAGAAGTGGCATTAGAACACTCAAGGGGCCAAAGAGCCGCATATGGCTCACGAGCCACGGTTTGCCGACCACTAATATAGGACATACCCCGAGTCGTCAGATTATCATGTGTTCAGAGATCATAATAATCTGGCCACTCGGGGTATATGCTATGAACATGACAGCACTGAGAGGTGGGGAGGAAAAAACACTTTTGAAGTTGGTATCCTGACCATTTTCCCTCTGCCCAGAAGAGGAAAGAACTGCTTACAAACCTCAAGCTCTTTTCGGTAGGTCAGTCTTTGGAAGTGGGGTGACCACGCGATTGCGAGGCGACTTGAGGTGCCCCATAGGGCTGACCGAGAAGTAAACCTGTCGATCACTTCGATGTTCTTGGGAACCAGGGAGGTGGGAGTGTGAACGGGGAGGGTGAGGAAGAACCCCCGAAGCCGGGTGAGCATTGGCGTGTTAACCCGAACGCGTTTTTTCCCGGCTCTTCCCACAAAAAGGCTCAGAGATACTGCTGCTCAATGGAACTTCCTACGATGGTACAAGGGCCCCTGTGTGCGCTGTCCAACGCGGTGCCACTAGCCACCCGGGGGCTGCTGAGCTAGAAATGTGGCTAGTGCAATGGAGGAACTGGAAAAAAAATCTTTCTTCTTTTGAAAGTAAGCTGCCATGTGCAGCCAGTGGCTACCATTAGACAGCCCAGGCCTACGGGCAGCGACACCACAAGAACACCTCGCACCCGGATCCTGGCTCCTAAATACCGCTCCCCGCGAAAAGGAACAGGGGCCTGGAGAAACGGCTGGTGCCATGGCTGAGGAAGGTGGCTTGCAAGATGAGCATCTGGTTTGCCAGGAAATAAGAAAGTGCTCCAAAAAGAATGAGAGCGAGAGAGACTGAGAAGGGAGGAAGGGAGAAAGAGAGGGAGGGAGGGAGAGAGGGGCCTGTTGAAGGGACTCAGACCTGCCAAATCAAGGACAGCAACAACTCTCTGAATAAAGGAGGAATCCGTGAGTCTGAATGAAAACCAGATGGACAGGAGACAAGGAGAGCTCTTCCTTAGCAAAACACACCTGAGTATCAAGCGCACAGGAAACAATGTACCCACTGACAGTTCCTGAAGAATCCACCTCTACCCGCCTCTCCACCACCACCTAAGTAGCAGATAGAGTAATTTTCAACTTCCAAAAACAGACATTCATGTTCTCAACAGTTTTCTTAGGAAAAAAAAACAACACACACACACAAAAATAAAATAAATAAATACCCTAAAATCTATTTCTCTGGGTCACCCATATCCTATCAACAAGAAATAAAGAGTGCCAAGCCCTAGTTGGTTTTGCTCAGAGGATAGAGCACAGGCCTTCAGACCTAAGGGTCCCAAGTTCAATTCCAGTCAGGGACAGATACTGTGTCACAGGCTTGAGCCCCAGTAGGGGGCGTGCAAGAGGCAGCCAATCAATGATTCTCTCTCATCATTGATGTTTCTATCTCTCTCTCCCTCTCCCTCCCTCAAGGAAATCAACGAAAATATATATTTTTTTAGAGTGCCAAGGACCCAGGTTTATCAAGGGCTGGAGACTAGAGTCCAGAAATTCTCAACATCCACGTTCTAGAGAAAAACGAAGGAAGCCTCTCTTCTCTCTCCTCGGCCCCAAGCCGGATCAGATGAAATGTAATCACACTCTCTGTGGCTTCCGTCTCTGGCTCAGAGCCCCGCGACGTCTCCAACGTGACGGCTATGATGAAACGCAGCCAGAGCACGCGTCGTTAGACCCCCGCAGCTAGCTGCCACCACCGTCTCTCAACAACGCCTCCCTCCAGGCTGCCATGTCTTTAAGGGAAAAAGTAACCGAATACATTGAAGAAGACAAAAGAGCAAAGATCGCGTTGTAGCCTCCTTACACAAATATACCACACCATTCTTTTCCAAACAAACACCAATCTCCCGGTTTGTTATGGAAAACACCCTAGGCCGTAAATAAAAAAGGAGGGAACACGCCATCCCTCCAACAGTAAACATTTCACCACGTCAAACAACAGGACTTCCCACGTGCTGTGTATGCAACATGGGGAGAGAGAGAGAATTTCCCATTGGCCTGTCCTTGGGCTCTTAGAAAACACAAGTCGAAATACTGATAACGTCACTGAAGGGAATAACAACCACACGGTGACATCAGAAGGAACTGACCTCACACGGACCACATATTAGGGCCAGGGAGTCTGACTTTGGGGCGGCAGGGGGGGCGGGAGTTGCAGGGGTGGATAGTGTGCGTCTGGTCTGTTTCCATTATCGTAAGCCCACGTGATGACGTCCCCTGCGGGTTGCACACGAAATCTTGCAATTCTATTTTTATTATTTACACTTCACTCACAACGTCGTCGTCATGGCAGGCCTGCCAGACTTTCAAGGACATATTGTAACCGCCCGAGGAATTACAACACCGTTTTCTCAAGGCTGTCATAGCCTGACGGCGTTAGTAGCAACTGAAGCTGGCTGGGCGCTCACCACCGGCCCGGCACTGCGCCACGCGCACTCACAGTCAGCCTGTGACAGGAACCGGGACTACTCCCGCCGAAAGAGAAAGCCGGGATGTTTTCCTGAACCCAGAGTTTCTCATTAGAACTCTGGGTTCAGAAAAACCCTCTCAGACGTTCAAGTCACCATAATGGTACTCCCATTCTCCGTCATCGGTACCAGTATCTAAATAATGGACTTGTTATTAAAAAAAAGTAACCGCTACATCAACTGAGGATTATCCTGTGCCACATTCCTTACAAAGGTTGACTCCAACGCGCACAGTAGCTGCACACACAAACTATCACCACTGCCACCTTACAAAGGGCCCAGCTATTACAAGTGATTGTCCAAGGCCTCCGCCGCAGCTGGTGAAGTGCCAGATTCGGATTTAAACGAAGGCGTTTGTGTGTGATCCTAAAACATACTGTGTCGGGCTGTCTCCCCCCCCCCCCCCCATTTGGGTTTTGGGTGGAGGGGACGTGAGGAAAGACGCTCCTGGTACCAGAAGAATAGACTCCAAAGAGCCGCGCCCGCCCGGGGCTGACATTACAAGCCCCAGGCGGGAGAGCGATGGTTTGCGAGAGCTCCTTGTTTTGCACGGCCGGCCTCGGTGCTGGATTCCTTCCTGATCGTAGCAAATTCCAGGGCCCCGGACTGCAGGCTCAGCCTCTCACGCCGCCGTGATTTACGGGAGGATAAATGCCTCTGTCAGTGGGTCTTATGACTGCACACAACAGCCCCGGCGGCGGCTGGAATGCTCGGAATGCGGGGCCTGCCGGCGCTGGCGTTCCGGCCTCCCAACTGCGCACGGCCGCCTCCTCCAATGGGGCAGCGGGGACTCGCTGACGGAGCCTGCAGCCTCGGGGATGGGGGCCAGGGGAACGGAGCATCCCGATCATTACGAAACAGCAGCGCATGCGTGGGAAGAGGGAAAGCGAGAGGACCTTTCGCCTGGATACCCAAGAGGCGCTCTTTCCGATAGCCAGGGGGGCCTCCCGCCTCTGCCGAGACCCCCAGCTCCGACCGACCGCACCGACCGGCGAGCGGGACTGCCAGAGCAGACGTTCCAGGGCGGCGGTGGGTGTCTCCGAGTCCTGCGAGCACGTGGACGAGGGCATTCCGCTTCTTCTCGAGGCAGGCACGGGTTAGAGGACAGAGCAAGCGGGGGGAAGCCCAGCGCCAGGGGCACCGAACGGAAAGTGGTTCCCCAAACAAAAACGTGGCCCGTGTGGCTCGGATTCAGAGCGCTTTCGTCCCAACCCCCCCCCCCGTGTCACCAATGAGGAGACCGAGGCCCGGAGCGTGAGAGCAGCACACACTGTGACCGAAGAGAGTGCTGGTGGCCGATGGAGGCCTCATCGCACAGGACACCGGGCCCTTTCCCCACACCACCGCGAGCCTCCCTTCCCTCACTGCGGGGACATTGCCAGTTGGCACCGTGAGCACACAGGGCGAGAATCCACCCGTCTTCACTGTCCCCTTCTGCTCTGGGGCTAGCGTTTCCTCCCGTGTCCCCGGCACATGACAACATCCGCCAAAGGCGGGCTCTCCTGACGACCATCCGTACTGCCGTGTCTCCCCGAAAATAAGACATCCTCCGAAAATTAGACCTACTTCATGGAAACCTAACACCTCCCCTGAAAATAAGACCTAGCGCATCTTTGGGAGCAAACATTAATATAAGACACCGTCTTGTTTTCGGGGAAACAGGGTAGTACAGGCAAGAAAAGGGCAACCTCTTAAAGACAACCACCCCAAAAAGCAGTAGCTTCCTTAACTTCCGAGGGGAAAACACGGGAATGGTCCGACCCATAAGCCAGAGGGACATTAAGATGTATCTCTGTGAGTTATTAAAATATATTAAAAAGTATTTTATTGAATTTTTTTACAGAGAGGAAGAGAGAGGGATAGACAGTTAGAAACATCAATGAGAGACTTCCAACAGCTGCCTCCTGCACACCCCCTACTGGGGATGTGCCCGCAACCAAGGTACATGCCCTTGACCAGAATCGAACCCGGGACCTTTCAGTCCGCAGGCCAACGCTCTACCACTGAGCCAAACCGGTTTTGGCTAAAATATAATTTTTAAAAATATATTTTATTGAATTTTCACAGAGAGGAAGAGAGAGGGATAGAGAGTTAGAAACATTGATTAGAGAGAATCATCGACTGGCTGCCTCCTGCACACTCCCTACTGGGGATGTGCCCGCAACCAAGGTTCACGACCTTGGCCGGAATCGAACCCGGGACCTTTCAGTCTGCAGGCCGACGCTCTGCCCACTGAGCCACACCAGTTCCGGCTCCGTGAGTTCTTTAAAATTGGTTTACTACCCGCTCCTGGCAGATGGGCCATTATTCATCCTTCTCTCCACGGCTGACACAAAGCTGCAAGAGAAACCCCCATCCCCCCACCCCACCCCCGGCGTGGCGCGCACCGGCCTGGATCAGAACACCCGCGCGCCCGCTCCCGCTCGGGGCACTTACAGGTGGGGGTTGAAGATGCGGCTGATCTTGGAAGCGTGGTCGTTTTCACAGTCCAGGTCGTCGTCCCCGGGTTCCATGCCGAACTTCCTCTTGCTGGGGCTGATGGGCGGGGGGCCCGTGCGGTGGCTGGTGAGCGCAGACGCCACGGGGATGGTCTGCATCCTGGGTTCTCCCCGGAGAGCAGCTTCCCCTACGCAAGAGCAAGAGGAGAGACGCGGTCAGTCACCGGGCGGGAGGAGAGACGTCCCTGCCTGGGCCCCCACCCCCGTCCCCCGCCCGCCGGCCCCTTGCAAAACTACTCCCAGTGGAAAGTTTCTGGCAACAGGAGACGACGCAGCCTGCCATTCTCAGAACACGGTCTGGAGCATGAGGGTAGCTGCCAAGTGCGGGACGTTTTGCATAAACGTGGTTTTCTAGCACAATAATTCTTCCCTCCAACCCCCGGCTTTGCTGTGACATTAGGGTAAGGTTAAGGTGTACACGTGTGCCGATGTGATACTTATATATATATGGCAGAAACGTCTGCTGCCACCGCAGAGTTAGCTAACACCTCCATCGCCTCACGTAATTGCCATTTATTCAATAACTCTTCAGGGTAAAGTTTAAAATTAAAAGTTGCAATAAAGTTACAGAAGGGGGGGTGGGGGGGGGATGGACCATAAACCATCTCTGAAGTTAATTTAAAACATGAAATGGCTTTTGATTTATGGGTATTTGGCTCCATACCTCTAAGAGAACGACCTGACATGGGGTTCACTAGAACATGAGGCCACATTCACTTTTCTCACTCCTTACATTTTTACTGTGTTTTGGGTAGGTTATTATTTTTTTATTTTTTTTAAGAATGAGGAAAATTTATGGGTTAATGATTCACACATATGCCCAAAAAAGTTACCAGAAATAGAAATGCACTGTTTTAATGAGAAATAAACATTTTTTATTTTTAGCGTCTACTAAAAATGGCATGTTAAAAATACTGTGATTATTATCAGCGCATTTTTGGCATATAGAGATTCATTCACAGGTACCGTTCTCAAAACACTCAAGTTCAAGTTCACATCTCTGTGATCTGATGCGACATCCTAATGGTTTTCACCCCCCGTTCTAAAAAGGCTGTGTGTTCGGTGAAAACTCTGTGACTCACCAGGAACTGAAATACGCATAACCCCTTCTATGCTTACAATAAAGGTTGTATACCTTCTAAATTTATCAACGATACTAATTACTTGGAGAGAAAACTTTTAAGCTTTCTGAGTCACATGGGGAGGGGGGGGGAGCGGGGCCTACATTTTTCACAAATAATATCCCCTCTGTGGTGCTATTCGTACTGGTCTCTCAGGCCTGACCAGTTGGGTTTGCACTTGGTCACACTCGGAGAGTAATATTAGGATAAAGTCAACTTCATCTGAGGCCCTGTGGTACCTAAGAAAGGAAATCTTTGTTTGCCACCACTAATTTTCATATCATCACCGGTGGGTGGACGGTTTTAACAGTCGTTTGCTTCATACACGTATGACAAATATGATTTTGTGAGGGCAAGGAGCGAGGAAAAAAACCTTCTGAATGTTGACCAGGAAAAATAAAAATTTTGCCAGCTTAGTCAACCAAGATATAAACTAGCAAATATACAGTGACCCGTAATACACCCTCCAGTAAGGATTTCTTTGGGGGATTTTGGCCCCAAGGCGAACTGGAACTTTCCATTTTAAATGAAATACTTTAAAACACACACACACACACACACACACACACACACACACACACACGGCCTAGGCTGGCCTGCTCCCCTCAGAAATCCAGTAGGATTTTGGTTGACCTCTACTTCCAATTTAGAAATTTTGGTTTAAACAAACAAACAAGCAAACAGAACAGTGCTAACACTGATGCCTTGATAAATCCTTTCCCAACACGCCTCCCTTTCCTATACTCGCCTCCTCCCCAGGGAGGGGAGGAGTTTCTGGGGTACAGCGTCGGCAGCCCCGCGAGCTCTCGGAGGAGGCCTGACGATACCCCGAGGAGCTCAGCCATTGCAAATCAAACCTCGTCAGCGGGCCAGAGCCACCGCGCCCTCCGCCCAGTGTTTCTCCACATCCTTGGCAGGACGCGGGGTGAGGAGCGCTCGGGCTCCGTGCAGACCCCTGGGATCCGGGAGCCATTTCATCAGATGCCAGATGTGTGGCAACAGCAGTTACCATGGAAAGCCACCATCACAGCAACAAATTCAAATCGCTCCAAAAAAGGAAGAGTCACTCACTCATCACACAGCCTACGCTATTCCACGAAAAGCAAAACTCTTGGGGTAAGGACAACATTCTGGTCCGCTCTCCAATTTTCACCCCGTGCTCGCATGACAAGTTCACCGAGCTGATGCACGGGCTTATCTTTACGATTGAAGCGCTGGTATCTGACGGGGAAGTCCACAGGGATACCCTGAAAACTCTGGAGATTTCTGAACTGGGGGAGCGAGGGGGGAACAGACCCACAAGAAGCCATCGCAGGTCCTTCTCCCCAACGGGCTGCAACCTAGCTCTACCAGGCCCCACAGAGACGATGGGGCAGGCGTGCGGTTGGCATCAGAAGAGGCCTTGTGCACTCAGACCCACCGACACACACACACACACACACACCGGGTTCTGCTGCCCTTGTTCAATATGACGCAAGTAATAATTTCTTAGTAAATGTTGGTTGCTTGGGGAATCACAGGGCTGTGAAACCACAAGTGTAAAATGGTGCTGTTGCTATGGAAACAGCAAGGCAGTTCCTCAAAGGTTAAACATACATTTACCATTTGACCCAGGAATTCTACTCCTAGATGAAATGCTCCCAAGAAAAATGAAAATGGTCTTTCACCCAAAAAAGCACACGTGTGTGTGTGTGTGTGTGTGTGTGTGTGTGTGTGTGTATGAGTGTTCATAGGAGCATTATTCATAATAGCCAAGAACCCAAATGCCCAGCAACTGAAGAATGTGGTATCCTACCTAATAAAAGAGTAATGTGCAAATTAACTGTCACTCTGCCACACACCCCACAAGCCACGCCCACCAGCCAATCAGAGCGAGTATGCAAATAAGCCCAACCAAGATGGCTACAGCCACAGAGAGCAGGAGGGAGGTTTGGGTTTTTCAGGCAACGGAGGAAGCCAAGCCTTCCGCCTGCCCTTGCTGTCCACTCAAGGCTACAAAGTTTCAATTACAGAAGATAAACAAATCCAAACAGAAATGGCGGCAGCCACTGGGCTGGAAAGAGCGGGAGGCTAGGGTTGCCGAAAGCAATGGAAGAAGCCAAGCTTTCCGCACACCCTGGCCTCCACTTAAGGCTACAAAGTTTCAATTATAGAAGATACACAAAACCCAAAAGAAATGGCTGCCCGTTATGGAGCAAGCAGGAGGCGTGGCTCCGCTCCAGGCTACACAGTTTCAATTGCATAAGATAAATAAATTCCAGATACCAGGGCCTCCGCTTGGGTCATCAGGGGAAGTGGCTGGCCTGCAAACCACCACAGGCCCCTCACTCAGGCCACCCCACGCCCCAAGGGAACCCCCACCCTGATCCGGGACACCCTTCAGGGCAAACCAGCTGCCCCCCCCCCCCCCATGCACCAGGCCTCTATCCTTCCTAATAAAAGAGTAATATGCGGATTGATCATCACTCCAACACACAAGATGGCCTGCAGGGGAGGGCAGTTGGGGGCAATCAGGCCTGCAAGGGAGGGCAGTTGGGGGCAATCAACCCTGCAGGTAGGGGTGACCAGGCCGGTAGAGGAGGGAAGCTGGGGGGCAAACAGGCTGGCAGGGGAGCAGTTAGACATCAATCAGGCTGCCATGGGAGTGGTTAGGGGGTAATCAGTCTGGCAGGCAGATGGGGTTAGGGGCAAGCGGGAAGGCAGGCAGGCGAGCAGTTGGGAGCCAGCAGTCCTGGGTTGTGAGAGGGATGTCCCAGATTGGAGAGGGTGCAGGCTGGGCTGAGGGACAACCCCCCTCCATGCACGAATTTCGTGCACCGGGCCTCTAGTATCCATATAATAGAATCTTGTTTAGCCATAAAAAGGAATGAAGTACGGATTCATGCTACCACAGTTTGGAAAACAGTTTGCTATGTGGAAGAAGCCAGACCCCAAAGGCCATGCACTTCTAATTCTATTTAGATGAAATGTCCAGAACAGGCAAATCCAAAAAGACAAAAAGTAGATTAGTGTGACTGCTCGGGGCCTGGGAGAAGGGGAACTAGAAAGTAGCTGCGAATGAGTACCGCGTTTTATTGGGGGGGCGGGGGGGGGGGGGTCAGGGGGGAGGATGATGAAAATGTTCTAAGACTGATTGTGGCGAAGGCCGCACAGCTCCACGAGCATACACAGAACCACGGGGCTGCGTACATTAAATGGGCTCGTGATATGGTATGTGAATGGCATCTCAACAAAGTGTAGCTTCCCCTCCCCACAAATGTGTTATCAACGGGCGACAGAAAACCCCTTTTCTCTCAGGTTTCTCACACGTAACTGTTAACTAAGGACAAGCGCCCACTAATTTTCCCTGGAATAAAAAGAAACCTTTTGTTATGACAGCCCTCGCTCTCTCCACTCTGTTACCGTCAGATAAGCCCGAGCTCGGTTTCCAATCAGACGGGGGCGGAGTGCCCGTTACAGGGTGAGGGCTGCGCAAAGTGCTGTCAGAGAAGCGAGTGGTGACATCTACCCAGACCCAGACCACAGCAGAGGAGGGGAAATACACACCAAAGGAACTTATCTTGGGGGTATTGAAGACTTTTTTTCTCTTACACTGGTGTACATTCTAATTTTCACAATGGCTTGGCACTTGAAAAAGGAAAAAAAAGATTATCTCTCTCTCTCTCTCTTTTTTTTTAAGAATAAACAGAAGAAAGGAGATTTGAGTTGCCTGAGTAACCCAGTATTTTAAGTATCTCTAGTTGGCTCAGCTTCAATAGTCAATTTAACTTTTTTCAAAATTTACAAAAGTTTATAACAAAAGTTTAATTTTTTTAAAAAAATGTGCTTGGCCTTTTAAGCGTGGTGCGTTGGTGGAGGAAAATGCCTGACAGATACAAAAAAAAAAAAAATTAAGAAAAAAATGGTGACAATTCTAATACATGGACTAAAAATAGGGCTTAACTTTTCCTACCAACTGAGGAGGAGCAAAGATTGTGGCCCAAGATTTCAAAAGAATCGGCACATATGAACTTCAATTTTTAAAAAATTTAACCCAGATACACAAAAGAGAAAAATCACCTAGCTTTACGATGTGCTACGTAACGATTCGGGAGAAATATTACAAGGAAATTCTTCCAAAGTCAGATGGAGTACGTAGCCTGGTTTCAGAATGCTGTCACTGCCAGAGTTCAGTGGCCGTGCGATTCTTTATCTCCTGCGTTTTCATACAGCGAAGCCTGAAGTTTGTCTGACACCCAACAGGCGTATGGGACTAGGCAGGCCTGCTTGTCTCGGTGAAATATAAAATAACGGTTGGTCTTAGACTGGATGCAAAAAAAAAAAAAAGGAATCTAACTGGGAGGTCCTCAAAACAGCGCTCACCTCCGCTGCCTGGGTGTCTCCGTTTGTGAGTGGCTCCATCCGAGCACCTTGAAGGCCTAACCGGCTCTAAAAAAGTCTAGGTTCTCCATACTGTACATCTTCCAAAGTTAAGTCTTACTTTCCTTGCTAATTGAAAAATGCTAAAATTTTTACAGGCCACACTTTATAAATATTGGGGGGGTGGGGGGGAAAGACTGAGTCAATGAAATAGTCTTAGCTAAAAATTTACCTCATCATTCAAGGAGAGGTCACGAAACATCTAAGGCACGTCTCATTCCCAGCGCTGAACCTCATTCTGGTGGTATTCAACTACTATGAGAAAGCTGTGTGTGTCAACTGGAACCAGAGACGAACAGAACCTGGTCCCACCAAAGACAGATTTGACCTCCATACAACTGAATAGCGGAGGCCAAGACCTCCAGCGGGGAGCTGAGGCCACTGATTCGGTTCCAGGGGGGTTAACGGACATGGGGGGGTGAAGCAGACACAGCGTTCTGTGTCTCTGAGCTCCCCATCACCGCACCCCTGCACCACCCCGGGGCCACGCGCCGGGCGAGAGGATCCGTGGCTGCGTTTCAGGCTGCGACATGACTCAAGAGAAATTAATCTCGGCGATGGCATTTACTGCCGTTTGATGAAGGTGAGTCAAACAGCACGAGGCTGAAATGCCAACGTCCTGCATTCATGGAAAGGGGAGAGGTACAACTGTGCTAGAAGGATCCTGCTAACACGGTAAGGGTAAGGCGTTCCACGGAAGCCTCCATGCCTTCTTCCCCCACGGAGAGTTTCCTGCCACAGTTTAAATCTTTGCTGTGCCCGAGACGTGACGTTCCCCTCCCCTTCCCTCCCCGCCCCGTGTATCGTGTCTGAACCTAAATCAAAGCAGCAAAACCACAGCGCGGTCCCCGGGCCAGCCTCCCGGCTACGCGGATGTCTCCTGTCTGACCACAGCCCGGGGCGGCAGGCTGACGTCACCCTCCTGGCCGGAGAGCGCCTGATAGCACAGCTCTCCGGTTTCCCCGCGGCCCAGCGCAGCGCACAGGCACAGGCTCAGGGCCGCGGGGAGCCCGGCAGACAGGGCTAGCTCCAGTTCTTTTCCAATAATACTTTTTGTCTCGAGGACTAGCAAGCTAGGGAGGAGACAGTGAAGTCAACCTCTTTCAAGCAGTTCGGCTGATGGCTATCCCCGTCCTGGTTAACATTTTTCTTTCCTCTCTCCTTTTCTTTTTTCACAAGGAGGCCTGTTAGGCAACAGGATGAGACCCGGGCGAGCCAGCAGAGATAAAAGCTGTGACGTAGCGTCTGCCAGCGGTACCAGGGCTGCACACGGTTCTAAACTCAGGACCCGGGCGCCCTTTCCCATCACCCCTGGGGTGCGAGTGCCACCCGCACTGTCCCTCTCAGCAGCCTCAGAATCACAGCTCTAGCCCTGCAGAGCTGGATCTCACATCTGGAGTCCAAACCTCGGCGGACGGTCACCGCCACCCCCAGTGGGCCAGGGGGGGCCAGATGAGGCCAAGCCCAGACCCCTGACTGAGCTTCGTTTTTTTGAGCAGATCAGATCTGGCGCTTTCTCTAGAACAACAATGAGGTTGTTCACACACACACTCACACACACACACACACACACACACACACACCCAACCTTGTAATGCTGGCTGCGTATAATATAATTAAGGATAACAATGACACCGTAAAACCTGTGCCGTTGAAACATGTGCCATTTTAATTAGAATTTCAGGTAATCCAAATAATCCCATAAAATATTGCACCCTGTCAAGAGTTCCCCTGCATCTTGTACTAAATATTGTATTTTAAGCGCATTTTCCCTCACGACAGCCCGGTAAGAGCAGAGAGGAAGACTCACTCCCATTTGACAGCTAAGGGAACCGGCGTTTCACGAATCAGTGAATTGCTCAAGGTCACAAAGCTGGTTAAAGAGAAGAGCCAGAAGGAAAAAAGTGACATTTAGATTTTTCCAGTTTTTCTATTCCTTCTGGTGGTGCAGGAGCTTTTACAGGCAGGGAAGAGAATTGAAGGGAAGGGAGGAGGAGAGAGAGGAAGAAATGAGGTGGAAGAGGAAAAAGTAGGGGAGAGAGCAGAAGAGAGGGAGGGAGAAAGGAAGAGAGAGAGGAAGGCAAGGATAGGGAAGGGATTCTTATGAGTGGAACTATTGTCCCCAAAAAATTCATAGGCAGTCCTAACCCCAGTACCTCAGAATGTGGCAATATTTGGAGACAGGGTCCCCACAGAAGTGATGAGGGTTAAATGGAGCCATTAGGATGGGCTCCAGTCCAACATGCGTGGTGTCCTAATAAGAAAAGGAGATTAGGCCCTAGCTGGTTTGGCTCAGCGGGTAGAGCATCATCAGCCTGCGGACTGAAAGGTCCCAGGTTCCGTTCAGGTCAGGGGCACATGCCCGAGTTTCGGGCTTGATCCCCAGTAGGGGATATGCAGGAGGCAGCCAATCAAAGATTCTCTCTCATCACTGAGGTTTCTGTTTCGCTCTCCCTCTCCCTTCCTCTCTGAAATCAACAAAAAAATAAAGAGAAAAGGAGGTTAAGACACAGACAGATGAGAAGAGAGACTATGTGAACATGAAGACAGTCATCTAACGAGCCTCCAGAACGGTGAGAATAAATGCCTGTGGTTTAAGCTGCCCAGCCTGCCAGGTTATTTTGTGAGGACAGCCACTCTAATAGGGGGGGGGGACACATGAGGGGAGCACAGGCCTGAAAAACCCAGTCTGACTCGAAGGATCAAGCTCTTCACTTTGCTCTGGGACCACACAGCTCCCAGCGCGGGTCCACCCTGACAAGCCTAGTGCAGTGGACCGGTCACAATGACGTGATCTCACACTCACGGAGGGAGGCCACTTCTGAAACAGAAACTGCCAGGAGGGGGGGAGACCAGTGGGTCAGCACTAAAAGCAAGTGGGCTTCCTGGCCCAGCACCAGGGAAAGTGCAGAGACGCACGCCGTGCCTCGGGGATAAAGACAGCACAGGTGCGGAGGAGGGTCCCTGGGAACCAGGCGGGGGTCTCCCGAAGACCGCAGCTCAGCACAGCCAGGTGGCACCCACTGCCAGACATGCCCACGGGTGGATGATGTCATCGCCGTCCCCACTCGTTTTAAATATCTGTAATTCCACAGGGGCAAGAGGGAGAAGGGTAAAAACAACAATACCAAAGAAGCCGTCTGCAACCCTTCATTATCCATGCCAAATATATACACTAAAATGCCTTAAAAAGCTGAGTAACTGAAGATCAAAAGTCGCTCGCTAAAAGCATTTTAAAGTAAATTTAAAATTGTTATATCCACATCCCTGTATTGCTAATCATTTAATTAGCACGTTCTCCATTACCTGAGATAATTTTGTTGTGTTCAGGTTTTTAAACAGTCCCTAAAAATCACATTTACCCTGCTGAATTCACTGTATAATCGAACTGTCCCTTCAAAGATTATGCAATACTAATCTGGGTGAAAACTGTACGAGGACTCAAACCAATGTCTTACTACCCATATCACCTCCGCCTAAAGAGACACTCGGGCACCCAGCAGTGACAGAGCGAGGCCGAAGACCAGCAGATCTCAGTGTCGGGCTGGGTGCCGGTTTCAGAAACCGTAACGGGGATTCACACAGATTGAACACATGCCTGGGTCCTTGGTTTCTCGAGCCAGAGGACCCAGCTGCAATTCTTGGTCCTCCGACCCCAGGCTGGTGGTGAGGGGGCTGCGGAGGGTTTTCAGTATCAGGGACGCTGAGTCGCGCAGACGGATAAACGATCTGTCTGGGTATGACATCCGCACAGGGCAGCTCATGTCCTCACTCTGTCCCCGCCTGAGGCCTCAGCACCGACACGTCACCCGTGAGCACCCCTAAGCAGGTAAAAGCAGCTCGAGAACCTTTTACGCCAAGTGCACAGAACCCTCCATGGAAAAAGGCACTCGAGGCCTGTCAGACATGCTTCACGCTATCATCTACGTGCACATCTACTTCTAGAACATGGTACTGTTAACTCGAAGGAAGAGAACGATGAAAGCAACGTGTCTGCAGATGGAACTGGAACCCGGCACTTTGCTCGGGGGCACCACTTCCTCTCTGGTTGGACCTTATTTTACAGATGTTTAGACGTAATCTCTGAGCGACGCTCGGTCTAACCTCTCCACCAGCGGAGCCAGCTTCCCCGGGATCCCGGGCGCCAGGAGGCAGAGCTGGGGGAAATGGCGCCACCTCTTCAGAACGTGAGGGGAAACGCCAGAGACCTTCTCTGTAAGCTCGAGCAGCAGGTTCAGCATCTGAGGTAACGTGATAGGAACCCAATTGTCAAAACGCTCTTTAATTAAAGGGAATTCTGCAGGGCATGACTGGACCAGGGACCAACCCTGGGACAGCTGGGTCTCAGAACCAGTCACAGACCGATGGAGAAGGGGGAAAAGAGAACTTGGGGAGTGGAAGGGGAGACGGGAAAATTAAAATGTCCTTCCTCTGATCTCCCGTAACACTCCAAACCTCTAGAATGGGCTTACCACAGCCTGTGTGGTCATAGCTACCCAATGTGTCTGCCCATCTTGGAGACATCTAGCATATGTGCGTGGGGGGGGGGGGGGGGGGAAGAGAGCGGGGGAGGATCGCCCCCAGCCTTGCCTCTGCAATCCTGACCACACCGGCCCAGGGCGGAGGAGCGGGGCAGGAAGTGGGCTCTGCAATCACCAAAAAGGTGTGATCTTGCCAAGTCTCTTTCTTCATCGCTCTTGAGCCTCTATTTCTTCATCTACCTTGAGGGATTTTTATGAGAACCAATGAAAACACACAAAAGTTCTTAGGGCAGGTGATTTTTTTTTTGTTACACTAGTTACTGAAATCCATTCCTGGATGTGACGCCCAGTTAGAGGGTGAGATCACAGGGGCAAAGGGAACGTCTCCAAACGTACCGTGTTTCCCCGAAAATAAGACCTACTTCATGGAAACATAATACATTGCCTGAAAATAAGACCTAGCGCATCTTTGGGAGCAAAAATTAATATAAGACACTGTCTTATTTTCAGGGAAACAGGGTAGTTCCCGCTATTCAAGAGAGCTCCTCTCCTCGAATAAACTTAGCGCATGTACAGTTTCCACCAACTAATCTACAAGGTCAGGAGACACAGTAACCAAGGAGCACGGGTCAGTGAGCATTCCAAATCCGCTCCACCAAGAGCCAGCGGGATGATCTCGGGGCCGCTACCTGACTGCCTACCACTGTGTCCACATGTGTGAACGAACATTCACACCACGAGGCCCTGAGCTAGCTCGAGGATTACACGAGAGATCTGGCTCCGTGCCCAGTGATCAACAAGCCAGTGCCCCCTTCCCCAGGCACACATACACGCTCAGCTCTCAATTCATTCCCCTTTCTCCCCGTCAGGATGCCTTCTGAAATCCTCCTGGCCAATTCGCACTCTTCTCGGCGTCCAAAAACCCAACCCAAAGGCGTCGTTGCTGCCACTCAGGGCACTCTGAGCTGGGCCCAGCTGCCCGGCAGAGAGAGTCCCAGTGCCATTCTTGCACCGAGCACCGCCACCTCAAAAACTGAAGACTCCTGGGCAATACTTACACGCTCGCTATGACCTCTCCAAATATCAACAGGCCATCTTGTTCTCTAGCCCAGACCCTGAGGAGGAGTAAGATGAGGTTCCCAGGAACGAATTCAAAATTCATACACAACCCGGCATATGGACTACGGAAGGCAGTCTTCCTATTTCGAATACGAAATCGCCTCATCAGCTCCAAACCTCCGACACCAGGAGTGGGCAGGTGGCTGGGACGTGACAAACACCCTAAGTCAACACTCTTAACAACGGGTGCGCTAGTGGACTGCATTAACTCGCGGTACTGTACGTAACGCTCCCGGACACACCGTTTCAGAAGGCCCACGGTGAATTTCCCAAGGATTAAAACAGGACACATAAAGTTCAAAGACCCCACAATTCTGAGAGGGTAAAAGTAGCATTAAGAACTTGAGCAAGCACACCATTCAAGTGGCCCGCCAACCAGGAAGACGAATAAAAGATTTTGTAAACTTTATCACTGAATGAGCTGTAAGTACTGAAGTAAAGGATTTTATTTTACCCAGCTTTTTACTTCAAAGGAAAAAACTAACCTACTAAACATGTGAATGAACAAAGAACATCCCTTCACTCTGAATCCATTTGTCAGTTTATTTACACACACAAACTTTTTGGCTATAATTACTACAACTTTTCAAAGCAACCTGTTGATATAGTTCACTCCTGACGACTTCAACAAAAGTCTCCTGAGAGCAAGCCATTCTCCTTAGAGCCACAATACCATTAACACGCCAGGAAAACTAAAGCTGACACACATTGTCACTGATACCCAACACCACTCTAAGAGTCAGGCGTGGGGCTGGAAAGATAGGTACGTTTTGGACACTTGGAAATGGTGGGTCCGGGCATTCCAGGTGGGGACAATTGTATGAATAAATGAAGAGAGCAAGAATGACATCATGTGTGTGTGAGATCACTCTAAGCGAGACAAAGGGCTTATTTCTTCCAGCAGTAGAGAGTTAGAATAAACAGGTAGGTGGGGCCGATAATGAAGGGCTTTGAACTCAGGCAGAGCCATTTAGACGTGTGCTCGGCAACTGATAGGGAGCCATTATGAGTGTTGACACAACTCAAGCAAAGCTTCGGAGAAAGGTGGTCTGAGGACACTGCGCCGGATGGTGACTGGGATGGCCACACCTGAGCGGGGACAGGGCCGTGACCCCTGGGTAAGTAAGGGGGGTGAGGCTCAGCAATGTCTATGTCTTCGAGGGTAGGGAAGAGGCAAACCCAAGAGACATTCAGGGAAGATCAGAGAGCTGGAAACATGTTTCAGTGAGTATGGCCACCCGACCTTTTCAAAGCAGGCCATCCTCCTCTTCCTAAGAATTCTCTCAGTACTTGGTTGATTTTTTCTTCTTTTTAAAGTTGAGAAACTATAAAATCAAAAAAGCCAATTAGCTACACTGTTTCCAGCTTATCAATGTGTGTGAGGGAAGATGAAGAATGAGTTAGCAGTATAGCTCCATATTAAAGTTCTACAGGTTGACCTAATGAACTCCACATCCAAATTGATTAATGTCAGTTGACATCTTTAATATGCTAATTAAGACAAATTTTATTGTTGGAGAAAATCTCAGTACACCAAAACTCATTTCCTTTAAATAAATAATACAGATGCCTGTTGTTTTAGTGGCATGGGTTGTGCTAAGAGCTTTCAATTACTTATGATTAACTGACATTTATTCAATAGATTATTTCCTGGATAACATCTAAATTGTTAAGAACAAATATCAAACACCTCAAATAATAATGCATACTTACAGAAGAAAACTTCTGAACAGTGAGATTTTAAAACATACTCGAAATCTACTGTTAATAAACCAATTCTAAAAAAATTATGACAGCCTTCATTAAATTGGTGCCAAGCAAATATAGTTATGTGGAGATTTCTTTTCCCAGTATGCAGTATATTTCGGAGTCCTATTATGAATACGTTTTATTCAATAACTGTAGTTTACATGAGCTATTATTTAAAAATGTTTGCAATCCCCAACCCATTGCTAGGAGACCACCGGAATAGAAGTCTAAAAACATACCGACTAGCTTGAAAGAAGATTAAAACATTTTTTGGAGATTTACTGGAGAGGCAAACAGCTAATTTTATATATGGATAAGAGTATTTAATATCAAAATATATTTTTATTTCATACTAGAGGCCAAGTGCACAAAATTCATGCATGGGGAGCAGGGGGGTGGGGGGGGCTCAGCCTGGCCTGCACCCTCTCCAATTTGGTATCCCTCGGGGAATGTGCGACTGCTGGTTTATAGGGCTAAACCAGCAGTCAGACATCCCTCTCGCAACCCGGGACCACTGGCTCCTAACTGCTTGCCTGCCAGCCTGCCTGATCACCCCTAACCGCCTCTGCCTATCAGCCTGATCGCCACTATCCACTCCCCTGCCGGCCTGATCAACCCCTAACTGCCTTCCTCTGCTGTCCTGATCGTCCCCTAATTGCCCTCCCCTGCTGGCATGATCACCCCTAACTGCTCCCCCCCTGCTGGTCTGATCACCCCTAACTGCCTCTGCCTCCGCCACCGCCACCATGGCTTTGTCCGGAAGACATCGGTCTAATTAGCATATTGCCCTTTTATTAGTACGGATCAGTAAAAGGGTGCAGAATAACTAAAAAAAAATATGTGAATCTGTGAGTTGCTTTTTTGAGCTACTGCAGATTTATTCCCCAGATTTTTAAAATTAATTGGGAATCTTAAGATTCTTATGCAAAAATTCTATTCTGTCAAGAACTTTTTTAACCTTACCAAGTTCCAAGAAAAGAGATTAAATAACAAACTAAGAAGTCATAAAATTTAATCAGAAAACAAGTGCTCCACTGGCATGTAGAATCTGGTGTGTTTCCAAAACACAAAACATCCTTGTGATGCTGAGACGTTTCCTATGCCCGTGTGCAGGGGGTTCCCCAAATCGTATGTCAACCACTTAAAATAATGGGGGAGGGGTGTGTGGCTTCTCTTTTGCTTCTACTCCTCTCAATCCTTCCTTTTCAAGTTCACGTGACCCAGTGAGCAAACTTTATCAATGAGCAGCCAGGAAGGGTGTGTTTACTTAAGATAGGAAGGTCAAACAACCTTGCGCTCGCTCATGAAAGTGGTGGCTGTTTGGGGGCCCACTTCAGGTCTCTCCTCGCCTCCAAGAGACCTCATTACGAGGCCAAAAAAGGAGAGGAAAACTGAGCCGATCAAAAGCCGGGCTGTCATTAAGTGAAAATGATGGAAGATGAAAGGCCTGCCCTCCACTTCAAAGGCGGAGCCGCGCCCGGGGCGCTCACAGCGCGTCCTGGCTCGGCGGCGTGGACCTGGCTCGGCGGCGTGGACGGCGGCGTGGCGGGCGGCGTGGCATTCCCAGGGCCGGGGATGTGCACGCTCTCAGTGCAAAACAGAAACACAAGGACAGACACAGACTCAAACGTCTCCCCTCCTAGCCGTCCAGAGCGAACAACCCCACACGATAAAGCGGCACACATTTGTTCCCACGCTTGCAAAAATGGCCAAGTTGAACAAGGTTCAAGGGCTGCTGAGGAAGCCGGCGTCCCTGAAACAGTGCAGGGTTATATTGAACCAGCTCCCCTTACTCCTGAGGTGTGTGATGAGATCCATCCTAATTACGGGAGAGCCTGGGTGAGGCTGTCACTCTTACTCCCCCCAGCAGTTTATTCCCGATGGAGATGAGGGACCCCCCTGTGCCTGAGGCTTTAGGGAGAATGGAGCTGGTGGAGAGGCAGGAAGGGGGAGGGGGGGAGTGGGGAAACCAAGTCCTCTGTTATCCCACAAGAGTCCCCTCAGCCCACCCTGCCATTCCCGGTGCCCAACCTCACACCCACACCCCACACACTCGAGCTCCTTGGGGCAGTAAAGATTTCACATCACAGGGGGGGCCCTTTGGTCATTGAGTCGAACCTCCTTGCTCAACAGGCCCTCCCGGAATGACTGTGAGAGGGGTAAATACACGTGCACGCCCCACCCCACTCCCTTTGGCACCTGGAACAAACCTCACCTATATAGTTCTGACCGAATGGGAAGTTTTTCCAGGGAATTTACAGTCTCCCCCCACCCCCCACCCCCTGTTCCCCGTAATTTACTGTTCGTAACGGAAATACAGAGGAAGCAAAGAGGAAGGGGTCACCCTTTCTACCCGAAATTAATCATGGGGACAGTGGGTAACACACAGGAGCACAGATTTGGTGCCGGGACATGTTCCAAATACTCTATATATACATGAATTGGTGTCATCCTCTAATTGCCTATGAAGTCTCGTTTTACCGAGAAGGAAATAGAGGCCAGGAGTGGCTTAGCACGCTTTGCCCAAGGCCCCACACCATTCGGAGCGGCTTAATGGAGCAGACTGGGCTCCAGCTGAGCCTGGAAGGATGGGCGGGAGTTTGCCAGGGAGCAAGCGCTGCAGGCCAAGGAGCCCTGGGTGCCGGGTGGTGGGAACCAGCACGGCAGCCGTGGGTGCCTCCCGTTTACGGGCCGAAGGAGGAAGAGCACCAGAGGCAAGGGCAGGTGAAAGAAGAGCCCGTGCGCAGTGGTGATGGGAGACAGGCTGGCTCTAGGCCTCCAAGACCCCCTCACATCAACATGCACACTCACTGTAAGTGCATCTTAGCCTGCCGTGCAGACCGGCTGAGGACAAAGCCCCCGTGCCCGCCCTAGTCCGATCACACGGCCCCTCTGCCCCCCAGGGGGGACATTCTGGACAGCCTCCTCTCCTTGGCCACGCGAAAGAAAGCGTTTGGGCTTTCTATCGCGGGCTACGGGAGCCAATGACAGCGTTCAAGATGGAAAGCAAATACTCAGGTAAGCTTGGCCATCTTTAAGCATTTGCCCTTGTGGATTGCCTTCACCTGGAACTCCGTCCGTTCCCCTCCTTACCCCCAGGTTCCAACCCCCCCCCCACACACACACACACACACACAACTTAGTCTCTGTAAAGATCTTAATTTACAACATGCACGATGCCATTTTGTTTCTTCTAAGATAGCTAGAGCTATTTATAAAGAAGACGCCACGCTAGATGGTCAGCTTCGTGAGAAAGGCGGAATTGTGTCCAGCACTCAACGCTCCCTAGCACTGGACACAAAGCCGGCACTCAAATACTCAATGACTGCCCTACGGGCGCCATCAGTGAGATTCACAACTGCGCTAATAACTACGCTCCAAAATATTTCCATCTAAGCAACTGGATACCCATACAACGGTGCAGAGAATCAAGTGAATGAAGTTACAGTCACAAACAATATTCTCCACTTTCCAATCGCCAAATGTTAGAACAGCTTTATGGAGACCCATCAGGAAAGACAATGTCACGCCAGTAATGAACTGTAAGACCTACATGTGGTTGTGCCAACCTATTGTCTTTAAAAACCACGCTGACAATGATGGTTAGCACTACTCCCACGCTCGGATGCTCCTCAAGTTGTTTCAGCCTTGACGCAAGGTCAATGGGAATTAAGACGAATAAAGAAATGAAAGCAAGACTGAAACATTTTAATTTGGGGGTCTACCATATTAACTTCTAGCAAATTAAACGGATGGGAGGTTTGCAACCACTGACATCTATAGTTCTCCTGGCTCCCCCTCTTCTCTGTGCCATTAACCTTTGGGGTCTAGCAAAGCTTTGTCCACCTCACTTCAGCCGTGCTTTCCAGGGACTGCAGATCAGTAATTCCACGGCACAGCCAGGCACAAGCGCAGCCAAATCAGAGAAGCAGATGTGAGCCCGTGTAATTGAGAGGTTTCCATCTGCTGCGCTGAAAACTGAGGCCTGAAAGACTTGCATTTTCTTCCTCACACTCGTTCAGAGCTGTTCGGGTTTGGAGAGACCTGCTTACTTACGCCCTCGATTATTTCAGCAAATATCTTCGGCGGCTAACGTTTCCGCCTTTCTTTGCCAACGGTAGGCGGGCGTTTGTGGAAGAGTCTCACATTAAATTTTCACATTCTCAAAGGTGGCAAAAAGCGCAGAGGTGATAATCCCAGACGGGGAAAGTTGACACCCACCCATACACATCCAAGTCCCGGCTTTCTACACACAATCTAGTGATCTCACTAAGACAGCAGATCGTCTACTGGGCGAATGTCAAGACACTAAACTTGCTGGAAGAGACAGAAGAACGGGCCTATGAAGTAGAAGCAGCAAAGGATTTTAGTGCTGAGCTAAAAAATACGTGTTGTGTATACTTTAGAGAGATTGTAGTCTTTATCTCGGGATTTCCTATAAGTTGCTGGCCTATTCCGGTGACTATCCAGGTGAAACGGATATGTGAAAACACGGGAATACATGAACTTTTGGCTAAGTCTGATCGTGATCCACCGAGCTCCCATGGAAAGCAAAAGTGGTCCTCGGGTTATTCTCATCGATCTGTAGACATTTTCCTTATTGCTTCTCACTTGCACCACTTCGTGAAATACTTTTCAAAGTGTGGTGCCCGGACCGCCTCTATCAGAATCGCTTGAAGTGCCCATTCAAAATGCTTACTCCCAGGCTTGACCCCAATCCCAATGAGAACGTCGTCCTGGGACCCTAAACACGCGTCATTACAAGCATGCTCCCCAGAAGACACTAACTGGTATCTTTTCTTATATGCCGCTTCCACTTTTTGAAAACTGACCAATACTATTATGACCAATCTGACATTTCCAAATGCCTTCAAGGTGGCTGGCGATGCTGCGACCGGAAGGGAGAAATCATGCTCACCTCAGGAAACGCCTCAAGAACCAGGCAGGGAAAACGGCTGGAGGTCGCGCCTTTAGGGGATATCACCTCTGTTTTCAAACAATGGTATATTTCTCGAACTAATTTTTTAAATGTTCACCGTTTTATTTTATTTCTTTGTTTTGTTTGTTTAGTTCATCCTTACCAAGGATATTTCCCCCTTGATTTTGGGAGAGAGTAGAAGGGTAGGGGAGAGACACAGAGAGAGAAACATCGATGTGAGAGAGACACATCGATTGACTGCCTCCTGCACACGCCCTGACCAGGGCGGAGGATTGAGCTTGCAAGTGAGGTATGCGCCCTTGACCACAATCAAACCCAGGACCCTTCAATCCACAGTCCGACACTCTGACTGATCTACTGAGCCAAACCAGCTGTTTATCTCTTTAGAGGTCAGAACCTTAGCTAAGTGACCCCACAGGTGCCTCAGTTTCCCCATAATGGGCACACCATCTGCTGCCTTACATTCCCTATAACGCATGTACTGCCATCAACTTCCTGTGTCTTTTGTGAAACCAAACTCACCCCCACTGAAAGTTTCGAATCAGGCCCACAAGATCTTCAATAAAAGCCTTGCAGACAGAGCCCATGACCACCAATTTGTACATTCCTCAGTCTAGGGAAGAAAGCAAGGAGAAAAGTCTACTTTAACTATAAATACCACTCTCAACTAGCTCAGCAGTAAATTGCCGGCATTCTCCCCATTGGCTGCTCGGGGTTAAACTGAGATGCCACAAAGGAGGTGAACCGAGGGTGTCAGAAATCAAAATATTCCATTCTGTAAATATTTTTGAAATAAAATCAAAATGATTAAGAAATAACTTAAAAAGACTCTCATGCTGACTTCCAAAGGTTTCTGAAAATTCAAAAGTGCCAGAGGCCTTTTCTTCTGTAGCAGATTGTTTTTCAAACGCGGCTCCCAAGCGAGTGGTGCCGCCATTTGTGTCAGCTAATTCGTCAACGCAGCACATTTCCTGCAAATCCTGGGAGGAGGCACCGCAAGCAGGACCGCTAGCATCTGGCATTGATCCTCTCTGACCCCATGACAACAGAGACCAAGACCAGTAGTGTATAATCCATTACGATACAGCTTGAGTGATAGTTGATCCTGAGGTCTTCGAAAGTACAGGATGGAAAATGCCAAAGGTTTTTTATTTATATATATCTATATACCTAGATAGCTACTTTAAACATTTCTATATAATTTGTAGGTATTTATAGATAATATAAACTTACTAAATACAGATATATCCATAGATGAATAGATATCCATGTGAACGCAAGAGATCTAAAATTAAAAATCCCATTGCACTGCTATGTATATACATATACACACATACAATGTGCATATATATGTATATATGTAAATACATATATAAATCACCATATCTAAAGCACAGATTTCTTGAGAGCAAGGATCCCACCAGTTTCACAAATAGGCATTGCTCATGCAACTTGCAAACGCGTGAGCAGTGCTGAACAGAATAAACAAAGATCCAGTCCACCGTAAGCAGAAATTATCACTCAGTTACTAAAACTAAATCATGCTCTTGCTCTGGAGGGGTTTTATCCTAGGGCTGGGACTATGACATCCTGCTGGGATTCAAGTACCCAACAGCAAATGAGGTGGCATGATTTTCTCTTGCTTTTTCAACAGCTGAAGAAGAGTGAGGAAGGCAGTGTAACCTGTATAATCGCTCCACCTACCTTGACCCAGGAGCTGTTACTGCTTAAAAACATTACCTTTTGGGTTAAATGAAATGAGGTATATCCATACAAAGAACTATTACTCAGCACTAAAAAAGGAATGAAGGACCGATAACATGCTGCAACATACGTGAACCTTTCATGATGCTCACTGAAAGAAACCAGTCACAAAAGACCATATATTGTATGATTCCATTTATATGAACTGTCCAGAATATGCAGATCTATAGAGACAGAAAGTAGAATAGCTTACTAGGAGGAGGAGAGAGAAATGGAGAGTGACTACAAGATTTCTTTAGAGAGTGATGAAAATGTTCTAAACTTAGATCATGGTGATGTCGCAAACTCTGTGAATATAGGAAAAACTATTGAAACTACACTATAAAGGAGTGAACTTTATGGTATATTAATTACATCTTAGTAAAGTTATTTTTTTTTTTGGGGGGGGGGGGGGATTGTCCTGGCCAATGAGGCTAAATTGGTTGGAGCATCGTTCCATATACCAAAAGGTTGTGGGCTCGATCCCAGTCAAGGCACATATCTAGGTTCAATCCCCAGTTGGGGTGCTGAATCAATCAGGGAAGGGAAATTTTTCTGAAGCCAAAAAGTAAACTGTCTGTCTGTCTGTCTCTCTCTCTCTCTCTCTCTCTCTCTCACACACACACACACACACACACACACACACACACACGCGTGTGCGCGCACACACACTACGGTAAATCAAAACAACTGGAATCCCAATAGGGTGTATATGTGTCCAAATGCTGTCCCTCACATCACTACAGGTTCCCTGACTCCATTACTTGAAAGATAAGTCCATGGTAGGATAGGACCTGGAAGTTTGTTGTTGTTTGTGGTTTTCTCATGACACATGAGATCTAGCACAGCTGGAGATGTGATCATCTTTGAAGGCAGTAGTAAGTATTTTAAAGCCACAAATACTCCCTGAACTGTCTCCACACACCACTGTGGTAGCTATGAGCTGTGACTACCTCTTCTCCCAGCCTGTTTCAAGGGAGTGGGGGATTCATTCTACAACAAGATCACTTAGATAAGATGTGAGGTAGCATTCACATCTTCCATAAAACGAGGTGAAGGGTTGCTAGAACTTCACCAGCAGCCAATGCTCTGTGCAACATATAATGAGTGAGCAAAGCTGAACCAAAAAAGACAAAGCCAGAGATCGTGGGTCTTTCCTAATATAACAACCCAATTATCTCAGCCCTCTACACTAAGGGCTCTGTGATCTCCAATCACACGTTTCCTCACTGCCCATCCTGGTCACAAGCAATGACGTCTGCAGCCGGCAGAGAGATACCATTTAAAAGATGGTAGACTCCATGCTTTCCAAGAAACATACACCTCAGATGTAGTGATTTCATATGTATGCATAATAAAACAAATATATATGTGCGTATATGTACAGTATGTATACATGTGTGTGTCTATGTAGCAGTGAGATTGAAATTTTTATTTTTTTATGAACATGCAAATAAGTGTCAATATTTTCAAAGTAGTCATTCTAGAATGACTTGAACTTACTTATTGAAGATTAAAAAAAAATTGTCACTAATTAGCCCTTCCCAGTTTGGCTCAGTGGACAGAGCAGACCAAAGGGCCATGGGTTCGATTCCCGGCTAAGGACCTGTACCTCAGTTGCAGGTTCATCCCTGGCCCCTGTCAGAAAAAGTAGCTCATGCTTTTATAGGCACACTTAGAACTGTGCCTACAAAAATAGATGTTCTGTAAATGTCATGTGTGTGTGTGTGTGTGTGTAATTACTGGCCACCCTTCAAAATAGTCAAAAGAATGTATCTCAGACCTTGAAAGCAATTTCTAAAAACAACAACAATGTTCTGAGAATGAGGTCATCTAGCATTAGAGTAAATGTGTAATTTTCCAAGGTAACTATTTTGAAGACAAGCTTGGACACCTTGTTAGGTCTGTTTATTTTTAATGTCACACTTTATTTACAGTGAAGATTACCAAATAAAAAGATAAAACTACCAAATGATAACTGTAGATTACAAACTCCACAGATATTCAAGAGAGAATATGAACATCATAAGGCACTGTAGGAGGACAAGCAAGGCATCCTGAGGATTTAAAAGGTGACAGTACAGTTCCTGCCTATAAAAAGTTTCAAGCTGACTTTTATAAAGGGAGGTTGAGCCACACCCTGAAGAATAGATAGCCTTCACACGTCACTGGAAAGGAGCAAGAATGGCTTTCCAAACGGGAGGGAAATGAACAGAACCTAAAGGGAGAATTGTGGACAAACCAGAGAGAACAGAACCTAAAGGGAGAATTGTGGACAAACCAGAGAGAAAGCTTAGGCCCCAAGCTTGACTTCAACCGGCCAGTGGTTGGATGAATCATGACCAAATAAGAAATAAAGCAAAGCAACACTACACTCAAGGAAAGTGCTTCTACAACAGAGACCTCTGTGCCACGTTGGTGTTTCTTCACATCCCCCAATCTGGCTGCCCGCTGGTTTCCATGGTTTGGCTTTACCCATTTGGAAAAACAACTCCTTCTTGGACAACACCAAAATCACTACCTCTGCCCTGAAATTAAACAAGAAAATATACATATTCCAGCCTCTAACTTAAATGATAAACTCATCAAAATAGAGGCTGTGTCTTTTTTCACATGGTAGCAATCAGCACTGTTACAATAGGTACTCCAATAAGGAATGCATTACAAGTTAACAATGAAAAAAACACCTTAAAACTGTTTCCTTACCCCGGGTAGGGCTAAAATTTATAAGACTGGCCATATCAAGTACTAGTGAGGACCCAAGCGTTTCCAGAGTCCTTATACACTGCTGGTGGAAAAGCAGGATGGCATAATCACTTTGGAAAGCAGTTAAGCAGTTTCTAAAAAGTTAAACATACCCATTGACCCACCCTGTCCATGCATATGCATCCCAGAGAATCGAGTGCATACATCCACAAAAAGGCTGGTATAAAAATGTTCAGAGGTCAGACCACAAAATGATGTATTAATACCACTGGACCTGTACACCTAAAAATGGTAAAAATGATAATTTTTATGTTAGGTATATTTTACCACAAAAAAAAAAAGTTTAGTCCTAACTGGTTTGGCTCAGTGGATAGAGCGTCAGCCTGCGTGCGGACGGAAAGGTCCCAGGTTCGATTCTGGTCAAGGGCATGTACCTTGGTTGTGGGCACATCCCCAGTAGGAGGTGTGCAGGAGGCAGCTGATCAATGTTCCCCCTCTCATCAATGTTTCTCTCTATTCCTCTCCCTCCCTTTCTGTAAAAATCAATAAAATATATATTTTAAAAAATATGTTTAGAGCAACTTTATTCATAATTACTAAAATTAGAAACCCTGCAAATTTCCATCAGCCTTAGTTGGACTAGTGTAGAGGAGAGACTATTCCATGACATGACCACTGTCTGCCTACTGCCGACGGGGTCCACCAGCCAGGTCCTAGCCAGAACAGAGCCTGCTTCCCAAATCCCCTCAGAGACTGTCTGATCAACCCTACCCTATGCCCCAGGGAGTTCTGGTTTGTTCTGGTTCACAGACTGTGGCCCTCCCAGAGCAAGCAAGCTTTCCTCTCATCGGGGCATGTGATGCCCCAGGACCCGTATCCATCCTACCCAGTCCCCTATAATCCTCAGCCATGCTACTGCAGTGTGGAGTTCACCCATGTCCTCTTGCCACCACGCCCCAAGATGACCCTCGCATGTAAGTTCCCACAATCAACTCTTGATATAATGATGGCGTTATCCGCCTTTGCCCCTAAGTCTCTAGCCCAGGAGAATTATTACCAATCGATAAGCAAATGGTGACATAGTCACACAACAGACTACAGCGCAGCAATACAAAAACTACTGATCCCTGCAACAACGTGAATCCTAAAAATACGTTGGGCACAAGAAGTTGGGATCAAATGATTCTATGTGCATGAAGCTCAAGAGCAGGCGAAACTAATCTATGAATGTAGGAGTCAGAAGAGCCCTGGTTATCTTGGGGAGGGTGTGCATTGACTAGCAAGGAAGCTTGAAGGAGCTTTCTGGGGCAAGGGGAAAGTTCCATATCTTGATCCAGGTGATGGTTAGAAAAGGTATTAAAAACACAGGAAAAAATTAATGAAGACATGCCCTTAGGATTTGCCCCAATCAACAACGCCTCAATGAAAATAAAAGGAAGAAGGAAAAAAAAAAAAAAAAAAAAGCCCGACATGGGAACTCCCCAGTCCATGTGTCCACATCAAGCCCAGGGCTCACCTTTTGTCGCCCTCACCAAATACTCCATTATCACAAGGTAGGAGCCCGCCCCCACCCCAACCTCCCCGGTGTACTGTAGGATCTATCCCATTCGGGCCATATTTTTTAAGGTCTGACCAGAGTAGTTGAAGAACATACAACCTATCTATTGATTTTTGGGGGCCTTTTTAAAATTCATTAAATTGTTTTTATTCTAAATATATTTTATTCCTATCAGAACCCAAATGACCATTTGACAGTGCTTTGGGTTTTGTTACGTTAATAATACTACAGGAAATGCTAGTTCCCAATATAACAGAAAGGTCATCATGGAGTGAGGTATCTGGACTCGCTGACCACAATTAGTAAAGAGTCCACACTTTTATATGCAAGTTTTCTTAGCATATTCTATGCTTTTAAATTCTTTACAAGTCCATGAAAACAATAAATCATCCACTCCAATCTATATTCTGAAGTTTGAAAATAAAAGCTGTTCCTTTTAAGTATGGATTCAACTAAATAGTAAGTCAGCTACCTATAATAAGACTCTACCTATAATAACAACAGTTTTCATAATCTGTTATTACCTTCTTTATTTACTTACTACCTATTGTCTGTCTCCCCTGTTAGAATGTAAGCTCCAAAAAGTCAGGAATTTTGCTGTCTGTATATCCCCAGTCCGTAAAACAGTGTCTAACACATAATAGGTATTAAATATTTTCCCCATAAAAATGACCAGTTCATTTAATAGACCATCTAGAGTGAAGTAATTAGAAAGCAAGACTGAGTAAGAGCAGTTACTTTCAATCAACCAGCCCACTTCAAATGTTTCTCTACAGAAACTGAGCCTTCAAGTGGTTTTCTTTTGTTTCTCCTCCTCTTGTTTGTATCACTTTCCCAGTTATCTTTCCTTCCTCTAAGAACAGTCTAAGAGTTAGCAAACTCACTTGTGTTACCAGCGGAGTATCCCCAGGTCAATCACACACAATGTCAGCGTTCCTTTATCGTTAATGAAAAGACTGGAGCAGATTCGTGCATTCCCAGATACCATGGTGCTTAGTGCTGAGGATAAAGAGAAGAAAGGCCAAGTCCTAGCCCTTCCAGAGCCAGGCAGACAGAGGAGTAGGTCACACAGAGATGATTCCCCCACAGAGCATGCATGGTGTGCCATGAAACCACCAACACGACACCTAATCACACCGAGGAGGTAGTGGCAGGAGGGTCAATTTACAGACGTCTCGGCACCTCCGGGATGACTAGTAGCCAAGCGAAAGGGCAGTGGGATGTCAGACAGCGGTAATGGCTCACTCAAAGGAAGTGGTTTGATGTACCTGGACTACTGGCTGTGGGTGAAGGAACGGTGAAAGATAAGGATGTGGGTGAGGCCATGGCATGGTGGGAGGCAAGGCTGGAGAGGTGAACAGGGAATGGTACTCCAGTAAAATCATGGATGGTATGTCCAGAACTGAACAAGGTAAGAGGCTGTGGTCCGTTATGGGTTATTATAGTAACAAAGAAGAAAAAGAGTGAAGACCTAAGAGTTCCTAGGACCTCTTCGGCTTCTCGTTCGACAATATTGTTTGTTCCTACGTGGCCATTCTTGCCCAGACTAGTATCTCCAGCAGCGTCCTTTCCTCTGAGATCCAGACCGGTATACGCAACCTTCTAAAATTTATCTCTTCTCTGAAACCTCAAACTTCCTTCAAACTCAACACATTCAAAACTCAGCCCATGATCTCACCCCAGAACCCAGCCTTCTGCCTGTGTCTCCTCTCTGCAAATGGGAGCCCCATCCATCCACCTGGGTAATGGAAACCTGGGGAGCGCCCTCAACGCCTCCTAAGTCTCCCCCCTCATCCCCTGCTTCAGTCTAGCACCATGTCCTGAAAGTTTCCTCTCCAAACATCTCTTAGCTCTATCCGCTTCTGTCCCACCACACAACCACCACCATCATTTGGGTAATCACCCTCTCTGGCCTAAACCACCGCAAACAGGTTCACATCCTTTCCTAACACTTCTACATCCTCCCCTCATTCCCTTTCCATCTGTTCTCAAGCTGCACCCATAGACTGTTATGTTGATCAACTTGCCTCACGCCTTAAGCCCTCCTACCCACCACCAGGAGCTCCATCAAGGTCCTGTCAAAGTTGCTCACCTGCAGCTCATTCCCCAAGGAGTGGGTATTCAGTAAGTATTTGGCTCAAGGGGGAAAAGAAGGAATCTAAGGAGTCGGCACCAAACGGCACAGCGATGGACGAAGGTGAGGACTAGAAGTGTCCATTGAATTTGCACCAGGATATCATCTAGTCACCTGGCCCAGAACAACTTCCATGGCATTGTGGGCACAGAAATCAGATGACAGTGGAGCAAGAAGAGAATGGGCAGGAAGGAAGTAGAAACATATTGATGTTCTTCTTCCTTGGATGGCAAGGAAGAAGGTCGAATGGCTGTAGGTGAACAACAAGGTTTAAGGATGGGTTTGCTTTTGTCTTAAAATTGGGAGAGACTTGGGCATGAACAGATGATGAAGAGAAAGACCTCGGGGAGGAAAAAGAGGAAATTAGGAAAGAAAGAGATCACTGATATGTCCCTGAGGCCAGAAGGGTCGGGACTTGTGAGAGCCAAAAGAAGAGTTAGCCTTTCTCTGACCCAAGGCAGTGATCCACAAACAGAGGTTCCAGAGCCACATGCGGCTCTTTGGCCCCTTGAGTGTTCTAACGCCACTTCTTCAAATTAGACTCACCCAGGCCGAAAAGACTTCTGCGGATGGGCCACGACGTTCCAATCGCACTGTATGTGCGTGCCCGCACGTGGTATTTTGTGGAAGAGCCACACTCAAGGGGCCAAAGAGCCACATGTGGCTCTCGAGCCGAGGTTTGCCGACCACTGCCTTAAGGGAAAGAAAAGAGGGATGGAGTTGGATCTGGGAACAGTCTGCAGGTGGGAAAGTCAAAAAGATGCGGTGGTTCCTCTGTTTCTCCATTTTCTTCTTAAATGACTCGTAAGAATTCTTCCAGCTAAGAAGGCACTTACTTCTCTTGCTTGGACAAGTAAAGTGTGCATATGGCTATGTGTATTCTATGCATTTTTTCCTGGTGGTGTATTTGTCACAGAACACCAAGAGCAATGGCTGATGTCTACTGTTAGTTCTGGAGCTCAATCACTTCACCCCATCCCTCCCTCCTACCAATATCGGTCATCTCTTGTTGGTATAGAACCTCTAACCGAAGAGGGCTCCCACCATAGCCTCCAGCAACTGGTGGTAATTGTTCCCCAGGGTGAATTCAGCAGCGCGGAGCTAGAAAACTTTACGTAGGTTTTATACCCAGAATGACTACTATTTTCCATCCCTTTTACCCCCTACTCAATAGAACTTAAAACCTGATACAGCTGCTATTACATATTCCTTTTAAAAAGCTACCAAATCCCTCTCATGGGTGACTTTCCGCACTGGCAAAGAGGCTACAGCTTTTCAGCGGTGAAATAAAACCAGGGTTCTCGGTGGGGTCAGCCAATCGTTTATCAGTTACTCATCAGGAAAACAATGGCGTCAAAGGACACACAGAGCAAGAATGGGAGGGAAGGGGTACGGGGAAAAAGCTGCTGACATTAAAACGAAATGTAAAATTAATCCCTTGTCGCTTTAATAGCGCAGCCACATAATGTTTGTTTTCAAGGGGGGCGGGGTGGGGGGAGACACCCAGAAATGTGCACTCATCTCTCCCTGCACCGCTATCGGGAAGACGCCCAGGCTCGGGCCAGCTGGACGTGGGGTGGTGTAAACAAGTTGGCTGGCTAAGTTGCTTGGCAGAGTGCATCTGCATCAAACCATTCCACTCCGGAATTCGCTCTATTAAAACCGAGTCATTAGCCAAGAAGAATCAGCAGGCAACGACGTCCATGCAAAGCAGATATAAAATAAAAATCAAGAGCCATGCATATGGATGATTCATTTTCATTCACAACGTTAGATGGTGCACAAGGCAAACTATTGTTTCCGATCTCGGCTGCTCCCTAACAGCCATCCCTGTACAATGCGGAGTATTGTCTCAACATTGGAACAATTTGAGCTTTTTTTTCCTCTGTGTATCTGAAAGTCCCTGGATTAGCATCCAAAGAAACCTGGCGCCGCAACAAAGCTGACTTGTAGCAAGTCCCAGCCCCTAAGCAA
This sequence comes from Vespertilio murinus, assembly GCA_963924515.1. Classification (NCBI taxonomy): domain Eukaryota; kingdom Metazoa; phylum Chordata; class Mammalia; order Chiroptera; family Vespertilionidae; genus Vespertilio; species Vespertilio murinus. The sequence goes on along the minus strand of OZ004715.1, from coordinate 32,852,838 downwards.
ATTGCTTATTAATGCAGCACTGCAGCCGCTGGTCAGAGCCTCACGAATAAGCCAGCTATGCATCTCCAGAAGTGTCCCCACGCTTTACGCTCCTCAAAACAGTGCAGAATTTTTCTAACCCCTAACTTTCCAATGCAGCATGGATGGTGGAGGGCTTCAACAGGTGGTGAAGCCACACGCAAAATGCTGAGTGGGAAAAAAAATAGCTCAGACCAAAGTGTCCCCAGGGCTGGGCAGCGCAGCAGCGGGTAGGTAGAAGGAAGGTGGGACCTCCACATGTAGCCCTCAGCCAAGCTTCCCCAGACTAAGGTAAGCTGGCATCACACGGGAACAACAGCCTCGTCAGACATGTCCACTGCTTGCAAAGACCTCACAATCAGAGATGCAACGGATGATTTACAGGGTCATCCCAATTACATAAGGCAAAAAAAAACCAAAAACAAAACAAAACAAAAAAAAACCAACTAGGCGAATTTGTTTAGAATTGCATACGTACGTAGTCAAGTATTTTTTAAAAAAGCAAATTATGCTTGCAATGACCTCTTAGACTTGGAGAAACTGTGATTGGATTTATTTTTTTACAGATTTCGTGCACATTTATGTATATACTAGTGGCCTGGTGCATGAAATTTGTGCACGGGGGTGGGCGGTGTCCCTCAGCCCAGCCTGCACCCTCTCCAATCTGGGACCCCTCCAAGGACGCACTACTGACGGTTTATAGGGATCGGGCCTAAACCGGCAGTCAGACATCCCTCTTGCAATCTGGGACTGCTGGCTCCTAACCGCTCACCTGCCTACCTGATTGCCCCTAACCACTTTGCCTGCCAGCCTGCTCGCCCCAACTGCCCCCCCCCACCGGCCTGCTCACCCCCAAATGCCTCCCGTCCAGTCTGCTCACCCCCAACTGCCCCGCCCTTGCTGGCCTGCTCACCTCTACCTTACCCCCCACTGGCCTGCTCACTCCAAACTGCACCCCGCTGCTATCCTGATTACCTCCAACTGACACCCACTGACAACCACTGACAACCTGCTTGGCCCCAACTGGCTCCCCTGCTGGTCAGCTCACCCCCAACTGCCCAGCCCCTCCCCCCGGCCTGATCACCCTCAACTGTTGTCCCATCCTGGCCTGATCACCCACAAATGCACTCCCCTCCTGGCCTCTAACCACCTCTACCTCAGCCCCACCACCATGGATTTGTCCAGAAGAACGTCTGGAAGGTCTCTTGGAAAGTCTCCCTAATTAGCATATTACCCTTTTATTAGTATAGATGATACACTCCGTATTAGAAACTGTTGAGAAGGACAAAGAGGCAGCGTCAGTCAGTAACAGACAGAGATCAACCCCAAGACCTAATGCACTCCTTCGCCGAGTGCAGGCATCCCACGGACGCTTAGGAAAATGGAGCCTGGGTGACAAAGGACAGCAGTGAGTCTCCTCTGGTCACTTACTAAATATATTCCACTTTGTCATGTTTCCAGACTTCTTTGCAAACAAATGGGTGAGATGTTAAGAGTTCCGAAAGATCATAAAAATAGCAACAAATGAAGGAGAACTTTAAGAATGGATTTCCTATTTTATGAAGGGTCAATAAACATTCTTCCAACGAGTAGGGATTAACATAGTTGGGATTAAAACATACCCTGTATACAATAGTCTGAAATTAAAACAATCTACAAAATTATTATTTTGTAGATGCAGAACAGGCAAGATAAAGCAAACTGATGGAAATACGTCCTTAGAACTCAGAACATGCAATATTCAGGAAGGTAAAGAGAGAAAGAGGGAGAAGGGAGGGTGAGAAAGGGAAAGGGAGGGAGAGAGAGGGAGAAGGAAGGAAGGAAGGAAGGAAGGAAGGAAGGAAGCAAGGAAGGGAAAGGAAAGGAGGGATGGAGAAAGGGAGGGATGGAAGGAGGGAGGGAGGGAGGGAGGGAGGGAGGGAGGGAGGGAGGGAGGGAGGGAAGGAGAAAGTAAAATCATTTCCAGACTCTGGCTTTAAAATTAAATGCCCACGGCTGAAGTGTTGGGGCGGGAGGACCTGATGGACGAGTTCATTAAAAAACAGAAGAGGGACAGAGACTGTTCTGCTTGACAAACCGACGTTGCTGAGCGAGACTAGAGTAGTTCGAATGAACTCACCAGCCAATACATAGATACCACTAAATATAAACAGTCCCTGAACAAATGTTAACATATAGAGAGATGAAACAGAGCCAGGAACAACCCCTGGTAAGGCTGGTTTATACGCCTGTGTACATGCAGAAGTGCTAAATCTGGATCCAATTTCTTCATGAGAAAACCCAGTTTTCTGCAACATCCTCACGATCCCAGAGGGAATTTCTTTTTATCTTATGGCATGTTTTTTGTTGTGGGGTGTGTGTGTGTGTGTGTGTGTGTGTGTCTTTTTTTTTTTTTTTTTTTAATCTTCACAGCAAACCAACTTAAGCTCCCTAGGAGAAGGCCATGCAGACAATAGGGAAGGGAAGGGAAGGAGGAAGGAAGAGAAATCTGCCTTCCCAAACAAAGCCATGCGCAGACTCCAGAAGGTAAACAGCCAAGTAAAATAATCCTTCCAGCAGAAGACAGAGAAACAGGGTGGGGAGCTGGGAGGAAGGAGGGTATAATCACACCTTCCCTCCACAGACTGTAATTAGAAGACACACACGCGGGCCAGGTCTCTCTCAGGAGCGCTCCTGGGCTCACCTGGGCCTGTTTTAGTCATCAGGCTCCTCCCCGGTCTCTCTCCCGCTCCACTCCCCCTCTCCCTCCTCCCTCCTCCCTCCTCCCTCTCTCCCACAAACAAAAAAAAAGCTAACGTAAAATGAGTTTCCACAGCAAAACAGTTGCAGATGTTCTACCTTGGAACATACCCCTGGATCAAGGGCCGGGTCACCTGACACACAGGGCAGGGGACCAGAGGCTGGGCGGAACGGCTCGGCTCCGTGGCCTCCTCACCTCCTCAGTGCCCACCCCACGCTCCAAGGTTCCTGAGGCCTCTGGGCCCAGGAGACAAAGAACTGTGAGGCCAGGACGCCACTGTAACTGCCCGTGGTCAGACTGGCAGAAGAGAGAACCCTCACCCACCCAGCCTTGCTCGCATCCCTAGCGGGGTCTCACTCACTCAACAGCTCCTGTGTGCGTGTTCCCTTCCAATTCCAGAAAAATCTATGTAAACGCAGCCTGTGATGAGACAGGTGATAATTACGTCCCTAAAACAACCAGCGGCTCTCAAAGGTGAGGGGCTTAGAATGTTCTTTTCTTAAGCGTTCAGATGATCATAATACGCCATTTGTTTTTACTTTCTCCCAGTATAAATCACACTGCTGAGTTAGAGGGGAGAATTCTTCTACCAAATTACACACTAATGGCTCTTAACCCGCAATTAAAGCATCACCAGCAGCAGCTTAAAGCCACAGCCAGCCCTGAGCACATTTATTAGGACCTGGGTTTTCAGCACCAAGTAATTATGTAAATACAGCCACCAGCCATCTTGCGAGGGGGCCATGGTCTCACCAGCTCCCGGCTCCCTCGGGGAGGTGCTCTCTCTGAACTGACATCACACGGGGCCTCCTCTGCACCATCAGGAAAACCGGTAAAGCAAACACACGAACCATGGCAGCAAAGCAATCAAATGTCAACGAGGCTGGTCACCTGGAGTTCTCATCACCGTCTTCCCTGGACAGCAAACTGCCTGGAAACCTGGACCAGCGACGGCTTCAGAGCCGGGAAGAGCCCAGAACAGGAGCTGTGATCCAGAACATGCCCGCCCTGGGCCTGCGACGGGCCCTGGGACCGAGCTTGTTCTCCAACATCGAGGAGCAAGTAAGGAACGAAGGAGAGGAAGACATGAAATGATTCTGGAGAGGCAGTGCAGTCTAGAACAGGGGTGGGCAAACTTTTTGACTGGAGGGCCACCATGGGTTCTTACACTGGACCGGAGGGCCGGAACAAAAGCAACCTGACCATGCTGGCACTCTCATCTTGGGCTGCTGGTGAAGGAGCGGAGGGGAGAGCAAGAGAACCCTCCGCTCTTTCGGCTTCGCAGGCCGGATAGAACAGCCGAACGGGCCGTAGTTTGCCCACGGCTGGTCTAGAACAATCATGGAACCATCAAAACCACAGGCTGGGCTCTCTCGGCAATTCAATTCTGTTACAAACTTTCTGAATAAACACGGACAGACAATTTGCCTCACCGTTGCCTCAACTTCGTTGGCAAAAACAAGGCAAACGTATTAAGTCAGTGGTCTGCAAACTCATTGGTCAACAGAGCCAAATATCAACAGCACAGTGACTGAAATTTCTTTTTTTGAGAGCCGGAAACCGACTTCCGCACATTGGGTGCCCGCACGTGGAATTTTGTGGGAGAGCCGCACTCCAGGGGCCAAAGAGCCGCGTGTGGCTCTCGAGCTGCAGTTTGCCGACCACCGTCATAAGTGATGGCAAACAAAGCCTTGTATAGCTCTGCAAATGATGAGAAAATTAAAGAATGCGAGATTGTATAAAGCCAAGGGCTAAATTACACAGTAGGGGCTACGACCGCTATTGGGAAAGACTTTGTTGACTTTTGAGTCAGCCACTTGCCCAGAGCATCAGGCACCGCATCAGGCACTGAGGGGCCAGGACTGGGAGGGCACCGTGACCTGTGACCGTGACCAACAACAAAGCCCTCCCAGCCTTCATCAGCCTCTCCATCGCCCCGGGCAATGCTCTCAGCATTCTCCGGGGACTTCAGCAGGGAAGGAAGGATAGCTGGGGCTGGGTCAGAACCTTTCCGTGGAGATGGGAGGCAAAACTGGGTGCAAATGGTACACTCTGGACATGCAGCGAGGAGGTGTTAACTGCTGAGGACTGCAGCAGCGAGCCACGAGATTTTCACACCGACACAGTAACACAAGCAAGAGTTCTGCTCAGTTTCCAGACATTGGTCAGACTTAAGATTCCTTCTGCCCTCTGCCAATCTTCTCCTCCTGCCCCAGTGAGTCCCTCCACCCCAAAGCTGTGGTTCATTTCCTCCTGTGTTCTCTTTTCAGTGCCGCTCCTGGAGGACTCTGGCTGAGAGTCGGGGGGCCAGCGAGCAGTCGCCGCACAGAGTCCACATCGGAGCCACGCAGAGTCCGCTCTCAGTCTGGGGTTTTTGTTTAAATATATTTTATTGATATTTTACAGAGAGGAACGGAGAGAGAGAGAGAGCTAGAAACGTCGATGAGAGAGAAACATCGACCAGCTGCCTCTTGCACACCCCCTACCGGGGATGTGCCCGCAGCCAATGTACATGCCCTTGACCGGAATCGAACCCGGGACCTTTCAGTCCGCAGACCAACGCTCTATCCACTGAGCCAACCCGGTTTCGGCTCAGCCTGGGATTTTTAGAAAAACATTGTATACTCTACTTGGCTTAAAAAAAAAAAAAGACCTATTTGTATCTAAATTGCCAGAGAAGTTAAAGAAAGACGGTGCAGGCACATGGTTTATTTCACAGAGTGTGTGATACAACCAAGGGATACAATATAACTAACCGAGAGAATAAGAATAACCATCCACACATCCTGACGTTTAGGACTGAAAATTCCGAAAACGCAGACCGTGCCTGTGCTGTAAGTGAAATCAAACGCTGTCCACCAACTGTACATTCCATTTTCCAAATAACTCCCCTGGAATGCTGCTGAGCTGATCCGTTTACTACAAACATTCCCAGAGCGCTGGATACTTAAAGGCACAGTAACCGCTCCAGCTTCTCCTACCAGAAAATTTTCCATCCAGGACTGATGCCCGTCTTCAAAAAAACACCCTTCTGAGTGCAGGGCAGATGTGTGTGCGCGCGGTGTTTACAATGAGAAAACCACCGGGACATAAACAGCCCCCTGTACACACCACTCACACTGTGCTGCGCTTTCCTCCGCCGCCCGCGTATTTACTTTGGTGTTAGAATAATGTTAACGTTCATAATAAGGAAAATGGCAGCAGATGTTTAAACCAAACAGACTTCTATAGCATGGCACCGCGCATATCTCCTTGACGACTTTCAAAATCAAGAGTTTTCTTCCCTCACCAACGGGGAGGGGGGCGAGGAGACAAGACGCGTGTATCTCACACACTCCCAAACTCCCAAAACAAGAAATCAACCACACGCTTTTCCTCACCACCACCACCTGGACACATAAAACATTAATGTGGTGTCAATTTCCTAGCCATCTTTCTGTTCCCCGCTTATACGGACCCATTATAGTTTGTTTTGAAAATATCATAGTCCTCAGTGATAAAACAGGAACCAGGAACGGCCTTAAAAGTTAATTTCTTGTTCACTTAAAAAAGTTTAAAAACTGCAGTAATTTCACAGGAAACAAACCCAAAACTCAATCAGTTGCTGTTGAGACCGTTCTGAAGAAATCTGCCTTTTTAAATGGGTGACCTCAGATCAGAAGCAAGAGGATCCTTACAGCGGCAGATTCAAAGAAAGCAATTCATCAAAATGCTCATTAGTGGAACAAGTAGGAGGGGGAGGGGAAAAAACAAACAAAACACAACACAACACTTAAATCTGAAAACCCATAGAGTTGAAAAAAGAATAAAAAAAGGCATGAATGAGATCCCCCCCCCCCTTGAAGGGGGAAGGATAAATTTTCAACTGATTAGGCAACAGGCCCGAGATTTTTTTTTTTTTACATGAAAAATACGAGTGGATTGGCTCACCCTCCCAAGTTTCCTCAATGTTTTCTTTTCTTTTTCTTTTTTTTTTTTCTTTTTTAAGAGAAACGTTCCGATCGCTACAGGAGAAAACATGGAAACAGCTCTTGCTGAATCAGAAAGGACACGTCTCCTTCTTACAACAGAAAACACTCCCCTCGCCAGGCCGAATTCGCGGGGAGAGGCACCGCTGGCCACTCAAACCCAGGCCATTACCACTTCTTCAAACTGCACGTAGATAATGTTCCCACAGACCCACAGATCACTTTTCCTCCTCTGACTGCCACAGGGACAGCCTGAAACAACACAGCACAGTAGGGGCACATCGGATGGTGCACTAAGCGGTAATAAACCATAAGAATTCAGAGCTTATTTTTGCCTTTTTTTTTTTTTTTTTAAGCCTTTCTGGTTTAGCGTGTTGTGCAATCGCTTCCACAAGGGACCGGAGTGTGGAGCGAACATCCTTCAGTGTCAGAACTCTCCGGGGCTGTACAGGAAATGGGAAGTCAGACAAAGAGCCAGTCTTTTTTGCTCGGTGACATGGGTGCCCCCTTCCAGCCCCCCAAACTGAATAGAAGAAGAAAAAAAGCCCTTCATTGTTTGGGACAATGGGCCCGGGGAAACAAAAAACTCACTGTTAACTTTTCTGTTCCTCAGCCACGCGAAAAACCCAAAAAGCGCTGTTTGTAATGCAACACGGATACTTATAGAGATGGTGTAGGTTTAAAATGAGTTTTATCAGGGCAAAACCACCACCACCACCAAAAAGAAACAAATAAATAAAATAATAATAATAATAATAAATCGCGGCACACTGAACTTTTTGCTTGGCTTCTAGAAGTTCTCCCCCTAAAGAAAGCACCAACAGAAACGAAACGTAATGGCCTTATAAAGAATTAAACACCTCAAGTAGTGAGGGAGTGTATGCTGCTAGCGGGCACATAGAGCAAACTTCTTGCAGTTTATGGCTCGCCCCCTCCCCACCCCCGGCCGTCACCACTGTACCCCTGGAGGCCCAGCTAACTGAACAACACACTTTGAAAACGGAAAACACACAGTACAGGGTAACTCCTGGCCTCCCAAAGCAACCCTCAGAGCCCCAAGAAAGAGAACAAAAAGCAGCTAGCGCCACGGGAGGCACGCCGAGCCCCGCTGGGGAGGAGTGGCCTTCGCGAAAAGCCACAGGAGGGCCAGCCCTACCTACCTTCGTAGCACAGAATGCCGATGTTGTTGTTCATCTTGTCCAGGTACTGGTAGTTCAACAGGTCCATCTTCATCAACAGCATTTATCGGGCTCAAGCGCGGAAAACCAGCTCTTTGCTTTGTGGCCCTCCCCCCCCCCCAAAAAAAAACAAAACAACAAAAACAAAAAAAAGAAGAGTGTTCGCTTCAAAAAAAAAAAATCAATGGTTGCTGAGTAGCTCCTGGCTCTTAAAAACTTCACCAAGACGGAGGAGGCCCGGCCTCAGAGGATCAAAACAAAAGTATGTAAAAGTTTTTTACCCAAAAAAAAAAAAAAAGGCACACACACAGAGGCGCGCGCGCGCGCAAGACACGGTGGGGCTCGCACAACAAAACCCCTCCAGGGCTGGGTGTAGCCAACGGTGTTGGTATCCTCAGCCCAGCTTGCAGGGACCGCCTGGGCGGGCCGTCCTCACAGGCCGGTGCGGCCCCGGCGCGGAGAGGGGGCGAGGGCGGAGCGCGCGGCGCACATTGCCCAGCACAAAGCCCGCGCCCGCCCGCCCGCAGCCGCCGCCGCCGCCGCCGCTGCCCGCTCACAGCGCCGACATGCCGGCTATGCGCGGTATGGCTCCTCCCCCTCCTCCTTCCCCTCCTCCTCCTCCTCCTCCCCCTCCTCCTCCTTCCCCTCCCCGCGCAGGCGCACCGCCTCCCCGGCTCCGCGAATGTCAGGGATGTTTTCTGCACAAGATCAGCCTCCAAACGTACCCAGTGTTTGAAAGCCAGGGAGAGAGAGAGGGAGGAGGTGGAGAGAGAGGGAGGAGGTGGAGAGAGAGGGAGGAGGTGGAGAGAGAGGGAGGAGGTGGAGAGAGAGGGAGGAGGTGGAGAGAGAGGGAGGAGGTGGAGAGAGAGGGAGGAGGTGGAGAGAGAGGGAGGAGGTGGAGAGTCCCCTAACGCGGGGCCCCCGGCGGCAGAGCTGCTCAGGACAGGAAGCAGCCCTGCCTGCCACTTGGAAACCTTAGGAGGGGAGAGAGAGAGAAAAGAAGAAAAAACCCAGGAAGTTTCTTTTTCGGGAGCTGAGTAAAAAGTTAAAAAAAAAATAAAAAATAAAATCTCCGTCATGGAAGCAAACTTGCTCGGAATTTAACCCTGGTGTAACTTCTCCTCTGGGTTTCATGCGCTCAGTGTGGGTGTGTTGCTTCGGTATGTAGACCAGACATAGTTTGCACGGTTTTTCTTTCATTTTAAAACCGTTGTGTGTTTTTTTTATCATGTCCATTTACATTTTGTCTGAATGTCTAAATTCGTGCTGGGAATGCCGCATCGCATTTCTCTCATTACCCTCGGAGCTCATGTGGACTGAACGCATGTGGACTGGGCAGGGAGGAGGGTATCACCTTTTTCCAATAGAGGAAACTGAGGCTCCGAGGGAGTAAAGGACTATACTTTCAGAGTGTTTTCTTCCCCTAATATTAAAACCTTCACAAATAGAGGGGGTGGTAAGGTGTGGGAGGGGGTAAGAGATGAAGAAAGCTGTTCCATCTGCATATTACAGGCTGGTAGCATGATGCCATGCTCCTTACTGGAAGGACGACTTGAGGCTTTAAATTTGCGTCTCCAATACCTAGCCCAGCAAGTAGGCGCTCAAACGTTGCTCACTGAATGAATCACTGAATGTTCAGAAGTCTTCGGCACATGAAAAACACACTAGTAAAATGTGGGGGGTGGGGGGGGGGAGTTTTTGCAGATTGCATCCAGGTTTTGGCACCACAGACTAATAATTTCACCCTAGGAAATGTTTCCATACTGACATCACTGTATGCTACTTGGAGATTTAGAAAATATCAAGGGATACGCCACGGAAGACCTGAAATTTTTCTCTAAAATAAGATTTTAACATATAATTTCAAGGGGCTATATGTTAAAAATTCAGCCACAATCGCATTTAGGGTATAACAGGCACGTTCATGGCAAGCTGTGCTAATCAAGTCTTATCTGGACATTAATGTAGCACTCAAATATAGTCGCCACCACTGCTGCGGTAGTAGTCATTAGGACAGCAGCTGGTGAAGGTGGGCAACAGATAAACCAAGATTTTACAAGCTTTAATTCATAAGGATATTTATTAATGCACCATTGCATATTTATTTACTAACGCTAGACACTAATTAGCAATATTGAAGGGCATGCATACCATCAACTGTCACTGAAATACTTCATGGCGTTTGGTTGAGGGCTGGAAGAAACCCTCCATAGCGTCTACTGTACACAAGATTATTGCACTTCTATAACAATCTCACTCTCCTCAAGTATCAAATTCAACTGATAGCTTTGGAGTACAATCACTGTGCCATATGTTCTCTGCCTCAAGCTCTCAATCAGGAAACAGGAGACGCCATTAGCTCATATCCACTATGGAAGTTGGCCGCACACTGGAATCGGCGCAGAGCTGTTAAAAAGCCCGATGCTGATCTTGAGGGGGTGGGACCAGGGGCCAGGGTCTTTTTTAAAGAGGCCCAGGTGAGGCCCAGCCTGGCAGATCAGTTGGTTGGAGCGTTGTCCTATAGACCAGTGGTCAGCAAACTGGGACTCTTTGGCCCCTTGAGTGTGGCTCTTCCACAAACCACCACGTGCGGGCGCGCACGAACAGTGTGATTGAAGCTTCGTGGCCCATGCACAGAAGTCGGGTTTTAGCTCTCAAAAGAAATTTCAATCGCTGTGCTGTTGCTATTTGGCCCTGTTGACTAATGACCACTGCTACAGACCAAATGATTGAGGGTTCGATTCCTAGGCAGGGCATATACCTAGGCTTCAGATTCCTTCCCCAGTTGATGTGTCTGTCTGTCTGTCTGTCTCTCTCTGTCTCTCCCTCCCTCCCTCCCTAAAAATCAATACACACATGCTTGGGTGAGGACTTTAAGAGAGAGAGAGAGAGAGAGAGAGAGAGAGAGAGCGCGCACGAGAGCCCCAGGTGCTTCTAATATGCAGCCAAGGTTGAGAGCCATTGCTTTAATCTGAGAGAGGGAAATTTACCTGCCTGAAAGTATTTCTATACATACTTATTTTGAGAAGGAAAGCGTTCTTTTTAAAATACTATGACTTAACCAGATTCAAATAATACTATTGTAAAAATAGAGTAAAATATTTAGTAACTTCCCTTTTCATGACTCAGAATCACTTCCAATGCGGTTCTCAGCCTCCAAGTGGCAATTATCTGTATGGACACAGTCCCACGGGTAAACCTTGACGTGTCAGAATGATCTGTGGTAAAACTCCCAGCCCCTAGCCACGTCTTTCCCACTGATCTGGGGCACTAGTGCGGTGCTGAGCGTGATCCCAGGCTAATCACTGGGTTACATTCAAGAACTGCCTGCCACTACCCACAAAAGCAAGATACAAAAAAAACACAGCGAACACTTCAAAACTTTTATAGCAACCTGACAGAGTAATTTCATGTCTCCTAAATATTAATTCTAAATACTAAGGGCTATTTTTTTTTTCATCGTCCTACTTAGTGAGTTTCCCTGCACTCTATAAAGTATCAGTCTGCACTGAAGTGGGCACAGGGATAGCCTGAGAACCAAGTGCTGGGGGACTGCTGGCTGCAACAGGCGGGCCCCTCTGCAACCTGCACCCAGCAAACGCCCGTTCTGCCCTCACGACGTGGCATACACCTCTCTTGTCCTGGGACGCCCCCAATCTTCACCTCCTCCTCCCTCCTACCCTGTCCTGGCACACGGCCCCACATATGTGTTTCTAGCCTCACTAAATCCAGGCGTTCAGAGCAAGGACTGTGCCTTTTTCACAAATGCACGGTCAGTCTGGCATAAGCCTGGCACACAGTAGGCCAACCATAAATACTTGTCAAATGAAAACCACACACTGGATTATCTAATGCAGTGGTTCTCCACCTTTCTAATGCCGCAACCCTTTAATACAGCTCCTCATGTTCTGGCGACCCACAGGTTGAGAACTGCTAGCAGGGTCGCCTAAGACCATCGGAAAACACAGATTATTTACATTACCATTCATAACAGTAGCAGAAATACAGTTATGAAGTAGCAACGAAAATAATTTTATGGTTGGGGGTCACCACAACATGAGGAACTGTATTAAAGGGTTGCGGCATTAGGGAGATTAAGAACCACTGCTCTAATGGGATGTTTCTCAAACTGAATTCTGTCAACATCATTTGGGGACTACAAATTCTCACATCTGGGAAATGCTCATCTGGATGCTGACTGCTCTTCAGGTGACAATCCATGCATTCATTTTAAAATCCGAGTACTAGGAAGTGCTTCTCAAGTTCATTCACAGACTAATGTCTTCATAATTAATGTGCTATCAGGATTGCCTTTAAGTAAATCAAAAAGATGGCGCTAAATTTTATCTTTAAAAAGTCAGGTCAAAACATCTGTTTTTTTAAGAAAGAAGAAATCTGAACTATCAGATATGTAAAACATAAAGCAAAGAACATTTTGAGGCGAAACTAGATAAAGCAAAGGAACACCGGCCGGGCTTTACTTGTATATTTATGAGTATATTTACATATGTAGAAAAAAAGTATGCACATGTACTAGTATTAAAAAGACTGCAAAAAGTAGCAAAATGTTAATACTATCTGTGAGTCATCAGAATTTTTTTTACATTTTTCTGCATTTCTAATTTACTTATAAAAATCACATAAAGATTTACCCTTATGATCAAGGTGAAGGTGAAGGAAGTTCTCTACTTTTTTTAAAAAGCAAGACAGACAGATAATGATGCTGAAACCGGTTTGACTCAGTGGATAGAGTGTTGGTCTGTGGACTAGAAGGTCCCAGGTTCGATTCCAGTCAAGGGCATGTACATTTGTTGTGGGCACATCCCCAGTAGGGGGTGTGCAAGAGGCAGCTGGTCCATGTTTCTCTCTCACCGATGTTTCTATAGCTCTCTATCCCTCTCCCTTCCTCTCTGTAAAAAATCAATAAAGTATTTTTGTTAAAAAGCAGACAGATCATGAGAAAATGGGCCCTAGTAAGACATAAACAATGGACCATGTGTATCTTATGTTTAAATACCATATGTCCTTTTGACTTAGATGTAACAACTAGAGATAATAAAATTCTAGCAGGCATGGCTCAGAGGTTGAGCATCAGTCTATGAGCCAGAAGGTCACGGTTTGATTCCCAGTCAGGGCATAAGCCCAAATTGAAGGCTCAATCCCCAGTAGGGGACATGCAGGAGGCAGCTGATCAATGATTCTCTCTCCTCATTGATGTTTCTGTCTCTCCCCTTCTCCTAAATCAATAAAAACATACTTAAAAAAAAAAGATAACAAAATTCCAAACATTTATCTAAATAAATACCTTTATAAAATTCGAGGATGTTTATGCTGAGGTATCTGTCGTAAAGAACAGTCTTCAGGGAGAAACTCTCTTTACTTCAAGCTTTCAGAGCACACCGGTATGTATGCGCATACTTCCTGTCTTCTACTGTTTACTAATTACTTCATGTACTAGTAGCAATTCCTCAAACTAGACGGTAAGTTTCTGGAGGGAAGGAAAACTAAGCTTCAGTTCTTGGTATAAAGCTCCCACAGTATACAGTAAGTGCTCCATAAGTGTTCGTTATATCAGGGTCTCAGCATCTTTGTGAAATAACGCTGACAGAAGAGAGCCCAGGCTAATCGCTGGGTTAAATTCCAGGCATGTCAAACTCCCGGCCAGTGGACTGAGTGTCTCGTTCATTTAAAGGAAGCATGCGCCACTCCCCCCCCCACCCTCCCCCCCCCACGGCTGAGAGTTTGACATGTTTGTACACTCAACTATTAATTTAGAATAGAATCACCACAACTGTAAGTTGTTTAACAACAAAAGCCAAATTAAGTAAAGTCACTCTCCAAACACTTTTTAAATACTTTCATTAGGGCACTTCCAGAGAAGGGAATGTTTTCATGGTAAGTCTAAGAATAAGCTCCTCAAAGACCCCGGGACATATAAATAATCCTACTCTGCTATGTGGTTCATCTGTTGGGTTCAACTGCTCTCTTCTTCCTGGGATTCTAAACAACCTAGGTATTTAGCTAATTCTTTCATTCTTAAAGTGTTTTTTCCTCCTTACAGCCATGTATTTTTTGAAGAATCGCTTTAACCTGACGTGAATGATCATCCAAACAAACCTCTTACAGAAGGAAGAAAAGAAGTTTTACTAGACCTTGATCTAAACGTCCAGTTAAATTAGAAGCTGGATGTATAAAAACCACTCTAGAATCGACTGCACTGCCAATTACAGGTACATCCCTCAGTATACTATGAACTGTAACAAAATAACGATGATGACGCTTGTAAAAACACTTTATTGGTCAAATCTAATATTTTAATTAGTAAGACAAGGTTGTGAGAAGGAGAGCCCAGAAAAGGATTAAATGAGAACCAAGCATTCAGTAGTGAGAAGGAAGACTTAAGAAACCAAACTCACTTCTCTTTTATATACAAAAGAGAAGGTGGGGCAAAGGTAGGTGTACAGTTGTGAATATGGGAAATAGAGTTTATTCTTGTATCATTATTTAATAGTTAATGTATTATTTTCCATATAAACACTGTAAACCTACTTTTGACCCTCCCTGTATTGTTCAGAATGAAAAGTTCTGTGGCCTCTACTCGAAGGCCGGGTTAAAACCCTACCTTCTCCAAGAACCCCATTAGCTAGGATTAATCTCTTTAGTCCACTGTGTTTTAGGTTTACAGGGTGTCCTTAATTCTTAAAACAGATTATAAAGTAATTTATGTCTCTCTCCCCACCAGATTATAAAGACAGTTTTGCACGCGGTAGGTCTTCAACAACACAGCTGCAGAGTTAACGGAAGATGCCAAAACAATTTTTCAAGTGCCTCAAGTATCAGTGATGTGAACCTGGTATTATTATTAAGTTACCTATGTAATTACATTTTCTTTCAAAGAAAGAATCCCCTAAATATATCATAAAATACTGCTGGTTTCTCTAACTTGGAGTTGTTCACACTGACATGGCGATGAAAACTTTACAGCAGTTTGTCAAATTTTCACAAAAGCAAATGTCATTAAGCATATGTCTTGACTTTTATTGTTTATATAATAGTAACACTTCTAAAGTTTAAACACTTTCAACTGCTATTAAGTAGATACTAGATCATTTACTGTAATATAGTGGGATTTTAGTACAAATATATGTGTGTGTTTTTAAAACACTCAAAGATTTAGACTTTCAATACAACAGCACCCTCTAGGGGTGAATTTTAAAATGCAAAGACCTTTTTGAGAAAGCAAACTCTGATGTACAATATATTTCAAACACAATAAGTCTTTTATCTATATATGCTGAGTGGCCAGATTATGATGATCTCTGAATGCATAATAATCTGGCCACTCAGTACACACACATATATGAGAAACATGCAAATTGACCATCCCTCCACTACACCCACCAGCCAATCAGAGCGGATATGGAAATTAACCCAACAAAGATGACAGTTAATTTGCCTACACAGGCACGGAGTGAAGACTGAAGACAGCAAAGAAGGAAACCAAGCACTACAGAAGAGAGTGAAACTACGGAGAAGCAGGGCAGTGGAGACGTGAGGGAAGAAGCAAGTGGGGTGGCAGGGGGCAGCAGAGAGAGGAGGGAAGCCTGCCTTGGTGGGCTTCGCTCCCTCCTCTGCTTCACTCCAGCCCCAGGAAGCCCTATTCTTGCATGAATCTTTCTGCAATGGGGCTCTAGAAAAATATGTTAGAGGCTTGGTGCATGAATTCGTGCATGGGTGGGATCCGTCCAGCCTGGCCAGGGGGAGGGGACATGGGCAGTTGGCCGGCCTGCCTGCTGGTCAAACTCCTGGTCGAGGAGACAATTTGCGTATTAGCCTTTTATTATATAGGGTATGCACTGAGTGGCCAGATTATTATGCGTTCAGAGATCATAATAATCTAGCCACTCAGTGTGTAGGAAAGGCTAATATGCAAAGTGTCCCCTCAGGAGTTCAACCGCTCACTAGGACATGCTGACCGCCAGGGGACAGTGAGGAACAAAGGAAGGCCCTGATCGGCCCTTGATGACTGGCCAGGTCTAGGGCCAGGTCTAGGCCCCCATGCATGAATTTCGTGGCACTGGGCCTCTAGTCCTATATAATAAAGAGCTAATATGCTAATAAGACCAAACAGCAGAGTGACCATCAGGACGACCTTCTGGATGAATCCAGGGCTGTGAGGGGCTGCAAGGGCCAACCAAGGCAGGGCAGCCGGTGCTGCAAGGGCCGAGCCCCTTGCATGAATTTTGTGCATCGATCCTCTAGTTTTATTTAATAAAAGTCACAGCAAATACAGAAAACACTTTTTAAAAACAGTTAAACCCTCACTAAACTTTTCAAAAATTAAAACTAGTAACAAAACCGCCAAAACCGGTTTGGCTCAGTGGATAGAGCATCGGTCTGAGGACTGAAGGGTCCCAGGTTCGATTCCGGTCAAGGGCATGTACCTTGGTTTCGGGCACATCCCCGGCGAGGGGTGTGCAAGAGGCCAACGTCCCTCTCTCATCGATGTTTCTAGCTCTCTATACCTCTCCCTTCCTCTCTATAAAAAAAATCAATAAAATATATATTTTTTAAAAATATTAACAAAACCAATTCAATTGACATCAAATCACTGAGTGGGAAATCTGCCTTATTAACATGCATTTAAGATGTAAATAGTATTTTGAAGTGCATACCAAGACCCATGCATATGTTTTAAATAAATCCTACTGGGGAGAAATTTAATTAATTGGCATTCCCAAGAAAAGAAATCTCTTGCAAGACACTAGAACTGAATAATATGTAGCACAATCGTTTTCTTGCAAACAAAACTTATAAACTTATTATTTTAGTGGTTTTCATTACTAAAAACAACTTGGACTCAATCATCCCATTAAAAAAGTCCTCACAAATAAAATATTCTGATATTCATTCTCTCACAAATTGTAATTATCCAGATGTACTCCTGCAAATTTGGCTAGAACTAACGTCCATGGTAAAAAGAGAAGAAAGCCAATGGAGAAAAGGTCCTAAATATTTAACATTTGAAGGGCTGAGACCACTGATAGTGCTGATGTTTGACCCAATCTTCAATTAATAGTTCAGTTTGACTTCACAGCACTTCATTACGCAGTATTTTCCACCTTTAGGCTCACCCTTTCAACCAGTTAAGATCCAGTCCAGAAAACAAACCACACACCTGTTATACGAACAGAGAGAATCTAATGCCTTCCCTACCTTGTGCCCTCTTCCCGTAACTGCCCCAGAAGGTAACTACTATCCTAACCTTTAAGAGCATAGACTGGTTCCTAACCACTTTATGTAAGTAGAAGAATATGCCATGTACTCCTCCGCAACTGGATTCTTTCACTTGACATCATGCTTGTGTCATCCTTATTTTCCCGTGTAGCTTAAATAAATCGTTCATTTTCGTTGCTGTATAGTAATCCACTCTCTAATGGAGCATACTTCGTTCTACTATTGGTGGGCATTTAGAGAGTTTCCATTTGGGGGATGATGATAAACAAATACTGCTGCAACAAATATTTAGCACATGCCTTTGTGAGTATATTGACCACATTTCTGTTGCATGCGTTCCTAGGAGTGAATACGCTGGGTTATAGAGTATGCACATGTTCAGCTTAAGCAGATATACTGCCAGAGTTTTCCAGTGCAGCTGTACCAATTTATGCCCCTGCCAGCAGTGTATGGGATTTCAGGTGGCTCCACATCCTCGCCAACACTTTGCTACCTTTGCCATCCCCACTACTCTGATAGCTATGGGACAGCCGCATGGCATTTGCACTTCGCACTTCTCTGACCAACAGTAAAAACCCTTGTAAGAGGCAGAGGGAATGGATTCACAGTACCGAACAGAGCAGTAAGGGTCTAGGCCAGTGCCTGTCAATCAAAACAATTTGGCTTCCACCCACCGGAAACGAACATTTGGCAAATGCCTGGTGGTCACAACTGGAGATTTCTACTGCCACCTAGTGTGTGGAGGCCGGGGATGCTGCCCAACGTGCTACAATACACAAGTCCGCTTCCCCGTTACCCAGCACCTACAACAAAGATGGTCTTGGACCAAAATGGCAATAATGCCCCTGTCAGGAAACCCTGGTCAAAGCAAAGCATTATTAGACTTTTTCTCCTTAGCAATATCCATGGCTGATACAGCTCATAGGGTCCATTTCTTATTGTCTCAAAATGTTATTTTCTCCCTGAAGTTGAAGGGATAGGAAGACAAAGGACAAGCCGAAACCAGTTTGGCTCAGTGAATACATAGAGCGTCAGCCTGCGGACTGAAAGGTCCAGGGTTCGATTCCGGTCAAGGGCATGTACCTTGGTTGAAGGCACATCCCCAGTAGGGGGTGTGCAGGAGGCAGCTGATCGATGTTTCTCTCTCATCAGTGTTTCTAACTCTCTCTCCTTCTCCCTTCTTCTCTGTAAAAAAAAAAAAAAATCAATAAAAATATATTTTTAAAAAAAGACGAAGGACAATTACTACATGTTGATCATGGTACTAGGATGACCAACTAGTGCTAGGTTCTTTCACATACCGTGTTTTGTTTTTATCCCTCACAACAATGCTATCATTGTACTAAAATCAGGTAGGCACTATCACTATTTTACAGATGAGGAAACATTAAGAGGCTAAGTACCTTGTCCAAACTGACACAAAGAGCGGTAGATCTGGGATCGGAAGCTAGAATTTCCCACCATACCCAGGATCTTACTTTTAACTAAAAATAAGAAGAGGCCCGGCTGGTGTGGCTCAGTGGTTGAGTGTCAGGAGGTAGGTTCAATTCCTTGTCAGGATGTACATGCTCAGGTTGCATGCATGCTCGATCCCCAGTAGGGGTGTGCAGGAGGCAGCTGATCAACGATCCACTCTCATCATTGATGTTTCTATCTCTCTCTCCCTCCCTCTTCCACTCTGAAATCAATAAAAATATATTTAAAATAAATAAAAAGAAGAAGAGAGTTTTTTTTTAAAGTCCAAATGATTACTAACTTGCAAGAGGCAAGTTTTACAATGGATTTGTAAAAAGTAACTAAATAAAAAACTGGTTATGGAAAACAGATCATTTGCAATGTTGCACCTATAAGAAGTTTACCCTAAAATGTTTAAAATCCATCTGTCCCACCACTCTGGGATCTCTTTGAAGTTAGATCCATGTGTTATTTGCCTTTGCATATGCCCCAATGCCTGTGGGAGCAGGCAGTTAAGGTTTCATAGATTAATTACTGACTAAAAACCTCAACGAGGGAAGACTAACTTCACTTTTTTTTCCCACCCAGCCAACTATTATATTTAGTAGCATAAAGTAGAATCAAGTGGCATTTGTTGCAAATATTTGATTAAAGCAAATAATGGTCAATACCGCCGAATTGTTTTCAGAATAATTTCATTTTTCCAAGGATGGGTTTGCCAACACAGCCTCATCTGTCACCCTTCAGATGTTTTCACTGATATCTGTGTGTGAGAACATTACCGTCCTCGGGCCACCAGAAGAGCAGTTTTCACCCCTGGCCGTGAGTTAGACTCACCCGGGAGGCTGAGAGCCATGGCCACCTGGGCCCCGATGCTGCAGGTTGACTGAGTAAATCTGAGGTGGGGCCCAGTAAGATGTATTTTTGAAATCACACCCAGGAAAGGGCTGCTGCATTCAGAAATACCGTTTGAAAACAGCTCCCCACATAATCTTCAGATGATGCTCCTCCCCTAGTGATTTAGAACCAATGCCACCAGGTGTTGGTCGGGGGTGAGGGGGAACTTCTGAACAGAATGGAGGAGGGCACCTGCCTTCCGCACCTCCCAGGGTTACCGGCACCCCGCTGAGTTACTCCTGGGCAGGGCTAGGGGGCGACATGAGCCAACCTAAGAAACAGCTCAACTCCGGTCCCACTGGGAAGCGAAACCGCGAAGCAGATCCTTTGCATGTGCACAATTCCGGTCTGGCTTTATGGGGAAAGGGCAAATCAACTCCCCCATTCTCAGCCTCTCTTCTTAAACTACCCAGACTGCCGGTGCTTGTCTGTACGACGACCAAATGTACAAGCCAGGACTTCCTGTTGGTCCTCAGTGGGCAGGGTGCGAGGGGTCCTGGAGAGGACACAGCATTGCTGGAGGGGCAGAGTAGCATTTTGTGTGTCTGTGTGTGTGTGTGTGTGTGTGTGTGTGTGTGGTCCATCCTGCTAAGGCTGGTGAGGGTGAATTTTTAGTGACACTCACACAGCACCATGCACCTCCTCCCCTCAGAGGCCTTAGGCCAGGGCTGGGCAAACTACGGCCCGCAGGCCAGATCCGGTGAGTAAAACTATTGAATTAAAAAAAAAAAAAAAAGACCGTACCCTTTTATGTAATGAAGTTTACTTTGAATTTATATTAGTTCACACAAACACTCCATCCGTGCTTTTGTTCCGGCCCTCCGGTCCAGTTTAAGAACCCATTGTGGCCCTCGAGTCAAAAAGTTTGCCCACCCCTGCCTTAGGCAGGTGTAATGTCACATGTGTGCTCCTCTGATTAGTGTCCATCTCCCTTCCAGTGTTCCTAATCGTTCCCCCAGAACTTCACACAATGCCGGGCACCTGCTAGGTCAAAGATGTGTTGACAAATGAGAAGACAGAATTCTAGCATCTGGAGGAGAAGAAAGCCACCAGGGGTCAGATGCCGAGTTCTGCATCAAGTCTAGGGCAGTGAGAAGGCAACAGGGATGGTGACGGGTCGGTGAGCTCGGCCGAAGAACTGGGTTTCTACCAGGCTTAGAGGACAGGCGACATTCCAGCCTCCGGAGAAGAGCTGGCTGCGGTGGCCCCAGTTACAATAGACCACAGCACCCAGGAGGGAATGGAGCCCTCGGGGAAAGGAAATGAGGGTCTAGGGCAGGGGTGGGCAAACTTTCTGACTGGAGGGCCACCATGGGTTCTTACACTGGACCGGAGGGCCGGAACAAAAGCAACCTGACCATGCTGGCACTCTCATCTTGGGCTGCTGGTGAAGGAGCGGAGGGGAGAGCAAGAGAACCCTCCGCTCTTTCGGCTCCGCGGGCCTGATAGAACAGCCCAACGGGCCAGATCCAGTCCTCGGGCAGTAGTTTGCCCACGGCTGATCTAGGGATTAGGGACCAAAAAGAAAAGGCTGTAGGGGAAAACCTGGCATCTACCAGAAAAGCCAGGGGTGGGGCAGCAGAGGAGAGAGAAGGTAGAATCGGAAGCTGAGAAAATGACAAGCCTACTCTGACTCTCGGCAATCTCAGACTAGCTTTCTAGTTTAAACAAAACAGAAACAAGAACACTAGATACAGCCTCCTATCCAACTCCGACCCACACTCAGCTGTGTGATCCTAGTCAAGGAATTCCACCTGTCCCAGCCTTGATTTCTTTATCTGCACAATGGGTATAATAAAACCTCACTTGCCCATCATGAAAGGCAGTCAAGGACCCCGTGAGACTATGGCTATTACACTGATCCCTAAACTACCATGTATATATAATAAATTCGGGTAATTGTTCCATCCATTCTTCCCAAAGATGATAGGGTTTTCCTGTTATTCCATGAGAAGCTAGAAGTCTTCCCATGCCAACAGAACTTCAAACAAACACCAACATCTATAAAAAGGCGGGAACAGCCCTAACCGGTTTGGCTCAGTGGATAGAGCGTTGGCCTGCGGACTGGAGGGTCCCTGGTTCGATTCCCGTCAAGAGCATGTACCTTGGTTGCGGGCACATCCCCAGTAGGAGGTGTGCAGGAAGCACCTGATTGATGTTTCTCTCCCATCAATGTTTCTAACTCTCCCTCCCTCTCCCTTCCTCTTTGTAAAAAAAATCATTTTTTTTAAAGGCGCAAACAAAGGTTGTCTTTTGGGCAGTTAGCCGTTTCCTTGGACGTAGACAGTATGTGGATTTCCAAAAGGAGAGTGCAGGAATGCTGCTGCCACATCTCCCATCCCCCATCCATCCTGAGGGGTAGAGAGTAACTATAGACAGCTGTGACTCTGTGAAGGCATCTAGACACACCTTTTCATTTCTTTTGACTGTAAAATTATTATTATTATAATGCATACTGAGCTAAATTTAGCTTCCTTGCCCTAGAACTGAGGTCGGCAAACTGGGACTCATGAGCCACCTGCGGCTCTTGGGCCCCTTGAGTGTGGCTCTTCCACAAAATACCACGGCCTGGACGAATCTATTGTGTGTGTGTGTGTGTGTGTGTGTGTGCCCATCTGGCTAAGGCTGGTGAGGGCATTAGCATAAGTTTAAGTTTTAAAAAATTGGCTCTCAAAAGAAATTTCAATCGTACTGTTGATATTTGGCTCTGTTGACTAATGAGTTTGCCCACCACTGCATGTCAACTATTCATAAAATCACATGGACTACTTACTCATAAGATACATGAAACAAAGTACACTGTGAAGACTGCATTAAAAACAGGGGTCGCATGCTGGAGTGGATTCGTGGATTCGCTCTGCTGACTTCACACAAAACGTACCACACTGACTCACATGTTTCCCCAAACCACCCCTTCTCTTGAGCCCACCACATGTCCACTTCCATGAACAGCATGCTCTCTCTCCAGTCACCTAACGCAGCTCTTAAATTCTGGGGGTATTTATAATTCCTCCCTTCCCTTTCAATCCCCATCTCCACCCAACCCTGGGCTGATCATTTGTGATCTCAAGACGCAATTCCATACTTTACATAACAAACGGTGGTAATTATTGTCTAGAGAGGGCTGTTCCTGCTGGGTTTGTGGTAGGTTTTCTTTGATTTTTCTTACTGAAGTGATGTGGGGAGTTAGAACTGTACCTCCCAGGAAAGAGAGAGTCAGAGAGAGAGACAGAGACAGAGACAGAGAGAGGAGCTAGAGAAAGACATTTTTCTCATAACAACAGACATGAGGAATATTGTTTTGCTCATTTTCCGGATGGTTTGAATTAGCAATAGTAACAATAACAGTGGGAGGCCTTAACATAACAAAGTTCTCTGTTTCTTTGGGGAGAACACTGAGCTGTCTGCTACCTACAGGGATCTGGCTTTTCTCTTCAATAAAAGTAAAACAAAAAGCAAACAAAACAAAAACAACCTTAATTCCTGGTTGAATTGAGTCCTAGACGAGTCTGGTTACTCAAGGGTTAAGGAGTCTAACCACTCCACCCATAAAAGTCTTAGGTATAATCCTATTATTTTTGAATGGCTATCAGTGTACTTTGAAATTCTGATTACTCAAAGATTACTGCTATAGGATATCTGTGCTAACAGCCCTGTGGTACAGGCTGCCAAGAAGAAAATTATGATCCTGGCTGCAGTAACGCCAATTTACCCCCCATCCAAATAAATGACCCTCCCTGCCCTCTTCCCCATTTTCCCAGTAAAACAAGTTTGGAAAAGAGAGAGCAACATGAGAAAACACAGCACTGCACCTGCACACTTACTGGTGTCTGCTCTCCGATGCAATAACCGAATGGCCATTTACAAATGCTCTATAGGTACAACTGCTTAGAGCGCAGGCTCACACACTTCTCGTCTGGCCTGGAACCACCACAAAACGGTTCAGTGTATTTTTCCCTTAGGAAGGCTGACACACCCAACAGACACTTAGCCTCTCTTATTTAAGCAAACCTCCCAATCAGCTTCTGACAGAAGACCACTTCGTGTTTGCTGTTTTAATATCATGATTATTTAAAGAACGAGCTGCCATTTTTTTTTTTTAATATTGTTAACTGACTTCAGAGAGGAGGGCTAAGGGAGGGAGGGAGGAGAGGGAGATAAACATCAATGATGAGAGAAAATCACTGATTGGCTACCTCCTGTACATCCATCCCCACTGGAGATTGAGTCCACAACCCAGGCATGTGCCCTGACCGGGAATCGAACTGTGACCTCCTGGTTCATAGGTCAATGCTCAACCACTGAGCCACGCTGAATGAGCCAAGCTGCCAATTTTAATAAACTGGAAGGCCACGGAGAAAAAGAACATATGGACTCTTTCTAGAACTTTCCTCTTATTCATCTGGCATGTGGCCCACTACTCTTCACAAAAGAGAGAAATCACCCCCTCCGTCTTCATTCGTAAATGCACACTTACGAAATGACCCTGAACGAAGAATCTGAGTAACCTGTCCAATATGCACTTATAAAATGTTTAAATGCCTACTATGTGCACTTGGTACATGTGAAAATATTTTGAAGAGTTGTAAAGTGCTATTTGGCTATTGATAGAAGACACTCTACCAAGTGTAGCACCTAGAATTTTCTTTTATTTTTTGACAGGAGAATGCTGCGGAACCCCAGAAGCAGACACATCAACGACACCCCCATACACACCTGGCCCTTACCCACAAGCCCAGGTACAAATTCATCCAGCCCAGGGTCATGACAGAGGTAAACATCTGGAAGTAAACCCAACACAGAGATAATTTCCATGTCTCCGGGTACTGTTCACCACTTTAGGGGCCCAAAAGCGAAGGGTCCGAGGATGAATAAGACGTGGTCTCTGCTCTCAAAGGGACAGTACAGCAGTCCCCCTTATCTCTGGTTTCACTTTCTGTGGTTTCAGTTACCCACAGTCAACTGCAGCCCAAAAATATTAAATATAAGATTCCAGAAACAAAGAATTCGTAAGTTTTAGGTTGCACACTATTGTGAGAGATGTGATGAAATCTCAAACCATCTTGCTGCCCCACCCCTAATGTGAATTCTCCCTTTGTCCAGGCCTATCCGCCCGCCAGTCACTCAGCAGCTGTCCTGCCTATTAGATCAATCATGAGAGGGAGAGAGAGAGAGGGAGGGAGGAGGAGGGGAAGGAGGGAAAGGGAGAGAGTGGGAATGGGGAGACAGAGACAAGCCCACGTTCATATAACTTTTAATACAGTATATTATTTTAATTGTCCTTTTTTATTACTGGTTATTGTTGTGAATCTCTTACTGTGTCTAATTTATACATTGAACTTTACCATGGTAGACTTTATCCTATGTACAAAAAGGAAAACATATTGTACTGTAGTAGGTTTTCAGGCTATCCGAGCTTTCAGGCGTCCACTGATTACTCGGGACAAAGAGAACTTAAAATATAAAAATATCCTATCCTGGGGGCCAGGAGTTGGCCAGAGGCGGGTTCCAATCTTGGTTCCGTCACGGACTAGCCATGTGAGTTTAGGCATATTACTTAATCCCTCTGATCTGGCTCTCCATCTTTGAAAAGGGGGGATAATGACACCACCCTCAGAAGACCGATCGCTTCACTTGAGTGCCACCCCTGTTATCATGGCATTTACAAATCCTGTTATAATTACACTAGAGGCCTGACGCACAAAATTCGTGCAAGAGTAGGCCTTCCTTCTGCCGGCACTGGCTTCCCTTTGGCACCTGGGACCCGGACTTCCCTCGGCACCTGGGAGGGACTTGGGCTTCCCTCCGGCTGCCAGCAGGCACCCAGAGCCCAGGCTTCCCTCCAGCCTCCGCTTTGTCTGGAAGGATGTCCGGAAGGTTGCCCAGAAGGACGTCAGGTCTAATTAGCATATGATGCTTTTACTATTATAGATGCGGCTCTATCTCCCCTATAGACCAAGACCAAGTGCTCCTTGAGAACCAATGTTTAGCATGTCCAATAAATGCCAAGTTCTCTTCCTTTCTATTGGATGTCTATTTACTGTGAAAACACTTTCCGTTAAACTGCAAAGTATGCTGCTGTTCTTCAAATTGTGAAATATCCAAATTTCAAAATTTGAGTTTTGCCTTGCACGTTTCAGCATATCTCCATTCCAGGAGGGTTTTTTTTTTTGTTTTTTTTTTTGTATGATTAATGTTAGATAGGTTTAAAAAACACATACATCTCTCTCTTTGGGTACTTGAATATATGGAACATCATTGGGAAATCATTTAAATTTAGTTCTAAAACTTAAATCGCTTTAGAATCCCAGAAGAAGACTCTTAAGCTTTCTATTAACTAAACTTTCAGCTTTGCTTCCAATGGATCAAAAACACACACACAGAATACCAAAGAGCAACAAAAACAGTTAATAGCAAATTTCAGTTTTATCAGGTTAGCCTTGGGACTGAGCAGCAAGAACATTTACAAAAAAAAAAAAAATGGATATAGCCAAAATGGATATGGCTCAGTGGATAGAGCGTCGGCCTGCGGACTGAAAGGTCCCAGGTTCGATTCTGGTCAAGGGCACGTACCTTGGTTGTGGGAACATCCCCATTAGGGGGTGTGCCAGGGGCAGCTGATCAAAGTTTCTCTCTCATCAATGTTTCTAACTCTCTATCCCTCTCCCTACCTCTCTGTAGAAAATCAACAAAATATATTTAACAACAACAACAAAAAATGGATATACACATGCTGCTTATTTAGGCATTCCCACCCTAAGGTGAGAAGAACCAGGATGTACTGGCTTTATCAATAGTAAACATTCCTGCTATCCCGGAGAGAGTAACACCCTCAGGATGGATTGATTGGGCTTGTAAGAAGTTATTCTGAGGCAACAGAATGAAATTCAATCAACCCGGCACTCTGCCCAAACAATTTCCAATCACAATCCTTCGGCAAATTGCCACCCTGGGAAAGCACAATCGCCATTTAACTAGAGAGGAACCATCCCCAACTGATGCAGATAGAGTAGCCAATGAAAGACAGCAGCCTTACAAACAGCAAGTAAAGAGAACACACCAGAGGAATTGTTTAGCTACAAAGAATCTGAAATTTATGAACCAACATTTCGCGAGGAGATTTTTTTTAAAGGCATAACCTCTCTGAAATAAAGAGTTTTAAAGAAGAAACGGTGAGATACCAAGCAGAGATGAAAAGATAGCTACTCGCCGAGTTCAGAAAAGCAATAGAAAAGAAAAGTCAGGCTATGACAAAAAGAATGTCGCGTTAGAAGCAACAAGAGAGAGACCGTGGTGAAGGCACAGTTAGGTTTTCCCAAAAGACAGGCTTCAGGAAATCACAACGGCTGGCTCTAGGATGAGCACTCGCCTTGCAGACGTTTGCGGCAGACTTTCTGGAAAGAAGCCCAAGAGAGCTATCAGGAGAGACATTCTTCTTTGGCTAATATGGTAAGGCCATTCTGCTACCACCAACGAGGTCAGCCCAAGGACAAAGCCACACACCAAGAAGATGGCAGAGAAATGAAGCCAGAGCCTGAGAAGACCAGGATCCTGTGAATCAAACTGCACCTGAAGCCCACCCTACCTTCAGTCCGTTCAGCTGTGTGAATTAATAAATTCCTTTTATTTTTTAAATCATTTTGATTGAGTCTCCCATTGCTTTCCATGGAGGGGGAAAAACAAAATTTTTCACAATTTAAAAAAATATCTATTTGTATTGATTTCAGAGAAGAAGGAAGAGGGAAAGACAGACACATTGGTGAAGCCGGTTTTGCTCAGTGGATAGAGTGTTGGCCTGCGGACTGAAAGGTCCCAGGTTCGATTCCCGTCAAGGGCATGTACCTTGGTTGCGAGCACATCCCCAGTAGGGGGTGTGCAGGAGGCTGCTGGTTGATGTTTCTCTTTCATTGGTGTTTCTAGCTCTCTATCCCTCTCCCTTCCTATATTAAAAAAATGAGAAAAAGACAGAAACATTAATGATAAGAGAGAAACATTGATTGGCTGCCTCCTGCACGCCCCACACTGGGAATCGAGCCGGTAACCTGGGCATGTGTCCTGACCTGGAATCTGACTATGACCTCCAACCACTGAGCCACGCCAGCTGGGCAATTTTTCACAAAAGTAACACAGCTGGAAAAGTATTCAAAACAGAACCATAGGATGAAGTGGATCATTATAAAATTAACTTGTCAAAATCCAATATGAAAAATAAGAGTGTATGTGTGGTAGACACAATCTGATGGCTAAATCAAAATACACTGCCAACTCCCTTCTCCCATACTCCCTCCACCAGAGGGAATAATCCTCTCTCCTCCAGAGTTCTCTCATTAGCAGTAGCCCGATAACACAGCCTTGGCCAATGAGACATCAGCAGAAGTCTGTTTTGAGCTTCTGGGAAAGCTTTTCGTTTTCTCAATAAAATGATGAGATATGGCTCATGACACCTTTATTCCTCCCTCGCTGACTTACTGTCTCGAATGCAAATGTGATGCCTGGAGATAAGGCAGAGATTGCTTAAGAAAGCTACAAAAAGACACGGAACAGTGGTTACCTCAGAAAAACGGCGAATTTGAGATGGGAAGGTATTACTTCACTGGCTGAATTTTCTTTCTTTTATTTTTAACACCTTTTATAATCAAAACTGGCAAAGAAAAAAAAAAGATAATTATCTTGCAAATACAAAAGAAAATACTATTAGGGACTACTCCAAGCAAGGAGGAGGTTTCACACAGGGACCGCGCTGAATAAGCAAACCAGCAGGGGGAAAGGTGTTCCGGCGATCACAAAGGCACGAGCCCTGAGTTTACTGAAGCAAAGGGTTTTCGGGGTGAAAAGTAGAAAACACAACTGAAAGGGATAAAGGGGGCCGGAGGGTGAGGACCAGGAATAAACCAGACAGAGAAGACCTGACTCTGTATAGTAGCGCCCAGTAGTGAAGAGTCCCCATAGTTTCTTGTGGGGGAAAGGGAGAGAGTGGTAACAATAAAAAACAAAACAAAAAAAAACGTTTGAAGGTCAGTCCAGGACACAGAAAAAGTTCAGCAAGTTGGGAAAGAAATAAAAAAGTGAGAATCACAATTAATTCACCCAACTCAGCTTTCAAAATTATATTAGAACATGCGACAAAAAAGTCTATTGTCGCGTTATGTTGAAGAATTTGGTCAGCTCTGTTATTACACACTGTTTTCTTTAAGACTTTTTATTGATTTTTTTTAAGAGAAAGGGGGAGAGGGAGAGAGGAGCATCCATCGGTTGCCTCCCGCATGTCCCCCACCTGGGATACAGGGGCCCTGACTGGGAAATCTATGCGGTAGACAGGACAATGCCGAACCAACTAGGCCACACTGGCCAGGGCTACACTATTTATCTTTACATATCATTATTTCTGAGATTAACACACTGATGGATTTAATTTCTCAGTGCTTAACACTAATATAAGAGAACACATTTGCCATTTATTTTTTTCTATTTCATTTTCTATTTAATTAATTCCATCCAAACAACTCCAAAAAAGACAGACTGCCCTAGCCGGCTTGGCTCAGTGGACAAAGCATCAGCCTGTGGACTGGAGGGTCCCAGGTTTGATTCCGGCCAAAGGCACGTGCCCGGGTTGTGGGCTCAGTCCCCAGTAGGGGATGTGAAGGAGGCAGCCGGTCAATGATTCTCTCTCATCATTCATGTTTCTATCTCTCTCTCCTCCCATCCTCTCTGAAATTAATAAAGATTTTTTAAAAAAAAGAAGACAGATCAATCCCAAGATGGCAACCAAAGTCCTATTACTGCTTTTGCACAGTGAGACACTACAAGGAGCACCCAGTTAGGACTCCAGCGACATGGATTCAGGTTCCAGTCCACCTCTTGCTCCCTGTGGGGTCCTGGGCAGACCCCTCCTCTTCCTGAAGCTGAGCACTTTCTTCTACAAAACAAAGGAGATAACCCAAAACTGTGCCATCATCCTTTCACAGTTCAGAAGAGAAGTGGCCGATAGAGTGAAAATAAGACCACTGCTTCCTATGATCTGACCCTTCTGTACTACTGATTCTTTCCTCCCCTCTGCTTCTTCTTTTTAGAGTCTGTCTCACCAATTCTCTCCTTTCTATTTCTTACTCCTTGTTCCCTGCAGCAACCGGCACAAATCAAAACAAGAAAAAAACAAAAGGAACCATGCTTTAAAAAAAAAAAAAAAGCATGCCATTTCATTGGATGCTATTTACTAGTAACTTTCTAAACGTATTTAAAAAAAAAAAAATTAGAACTGGTAGGACCTGTCTGAACAGAGCAATTTTATGTATGCACCAGAACCCAGAGAGTAAATACCTGATAATTACAATTCTACTTGCTTATGAGAGCCGGTGAGTAGGCAGCGCCAGGCCAAGGCAGGTGCGAGTCACTGGTTGCCGGGCGGGGGGCCTATTGCCCCACTGACCCTTTGGCAGGGTGACCAGCAATTGGGTGGGTGGGGGGGCGCCACGGGGCGGCTACCTGGCTTCCTCAGTGCCTGGGAGCCAGGCAGGGGCGGGGGGGGGGGGGGGGGGCAGCAGTGCAATCAGCAGGGTGATCGACCAGTAGCAGCAGCAGTGGGCAGGTGGCCAGGGGAAGGGAGGGCGCACCCAGCCCCTACCAGTGCACGTGGCCTCTAGTGTTTTAATAAACACTCAGAGTAAAGCACATATAGACCCATAACTACACAGGATAACCCAGCTTCCTTTGGCATCTCTTAGTCAGGAGTCAAAGAAGTTTACTGTATTCAAATCTGTGTGTGTGTGTGTGTGTGTGTGTGTGTGTGTGTGTGTGTAAATCCCTTCAAGGATTTCTTATGATGTGCCACAAAAGTAAAATGCTTTCCACATTAAAAAAATTATTTTTTAAAAAACAACCACTAGAGACCAGACTTTAAAGATAGAGTCTCAGACTTGTCAAGTGTTGTTACTGGAAATAATTTCCTCAAAGAAAACACAGTTCTGGGACTAAACCAGAAATAAGTGGTCAAGAGGAGAGGTTAATCCTTGAGATTAGTCCAAAATGCTCATTTTCTCTGTTGAGATTCCACCAGCCCCAGATCCCTGCAATCCACAGAGTACACTCAGAAAATAAAATTAACCTTCACTATAACTAAACAGTTACACCACTCAGACAAGCCAAAGTGGGCAGCCTCTTCCCACATCTCTTCCAGGGCATACGCAGCGACTTTGAGAGATCTTGTAGTGACTACTGGAGCTTTCTTCAATGTCTGGAGTTAACTTTTTAGTAAGTTCCATTAACTCCAAAATAAAGCTCCAAACACTGCTTACCAACATGAAAGAGATTTGAATGTCTGCATTTACTCAAAAAACCTCCACCACATTCAAATCCCAACATGCCTTCATGCACCTATTAACGCTGCCAGAGCCAATTTGCACCCCGCTGCCAGCCCACAACCTGGAGGATGAGTAACTCTGAGTGGGCAGGAAGAGCTGGCTGAGCAGCCGTGGAGGAAGGAGGGACCGGGGATCACTCCCCGTAAGGAGAGCCAGGTCTTGCCCATGCACGCAGGTGCCCGACAAAGTCTCCTCCGGAAAACCGTCAGTCCGGGGAAGGATGAGACGGCGTCCCTTCGGTCCGCACGTATTTGTTTATTCAGCACCTACCGTGTCCCAGGCACAGGGCGAGGCCCTGGAGAGTCTACAGCGAACAAAACGACACAAAGACCCATGCTCTCATGGATCATACATTCATTCTAGTGTTTGTGAGGGATACGTGAGGTAAAAACAAAGCAGGTTAAGTCGCAGATAGGAAGAGGCAGTGGATAAGGAAGGCTATACCCTAAGAAGATGCAGCTGAATGAAGGCATGAAGGGAGCACAGGAGTCGTCCACGCTGTTACCTGAAGGAAGACCATTTTACTCTGAGGGAGCAGCAAGTGCACAGTCCCTGGGGGGGGGGCTTCTTCCCAGGACCAGTAATTAGGCCGTCTTGCCTTAGAGGTTATACAAGAATTATCAGCTTTTATCTCTGTGTGAGATGGAAGGTGTTTTTTTTTAACAGAAGAGTGACAAAAATCTGATTTACATTTTTAAAGTATCACTCTAGCGCCAGGCCGGAGCACAGACTGAAAGGGGACATGGAAGTAGCGACAGCAATTAGGAAGATTCTGCAAAAACACGGGCAAAAGATGAAAGTCACCCTAGCTGGTTTAGCTCAGCAGATAGAGCGATGGCCTGCGGACTGAAGGGTCCCAGGTTCCATTCTGGTTAAGGGCACGTGCCCCGGGGTTGCGGGCTTGATCCCCAGTAGGGCGAGTGTGGGAGGCAGCCAATCAATGATTCTCTTATTTATGTTTTTCTCTCTCTCTTCTCTTCTCTTCCTCTCTCTCTCTTTCCCTCCCTCCCTCTTCTTTCTTCTCTAAGGTAAATAAAAACATTTTTTTTAAAAAGAGATGAAAGGCCAAAACCAGTTTGGCTCAGTGGTAGAGCGTCGGTCTGCAGACTAAAAGGTCCCAGGTTCGATTCCGGTCAAGGGCATGTATATTGGTTGCGGGCATATGCCCAGTAGCGGGTGTGCAAGAGGCAGCTGGTCAATGTTTCTCTCTCATCGATGTTTCTAACTCTCTGTCCCTCTACCTTCCTCTCTGTGAAAAATCAATAAAATATATTTTAAAAAAGAGAGAGAGATGAAAGTCTGTGGATTAGGATGGCAGCAATGGTGAGGATGAAATCGACCAGATTTAGGACAGATCTGAAGGCAGATCCAATAGAATTTGCTGGTGGATCATCTGTGAGATATGAGAGCAGTCAAGAATGACCCTAAGCTTACTGGCCTCCATATAAGATTTTTCAGATGTCCCCTGAGGCATGACTACTACCCACACCCGTAAACAGGCTTGGAATCCAGAGCTGAAGAGACCATGCAAGCTACCAAAGGCATCTAGAGGGACCTATGAACCCACAGGCTTCTGAGGCTCCATAAAACACCCGTTAGAAAGAGATTCACCGCCATAGCTTGTCCCTTACAAAATACTAATGCTGCTACAGTTTTACTTCTTCACACTCTGTTCTTTGCGGAAGTGCTTACACATGTATGGGCAGCTTATTTCATTGCTAATTAGCAACCCACTCTTTACTTCTCACCCTTCTTACCCGATCGGAGGCCACCTAACTGGCCCTCCGGAATGACACTCCCCTCGGCCTCCGTGGTGCTCTCCTGGTCCTCATGCTTTCCTGAATCCTCCCTGACTCCACTTTCTCACTCAACGCTCCTCGATGCTGGTCTTTTTCCCCAAGATCTGTCCTCGGCCATCTTTTCTCCTCTCTCCACAGCCTTTCACTCAGAACTCTTATCACTTCAAGCAACAGCCCCTCCCAAGTGAGCGGCACACACACTGGCATTGCTACGGTAGCCCGGCTCTCCTGGGCCCGCAGTCTGCCACTCCAAACGGCATCCTTGGCACGTCCACTTAACATTCTGCGGCCTCTCGGACTCACTGACTCAACACACTGAGCTCCAGTGACCTTGAATGACAGACAGCCTGGGCTTCACTTGATGGCTGCCAGGAAGCAAAACACAACTCGTGCCGAGACCGGTTTGGCTCAGTGGATAGAGCATCAGCCTGTGGACTGAGAGGTCCCCGGTTCGATTCCGGTCAAGGGCATGTACCTTGGTTGCGGGCACATCCCCAGTGGGGGGTGGTGCAGAAGGCAGCTGATCGATGATTCTCTCTCATAGATGTTTCTAACTCTCTATCCCTCTTAATTCCTCTCTGTGTAAAATCAATAAAATATATTACAAGGGAAAAAAAAACACAACTTGTGAATGTCCTGATACTCCCTTCTCATCTTCCCTCGTGAATTTGCATGTTAATCTTGCTCTTATGGTACATGCCACTCTCTACTTGCTGTAAAGGTCAAAAGGTGACACATTCTTTGTATACATACCTATATACACTCTATTTAGACGCCCTGTATACTGTACGTACACGGGCACGTACTATGCCTTATCTGCAATTATTACAGCTGCAAGCCTTTGGGACCGAGCTGATGCACGTTCACGTTGAACAGCTCCTGTGTGGTGTCGGTGTGTCGTCTCTGCCCGGAGAAAGGCCACAATAGTTGCTGTATCGCAGACAAGTGTAAGTAGAAGACAATGGAAAGTGACCAAACAGCAAGCCGACTCGTCAACCATGTCCTCAAAAGGTGCTTCCTCTTACGCTCTCTAAACACCGTTGCCACTCGGGCTGTGTTTTCTTTATTATGTAATAAACAAAGGTCCCTCACAAACAGGGAGCCTTTCTGACGTTATTTCATGAGGGTCTCAAATTCCTATCTTTAAGCTTCAGGAAGCACCTCATTTCCTCAAGATATAAACCAAAAAGGGAAAAAAGGGAGGGGAGGGGAGGGAAACAATGGAGATAGAATTTTAAACATCAAAACAGCTTCACTCTCAACTTCAGAATCCCAAGCACAGCCTGCCTTTTAGGAGAAGCCACCATTTCTCTAAACGCACCCTACTTCTCACCACTGTTTCTGGCAGCGCCCCTGTCGAAATGATCCAATCCATTCTCTCTGCTGCTCACAGTGAGGCTGCCAACACCATCCGAGACACGTGGGAGCTTGTCAGAAATGCAAATTGGCGGGCCCTCCCCCAGACCTACAGAGCCAGCCAAGCTCCTCAGAAAAGGGCAGCTCCTTCCCAGACGGACATTTGGAAAACACCCCTTGGTGTGTCTGTCCCCTCTCTCACGGGACACGTTTTCAGTGGCCACAGAAGGAAATCCAAATGCCTTAGCCAAAGGTGAAGGCTCTTCATCATTTGATGGCAGCAGTCTTCCCAGTAAGTCAACGACCACGGTGGGGACCACCTGCTGTGCCAGGGGCTTCTGCAGACATGGAGGCAGACATGGAGGGGCGGCCAAGGCCCTGCACCCACTGAGCTCCCCTTCCAGTGGAGAGACTGCCCCCGGAACCCGACTCCCTCCGACGACTCCCTCCACCACCCGCGTTCCAATCAGACTGCCATAGTCAGCACCCTTCTCCAAATGCGACCATGCGGTTCTGCTGGCTTCCTCACAGGGTTCATCCTGCTTCCTTCGCCTAAGAATTTCTTCCACAAAAACCCCTTTCAACTCATATGTCATCAATAAAGCCACTCCCACCCACCCAGGCCCTGTCCCTGGCTCAGCACCCGCGGGGCTGAAATAACCCCTCCCTTCCCTGGGCTCCCTCTTGTCCTCTAACATAGTGAGGGTTGCGTCCCTAAGCTGTGGTTTGTATTTGAACGCCACAGCTTCTCCATACTGTGGTGTGTACCTCAGGGAAGGAACATGTATTATTCACCTGTGTAAACGTGGCACATGGCTTGGAATAAAGAGGCATTTAATTAAATCCTTTTCAAAACGCAACTCAGAGGCAGAATACTGTCTTTGTTCAAAACTCTTCTTGGAAAATATTTACATTTGCCTCCAAAGTCTATGACATTTTTACTGGCATTCTTCTAAATGATGAAAATATCCTTTGGAAGTAGAATTAGAATTTTAGGAAATGTCTAATTATATACATACATATATATATATATATATATATATATATATATATATACACACACACACACACACACACACACACACACACACACACATATATGCCCAAGTGACCACTCAACCATTCAACTGTTCAACCAGTAGCTATGACACACACTAACCACTAAGGGGCAGACGCTCAATGCACAGGCATAGAAACATAGAACATAGTGATGAATCTCAGAGGGAAGGGGGAGGAGGGAGGGTGGGAAGAGATTAACCAAAGATCTTATATGCATACTAGAGGCCCGGTGCTGTGGGGTCCCCAGTCTGCCCTCGGGGATCGCGCCAAAACCGGTTCTCCGACATCCTCCAAGGGGTCCCAGATTGCAAGAGGGTGCAGGCCAGGCTGAGGGATCCCACCAGTGCCCAAATCTGCGCACTGTGCCTCTGGTTTTAATATAAGTGGTGCAAACAAAAGGGGTGATTAAGAGGAGTAATACGATTACTATTCCAAACAAACTTTAAATGTTAATAAAAGTGATTGTTTTGGTGCATTTTATAAATTCTTCCCAAAGGCAATTCCAAAAATGTCTTGAACAGTGACAGTATCAGTATAACATTGTTATTCTAGAGAAATGCTTACAATAATTTTCTGGTGAATGTATCTATTCTGGCATCCTTCCTTAAAAATAATTACAATCCCTCTTCCCCCCAGGTTTTCAGGAACGAATTATAAACAAAAGTGGGAACCTCTTTGTTTCTAAAACAGATAAAAAGAAAAGTATCCAGATCGGCGACAGGCTACCAGAACCCCTGCCTATCATCCTTCTGCCTTCCTCTCCACACCCTTGGCACTGGAGGCACCCACAGAAGCCCCAGGTTCTCCGGAAGAAATCAGAAGCCAAAGGAATAATAGGAAGAAGTTGGAAAACCTCTATCTAAGTCCCAAGTATCAGGACCTTGGGAAAGAGCATTCTTCTACTGTCTGGGCCTCAGTTTCTTTATATATACAACTAGAGGCCCAGTGCACAAACCAGTGCACCAGTGGGTCTCTCGGCCTGGCCTGTGCCCTCTTGCAATTAGGACCCCATGGGGAATGTCAGAGAGCCAGTTTTGGCCCGACCCCTGCAGGCCAGGGCCTCTAGTATGCATGTAAGATCTTTGGTTAATCTCTTCCCACCCTCCCCCTTCCCTCTGAGATTCATCAGTCTGTTCCATGTTTCCATGCCTGTGCGTTGAATGCCTGCCTCTGGTGGTCAGTTTGCATCATAGCTACCAGCCAAACTGTCACTTAGACTTTTATATATATATATATATATACAGATAAGGAAAACTCAGGTTCCTTCTTATTGAAAATGCTATTGTTTCCAAATACCTTCAACTTTGGAGACAGAGCACCAGCTAATTTACCTGAATCTCACAGGCCCTTTTAGGATATGTACACATAGTTACTACTTGGCTTTTGTTTCATCAAGTAACCCGCATTAAGAATTCTCAATATTCAGACCCCAAATATGTATATTCATTTTTAATATATTTTTTATTGATTTTTTTTAATAGAGAGGAAGAGAGAGGGATAGAGAGTTAGAAACATCAATGACAGAGAATCATCGATCAGCTGCCTCTTGCACACCCCCTACTGGGGATGTGCCCGCAACCAAGGTACATGCCATTGACTGGAATCAAACCCGGGACCTTTTAGTCCACAGGCTGACGCTCTATCCACTGAGCCAAACCGGTTTCAGTTGTATATTCATTTTTAAAGTATATGTAAGTAATATCATTAATATCTGTAGTAAATATTAGTAAAGCTCTATTTCTTTTAAAAAATATATAAATGAAACGTCTATGTTAACTTCCTCCATTGTCTCTGGAGCCCACTGACTGAGAGGAGGGGAGGACGGTACCCTCCGCCTCCCCGGCCACCCCCCAATATTAACGAGCACCCCCCAATATTAACGAGCACCGGCCTCGTGAGGGGCCCTGAGCAGAAGGGCGGAGTGAAGAGGCGGCAGCAGCAGACTCAGTCCTTAACAATATTACGATCTGGTCTCAAGCACAAATGGTCTTTATCAAGGAGCAAGGCATTAAGATAAACATACAAAAAGAAAAGCACTGCAAGATCATCTTGCCATGTCCACTTTAAAAGTGTGACCATTTTTTTAGAAGTGGTAACTACGTGGGGGACGGATGTGTTAGTTAACTGTGTTAATGGCGTCACAGTGTAAATGTGTATCAAATCATCACATTGTACACTTTCAACATATATACAACTGTATTTACCAATCCTACTTCAAACTGGGGGAAAAAGGTTTTCTCCTCCCCTCCTCCGCGTCACCCCACACTCCCTCCCCTCCCCACACTCCCCCCCCCCACACACACACACAGACAGACAGTGTGAAAATAACGGGAGCATTTGTGCCACGGTGTAGAGCTGGGCTTCTCACATCCTAGAGGGCACGGGACTCGCTGGGGTGTCTGGTCGCCGTGCACCTCCTCCATCAGCAGTTCTGCTGGGAGGACCATGACCTCGCCTCTAACAGGCTCCAGGTGATAATGCCAGGGACCAGCCTGGGCAGCAGAGAGACAGAGAACACATTCTACACAGCAGCATGGTTCCTAAAGGGCCTCGTTCTAAAAATTTCTACAACAAAAAAAAATTTTTTTATATAATCTAAAAAAAAATTTTTTTTAATTTTTTTCACTTCAACTGAGAAAATTCCATGAAGCCAGACCCTGGCTCAAAGCCCAGGATCCCAGGCACATGTCTCATCTTTAAAAAGGTTTTCAAAATGATTAGCATTTAAAAAAAAAAAAAGGACTAATTGCCTAAAATTCTAGCAAAGGTCTTGATACTCATCAATCTGATTATATTTACTAACCTAAACCTTATTTCAATTTTTTCACTTCCTGCAATATCCTGTTATTAAATAGTATCACAAAACTGCCAAATCTCTACTTGCTTGCCAGGAGATGAAATCCCTTTTGCCATGTGCCCATCTCCTCTAACAGAGAAGGACTTTTCTCCCTGGCAAGTCTTTCTAAGTCTGTTTTTTGTCATCGTACCCCTCCCCCCCCCCCCCCGGGTTTTATTGATGTATATTGACACAAAATTTTAACGTATTTGCTATTTGTATACATTGTGAAAGGATTCCCCCATCTAATTGTTTTTTTTAATTAACACACGTGTATATATGTGTGTTGTTGTTTTGTGAGGACACAAGTTCTACTCCCTCAGCAGAGTTCAATCATACAATATAGTGCTATCAACTGTAATCACCGTATCATACATTAAATCCTCAGACCTCGTTTATCTTACAAACATTTGTATCCTTTTACTCATCTCTCCCTATTTCTCTAAATTCTTTAGGACTCCCAAAGGTACAGAGTATCTATCATGCAGCCGTTATGAAATTAGGAAACTTAGAAAGAACTTTTGGAGTTTCTGAAAGTTTTGTGGTTTCTTCCAATCATCATCCCAACAGAGAGGGCAATTGTGGGTCCTCTTTGCAAAGCAAAGACATGGGCTATTTAAATACAAAACTAGACCTGAACTACAGAAGGTCAACTTCAAAGGAATTCAGAATGCACAGATCTTTCACTCAGGCATTAACTTGATTTTCCAAGACAGTGCTCTCGGTATGAAAATAGCTCAAGAAGAAAGCATATGCTTCTACTTAGTGTGTGTGTGTGTGTGTCTGTTTTTTTTTTTTTTCCTTCCTGCTGTAAATTCTGCTAACCTATTATTTTCTTATGTTTAAAAACATCTTCATTCTCACTCGCTATCCCTGGAGCAACGTCCCTGGCAAATTCTTCACAATTCCCCTGGAATCTTCCAGCAGAGACACAGGCTTCCAAGCCAAAACTTGTGCAAACATCACCTGTCAAGCTTCTGCAAGGCAATGACACATGCATCCTGAGCTCTATCATCATCCCCTTACTGAGACTTTGCTAAAGTTCCTAGCACTGCGGGAGACTTTCCATTTTACAGGTCACGAGACGTACTCACAGCTATACTGCTATTGAAACTAGTCTCCCGGCCTCGTCCATGCATTTTTCTAATCATCCACAGATAAGTAGAGGCAGCCAATTATGAGAAATAAAAAGCCCTCCATTTATAAACATTTACCCAAAAAGTTACCAATAAAAACATCTATAAAAGGGAAAAAAGAAAATGCTGAATTCTTTATCTTAATTGAAAAAGAAAGGGCAGACATTACACTGAATTCTTAGGCCAATTACTCATACAAATGAATTTAAAACAGCAAACTCGAGACACAACAAGATGGCGGCAGAGGTAAAAGCCTAACTGCAGCCGCCCTCAACAATTTAAAAAAATACAACTAAAATATAGAGTGGACACTATCCAGAACTACAGGAAAGTTGACTGACTGGGAATTCTACAACTAGAAGGAAAGAGAAAACCAGAAGGAAAACCAGAGGAGCTGTAAAAGCCTAAGGTACGGAGGCACGGTGCGCGCGGGGAGAGGACTAAGCCGGAGAGGAGGGGCGGCTGAGTACCTGGCTGGCGTTCCCCAGCGGGAAGGAGATAAAAGCTCCGGACCGTGCTGAACCCCAACTCCGACTGCACTGAACCCCAGTTCTGGGCGAGACCCCGGGGGTCCCAGGCTCATACAGAGGGAATCTGGGCTGTAAGGCGGAAGCTCAGCCGAGCGGCGAGAAAGGCAGAGCCCCGGAGTCGCGCACATTGCGCGCAGAGGAGGGACTGTTCCCTGAGCTGCTGAATTGCCCCAGCGGGAAGGACTCAAAAGCTCAGGAATGTGCTGAGCCCCAGTTCTGACTGCACTGAACCCCAGTCCTGGGCAAGACCCTCGGGCCCCAGCCTCATACAGGGGGAATCTGGGCTGTAAGGCAGAAGCTCAGGGGAGCGAAAAGCAGATCCCCTGAGTCGCGCACTTTACGCGCACAGAGGACAGACTGTTGTTTGGGCCGCGAGATCGCCCTAGCGGGAAGGAGACATAAGCTCCGGACTGTTCTTAACCCCACTTCCAACTGCTCTGAACCCCAGTTGTGGGCTTGTTGGGGGAGAGACTACACTGTCTGGAAGCGGGCGAAGCTCCAGGGCGCCTTTCTCTCAGAGGTGCTTACAGCGAATACCAAAGGACACTGAGGAACACTGAGACTCAGGAACCTCAGAGGGCGGGGCTAACCGGAAGCCAAGGCTGTAGGTTCCGCCCTGAAACTCTGCCCCATCCAAGCTGAACTCAGAGAGGCTTTTGCAGGTTTCCAAGTCTAGTGGAATAAGGTTATCTCCTGGCATAGACACAGCTGATCCTCCCAACCTACCAACTCAGGGAAGCAGCGAAAATGTCGAAACGAGGAAACAGATCACAAACGAAAGAAATGGAGGACAAAAAGCGACGGGATATAGAGTTCAAAACCACGCTTATAAGGTTGTTCAACAATCTCCTAGAAAAGGCCGATAAAATAAATGAGACCTATGAGGATATGAAAAAAGATCAACAAGAAATAATAAAGGGTCAACAAGAAATAATAAAAGGTCAACTAGAAATAAAGAATACAATCTCTGAAATAAATAATATTATACAGAGTCCTAAAAACAGAATGGAAGATTGTAAGAATCAAGTCCAAGATTTGCAACACAAAGAGCCAGAGGACACTCCTCCACAGAAGCAAGAAGACAAGAGAATCCAGAAAGTTGAAGATAATGTAAGAAACCTCTGGGACAACTTCAAGCGAACCAACATCAGAATTATGGGCATCCCAGAAGATGACAGAGAGCAAAATACCGAAAACATATTGAAAGAAATAGTGACAGAAAACTTCCCCCACCTGGTGAAAGAAATAGATTTACATGTCCAGGAAGCACACAGAACCCCAAACAAAAGGAATCCAAAAAGAACCACACCAAGACACATCATAATTAAAATTCCAAGAGCTAAAGACAAAGAGAGAATATTAAAAGCAGCAAGACAAAAGCAGGTAGTTACCTATAAAGGGGCACCCATACGACTGTCGGCTGATTTCTCAACAGAAACCATGCAGGCCAGACGGGAATGGCAAGAAATATTCAAGGTGATGAATAACAAGAACCTACAGCCAAAAATACTCTACCCAGCAAAGCTATCACTCAGAATCGAAGGCCAGATAAAGAGCTTCACAAATAAATTTAAGCTAAAGGAATTCATCACTGCCAAGCCAGAATTATATGAATTGTTAAAAGGGGTTCTTTAGGAAGAGGAAGAAAATAAAGATAAAAATTATGAACAAACACGTAACTATCAACAAGTGAGTCTAAAAACCAAGGGAAGTAAAAATGATGAACAATATTAACTGGTGAATATAATAGAATCAGAGGTATGGAAGGGGAGTGGACTGATCTCGGGGATTCTCGGGGAAATGGGGAGTGGAGCGGGGCGGGAAGAGACTGAACATAAACTGCACCTATGGATGAGGACAATGGGGGATGGGGAAAGGGCAGAGAATTGAATGGAAACTTGGTGTAGGGGAGCAATGGGGGGGGGGAATGAGGAACATTTGTAATAATATGAACAATAAAGATTTATTAAAAAATAAAAAAAAAAAAAAAAAAAAAAAAAAAAAAAAAAAAAATAAAACAGCAAACTCTCCCTCATCTATTCTAACCAGGCCAGGTTTCACAGCAAATCTCTACTATTAAGTAAAGAGGGGGAAATCCTTTTGCATTGAGTACCAATGACACAATCAGAACAAAAGGAAATCAATGAAGGATCATTATTTTCTTTTCTTAATATACTTGTATTGACTTTTTACAGAGAGGAAGGAAGAGGGACAGAAAGCTAGAAATATCAATGAGAGAGTAGCGTCGATCAGCTGCCACCTGCACACCCCTCACTGGGGATGTGCCTACAACCAAGGTGCATGCCCTTGACCGGAATCGAACCTGGGACCCTTCAGTCCGAAGGCTGACTCTATCCACTGAGCCAAACCGGTCTCGGTTGAAGGATCATTCTTAAAAGAATTATTTCTCAGGAAAACTTAAAGAATGTACAACTTTTTAATATAGGAACAGGTGCGCCAGTGGCGCAATTGGTTAACACACGGTACTTAATAAAATAGGAACAAAGACCACTAAACCTTAAGCAAGACATTCATGGATTTTGCCGAAACCAGTTTGGCTCAGTGGTAGAGCGTCGGTCTGCGGACTGAAGGGTCCCGGGTTCGATTCTGATCAGGGGCATGTACGTTGGTTGCGGGCACATCCCCAGTGGGGGGTGTGCAGGAGGCAGCTGGTCGATGTATCTCTCTCATCGACGTTTCTAGCTCTCTATCTCTCTCCCTTCCTCTCTGTAAAATATCAATAAAATATATTTTTTTAAAAAAGACATTCATGGATTTTAGTATATACAACTAGAGGCCGGATGCCTGAAATTCATGCAAAGGCCTTGGCCCCCGCCTCCACAGCAGCCGCCTCTGCCTCCACCCCTACCCGCTGAAGGCTTTGTCTGGAAGGACGTCCAGAAGGTTATCCAGTCTAATTAGCAATATTATGCTTTTATTATTGTGGATAATGGAGGGAATTAAAAGAGGCACCTCAGATTAAAGGAGAGCTGAAAGGAAGTTCCCATCACCTGAATGAAGGCAGGGTTTCTGGACCGTTCATGGCTGTGTCCCAGGACACTTACGGGTTCAACAGATAATTGAAAAGAGAAGTGGGGGGGGGGGGAGTTGTAGCACACAGATCTATACATAAAACACACGGGGATGGGTACTCATGGGGATGGCATGGAAAATGGGGAAATCAATCAGAGCTGGGCTTTGCATGGATCAATGTCAATAACATGCCATGACTTGAGGAGATGAGAAAAGGTTGGGACGGACAAGAATGAGTAAGTGTTAATCATTAGCAACTAATATAAGTATCTTCCGAGGCCTGAGGGGGGGAAAAATCAAGCTGAGAGCTAACTCCTGCCTTTATAAGGCTCTTGGTTCTCCACTTCCTGACAAATATTTATCAGTAAGTGTGACTACACAGGAAGTTCAATTCCAAATCGTAATGTTCAGTTTGAGAAGAAGAAAGCTCGTCTTTCTTTAAGGGTGCATTTCCACATCCGCCTGAGCTAACCTGAGGATGAAAACAAGTAATTCTGCAGCCGGTTCTCAAAAACAGCACGGCGCTGCCTCCATACTTCTCACGAGTTAACGACGACAATTTAGCTGCTTGAGAATTTCTTAAACATCCAGATCAGGAACGGAATATTTCCTACAAATACTGTATTGTCACCTTCCTAAGGCACAATACTCCCTCGTCACCAGCCCTAATCCCAAAAGACAGCACTCCTGAAGAGGCTCTGGTGTGAACGCAGTGCATACAACACTTACTCTAAATGCCGTCAAAGCCAGTTCTATTACCATTAATAATGAAAATTTCAAAAGCGAGGGGCTTGAAAATAAGCTACTTTGGTCCTAATTTTTATTTAATATATTTTATTGATTTTTTTACAAAGAGGACGGGAGAGGGATAGAGAGTTAGAAACATCGATGAGAGAGAAACATCGACCAGCTGCCTCCTGCACACCCCCCACCGGGGATGTGCCCACAACCAATGTATATGCCCTTGACCGGAATCAAACCTGGGACCTTACAATCTGCAGACCGACACTGAGCCAAACCGGTTTCAGCGGTCCTAATTTTTTTTTTAATTTCTTTATTGATTAAGGTATTACGTATGTGTCCTTATTCCCCATTACCTCCTACCCCCCTGGTGTCTGTGTCCATTGATGGTCCTAATTTCTATTTATTTTTATTTTTTTATTGATTTTGTTTGTTTGTTTGTTTTACAGAGAGAAAGGGAGAGGGATAGAGAGTTAGAAACTTCGATGAGAGAGAAATATCCATCAGCTGCCTCCTGCACACACCCTACTGGGTATGTGCCCGCAACCAAGGTACATGCCCTTGACCGGAATCGAACCTGGGACCCTTGAGTCCACAGGACAATGCTCTATCCAAACCAGTTAGGGTGATGGTCCTAATTTTAAAATACCTTGTGTTCCAACAGCATTGTATACTTTTTAAAGTTTTTCACAAGATCATCTCAGAAGAACGTCACCTGAAGCAAGCAGAATAGGTGTTACCCCCCCTAAAAGAAATTAACCTGAAAAGGTTAAATAACAGTTATTGACAGAGCAAGGGCTAAATGGCAGGTCTCTGAAACATGATGAATTTAGTCCACACACCCGTCATTAGCTCAATGGTTTTGTACTTGAACAAGCAGCCTCACAATCACGCACAAAAGGCGACAGTAAGAGAGGGGGTTTGAAAAGGGAAGGAAGTCCAAACAAGCATTCCAAGGGAGACTCCATTCGTTAAGTAAATGCTGGCTGGAAGTCTGTCACAGACCAGGCAGCGTCCCGGATGCCGTGGCTTCAAACCCCCAGCCCTCATGGAGCTTACATTCCAGCGAGGGAGAGAGGGAATGCGCAAACAGATCGTTATCAGGGAGTAACAGTGCTGTAAAAAGATACTAGGTTTCACCTGTATGTGGAATCTAAGAAATGTAGGTTTCACTTACACATGGAATCTAGGAAATGCAGGTCTCACTTATGTGTGGAATCTAAATAAGCCAATCTCATGAAAACAGAGTGGAAGGTGGTGTTTACCAGGAGCTGGGAGCTACTAGGAGAGATGTCGTTTAAGGATATAAATTTGCAGCTACTATATAAATAAGTCCTAGATATCTAATGTACAGCATAGTGTATACTAGTACAACAATATTGTATTATAATAATCACACTTGCTAAAAGACTAGATCTAAATTACTCCCACCACAAATATATATATACATAGTTATGTGATATGACAGAAGTACTAACAATGGCAATCATGTTAGCATATATAAATGTATCAAGTCAAAATGTC
This sequence comes from Vespertilio murinus, assembly GCA_963924515.1. Classification (NCBI taxonomy): domain Eukaryota; kingdom Metazoa; phylum Chordata; class Mammalia; order Chiroptera; family Vespertilionidae; genus Vespertilio; species Vespertilio murinus. The sequence continues at coordinate 32,807,974 of OZ004715.1, read as the reverse complement.
GTATACCTTAAATTTACACAATGTTATGTGTTAAATATCCTATATAATAAAGGGCTAATATGCAAATCAACCAAACAGCAGAATGGGTATAGAGAAATGGGGAGATGTTGGTGCAAGAACACAAACTTTCAGTTAGCAGATGAGTAAATTCTGGGGATCTAATGGATAGCATGGAAACTATAGTTAATATTGTATTATATACTTGAAATTTGCTAAGAGGATAGATCTCAAGTGGTCTCTAGGCAAAAAAAAAAAAAAGATGTGAGATAATGGATGTTAATTTGACTGTGGTAGCCAAGACCGGTTTGGCTCAGTGGACAGAGCATCGGCCTGAGGACTGGAAGGTCCCAGGTTTGATTCCGGTCAAGGGCATGTACCTTGGTTGCGGGCACATCCCCGGTAGGGGGTGTGCAAGAGGCAGCTGGTCGATGAGTCTCTCTCACCGATGTTTCTAACTCTCTATCCCTCTCTCTTCCTCTCTGTAAAAAATCAATAAAATATATATATTTTTTTAAATTTGACTGCGGTAATTGTTTAACAATGTACATATATATCAAAACATCATGCTGTACACCTGAAGTATATATATAATTATTTGTAAATCATACCCCAATAAAACAGGTTGGAAAAAAATACGTCATATAATAAGTAGGTGAGAAAATGAGGTATTTCAAAAGGATCAGAGAAAAAATATCCCAAGGATGAAATTGGGATATTTCATCCAGGATTGGAAGGGACATTCTAAGTAACAGGGAACAGAAGTGTGTCCAAGGAGAGAAAGTTATACGTATGCAGATTTCCACTTACTAGTAACTATTCTAACTCCTCAAAGTGCTTAACAATCGACAGTGTAATGAAGGGCACCTCAGCATCAGAGGGGATATTTAACAAGAGGATAATCAAGGTCCTATCTATGGTGTTTCCCCCAAAATAAAACATCCTCCGAAAATAAGACCTACTTACAGGTTTCCTTCTGAATGAAATATAAGGCATCCCCCCCCCCCCTGAAAATAAGGCCCCCAGGCTCTGTCTCAGAATGAAAATTAATTTACCGTAAACTGGTCGCTAGGGCCGCCCCGACTGGCGTCTAGCAACCAGTGATGTTACGTGGAGTCCTGACGTCACTGCTGTGTGAATGGAGAGAAATCAGTGTGGAAACTTGGTGAAACCTAAACTGCAAGAAGTTGTGACTTGGGTCAAGAATTCATGGGAGAAAATCACTGACAGTTGCATTGCAAATGCACTGCGAGCAGGCTACCTTGACAAGAAGTACTCATTTAAAGACAGTGCTATTGCTAAACATGAGAGATTTGGTCCACTGATTCTGAAAGAAATGGAGTCACAAGAAAGAAATTCACCAGGAAATTCAGGAATTGGATTGTTAGGATGATGTTCCAGAAGATGATGACATGATTGTCATTGAATAAATGAGTAAATTCTCGATACTGTAGGATTCACAGTTTGTCTGGTTTGTGTTGACAACTACCATACTACCATATCGTATACAGGTAATAAATTTCCTTTATTTTCATTTAACAATAAATGTGTACCGTATTCTTCATGGGAAAATAATACATCCCCTGAAAATAAGATCTAGCGCATCTTTGGGAGCAAAACTTAATATAAGACACTGTCTTATTTTTGGGGAAACAGGGTATCCTGGCAATTCTAGATTTGTACAGAAGTCCTCAGGGAAGGAGAGGTCCCCTAGAAAGAAGACTGAGAAGGAGACAGGGTGCAGCAAGTGTGTATGGGAATGTTCTCGGGGTCATCCATGAGGGGGAGGAAAGGAGACAGAAGCAGACGGAGAAGTTCATTGATGATGGCATTGTGACAGGGCCTCAGCTTACCCCTCCAGAATCAGGGCAAGAGGGTTGGCTACACCTCTATGCCCCTTCATCCTCCAGTCCCTGAATGCCAGTCACTGGGTGCAGACTGCACCCAGGAAGGGGTGTGACCCCAAAGGCCAGACTCCCTCCAGCTGAGGGCTAACAGCTGAGAACCACCGGGCAGGTGACCAGCAGCAGGCGGGAGCTGGGAGGTGCAGCATCCGCTATGAAACCTTCCATAGAGGTGGCGGTTACACATCATGAGTGTACTAACTGCCACTGAACTGTTCACTTTAACATGGTTAATTGTATGTTACATGAACTTCACCTCAGTAAGAAATAACCACCGTCAACATCCCACAAAGGAATCCCCTTACACATAAACAAACTGTATCATTATTCAAACTGTTAAAAGATAAAACACATTCCACAGAATGTTTGTGTGTCGATTATAATACATGTCAAATGCCAAAACCAGCCTTTGTCACTTCACACCACTCTGTTGTAAGATATTCAGTAGCTCCCTGGCCTCGGTGGGAAACAGCACAGCACTTAACTATTATTACATTTATAAACAAATCTAATTAGAAAAACAACCCTACTCTCATTCCTAACACAGAAAGATCCCATCCCACTCTCCACAGCCAGGTTCAGAAGGCTGAGACTCCTCGAACACAGCATTATAATTGTGTAAAGTCTGAACTTCAACAATAGCCAAGATTAACCAATAATATTCACATGTGTTTTTTTTTTAAATCCGTCCCTCCCCTTCCACAATGCAAACAATTAATTTACTCACCCACAGAAAACATGTTAGGTGTGCATGCAGTTTTCAACCTCAACTGATTGTCTCTATTTGATAAGCTTTCACCGTGCTACTCCCTCATGCTATTAATATCAACACTAGAACATTAACACCCCAGCAAGTAGCTCGGCTGGTTCGAGTGCCGTCCTAATATGCCAAGGTTGCAGGTTTGATCCCCGATCAGAGCGCATACGAGAAGCAACCAATGAATGCATAAATAAATGGACAACAAATCAATGTTTCTTCCCCCCCCCTTCTCTCTCTCTCTCTAAAATAAAATTTTTAATTAAAAAAAGATATTAGGACATTAATTTACTAATAAAATTTTCTTTGTTACATATGTGACATGTAAATAACAAATCATGTGATTTCCAAATCTCAACTGAATTTCAAGTTCGATACCATGAAAAATCATCAAATCCATAGAAAAACAAAAACAAAATTTGACACACTCTCTAGATATGCACATACTTGAAGGACAATTATCAATTCCTTTATGTTTTAATTCTGTACTCTTTGAAAGATATAACATACCCCAAAAAATGTATAAACATACTAAATAATTATAAAGACAGTGTTTATTAAAATACACTTCATTTTCAAAATTGAGCTATCAGCTGTGAGACATTTTTTTGGAGACCCTGTAGATCTGGTCCTCTACAATCAGAACAGCTGGATTTTCAGCAAGTCTCTAGAATAATTTACTGCCTGTGGATAAAATGCTGCTAATGGAACCCACTCAGTTATTATGTATATTATGAATATATGAATATTAATAAGGCTTTCCTTTTAAAATTTATATTTACACTAGAGAGAAAAAAAAACTGAAGTGTGGACATAGGCAAACAGAGCCTGTCCTCAAACTGAATTATCTATCTCTTTGGTGACCAGAATGACCCATTTTTTAGAAAACGATAGCTTACAATTTAATACAGAAACATTAAAGAAAGATGCTGTACTCATGTAAAGAAGTAGCTTCCTGTAATTTATCTCTGACATTCTTCTAAAGCTCAGACAGAAGGAAAATAATGTAGAAAAGTGGACCTAAAGTGCCAGAGTCAAAACAAAATTGCGAAGTTCAGCAACATTTGGAAAAGCCAAATTAAGATCAATGGATGTTGGGTGTTGTTCTGAGCCATCAATGTGTGTACTGCAGTAACTGAAAACTAACACAATTGCTTATTAAAGTCTATCTGTGACAAGATATTAAATAAGAGTTATGTCTTATGCATTGTAATGTGTTTGATTCAAAACTTAGGCTCTCTGTGCAAACCTGGCCCTCAACAATACCTTCTGGATGAAGAACATCTTGTAAAGGAGGAATTATATTAGAGCCACTCGAGATCGAATTTCTTAGGCGGGCTCTTTGTCACAGAGCCCAGGAGCTACAGACCCTCACATTTATTTTATTTTATTGTTCATTGATCTTAATTTGGCTTCTCTAAATGTTCCTAACGCCTCACACCACGCCTGTCTCCACATCTATGTTCCCACCGTTAGGAACACGGCATCACCCTCCATGCCCACTCCTCATTTCTATTTCTGTCTTCTCCTTGAACCTCTCTTCTCGCTCGATTTCCACCAGATGGTCTCTTTCTCCTTGGAATCTTCCAAGTTCCTTGGAGAGGTCTCACAGCGATCAACTCGCCCCTGTGCATCATGGTTATTTCTATAACCGTCTCCTTACACTTAAAGACTGTGAGCGTGTGAGCTTGCAGAACCTAACCCATTGCTCAAACTACACGGGCAACACACATTTGTTCATTTGAACTGACTCTAGGAGTATTTGAGGTCCCCTCTGGTGATGGGGTGTTGGGTTATAAACATTACAGGCCCATCACAATTGATTCTGAAAGCCTATATATAAATTCTTTAACTAATCTAATGCTTATTTTAGTCCACAGTATGAAGTAAAAAACCTTCATAACTTAACTTTCGTCCAAATATTTGTCAATTGTCTTAGCTTTTTTTTTTAGCAATTCAATCTTTCTCCAGGAATTTAAAAATGTTTGTCTTTACTACCTGTAGTATGCTACATTAAGTGTGGTGTGTGTGTGTGTTTCTGAACTTTATTTTGTTTTAATTACTCTAACTTGGGGTTTTTCAAACCCATTAGTGGTTCCTAAAATCGGTTTAATGGATCATAACCACCACTGCTGTTTTCTTTTAATGAAGTAGAATAGAATAGAAAATAGCAGAGCACTTCTTTCTGATAAAGAATTACCCCATGAAACTTGCTTCATATACATGTGTATATATACTTGGTTAAACCGTAAAATGCTTTTGTTACTATAGATCATAGTTTTTTAAAGTTTAAGAAATATTGCTATAGTTATCCCTATGCTAATTACTCCATCTTAATTACTTCAAAGTAATAAAATCTATACTGTTTTAATGTCTGATATAGTAAGGTCCTTCCTTCCCACTCTTTTTCATTTATCAACTGAAAAACTGTTTTGATATTCTAATTAGGATTACATTGAATCTAGATTAATTTAAATGTAGCTGACACTTTTGACTGAATCTTCCTATTCAGAAATATGTTTTGTATTTCCTTTTATTCAGATCATCTGTCATTAAATAGCTTCATAATTTATTCATATATGTCTCACGTTTGGTTAGATATTTTCCTAAATGTCATACCTACAGTTAGGATGTACCAGTAAATGAGATTTTAAAAAAATATTTTTTTATTGATTTCAGAGAGGAAGGAAGAGGGAGAGAGAAACATCAGTGATGAGAATCATTGATTGCTGCTTCCTGCATGCCACCCACTGGGGATCAAGCCTAGGCATGTGCCCTGACCAGGAATCAAAGTCAAAGGTAACCATTGAGGCACACTGGCCGGGCCAAATGAGATTATTTTTATAAATGATTCCTAACTGTGAATCATTTCACAAGTGAAAAGTGTTAATGCCAATTTTTAAAATTGTATTCTTATAATCAGCCACATTATTTAAATCTGTTATTAGTTCTAGAAGCTTCCACTACCCCCATTTATTAAGATTTTCTGATAGACTATTACAAACATCTGGAAATTATAGTTTTGCATATCTCCTTTGGTTTTTTATTGTGTTTTTTAAAAAAATATATTTTATTGATAATTTACAGAGAGGAAGGGAGAGAGATAGAGAGCTAGAAACGTCAATGAGAGAGAAGCATCGACCAGCTACTACCTCTTGCACACCCCCTTAACTGGGCATGTGCCCGCAACCAATGTACATGCCCTTGGCCGGAATTGAACCTGGGACCTTTCAGTCCGCAGACCGACGCTCTACCACTGAGCCAAACTGGCTTCGGCTCTCCTTTGTTTTTATATCTTGTTCAAAATTCACTAGCCTAAAACCTCAGGTACAATGCTATTTGAGTTTGTCTTACTCCTGATTTAAACTGTTTCACCATTAAACATATTCGTCATAGATTCCTAGCAGATCATTTTTGTCAATTTTAGAAAGTTTCTTTTAATTCCTATCATGCTAAGATAAGGTGACCAGAGGTCCCGCTTTTGGCGGGACAGTCCCGATTTTTAACAATTTGTCCCGCGTCCCACGGTCTGGTCACCTTATGCTAAGAGTTTTTATCATGAATAGATGCTGAATTTCATAAAATACTTTTGGCCTTCTGTCATGAATATTATATGGATTTTTCTTCTTTTAACCTATTAAAGGCATATAAATAATTTATTACATAAGAGGTTCTATTATTGAACCATCCTTGCATCCTTGTGATGTAAATGACTTACTTGGACATGTGATATGTTACTCTTTTAATACACTACCAGGCTGGGGTTTTTTAAATACTTAACATGGGGTTTTCATATCTATGTTATAAGTAAACTGGTTTATAACATATGCATACAATGTGGGCTTTCCTTGTCCAATTTTATATCATGGTGACATTACCCTTTCAGAAGGAATTAGAAAGTTTGCCAACCACTGTCATAGCCCATAAAAACTTCTATCTGATGATGGTTACTTATGATCCTGGAGCTGATCTGATTTATCTCCTAATTTCCCAGTGTAGGTACAAAACTTTGTTGCCTTCCTTCCAGATCACTCAGTTTATCCTTAATCATATCCATTTGATTCTCAAGCCAACCCCGTTAATCTTTTAAGTCCAATGACCCTATTTTAAACTAAGCCGTCTGTTGTTTACTTGATCTTTTTCTCATAGCAGGCTACACTTTTATTTAATACTAGAGGCCCAGGGCACAAAATTAGTGGCTTGGGGCCTCCCTCCCTTTCCCTGGTCGGACTCCCGAACAACTCCTGGTGGAGGGGACAATTTGCATACTACACTTTTATCATATAGGATATTCACTCTCAAAAATCTCTTAGAAAAGATCGGTTAACGTGTTTATAGCTTCTACATTCCCCAAACTCTTGATTACTCTGGATCTTTTCTTTCATCCTGTTTTCCTCAGTGGCCTGATGATCCTCCTCTGATCTTCATTCATAGTTAAGAATAAAAGACTGGGGCAATAACTAAGGGCAATGAATGCATGCTTCCTCTCTCTAGTGTTAGGACTCGCTTTAGGAAGGGCCAAATACAGCTGTCTGTAATGGTATAGAAGGTGTCCAGTGATGGGCTTTTGCTTAAGGGCGTGTGTGGGGAGCAAGCGGGGATGCAGGTTGGAAGAAAGGTACACAAACATAAATGAAGTCTTTCCTCTAGTGCAAGCATGTCAAACTCAAAGGCTGACGCGGACCCAATAAGCGGGGTGTGGGGCCCATGGGCCACGAGTCGGACCTGCTCGCTCTCATGGCAAAGAACCTGAGTAGAAATTGCCCGCTGCTTTCTCTCCCAGAACATGTTTGGTTGGCGGTGCCCAGAGCGATCTGGAACTCCACTCCGTGGCTCTCTCAGATCCCTAAGCGCACATGAGGAATGTTCCCAAGGCAGATGTTCGCTTTCTGGGAAGCACAGGCCTGAGTTCTCTGCCAGAGGGGGTCATTGTTATACATGGAATACTCTTAATTTCCTGAGTGCTGCTCCAGGGCCCCTTCCTGTTGGTAGTTGTTAGTCTCTGTAAGCTCTGCTTTTAATTTTGTTTTCCTTTGCACCTGTGTTTTGGGTCATGCTTTTTCCTTTTTATTTTTGTTTTCACTCTGTCAATTTAATCCCATCTGTTTTCAGTTTCCCAGAAATTCCTCCTGACTTTTGGTCTCCTGAAGACAGGCACCTTTTCTAGTATTCCAGCAGGATTACAATTTTTTTTTAAATGTCTCCATTGGGTTATTTTAAAGGATTTTTGGTAGGAGGAAAGCTAGAAGCACTTGTTAGGACTTTCATTTTGCTCCAAAAATACCGTTTGCCCCTCTGAATTCTAAGTGCAACATTCCTTTGTAATTTAAACTGTTTTATTCTAAGTACCTGCACTTTGCCTAAGAAAATGAAGATTCCTTCTTCTCATCCCCTTGCTTACTGATGAACAAAACAGATGTCTCTCTGGTCTAGGCCCGTGGTTGGCAAACTTTGGCACGCGAGCCACATGCGGCTCTTTGGCCCCATGAGTGTGGCTCTTCCACAAAATACCACAGCCCGGGCAAGTCTATTTTGAAGAAGTGGCATTAGAAGAAGTTTAAGTTTTAAAAATTTGGCTCTCAAAATAAATTTCAATTATTGTACTGTTGATATTTGGCTTTGTTGACTAATGCGTTTGCCAAATAGAGCATTACTCAACAAATAGAGCATCAGCCTGAAGACTGAAAGGTCCCAGGTTCGGTTCTAGCCAAGGGCACATACCTGGGTTGCAGGCTCCATCCCAGTGTGAGGTGTGTAGAAGGCAGCCAATCAATGGCTCTGTCTCATCATTGATGTTTCTATCTCTCTCTCCCTCTCCCTTCCTCTCTGAAATAAATAAAAATATACTTTTTAAAAAGATAATGATAGGTATTCGGAGATGGTTTAATGCTAAATATCACCTTTTTCAGCTCTTAAAGAATTGCTGTAATAATTCACAGCTATAGTGAGGGAGGGGAGAGAAACTGATGTGGGTTGCTTTAAAGAAATCTACCGTATTTGCCGGCGTATAAGACGATTTTTTGCCCCTGAAAAATACGTATTTGCTGGCGTATAAGACGACTGGGAGTATAAGAAGACCCCCTAACATTTCCACTAAAAATACAGAGTTTGTTATATACTTGCCGTATAAGACTACCCCCCACTTGGAGGCATATTTTTCAGGGCCAAAAAGTCGTCTTATATGCTGGCAAATACGGTAGTTATTTTCTTTTTGTTTTATTACAAGGTTGCATTACAGAAATATTGAGGCTCTACCAGCAAGCATATACTAGATAATACTTACAGTTCAAATGTTGGCAAGGGAATTATGCTTCTGTTTTACTCACATGAAAATTTTAAAACCTAAAAATTTTACATGAAAATCCAGGTTTCAATTTGCTTGACAAATCTAGCCCCACATTCCCACGTAAAACCAGTCAGCTGGACCGGGGACACAGTTACAGGCATGCCGCAAAGACACCGCTGTTTCCACAGGGCGATTTATCTTTTTGCTGGTGGAGGGCCTTGCCTCCAATTTATAAAAGATGCAACATCTGTGAAGCGCAACAAAGTGAGGCCCAGAAAGCAAGGAATGCCGGTAAATTAAATGGTAACAACTGGCTCTGTGGGGAGGAAACACAAAAGGCCGGATCTGTAGCTTTTGCCATCTTATGAATCCTCTCCCAGTGACTGATCTCAAGTTCCCAACATGAAGCCCAGAGCTGGGAAGAGACCCACAGGGTCAGCTCTCGTGAGCCACCTCTGACACACAGCGGCCACAGCTGGGGCGGGGGGGGGGGGGGGGCAACCTCTTGTAAAAGAGCGAGACCTGCTCTCCAGGCTCCCTCTGCTCCCCGCAGTCTCACACCTGGCCGCTTCATGCACTTGTCAGCAGTCTGCCCTACCCCCTTTGCTCCCATGAACTCAGGGACATAATCAAGGTCGGTTGTAATCCTAGGTACACTCTACTAAATTTGACCACATACAAACACCAGTGTGTGAGGTCTGCGTGTACTTTACAGGAGGGATACTGATGAGCCAGATGGGTGGAGAAGAAAGCACTTCGCATGATTTTGGAGACACAGCCAGGGAAGAATGGTTGCTTGTACTGGGGACATCTGGACACGAAACTCATCAGGGCAGTGATTCTTAAGATGCAGCGAGAGCCAAAACCGGTTTGGCTCAGTGGATAGAGCATCAGCCTGCGGACTAAAGGGTCCCGGGTTTGATTCTGGTCAAGGGCATGTACCTTGGTTGGGGGCACATTCCCAATAGGGGACGTGCAAGAGGCAGCTGATCGATGACTCACTCTCATCGATGTTTCTAACTATCTCTCTCCCTTCCTCTCTGTAAAAAATCAATAAAATATATATATATATTTTTTAAAAAAAGACAAAGCTTCAGGCTTGCTTCCTTTAAAAAAAAAAAAAGATGCCGTAAGAGCAAGAGAGAACTGGGAGAAACAAGCTGGGAGGCAAAGGGGCCATCCTCAAAGATATGCATCACATAAAAAAAAAAAGGAAGAACTTCGTCCAAGGAATCTTGACTCAGATATATTGTATTTCAGAAAAGAAGGGAGATGGAGAGGGAGCAAGAGGGAGAAACATCAGTGGTGAGAATCATTGATCCGCTGCCTCCTGCACACCCCACAATGGGGATGGAGCCCACAGCCCAGGCATGTGCCCTGACCGGGAATGGAACGGTGACCTCCTGGTTCATAGGTTGATGCTCGATCACTGTGCCACACCAGCCGGGCTTGACTCTAATATTTTAAACTACATTGCAAAGGATATTAAAATCGCCCGTAGCATTTTTATGTGTATTAAAAGCAAGCATGGATTTCTGAACATGGAGTAATATTCGTTTAAAGGAAACCTAATAAATCATCTTCAAGTGTCTAAAGAGCTATTTGGTGGAAATCTATTAGCATAACATCCATTATGCTAATTATAACAAGCCAATGTTTTCACCAGTGGAAATCCATTGCTAATACTTATTATGCTAATTCGAGCTGATATAAAACTATAAAAATAGCACAGACTTTTGTAGTAGCTGTCTCGGAGGGGTAACTTCCTGATTAAATGCCAGGTGACTACCCTGGTAGGCAAACTTTAATTAAAGCAGCTGACCACACCTACAGGGTGTCTCAAACACATTCAATCCCACCTTACATTTTATGAAGGTTGTTTTTTTTTTTACTACTAAGAGATATTTTTACATCATTGCACACAAAGGGAAATAACTGAAAACACAAAGCATAATGTTAGTGACTCCAGCGTTTAGAAAAAGGGCAGCAAATTCAGTCCTTAGTTTGAAAATCAAAAGTAGGCTTGGAAACATGGAGTCAGAAAAGGTAACTCCTCAAGACTTTCTGATTTCCTACCCTGGTGGACTCTGCACTACCTAAGACAGCTGACACTCATTTATTAATTGCAATTCTGATGATCATAACATGTGATTGCACGAGGGCACTGGGGGATTGGGGAAGGGACACCTCAACTTTTTTTTTAACATTTTAACCTTGAATTAGTCATTTAATTTCTCCTAGCTTAATTTTTTTCTGATTACCACCCCGCCCCCAATTCAGCCTACCACAAAAATTCTTGTTATAACCACCAAATAAAATGTCTTGCAATCTATGAAGACTTATCAAGTGGAAAACAGTACGCCTTTCCATGTGTACATTATTTTCATAGCAATAGCGGTAATTAAACTAAGGCATTTTTGCTAGTGCTAAACAAATTATTCCTCAGAGACGAACCCCTCACTCCAGGGGTTACTCTATTACCAAGAGGTATTTATTAAAGGCTGATCCTTTGCACCAAACGGTGCATGCTTGGAATACAGCGCAATATGGAACAGAACCTTTGCCTTGAACAAGGCCAGGGTCTAACAAAGGTTCACAGAGTCATAGGCCATCAAGCCCAGCCGCCACCTAACTTCAACTTCCCCCCACAATGCCTCTGGCCAGTGGTCCTCTAGCCTCCACTTAAACACTTAGGTAATGAGGGATCCTTCCTGGGTGAAGCAGCCCCACGTGGGAACCAAGATCCTCTCCTTAACGGAGATACTTACTGGGAGCAAAAGCTCAATGTAAAGAGGTTTGTGGCAGTCGTGTGTGTGTGTGTGTGTGTGTGTGTGTGTGTGTGTGTGTGAGAGAGAGAGAGAGAGAGAGAGAGAGAGAGAGAGAGAGAGAGAAAGAGAGAGCCATCAACAAACATGGGAGGCAGAGTCATGGCAGTTCCTGAATGTGGGCTCCTGCCCATCCTAAACTTTTGGCTGGTTAGAGATAGGTACGGAGTGTTTTGAAAATGCCGTTTCACTGACTGGGAAACCTTTTCAAAATGAAAACCTTTTTCCTGACTTAGTGGAGGTAGTATGTATACAGTGGGTTGTTTTTTTTTTTACCCTTTTGTTTGCATTTTAAATCGGCAGTCAAACCTTCAATGACCTCTATCAGAGAAGGCATATGCATAGAGCAATTTCAGAGCGTAGATTTCAGAGTCAGGATATCCTTATGCAAATTAGTTGTAAACCTTATCGATAAAAGGGGACTAATTATAATGCCTATTGAATAGGGCTATTGTGAGAACAATCCTTAAAGCCCACAGACAAATAAATATTCAGAGATCTGTGAGACATAAGCAACTGGTGAATCTGGTTAAAGGACATTTGATAGCCAAAGAATCACAGCACCTCATAGAAGGATCTAGACCCTCCTTCTTAAAAAATACAAACCACCCAGAGCTCCTCTAGGAATACTATTAAGCCTGTGGCTCTCATCTGGGATTTATCACCTGGGAAGATATTGTCAGAATGCTCACAAATGTCCTTTCCTCCTCTCTTTGAGAATCCCTGCTGCCTGAGTGGCGGTCATGGTGGAAACGCATGGTACCCTTCTCAGCCATCTAGGATAGGAGGGATTAAAACACAAATGCAGTAACCAAAGCCATCAAACTATAATCCACAAAGGATCATACTGGTGTCCTCTCCATCGGCATTCTACCAGCAGTCCCGACGGAACCCTGGTGTCAGCTAGGAGCACTCTTTAGGGAACAAGAGGGAACTACACAGGTGCAACCGAAGGGGAGTGACCATTTTCTGGAGCACTCACTCCAGAAATCAGGAACAACACAGGCTTAGAATAGAGAGGAACCGCCTCTGGTGGGGTGGTCGTGTACGCTAACGACTGCTGTGCCCAGTCCACGCGTGCCCTTGAAAGAGAACAATACAATGATGTCATTCCTGTCTAGTCGCCGGCAATTCCATCATGTCTAATACTCTGGCTCACCGGCCCACGTGTCAGTCAAAACTTCCCAGTACCTAAAGGGAGGAGCCAGAAATAAGTTTATCCAACAAAGGAGATGAAACCAAATCATGTTTTTCAACTGCAGGTCTGAAATCATGACAGATCCTACATATCAACTTCATGAGTCACGCGCCAACTTTTACTTAAACAAAGTGGAATGCAAGAACAAAGCAGGCAATTCAAACGACACTGGGCCAAGTCAGGGTAAGCATTGCTTCATGAAGCCTTTGTCCCAGTGATGTCGCCGAGTACAAGGGCCACAATGCGCATGCTTTCTTATTCTGTGCCATGGTCAAAAATGTTTGAAAGCCACTGTATCCAATGCCAAGAGTAAAGGCAAGAGAGTGGAGAGGAGGGGAGAGGAAGGAGGAGTGACCAAGCAGCCCGGCTCAAAGGGGCGTGCTGGCTAAGTCACCGTAACCTGGGCACCCAGCAACTGCCTTCCTTGACGCAGAGGCTGCCAAAGTCACCGCGGTCTTGGATGAAAGAAACCAACCTGAGGAAACAGTATGTGAGTGCAGCTGATCACTGTTACCCTTAATAGACCAGGACATGAAAATATGCCACACATCTGGGCATCAGTCCCCATGATCGTAAGAGCCTGCACTCCTAGGAATGCTTTACTCGGAAGGAATATGGTTTTTTAGGCTTCATCAATTAGCCACCTCTGAAACAGCTTCACCAAGTGAGGAGGGAGCGCATTTCTAGGAACAGATGGCAGCCACAGCACCTGCAAGAGCCGCCTTCTCCTCCTGTCCCCTCCACGCCTTCTCCTCCTGTCCCCTCCACGCCTTCTCCTCCTGTCCCCTCCACGTCCCTCACACCCACTTCATCCAGCTTTTTCTGATCGCATGCGTCCTCATGAGACCAGATCAAACGTACTATCCCCTCCATCAAAATCCTCAATATCAAGCAGGGGGCAGGGGACGGGGGACGGGGGGAGGTCCAAAGGTGTCTGTAATAATTACGAACATATATAGGCAACAGTTTTAAGAGACTTTCCTTCCCGGGGTGCTCTCTCTTAAAATTATTCTAATCTAAGAGTGCAAGTTGGCAAATCCAAGAAGGATCTCCTACCCAGAAGATACAAGAACAAAATCTGCACCCCCCCACAAAAAATAAAAATAAAATTCTGTCAACATCACAATAAAATGAAGGATCATGCTAGAGATGCACAAGGTGTAGTTTCAAACCGCAGAGCATAAGCATCCTGTCCACAAATTCTGTCCAGTTTTGACTACTAAAAACTAGAGCTAGAAGAAGAAAAAAGAGAGGGCTGGGGTCCTCCAGCATTAACGACCACTGAGCGGAGAGGTTCCTCAAGCACGAGGAAAGCGGGCCGCCTCACGCTGTGCGTTCGTTAAGTACCTTCCAGGATTACCCCGGGTGCCCGTTCAATCCACGTCTCATGAGCAGTGGAATGATTATTTTAAGTAAATTTATTCCTTCTAGGCCATCCAGATAAGCGACTATTGTGCGACGACAAAACCTCCATTTCACTATTGACTTGAGGTCTGCAGTGTACTGCTGAGATACGCCTTTTATCCTCCACCAGCAGACATAATGAAGCTTAAGGCTATCGGGTATTATACACTTGAGTCCCATTAGGTACTGTTCCCTTCAAAATGCTAAAACAATAACATCTTCAAAAATGCCCGAGTTTTCAGTTCTCCGTGAGCAAAAGAAAGAAGAAGAAAAAAAAAGAGAGTCAATTAGGTCACCTACATGAGTTGGGAAGCTGATCTCAAATAGGAGAACATTTTTCTGTTTGGAATCAGACACCCAAATCAGATTGCATATACAAGACTTCTTTTTTAAAGTGTTGAGGAGAATGTTAAGTGTAAGAGCAATTTGTAACAAAAGCTAAGAGAGACTTAATCTACTGTAGAGAAAGCTCAATCGGGCTGAGCAGGCCCAAGTAGGTCTTACGAAATGTACTCGAAAGACTGAACTTAAAGCTCAACTTTGCCTCTAAATTACATGAGTTTTTCACATACTTAATTACTGGTAATAGAAAATTCAATGAATGCCTGGTTTTAGAGCTCTGCACTCTCACGAGTGCTGCCTACAGCCCCATAGTATAAAAATTTTAAATGTTTCTCAAAAATGTTGCCTACATGTTAATGAGTGTAGACATCCTGGAACTTTCTTCTTCTTCTTTAGATGTAAAAAAAAAATTATTCCAAAAGGCTGAAACCATTGAAAGGGGTTCCATGCCGAAACCGGTTTGGCTCAGTGGATAGAGCGTCAGCCTGCGGACTGAAGGGTCCCAGGTTCGATTCCAGTCAAGGACATGTACCTTGGTTGCAGGCACATCCCCAGTGGGGCTGTGCAGGAGGCAGCTGGTCGATGTTTCTCTCTCATCGATGTTTCTAAGTATCTCTCTCCCTTCCTCTCTGTAAAAAAAAATAAAATTTATTTTTAAAAAAGAAAAAGAAAAAGAAAGAAAGGGGTTCCAGGATTATGCCAAGACATTTCTAAACCAATTTGTAATCAGTGGAGTCCAAAGAAGAATATTCCAGAATAAAGTCTACTCCATGGTCAGGCTAGCCTATTATATGTATACTATTGGCCCGGTGCACGAATTCGTGCACTGGTGGGATCCCTCAGCCTGGCCTGAGCCCCCTTGCAATCCAGGACCCCTCGGGGAATGTTGGATAGTTGGTTTTGGCCCAATCCAGACAGGAGGGAGCCCGATCCTGTGTTCAGCATCTGTCCCCTGGTGGTCAGTGCATGTCATAGTGACCAGTCGACTGGTCACTCAGGCTTTTATATATACAGACTAGAGGCCCGGTGCACAAAATCCGTGCGCTTGGGAAGGGGGGTGTCCCCTCTCGCAGCCTGGGACCCCTCGGGGGATGTCCGCCTGCCTAAACCAGCAGTCAGATATCCCCTGAAGGATGCAGCAGTGCTGAGAGGCGTTCCCCCTGTGGGAGTGCACTGACCACCAAGGGCAGCTCCTGCGTTGAGCATCTGCCCCCTGGTGGTCAGTGCACATCATAGTGACCAGGGTCGTTCTGCCATATGGTCGCTTAGGCTAGATAGATAGATAGATAGATAGATAGTTGTCCCTAGCACCCACAGGGGATTGGTTCCAGGACTTCTGTGGATCCCAAAATTTGATGCTAAAGTTCCTTATGTAAAATGGAATATTATTTGCCTATAACCTCCACACATCCTCCCGTATACTTTAAATATATCTAGATTATTGAATGCTATCTAAACAGTATTCTGCATTGCTTAGAAACTAATGACCAAAAAAGATCTGTGTATGTTCAGTAGAGACTCAACCATCGCAAGCCTAACTACAAGTTAACATTTCCTCCAATTATTTGCCATCTGTGGCGGTTGTATCTGCAGACGAAGAACCCGCAGATGCAGAGAGCCAACTGTATATCCTTACTTGACAAATCACTGATGGCTGTGTTCAACTCAGGAGGAAGGTAAGCATTCTTCTCTCTCCTGGCAGGCAGTATCTTCTGTTTCTTTTCTTTTTCTTTTTTTTTAATATATTTTATTGACTTTTTACAGAGAGGAAGAGAGAGGGATAGAGAGCTAGAAATGTCGATGAGAGAGAAACATCGACCAGCTGACTCTTGCATACCCCCTACTGGGGATGTGCACGCAACCAAGGTACATGCCCTTGACCAGAATCGAACCTGGGACCTTTCAGTCCGCAGGCCGATGCTCTATCCACTGAGCCAAACCGGTTTTGGCTCTTCTGTTTCTATGCAAACAGCTCTCCCAAACTGTGGGCTCTCCAAGGAGGCCCTGCATCTACTAAATCACGAAGCATAATCAGTCTCCCACTTCTATGCACACATTTTACAGCCATAGGAGTCTATGCCCACTAAGCCCTTGTTCCACGAAGGCAGGGACTGCCCTTGTCCGTCATTACAAGCCCCTTACACATAATCCTTCAAGGGCTGCAAACGGAGACGCTGCCCAGGCCTCCAACCGGAGCAGAGTGCTCCTGAAGCTGGGCTGGAGGAGAGAGCCTGAGAAGGTGACAGAGAAAGAGAAGAAACATACTCTCTACACTAAAGGTACAAAGGGCCACACCCTGGGGTCATTCCTCCTGTTTTTCATTTGTATACACAGTGTTTCCTTTTAATAATCCTAATGAAACATGGGCATTATAAAACAGAAACTGGAAATACTATCTTCTGTAAAACCCTCCGAATGATCTAGAGTCGTGTTTAACAGAGTTTGTAACTAGCGATTCAAGTCAGTAACATTCATTGCAATCTTAAGGGGCATGAAGGAGTTGTTGTTGTTGTTTAGATAAAAGCCTACAACCTGAGCGGCCTCTCCCTAGCACAGCGCGTGCTTGGGAATGACACTTAGCATATCCCAGAGCTTCAATTTTCTTAGGAAGGAATAATTATACCACTGGGTAGTTATATCCTCCCAACAATCAAAACTAAATATAAATTACATAAATTGAGGTTAGGGAAAAAAACACACCAAGAAACACCTTAATGGTTATCTCATCCAATCACTAGTCCATCGATAATCCTGAGCTGAGGAAGGAGGGGGGGGGGCAGACAAGCAGATAATACAATGAGATAAGAGTATTAGAGTAAGTCCTGTGAGAGAGCAACTAGGCACCAAGAGGGAAGAGGCGAGGCAATCCCCGGCCCTTAGGAGGAGGTGAGAGCTCAGGTAAGCACTATCTCCACAACAGCCCATTTAATCCTCACAAACACTTTGCAAGTAGGTATTATTTCATGTGACTAAGGAGGAAACCGAGGCTTAGGAAAATGAAAATCTTCACAGCTACTAAAAATGGCAGACCCTACGTTCTCAAGGATGTTTACGCCCAGCCGCCAACTCGTTAACAACGGAACTGGAAAGTAGCTCATCTTTCAGATCTTAGAATGCAAAAAAAATGTCCAACCTTATATATTTTTTATTTGTTTTGGGGGTGGTTTTTTTTTTTAATGCTTAGGAAAAGAATACTCAACCCTGTTCTTATTCTTGCAAATATTGTTGAGCAAGCAATTTTAACTTTGAGCAGGACATTTAGAAATAAAGATACCTTAGAATGAGCAGGAAAACCACTTTGACACATTGCGGAATAATCTTCCAATGTCAATGTTCATCCTCCTTCAGCCCCTCCCCCACCACATTAAGAAAAATCTGCCCCTTCCCCAAATATGTTGCTCTCTCTCAGCTATGGGAAAGGAATGTTCACAACTGTTTTTCATTAGGATATGTGCTGCACACTTCCAATGACAGGAATGACCTTGGAGGGGTGTTTTTTTCCCCCCTTCTCTAGTTCTCCGACGGTCTATCTGTCTATCAGCCAACACACATCTATCTAAACCCCGAGGAGACGCGTAGGGAGTGTCTTCCCATTCCAGCCCACTGCAGGAAGCCGGGAAGGAAAGGACTTTCTGGAGCGAACTGCTCAGGCCTTAGCATCATCCAAAGATAACATTTAAAAGACGTGTTCTGGCGCTTGAAAGTAAAATTAAAAATACCAAGCTGTTATCTCTAAGGAAAACAACCAAAATTAACAGCACATAGCCACAAAGCCGAGGAGAGAAACATGTGAGTCTGCGGCAGGAGGCGAGGGGGGCACAGTAAAAAGCGCACAGCGGAGATGCCTCACTTACGCTTTTCATCATCGGCGTGCACCAGAGACGCTGCCCTCGACAAAACATCCAGCGGTGTCTCCATTCCTGGTTGGAGCCTACGAGGAAAGCAAGAGAGAGAGAAATACAAGAATTTAAACAGAATTTGAAGGACATTTTTGGAATTCTGGTCATTCCCCCCCTGGAATGATTCCCCCATAAAATGCAGATCCCTCTCCTGAAGATAAAATTCTTCCCATTCCCCGTTCTGGGAAGACACTGCCCGGACTAGGTTCAGGAGCACAAGAGGGAAAAAAGGGTTAAATTCCATTCCGTCCACTGAGCTGAACCTTTCGGATTCCAGGAAGCAGCTTGTGTCGGAAATAAAAGAAGAGAGATGGTGAATATTCATGCCCATGTTAATTGTGCTTATAAATGTTTATGTGTGCGCGTAATAACATGCCTGCACAGACATACCCAGTAAAAACTGAATTTTCGGAACAAAGGCAGCTCTATGAACATAGCATTCCTACCAGTCTGAGATTTTTGTTGTGGTGGTGGTGATTGCTGGTTTATTAGTTTTAACAAAAATTATTAAGATTGAACCTCCTTTAGCTGAGAGAGACTCTCCATGACCATGCAGCTTAATGTATGCAATGTACTCATCACAAGTTGTAGGTGGATTCCATCGGTGAGTCAATGGGCATTTTGAGTCCAATAGGAAGCTTTATTCTAAAATGTCATGTTTTGGCCCTGGCCTAGGTTGCAGGTTCAATCCCTGGCCCCAGTTGGGGTGCATGTGGAGGGCAACCAATTGATGTGTCTCTTTCACATCAATGTTTCTCTCTCTCTCTATGATTAACAATAAAATAAAATAAAGTCGTGTACTGTGGCGTATGTACTTTCACCACCACCTATCACCAATTTATCTAGCACCATATTTCTAAAAAGTACCTTAACTACATCCCATTGAAGATGCTCAGCACTTAGTCGGCATTCTTCAGCATTTACTGAGTACCTACTATGCATGTAGCGAACCAGCTTTACAATATTTATACTTCAAGCATCCAAAGAAAGAGCAACTCTTAATCTTGCGATGTGATTTCACTCAGCGAACATTAAATATCTACCGGGTACTGAGGCAGGAAAAATGAACACAGCCCAGTGGGTGCCTTCAAGGAGCTTTCAACCTGTTTAGAAGACATGCCTACAAGAAATCTGGTGTAAGGCAGTATTTTTCCAAAGTGTTGTGCACTGGAGGTTCACATGTTACATGAAAAAAAAATATTTTTTTCTATGATAAATAAGTTTCGGAAACACTGCAATAAACCAAATTAAGCCACTTATTTTCCTTCCTGTGCCTTTGATATGCTTCTTGCTATGCCTTATACAAGGGGCAAAGACCAGGCATCTCTATGTACTTGGAATCTCTCAAACCTCTGGCCATTCTTTTAACCTCAAGCATCTCTTAGGGAATATTTAGGGAAAGAGTGGGTTAAGGCAAAATGTGCTCAGTGTCAAACAGCCCTACAGAAGAAGTTCCAAAGAAATAAATGAACTCCGAAGGGCTTTGGTGAGAACCAGGCTGAGCCGGGCCTCTGAGGGACATTTGCGGGAGCACTCCAGAAAGGAAGCACACAAGCAGAATCCAGTGCAGGGCACGTTGCTCAAATCAGCTAGGAAAACAAACCGGGGATAGGAGGTGAGAGACCAGGATGGAACCATACCCTGGAAGGACGGCTAGCTCTGACAGGACTTGGGCTTGACTTCTGCATGCATGAAGGAGCCACTAAAATCTCAGAGCAGAGACAGAACCTGCTCATCTAAATGTTCAGTGCAAATCATGCTGGTAGCACCGTGCAGAATGGAACAGAGCCATTCTACAGAAAGGAAAGCCAAAGGCAGGGTGGGCGATCTGAAAGTACAGCTCTGTGGTCCCGCCGGTGTGGTTCAGTGGTTGAGTTATCCACCCAAGAACCAAGAGGTCACGGCACATGCCCGAGAGTGCCCGGGCTGTGGGCTCCATCCCCAGTGGGGGGTGTGCAGGAGGCAGCCAATGGATGATTCCTCTCTCTTGATGTTTCTGTCTCTGTCCCCCTCCCTTCTTCTCTCTTAAAAAAAAAAATCAACAAAAACATAATATAAAATTTAAAAAAAGATACAGCTCTTAGGCATGCAGAAGGTAATGGGTGGTTCTCATGGGAGCAGTGGGGATGAGGCAGCAGAACTGACAGGTTGCAAAGTCTCGAGTTGTGAGGGGAATTTAAGTGAGGGAAGACTAACTGGGAGGGTCATAAACCAGTCAATTTCTTCCTCTTCAGAGACAAAGGAGGATGAGCAACATCAGAGATAAAGGAGTGATACTCACAGTCCTGATCTTCTAAGATAGGAAAGATCACCTCCTGTAAGGATTTGTAAACTTGTTCAAAAGGGGAGAAGACAAAGATTTGAAAGCAGCAGACGGATATGAAAAGGTCTGCTTAACTCCCAAGAACTCCTAAGCCAGTTTCCTATTCAGGCAAGATTTGAGTTTCAAGTCTCTCATTTCTATTTAAGTAAATAATGAGAAGCATTCTACTCCTTCATGCAGTATTTAGACCCCAATTCTTTCATTTCCCTATTAAGGACAACACTTTCCAAGTTCCAAATCCAAGTAGATAGATAGTAACATATGCCTTAAGGAGGTGCACAGACCTGTTATGCATAGAAGCAAAATAACAAAGTGTAAAAATATCAAATGACATACAGAAGGAGACCCAGAATTCTAGCGTCGCAGAAGATTAGATACTGAAGTTTGTTCAGAATCTACGAAATGTAACTTACAGTCAAAGCAGGTAGTAGATAAGAAATTAGGTATTTGAGGTTCAACTGCAAGGCACCTGCCATCTGCTGCAACCTCATTAATGAAACCAACCAATGCTTATTACACAATTATTCTGAGTTCAGCCAAGTACTCAAGACAGGTTGAAGAGAAGACATGATCCCTGCTTTTAAGGAGTTACAATCTTGCTTGTAAACCTAAAGCAGTGTTTCCCAAAGTGTGGTACGCGTACCCCCAGGGGTACGGGAAGAGTTTGGTGGGGGTACGCGTTGCACCGGAGTTTGGTGGGGATATGCCCTGCACCGTGCTTAGCTGCGCCTAATTCTACGTTCTCATGAGTCAAGTCAAGACAGTCTTGTGAGACATGAGATGGTCCAGTATGCAAATAAATGTTATTTATAATATAACTTTCTGGTGCGCAAATAAATATTATTTATAATATAACTTTTATTTATATTTTATTATGAATAATTTTATTTTTCACTTATTATTATTTTGTATATGTACCAAAAAAAGAAAAGGAAATATATTTTGATTGTTATTAAAATGCATCCTTTTTTTTTTTTTTTTTTAAATAAATCTTTATTGCTCAGATTATTACAATTGTTTCTCCTTTTTCTCCCCCATAGCTCCCTTCCACCTTATTCCCACCCCACCCTCTGCCCTTACCCCCTCCCCCCACTATTGTCCTCATCCATAGGTTATACAATTTTAATCCAGTCTCTTTCTGCACCCCACACCCCTTCACCCTGATAATTATCTATCCACTCCCTTTCTTTGCCCCTAATTCTATTATATTCACCAGTTTATTCTATTCCTGAGATTTTTAATTCACTTGACCTTCTTCCTCTTCTTAAGTAATACCTTTCAGCATTTCATATAATACTGGTTTGGTGGTGATGAACTCCTTTAGCTTTTTCTTATCTGTGAAGCTCTTTATCTGCCCTTCAATTCTGAATGATAACTTTGCTGGATACAGTAATCTTGGTTGTAGGTTCTCCCTATTCATCACTTTGAATATTTCTTGCCACTCCCTTCTGGCCTGCATGGTTTCTGTTGAGAAATCAGCTGATAGTCTTATGGGTGCTCCCTTATAGGTAACCAACTGCTTTTCTCTTGCTGCTTGTAAGATCCTCTTTTTGTCTTTTACCCTTGGCATATTGATGATGATGTGTCGAGAAGAATTTTTCTTTGGATTCCTCTTGTTTGGGGTTCTGTAGGCTTCCTGTACTTGTAAGTCTATTTCTTTCACCAGGTGAGGGAAGTTTTCTGATATTATTTCTTCAAATATGTTTTCAGTATTTTGCACTCCCTCTTCTTCTGGCACCCCCATAATTCTGATGTTGGTGCGCTTGCAGTTGTCCCAGAGGCTCCTTACACTATCTTCAACTTTCTGGATCCTCTTTTCTTCTTCCTTCTCCAGCGGAGTGTCTTTTGGCTCTTTGACCTGATTCTTGTGTTCTTCCATTCTGCTGTTGGATCTCTGCATAATATTTTCCAATTTAGTCAGTTTATCTATACTTTTTAGTTGGGTCTCATGAAGTTTATCGAGCTTTTCTAGAATATTGTTGCATAACCTTAGAACCGTAGTTCTGAACTCTATATCCTCCATCTCTTTTGTTTGAGATCTATTTCCTTGTCTCGGCATTATCACTATTTTTCAGAGTTGGTAGGATGGCTTTGTGTGTTTGGTGTCCTATATAGCACAGTGGATCAACCTCCTCAGTTACCTGAGGTAGACACTCTTGGTGATCCCCTTTGTGGACTGCGTGCACAGCTTTGTTGTAGCTAAGTCTCTATTGTTGTGAATTGACCTTCAGGCCAATTGGATGTGGGTATCAGCTGTGTCTACTCTGGGATAACTTCTGTATTGGAGACAGTCTTATAGGATCAGACTTGAAAAACTGCAGAAGCCTCTGCTCAGCTTGGATGGGGCGGAGTCTCAGGGCTGAACTGACAGTCTTGGCTTCTGCCCTGCCCTTGTGCACTCGCCTGAGTTTCCGCCTGACCGGCCCAGTTTCCCCAAGCAAGAGCGTGGGTGCCGCAGGGGCTCACCCGCACTTGGGCTGGTCTCTGTAGTCTGGAGCTTCTGACTCCTTCCGCTACAGAGAGGCCGCCATCTTGTACATAGAGGCAGCGGCAGCCTCCGTGGTCAGACTGGAGCTTCTGACTTCTTCCGCTATGGAGAGGCTACCACCTTGTACAGAGAGGCAGCGGTAGCCTCCGCGGTCAGACCTGGAGCTTCTGACTCCTTCCGCTCCGGAGAGGCCGCCACCTTGTACAGAGAGGCAGCGGCAGCCTCCGCGCCTTCCGCTCCGGAGAGGCGCGGTCAGACCTCAGCGCGTACTTGCTCACTCGCGCGAGTCTGTAGACCCTGCAGACTGCGACTGCGGCTCCCGGTCCCCGGTCTCCCAGTCTCTGAGTCTCTGAGTCTCTGGGTGCCTTTCTCTACAGTCCAGACACCACCCGTATGAGCCTGGGACCACGGAATTTCAGCCGGGGCTGGGGTTCAGTACAGTCCGAAAGGGTTCCGTGCAATCGGGGATTCCTCCCCTCCCACAGCCAGGCAGGTATTCGGCGGCCGCGTGAGCGAGCGTCTCCCTACCTCAGTGCTTTTCGGCTCCCAGTCCGATCCATGAGCCTCTCTCTTTCTTTCTAGTTGTAGCTATTCCACTCCGCCAGCTTTCCTGACGTTTTGGTGAAGTCCTTTTTGATTTTAGTTGTTTTATTAATTAAATTGTTGATGAGGCGGCAGCTTAGGAGACTGCCTAGGCCGCCATCTTGGATGTTCTCCTTTTTTTTTTTTTTTTTTTTGACAAGGGGTACTCAGCATTACAAAAATTATAGAAGGGGTACACATATGTCAAAAGTTTGGGAAACACTGACCTAAAGGATGTGAAATGGGATAACCACAGACAAATGTACAAGGGCACAACAAAAGACTAAATATAATTTACATCCAAAATGTGTATCTCTATGTATAAAAGCCCAGCAACCATTATGAAGGCATAACCAGAATGACCAGTGACTATGACATGCACTGACCACCAGGGGGCAGATGCTCAATGCAGGAGCTGCCCCCTGATGGTCAATCTGCTCCCACAGCGGGATCAGCTGCTCAGAGATTGGGTCCATAGCTGCTGGGTTGACAGGGATGAGTGGCACTCCCACGGCAGGCAGGCGATCCCCGCAGGCCAGGCCCCCATCAGTGCCCAAATCCATGTGCTGAGCCTCTAGTTATGTAAAAAAAAAAAAAAAATAGAGATCAGTGTCGGTTAAGTGATTACCTTGAACATCTATTCTTAGGTTGTGTGTATACGTGTGTGTGTGTGTGTGTGTGTGTGTGTGTGTGTGTGTGTGTGTACCTATGTGTGTGTTTCAAAAAGCCTTATCAAAGTTTCCTTCCATTTTAGCATATGCCTTGGGTATGTTAGCAACACAGAAGATCAGATATTTAAGTTTATTCAGAATCTATGAAATCTAAACCCCTCTCTGACCTGTGGATCACACTCTATTTCCTGGGTGCGAGGAAGTACTGCAGCCAGGATCAACAGCCTGAGGAAAGGACAGAGGCAGGACTGGGAGGCGGGGACAAGGAGACACACCAGCCAGTCAACACGGAACATCCTTGTTAAGCAGCAGAAGCAGCTGAGTTTGGGTGAGCATGACGTGGACTTAGGAAAGAGCTGAAGGCTACCCAGACAGGTCCACGCTTAATGTCGTAGGCAACAGGCAGTCATTACCGGTCCCTGAGCAGGCTGGTAATGTGATGTCAGTGACATTTTAGTTGAGCAGTTCTGGGAGGACGATTTGACTTGAGGGAGGGAGGTGGGCAGTCACTGGAAGCAGGTCAGTTAGGAGGCCTCTGCAGGAACCAGGTGTGCGATAAGGACAATAGGGCTGGTAATAAGACAATAAAACAGGTGGGAGATGAAGACCAGGGACTAGGCATTATCTAGCCACAAAAGTCATAAGCAAATAAAGGTGGAAGATAACAGTAATTTGTTTAAAGTCTTCTGAATTTTATGTCTTGTACAACATCACAGCCCAACAAACCCAATAAAATATAATAGTAAGCCCTGGCCGGTTTGGCTCAATGGATGGAGTGTCAGCCTGCAGACTGAAGGGTCCCGGGTTTGATTCTGGTCAAGGGCATATGTGGGCTCAATCCCCAGGATGGGGCGTGCAGGAGGCAGCTGATCAATGATTCACTCTCATCCCTGATGTTTCTAGCTCTCTCTCCCTCTCCCTGCCTCTCTGAAATCAATAAAAATATTTTTTAAAATTGTGTGTGTGTGTGTGTGTGTGTGTGTGTGTGTGTGTGTGTAATGTGGCAGGGGGAAAAAACTATGGTTACAGTATTTGATGGAGGGTCACACTATATTGAGAGGCAAATTAGCATCATGGCTGTGTAAGAGGATGATCTTTGAATGCCAATCTTTTAAATGAGTTCAGCCTCTGTCTGTCTATGTGACCCTGGGAAGTAATTTTACCTTGGTTTCCTCATCTATTAATATATTACCTCCCTCACGGGTTAGGGTTGTTATGAGAAGTGAATGGGCTTTATATGTATTAAAATTACTTGTCAAAATGTACGCAGATATAGTAAATAAATTCCTAAAAGACAGTAAATGCATTTTTTAAAAGACAGGGCACTGAGCCACTACTTTAGAGTACGTAATCTGGGAAGATTTCTCTGAGGAGATGAATGAAAGCTGAGACCTAAAGGATGCGAAGGATTAACATTATGAAGGGGGGAAGGGAGAGGACAAATAATATTTGGGGGGAAAAATCCAAGTCGGGCCAAAGCTGGACACGTGGAAATGGAGGAGTGCTCTGGCCTGGCCACAGTTCCGGGAGCCGCAGGGGGGAGAAGACGGGAGGGGAGGTGGGAACGCGGGCTAGGGCCCCTGGAGGGCGCAATAAAGCTGAGCCGGCATTCTAAGCCAGTGAGAAGCCCTTGAGTGGTGTGAATAGTTGTAAGAAAGGAGGGGGATGTGTCTGGTTTATTTTATATCCTTTGGGAACCATAAGCCATCCACTGCCTTTCACAAAAAGATTATGCAACATCCGGAAAATAAATCTAAGTACATCCCAGAAGTCTTTTTCATCTCTGTGATCGTATTTATATTATGAGATCAGGATAACCAAAAATACAATAAACTCAGAATGCTAACTAACACCTGGACATGGTAACAAAGTGAGAGGAATGTGCTTCTGGAAAAAGAAAGCCTGCATTTGTAAAGGTGTTATACTGAAATCCATTTTTTCTCTATGGTTAGAGCGAAACCACTTTCTTTCATGGTTGTGGTCAACATATTAGTCAGGATGATTAGAACATACATTCTGTTTTGTAATTTCTTTTTCCAGCAATAGCCATGTGTTTTCTCTGCCAGCCCACCTTCCTTTCCTCAGACTCCCTTATCTTTAATACTATGTTCTTCCAAGTAGCTTAGGGTTGAGCCTGAGAGAACATTGGGTATCAATTCTAAAGCTACTAAAACCTAGGGGCACTCAGGGCAAATGACATGCTCAGCTGTAAATGTGAACTCCATTATGCTGGCCTTCCACAAAGAAAGGTCCGATTTTGAACAACAAGGGGGCGAGGGCACCTGTCTGGGGAACAGAAGTATGGGCTGTATTAGGTTGTATTTTTTTTTTTTCAGGCAAGGGAATGGAAATTCAAGATATGTAGGCAAGCTTCATATCTTGCCAAGGAGATTCCCAAGGTGAAAGCTACAGCACCAGGCCCTCCTTACTGCGTGGACCTTCTAGTAACAGTGGCTAACTACGGTAATAATTAGGAGAGTACTAGAGGCTCAGTGCACAAAATTCGTACACTGAGGGGGGGAGGGTTGTCCCCCAGCCCAGCCTGCACCCTCTTGGCAGTCCAGGACCCCTTGGCTCTTTACAGCCTGCCTGCTTGCTGCTCCTTTGCGCTGCCACCACTTACTGCTGAAACCCACCAGCCTGGAGACCAGCTTCTGGCTGAGCAGCGCTCCCCCTGTGGAAGCATACTGACCACCAGGGGCCAGCTCCTGCATTGAGCGTCTGCCCCTTGGTGGTCAGTGCGCATCATAGCAACCAGCTGTTCCGGTCATTCTGCCGGTGGCTTAGGCTTTTATTATGTAGATGAGAACCAATGGGTAAAGCGCATTCAAACCTCCAGATGTTCCTGCCACACTTGGCCAAATGCCAGAATCAGGAAGCCATCAACCCCCAGTGGACTCTGTTCAGAATCCCTAATTCCCGTTGGCCCTGTCCCATCGCCCTATCCCCCATCAGGACCACCTCCCTGGGCTAATCCAACGTGGCCTCGTTCATAAAGTCCAACCACAGGACAGGCCTACAAGTATGAACTAGCACAGGGTGTGTGACCCTTTGGACTGTCAAGAATTTAGAGACTTTCGTTGGGTATCTCCTCTCTCGGAACCCCAGAAAGTTCTCTGAACCCCAGAAAGTTCTCTCGGGGTTTGTCCAGTGAATCAACCTCCATCCCCTCTCTATTAAATACATAAAGACTACCCAGAAAAGGAAAAGGAAACTTACTGCCCTGGAGTGACTGGCACCGAATGTGGCCACCAAATGTGTTCAATTTGGCTAGCTGTCCATCTCAGAGAGAGGAGTTAAGTGAACTAACATCTCAGACCAATCATCACCAGATTCCGGTGGGCACACGCAAGCCTGGCTTCCGGCACATGAGGTAGATGTGCATTAACATCTGCCTCGCTGTTCTTCCCCACAGGGTGTCCTCACTGCTGCCCCCCTGTATTTTTTGCAACACACATTCTTCCTATAAACACCCAATTCTCAGATCATCCTCTCTGTTCTTTTTTAAATATATATATATTTTATTGACTTTTTTACAGAGAGTTAGAAACATAGATGAGAGAGAAACATCGATCAGCTGCCTCCTGCACACACACACACACACACACACACACACACACACCCTGGGGACATGCCCACAACCAAAGTGCATGCCCTTGACCGGAATCAAACCTGGGACCTTTCAGTCCGAAGGCTGACGCTCTATCCACTGAGCCAAACCGGTTTCAGACATCCCCTCTGTTCTTCCTGCTAAAAAAAATATCTCTCATTTGCATAAGACTTTTTTCTTCTCACACTTCACCCTGTGAAGTCAGTTGAGCCAGGACCTGACTAAAGTTTGAGCCCTACCTCCTTCAACACTGTCACTCATTCGATCAACAATAAATCAATGAAAGCCTATTTTGTTCTAGGCTTTGATCTGAATGCCTACCACTAAAGGTATGGGCCATTTACCCTCTCCAGACCCAGGTTTCCCCACTTAAAGAAAATCATAGTAACACTGCCTATTTCACAGTTCACAAGCTTGGCATGTGGGTTGAATGATATAATGAAACCGAAATTGCCTTGTAAACTCAAGTAAGAAACGTATGTTCTCATTCTCCCACTATCACCATCTTATAGCTGTACAGCACATACTTTTCAAAAACACACTCACATAAATTACCTCATTAGATGCTCACTGCATGTTGACCAAATACGATTATTAATATTCTACAGAGGAAAAACCAACGCACCAAGAACATAAGTGACTTCTTAAAGAAGCTAAGCCTGGAATCCGAGTCTCCTCACTCACCATCAAACGCTATTTTGACTATCCTGAAGCTGGTTTTCATGAAGTGCTTTTGGAGCAAAGCACCGTGATTTAAGTTGTCAGAACAACAACAAAAACAACCTTCCCTCAGCAACCAAGGCAAGGCAGCCAGCCCGTGCTCTTTCTCTTACATCTTGAGACATGGGTCGGCAATAGCCTGATAGTTTCTAACGTAAGCCAGGGGAAGCAAAGCCCTCTCCTTTCGGGCACATGAAAACCATGCCTTATTTCACTTCCTTTGGACAGAGACAGGCATGGAAACACATGAACAGTAACCAAGACCGGTAAGAAGATGCTCACACCAAGACAGCTGACGGTGAGAGTGGGGCAAACCACCCAGACTGCAAAGCTATGGGATTCCTGGGGCCGCAGCCACACGGGAACTAAACGTAAGGGGCCTAAGGACTTCAGGCTCCAAGACTCAGTGCTAAGAAGGATTGCTTCTCCTTAGTCCTGCTCAGGAAACCTGTTAACCTGCGGGAGATAACGGTTAAGGTGCACAAGCAGGGTGTCCAAGAATTCAACTTAGCTCTGATACGATCTTCCCAGGAGACGGAATCAGATCCCAGAGGTTAAGGACTCAGTCCCACAAGACCGCCCTCCGCTTCAGATACACAGGGATCTGAAGTCCAGGTTGTCTGTCACCTGTGCTTCTGAAGACTAGCTCTAAATGCAACAGGTTCTCACAACTCCCGACGTAGGTCCAGCTGATTTGCTAGAG
This sequence comes from Vespertilio murinus, assembly GCA_963924515.1. NCBI lineage: Eukaryota > Metazoa > Chordata > Mammalia > Chiroptera > Vespertilionidae > Vespertilio > Vespertilio murinus. The sequence goes on along the minus strand of OZ004715.1, from coordinate 32,778,265 downwards.
CGACTCACAGAACTCAGAAAAACATGTTACTTACTAGGTCACTTGGTTATTGTAAAAGGAACGGCTGGATGAAAGAGATACATGGGACGAGGTATGTGGGAGAGGGGCACTCTCTCCTGAACTTCCTAGTGTTCACCCACCCAGAAGCTCTCTGAACCCCGTCCTCTTGGAGGGTTTTTATGGAGGCTTCATTACATAAGCATAATTGGTTAAATCACTGGCCACTGTCTAGTGAATCAACCTCCATCCCCTCTCCTCTCCCCTCCCCAGAGGCGGGGGCAGGAATGAAAGTTCCAACCTTCTAATCCTGTGGTTGGTGGTTCTCCGGGCAGCCAGCCCCATCCGCAGGTGCTTCCACAAATCGCCTCATTCCCTCGCGTAACAAAAGACACCTTTGTCCCTCTCAACCCCGGGGGAATTCCAAAGGTTTGGGGAGCTGTTAGTCACGCATAGTGGATGACGAAATATATAATGAAAAATATATTTTGGTCGTAATTTATCCAAAATACTCTTTCCCTAGTCATACTACCAAAGATAGAACATAAGTCCAGCTTTCCTTATCTGGGTGTGTACCAGGCATGAATAATTAACTGACCCATATAGCCATCATCTGAAGCAGCACACCAGGTACAATGTCAGACAGACCTGGCCAGAATCCACTCATCCAATGTCTTACCTTTACACGTAACCATTCTTGAAAATGCACTATGAAGGCCAAACGTCTAAAAATCCGAATATGTCCACATTGTATGCTTACTTCCAGAGAAGAGTGTGAGAGAGAGTGTTGGTGTGTGTGTGTGTGTGTGTGTGTGTGTGTGTGTGTGTGTAAAACCCCTAGTTGGGCTTCTTTCAAGTGCTAGTCAACCTCAGGCATAGCCTCAGAATGAGAGCCAGCTTTGTTGGCAGCCCTTCCACTGGCTTAGAACACTAATCAACCTGGTAAATTGATACAGGTGTGCACCCTTCCCTTAATGGCCCTCCGGTGAAACCTCTGCAGGAGCTAGGTAGGTCTATGGGTTGGGCAGCCAACAATCTAACTTCCAAAATGGGACACATCAGGAACAAGGTTACGTCAGGCGCCTGCCATCAACTCAGCTCTGCCTCTGTTCAACTCCACCTCCCATCACATCAAGAGATGGAGGTGCCAGTTAGCTTGGGCTGAATACAAGCTAACTTGTTTCTGCGTGGGAACCCCTGGTGGAATGCCCAATCAAATACTTTAGGTGTTCTGATGCTGCTACAATGGCCCAAAGACTAGACTCTATGGACCTCCTCAGCCCTGGGGAAAATAAAATTCACACCTGGTCTGTTTGAGCAGTCTACCCACACCCACCCTTTAGTAACACTGTTGTCAAATGAAAGCGAACTATCTTTTTCTATCTCCTGTGTAGGCTATTGTGAATCTGTCTCATTTTCAAGACCTCAGCCTTGAACAGCAAGCACCACATAATAAATAAGAGGAACTCTGGAATTTTATTTTCCTCTGGATATGTTTGTTCTTGCCATTTGTTTTATTTGGAGACTTAGACTTTCCTATTCACAAGCGGTGCCTCATCCTCTCGGGGACTTATTACCCCCAAGAAGGAGATACATGAATTTGCATCATAGTCCAAGCTGGCACACTTCCAGAATACTCCAGGTCTGACTCTCCACGGTTCCCAAATCTCAACCATCAGCCTAGTGAGAGCCTGAACTCTTCTAACCCATGCCACGTTGTATCATTAGGAAGCGCTCCAGCTCTCCACATCAGTAAACACAGTCAATTCTCATTATTCACCGGAGTTATGTCCTATAAAGTCTCTGTGCACACTGAACTAGCAAACACCGAACCATTACTCCTAGGGGAAAGACAGGGTTAGGTTCCTGCAAGCCTCCGGTTACAACATTTTTGTCAACTGATCAATACATAATCTTGTTTTATGAGTGTTTCTATTTAAAGACGCCTTATTTGATATCTGTTGTTGATTCATTGACACTGAACTCCGGGCCAACCGCAGTATAACTCATGCCTGGACAAAGCTTATCTGAGTGCGCTTCTTTCTTATGTAAGGCACAGCACAGCCTCCTTGCTCTTAGGAACACTTAGCACTTCAGTATTGTGCTTTCTAAACAGCAAAACCGCCGACAAAAAGCCCCCAAATGAGAAAAACGTGGCACTCAATAGACTGCAAAAGCATGCCTGTTTACAGTGTGAGAGTTGAAACAAGGAGGCAGAACATTAAGTTTTGTTCAGCTGAGGCTGGGAGCATGCACCTCAGAGACTCACATCCACCACTCTGAGCATGTGCACGTATGATTGCAAAAGGGCTGCCAATACTGTTTTGGGAAATCACAAAAACATTTTGGTCAGTAGACAGATTCTCAAAGACGGAGCCCACAGAAAATGAGAATGAGGACTGAGTGTATGGTTGTCACACCTGAGAGACAAGATCGTCCTTCTTCGAAAAAGAGCTATTACCATTACACTATCTCCCCAGTAGAAAAAAAGTTTCTGGTGTCAGCACCTCCCGCATACAACTCCCTCCTTTCCTACCTTAGCAGCTTATACTATCAAGATCTGAGGGTCCAATTTCTAAATTGCTGTTGTGTTAATGGGGACAGATCCTAAATGGCTACCAGCTGATGGGCAGCACTCATTTGCCTCAACCATTAAACTCCCCCATACAGACTCAGCCAATAACTTTAAATACGCTCCCTAAAAGAATTACAAATCAGCTTCAGTCCACACTTCTACAAACTTTTTAATTAAAAAAAAAAAAACTTCCTCTGTCACCAGGTTTAACTGCAACAGCCTCTCTAACAAAAGGCCCAAAACAGACAACTTGATAAATTAAAATCTCTACAGTGTCAGAAATTTACATTAGAATTCTGCAAATGTACAAGGGTGGGCAAAAGTAAGATAATGATCATCATCATCATCAATGCAATAAGAAATAATACAAGAATAAACTATTGCATACTCACAGCTGCAAACTTACTTCTGCCTACCCATGTTCTTGACTTTTTACCTCCTGAACTTACAATTCTTATTTTATTGTCATATTCAAAGTTGCAAAAACAACTTTTATTATAGTTATTTTACTTATCACTTGATTAAGGCGAACTAAAAGTTGCACGGCAAAACTATCCAGGAGAGACACCTGAAAAGACACAAAGTAAAATCTTCCTTTGGATTTTTTTTTTTTTTTTTTTGCAACCATCAGAGGTTGGTAACAAGGCGACTCCATAAGGAGATAAAAGGAATTTCCCATTACAGAGCTCTTATCAAACGGAACATTTAAAAGTGAAAGTTTTTAGTTTCATAATTATCGTGGCCGTTAACATGGTAAGGTAAAGTCCTAGTCCTAAATCAGTTGCGGGGAGTGTTTATGAAGCTCTCTAGCGTCTTCCATGGCTTTTTATAAATAATGCAACACATATACTTTTCCAAGCACATTATTCCCTCTAATTCCTGAAACTCTGTAATGTATTAGGGCAGATACTACCACCTCCTTACAGAGGAAAATAAAGCACAAAAGGTTAAACAGAAGTAATGTTTCCTGGTCACAAACTATCGAGGTGGCAAAGTAAGGACTTGAACTCAAGTCTCCAGAGCTGTTTGTGTGGGTTTGTTTTTGTTTTTTTATAACCACACAGTTTTGGAATGCAGTCCATGATTATTTAGAGTAAAATTATTTTCTTAATGGTATTGGTTTGGTCAACATAAAAATTAGTTTGCATTTCCTTCTAAATGGAAAGCAAAGGCAAGCTTCCCAGAAATTGGGGTGGGGGGGGGGACGGGACGGGACACGACAGGGGAAACCAACCTGGGATTAAAACTTTGCCAAAGTTAAACAACAAATTGAGGGGTCTACATGGGGGGAGGTGATTTTTCAGCCAGATAAACGCACAGAACACACACACACACAGACATACACACAACTGTGTCTTGAGTATGAGGCAACAAACTTCCTAGGAAAGGCATTATTTCGAATGAGTTAGGGATGCTCAAGTCTGAAATACAGCCTCAAGGCTGCTGACCCCAGAACTCTCTTCAAACTCCTCAAGCTAAACCCCTCACGGTCGTGCGCTGACTTCATTAGCTGCCAGCAGGAAACAATGAATGCTACAGGCCTGTGGACTCAGAGGCTAGAGCAGAGTTAAGGCTTGCTCTGCCAAAATGGTATGCAAAACTGACCTTTCTATGCTAATGGCATAATCAGCATTCAATGTTTTTGACTTTGGGTGTTCCGGGGGAAACATGGGCGAGCCGTCCTTTTCCTCAGGTAGGCTTAGGTTGTTTAGAAAAGAAAGGAAAAAAAATGTTTTCAAGCTCTACACGCTGGGCGGTAGTACCTTATAAATAAATAAAGGGGGCGACCAGCTGCTGATAAAAACTGGCAGAGCGGCCTCCACCCCCGTCTGTCCAGCAGGCTGCTGGTTCTCATTAACCAGAGAAGGAAATAAACGAGCAAACAGACAGCAGCACCGGTGATCAAAGTGAAACCGATTTTTTTTTCCACCATCCAGCTTAAGTAGACGAACACATGCCAATAAAGCGCATAACACTGAGTTAACAGCAAGCACTCTCGTGCTGAACTAAGACATTTAAATGTCTCAGTGTAATGAATCCAAGAAGACTTTGAGCGACACCGGAGAAAAGGAGACCTCTGCTTCCCGGCGAGGCCTGCCCTGGGTGCAGGAGGGGTGTGCGGCTGGGTTTTGGGGAGGCGGAGAGCAGAGAGGCCGGTGCCGGCCGCCCACCCGCAGCTCCTCCCGCAGGCCCGCGCGCACAGCCCCGCCGAGCCGCCGGCCCGGACCCAGAGGGAGGCGGGGGCGCCGGCGCCCCTCCCCGCCCCGCTCCGCGCGCCCCGCTCCCCTCTCCGCACGCCTTCCACCCGGGCACCCCCTCCGGGAGCTGGCCATCCATCCCCCTCCGAGAGCCGGGCGCCGCGGCTCCCACCCGACGCCAAAAAGACCACCGCCTCCTCGCGGGGGGACGTCCTGAGTCCGGCTCCGAGCCAGCCCAACCCTGCGTCCCCCCACAAGCCACCCCTCACCCGGCCTGGGTCCCGCCCGCCACCGGCCCGAACCTCCAGCACTCACCGCCCGGCGGCTCGGGGCGCGCCCGCCTCGGGCCGGCCGGCCGGGCCCCGTGGGGGCGGGGGCGGTACCTCGGAGCGCGCGCGGGGGGCGCACAGCGGGGCGCGCTCCCGCCCCGACGCCCCCTCCCGGGCACACGCACCGCGGGCAGCGCGCGCCGGGCCGGCTCCGCGGCGGCGGCGGACGCGAGCGCGGGAGCCCGAGGAATCCCTGGAATGAGGAGCCGCCCGCTCGCTCGCTCTCTCTCTCTCTCCCTCTCTCTCCGAGGCTCCGCGGGGCTCGGCCGGGCCCGGCAGGCCACGCCCCCGGCCACGCCCCTCCCTCCGAGCAGGTGGGGCTGCGCCCAGGTGAGCCGGCGGGAGGCGCGCGCTCCGCTCCCTCCCCCCGCCCGCCCGCCGCGCGCCGGAGGCGGCTGGCACCGGCCGGGCGGGAGCGGGCGCCCTCGGGGACGGCTCGGCCGCCCAGGGTCCCCCCCCTCCCGGAGGAGGCTCCGGGGCTAGAGAGCGCCCGCGGGCAGCTTGCGTCTCCCGCGCATCCCGTCCCCGGGGGCCCGGTCAGTGGGAACACAGCCTGAGCGCACACAACGCGCGCACACACACACACACACACACACAAACGGACCTTTCCAGCGCCCCCAGGTGCACGTTCCCCACACGCACCCCGTTGGCTCTCGCCCCCGTGGGCCACAGCGCACGTGACACCGACGTCCGCGGGCAGAGCCACGCTCGGTGCCCGGGGCACCAGGCGCCCCTGACCCGCCACGGCCAGCCAGCCAGACCTGCAGCACCCCCGCTGTGCCCTCGGCGTCAGACCCGCACCACCCCGGCCTCCGGCGCAGACCAGCCGGGGGAGCGGCCCCGGGAGGAGCGGTGCGAGCCCCTCGGACGCCCGCCCGGAGCTCGGCGTTCCCGCCCGGCTCGCCCGCCAGAGCGCGGCGCACGCGGAGGGAGCGTCCCGCCTCCCCGGGCTCCCGGCTCCTCCGGGCGCCGACCTGGGGCACCGGCCGCCGCTCCCCCCGCCCCCCAGCCACGCCGCCCCGGCCGGCCGGCGGCCACACGTACCTGGCTGGCGGCACAGGTCGCGCTCGCGTGGGGAGGTGTGCGCGCTCAGGGGCCGCTGGACTCAGAGCGCCCGCGGCAGCCCAGGCCCCCCGGGAGCGGCGGGGTTCCCTCCCATCACCGCGATGTACACGCCGCTTTCACACGCACGCTCACCAGGCGCCCGCAGCGTCTTTCCTTCTCCCCTCCCCTCCCTCCCTCCCTCGCCCAGAGGAGGAAGTCCTAGAAAATCAAAACAGTGTGGCGGGGAGGGAGCCAGCCGAGGAGGAAGGGGGACGGAGACCGCGGGAAAAAGAGTCCCCTCCAGCCGCTCACACACACACACCAGTGTTTGCGGTGTTTGCCAAACTCCCGGAGTCCCCAGCCCAGTCCGCTCTGAGGGGTGCCGGAGGGAGGGGAGGGAGGGAGGAGGGAAGGGGAGGAGAAGGAGGGGAGGAGCCAGAGTTGGGGGGACGGGGGAGGAGGTGAAACATTTCTAATTGGTACAGGTTCTTATTACAGCAGCAGTGGAGACACGTGACCACGAGAAGAAAAGGCCTGTCTTTAATTTTTTCCTGTCATTCTCTGGAGGTTTGGTGGTGGGGGGGGGAGACTGGGGCTGGGGCGGAGGCCTGATCCTCCCCCCCCCCCCTGTCCCCGGCAGCCCTCGCCCCATTGTTTTCCTCATACCGCCACAATTAAGAAAACATTTTGCTTAACATGTCCAGCCGCTAACTTCGTAACATAAATACGAGACTGGACTTCCTCCGGTTTGCTTTAGATGGCTCCGTGCGGCTCGCCTTCCAGGAGTTCTCCAACCTCCGGCACGATTAGAAGCTCCCCCTCCAGGGCTTTCTCTGGGGAAGGGCTTCTGCAGAGAAGGAATGGTAGCCATAAAAACAAACGCCAGCTTGCATGAATGTGGGGGTGGGGAATGCTTGGCAGTTTTCAAACTGTTGTGTGTTTCCCCCCCCCCCCTTCTATCACATCATCCCAACATATAAAGTTACAGCAGGTTAACTCTTTATCTCAGCCCCTGTTGGGCATTCATAATGCCATTTTGCCGTCAGATTAAGATGTTTGCCTAAAACAAGTGGAGGCATCACCTGAACCAGAGGCCAGGTGCGGGAGCCCTTGTGAAATTCACTCCTCTCCAGCCCAAGTGACAGGTCTACCCAAGCACTGCTGCCCCTGGTTGCCTGCTTCCCGCATGACACTCCACAGATTAAAGCCCGGGAGGCTCCCAGTCTTCCCAAAGTTTTTTTTGTTTGTTTGTTTGTTTGTTTTTTACTTAGACCCCATTTTAGTTCATCAATAGTCTTAGCGTAAGGGGGGGTGGGGGAGCGGAACCTGAGAAAAAGCATAAAGAGGAGGTTTTCACCCTGCCTTATTAGAACAGTGAGTGAGGAAAGAGTGAGGCAGGTTTCAGGAAGTGTGGCAAGCTAGAAAAAAAGGGCTTTAGATTCACACGGACCTGGATTTTAATCTAAACTCCACCTCCATCAGTTAAAGGACTTTGGGCATGTTATCAAGCCCCGTTTTCTCACCTGTCCGCCAGAGGTGAAAACTCTTACGTTGAGGAGCCATTGCAGGGACGAAAGAACTAAGCTGGTATTTCGTGAGTATTCACGTCTCCCTCCTTCTCTTGCCTGCCTGAAATTCAGGCCGGCCGGCACACCTTTATAAAGCAAGCACTCACCTTAACCACGGAGGGACGGGAAAATGATTTGCCCGGACAATGCAGACGCATAAGGAGAGCAACAGCCCGGCCACCGCACATTTATGAACAGGCTCTGGGGTTTACAGAGTGTTCCCACATATCATTATCTCATTTGATCTTCATGACAACTCTGCCGTCTGTACGCTGCTAAATGATTTTCATTTCTGGGTCAGTGCAGAGGTCCTAAAGCTTCCTCTCTAATTTCCATCACAGCTGAGCGCAAGCCTTGCTCTGCAGATAAATCACGGGGACAGAGGCCCTTTTCTGATGGAGGTGACCAGTCTTCAGCCCTCCCGAGGATTAATCTCACTGCTCCCCTGACATCAGCGTCAGGGTGACTTTGCTCTGGCAACATCGAAGCATAGTTGTGTGTAGTCTGGCTGTTTTAGTCCTGCTGAAGAAAGACACACTCAGGTTAATGTAACAAAAAGGGGGCATGCTATCAAGATGTGGACTGGAGCCGAAACCGGTTTGGCTCAGTGGATAGAGCGTCGGCCTGCGGACTGAAAGGTCCCGGGTTCCATTAGGGTCAAGGGCATGTACCTTGGTTGAGGGCACATCCCCATTGGGGGGGGTGTGCAGGAGGCAGCTGATCGATGATTCTCTATCATTGATGTTTCTGGCTCTCTATCGCTCTCCCTTCCTCTCTGTAAAAAATCAATAAAATATATATATTTTTAAAAAAAGATGTGGACTGGAACTGGAACGTGTCCGATACATAGACTATTCACACAATGGAGTATTAGCAGCCTAAACAAATGATTTTCTGTGTCCTACAACAATAGGGATGAATCTTGATAATATTAAGTGGAAAACAAGTTAAGTTCCAAAGACTGCAAACAGCATAATATACTATTGGTAATGTGGGGGGAAAAGAAAAATGATTGTAGGAAGGCATACACCTGCAATAAAACTGTATAAAAAGAAAGTAAGGGAATGATGATGCAAAGATTTAGGATGTGGGTTATCTAGGGAGGGGGCTCCACAGGATGATGACATGGAATCATTTGGTTAGATGTAGGTTATTGTCAAGGTCTTAGTTTTTGGGTGGTGGCTTCACAAATTCACTATTAAAAATAACTACTTAAGTGATATTTGCAAAACAATGTGAAATTATCACTGAACTATACACTTAAAATGGTTAAAATAGCAAATTTTATGTTATGTATATTTTACTACAACAATTGTTTCTCAGCCTTTTGGCTAAGATCAAGTGTAGTAATTTGCCACAATAAAAAATATATATATATAAGGAGCTGAAGGGAGGAAATGGGCAAATTTCTAGAAAAAAAACACACAACTACTTAAGTAGCTAACTACAAAAATAAAGGCAGGCTGTGCATTGACTACTGATAAGAACGTGTTTCACACCAATGATTTTGTAGATGCACCAGAAGTTGATTTTTAAAAAATAAAAATAATCCAGAAGGAGAAACTAGATTGGTCCTGAGTTGATCTTGATCGAAGCTGAGGGATGTGTGCAGGGGGATTGTTATACTGTTCTGCCTACTTTTATATATGTTTAAATGTTTTCATATTGAAACATTAAAAATAGGAAAAGAAAGTTCAGAGGACAGAAGGATGCTCTATGGATCATTATTCTGCCTCTTCTATGGGCCACAGGTCATTGGCCAGTCTCCCTCTCGGTCTCTCTGTGCCTCCTCTTCATTTAATCTTTCTCATCTCTCTACCAAGGAGCTTCCTCGTTGCTTTGGCTCCCTTATTACTGTCCCAACTACTCCTTTTGTCTTTTGTCTCGTCTCCCCTCACACTGCTGATCCTTTCATACCTATATAGTTCAAATTGCTCAGAGATAGAATCCGATTATTCCCTTCGACTAATCCATAGAAATGGCTGCAATCTGATCTACCTCGGTGTGGTGTATCCATGAGGCTCCATGAAATCAGCCATGGTCCAGCGATGAGAAATGGAGGCAGGAGGGAGAGGCAGAATTACAGGGTATATAACATAGCTGCCAGCGAGCAGGGGTGGGACAGCAGCAAGATGGATGTGACCCATACAATTACCCCTGGAAGGCCCTAAGGAGTTCAATTAGATAAGAATAAGGTATTTCCTTTCCAATCACACCTTAAGATTTTAAAAATATATAATTTATTGATTTTTTACAGAGAGGAAGAGAGAGGGATAGAGAGTTAGAAACATCGATGAGAGAGAATCATCAATCAGCTGCCTCTTGCACACCCCCTACTGGGGATGTGCCCGCAACCAAGGTATGTGCCCTTGACCGGAATCGAACCCGGGACCCTTCAGTCCGCAGGCTGATGCTCTATCCACTGAGCCAAACCGGCTTTGGCACGCCTTAAGATTTTTAAGGATCCCCACTTAGTGAGTATTGTAAAAAGGAATTTCCATACCAAATTTCCAATCAGTAGTTTATTTTTCAATTTGTCCTCCCCATGTTCAGGGAGGGGGGATAAGGGAAATACCAACCGCTGGCGATCTGAAATGTGCATAGTGCTCAGATTCCTGTTGTTCTCAATGCGCTAACCTGTCTCTAAAGAATGTCTTTTTCTACCCCATGTTCCTTTGCCGATCATGGGCTCACCTGAATCTTTCTTTCTTCTCTCCCCTCCAACTTGTTCACAGAAGACATGGCTTCTAGTTCAGACTCTGTCTAGGTGATAGTGTGAGTCCATGGAAGTCATTTTACACCTCTGGGTCTAAGTCTCCACATCTGTGAGGAGTTTAGGTCAGATCAGGTTTGGCAAACAGGGTCCACCCTGAGCACCAGCTCTGCCTAGAGCCTCTCTTAAGGACTGTGAAATAATAGCTGAGGTTTAATTGGGGGGAAAAAGAGTGTCTCCAGGCCAGCATGGCTCAGTGATTGAGTGTCAACCTATGAACAAGGAGGTCGCCACTCAAATCCCAGTCAGTCAGGGCATATGCACGGGTTTCCGGCTGGATCTGCAGTGTGGTGTATGCAGGAGGCAGCTGACCAATGATTCTCATCACAGATGTTTCTCTCTTTCCCTCTCTCTTCCTCTCTGAAATCAATTTAAAAAAAATTTTTTTTCAAAAAGAGAGTCAAGATTGATTAGTAATGTCTGCTATGGGCAGGGAATAGGAATTGGTGAACCAGATGTTTGCCTTTTTTTTTTTTTCTAGAAGAACTCTAAAAACCCCTTCTAGCAATAACTTCTCTTTTTTTTCCTCATATAGTGAGAACAGGCGGATTTCTACATTTCTGGAGATCAAAGTAACCAGTGGGAAAACTCAAATGATATTATTTCAGTGAGAGAATACAGAATAAGAAATTATGTAAAATTACGATACCTAACATTTAATGAGCACGCTGCCCATGATCCCAGCACTGTCCTAAGTGCTTTAAGATGATTATTGATGCTTTAAGAGCCCTGTGAGGTGGGGACTATAAATATCCCCATTTAGCAAGTAAGAAGCATAGAGATGTTAAGTAAGGTAATAAGGGTGCAACGAGAATTACGCCCTGGCAGTCTGGTTGTGGAGTCCACTTGCTTAGCTTATGGCGTCACATCAGGCATCCCTGGGAGCTTGCTGGTAATGAAGACCCTCGGGCCCCACTCGGACCTACGCCACCAGAATCTGCATTTCAGCAAGCTCCCCCAGTGATTCACAGTCACATTACACTTTGAGAAGCACTGCTCTCTACCAGATTGCTTTCTGAAAGGATACCAGCTACCATGATTAAATATTTACAATATGCATGTACTGTACTACAAAATCGCATTCAATCCACATAAATACCCTATAAGGGAAATCCTATAAGATCAACGAATTGATCATTGTCAATACCCTGGTTGTGATGTTGTTGTGTAAGATGGTATCACTAGAGGACTGGCTACAATAAGACCTCTCTATATTATTTCTTATAATTGCATGTAAGAATTCTCTCAAAATAAGACATATATAATTTAAAATTCTATGATGTAAGTTTTATTTTCCTACTTTTATTGTTGAGGAACCAGAGGTTTAAGGAGACTAAGGAAGAAGCCCAGTTGATAATTCAACTTAACAAGTAAGTGCTGAGGCCCTACTGTGTGCAGGGCACTATTCTAGGCACTGGAATACAGCCATGAACAGACACTGCCCTGGTTGGCCTATCATTCTAGCACAGGTGGTCAGAATTCAAACCCAGACCTGGTCTGCCAAATCCTCTACTCAGATTTCGGAGATATGGTCACAGGATAGGAACGTGGTAAATAACAGAGCTATGAATGGTTCAAGCATTTGCAAAATTTCTAGGTAGATGTATATGGAAGCATCTAACAATGCCAGACACTCGATCAGTTCCCTTCCTTCTTTTCCTGGCAACTGTCTCAGAGCCCAAAAGTGAGCCTGACCTCCACCGTGACCCAACATGGATTTTACCCTTCACCCAGCTGGACAGAGTCCAGTGATGGGCCATTGTGCATGGTAGTAACCTAAACCATCCCCGTGTGGAATTTGATGCAGAACTGTGCTTGAGGGCGATGTTCCAAGGCTTGGGGAGGTACCCTTTGAAACCTGTCAAGGAGTAGTGGTGAGCATTTTTCTGAACACCAGCTCTTTTCACAGCATGGCTCTGAGTGCATCCCCTTAAGCAAGACCAGATTTATGGCCCGAATAATTACTCAGACCTTGGATCTCTGAGTGATGTGTAACACTGACATAAAGATTGGATTTGTCCTCACCCAAGGAATTTTCCTTCAAATATATAAGAACAATTCAGCTTGGCAAGATATTTTTTCTCTCAGAGACAAATTTCAGTGGGCTGGGGCGGGAGATAATGGGAGCAATTTTCCACAGAAAAGAATGTTGCAGATGCTGGATTCAAGGCCAGCCAGGACTTGGCCACGGTTAACTAGCTGCTTCTCAGACAGAATGGTTTGAGTTGGTGAACGTAACAAAAGCGAGCATGTGTTTTTCTTCTGAGTGTGGATTCACTCAAGAAGCAACATACCTCAGAGACAAATTCTTCCAATGGAGATGGCCACGTCTCTCTCTTTGCTCCAGTTCCTTCTTTTGCATTCAGCTCTTACAAACATGTGCTATATATAGGCTGGACGAAAGTAAACAAGGAAGGGAGGAAGGAGATCAACATCACCGGGTGCCAACCACGAGCAAGGTACGGTGCTGAGCATTCTCGCTTGATGCATTATGACCCTGTGAGGAGCCCACGGAAGACTCCACCTACAGATGAGGAAGTGGGGGCTCACAGAGGGCAGAGCATTTGCCTTAGTGCAACTACTTAAGTAGTGCAAAACCCGGATTGAAATCGGCTGGCCTGGCTCCCCACTGGACAACCTTTTTAAAATACCACCTAGTTCACTCAGCAAAGACCCCTTTGAGTATCTCTAAACAAATCATTGAATCTACTCTCATAGACCCGCACTATAATTCTGTACCCAATTCCTGTGGGTTACCGTGTGGAATTGGAATTTACTGGGGTTCTAACATCCTTTTTTAAATTGTTTGTCAAAGGATGGAGAAGCCCTTGGCACATGAGTATTGGTGAGACTTCAGCATCAGACCAGAGTTCCAACCTTGGTCCCACCATTTTCTGGCTGCATGACCCTGGGCACAAACTTGGACAGTTTCCAAACTCCCATTTTCTCACCTATACATTGGGGATGATTTCTACTTAGAAACATGTTTGTAAAACAAATATGTACATGGAAAGACATATATGGTATAATCTCACATATATGTGGAATCTAAAATAGAAAAATAAGAAGCTAAACTTATAGAAAAAGAGATCAGATTTGTAGTTACCAGAGGTGAAAAGTGAGAAGAGAGAGAATTGGATGAAAGTGGCCAGAAGGTAATGTCCAGTTATAAAATAAATGAGCACTAGGGATGTAATGTGCAACATGGTAACTATAGGTAACACTGCTAATGGGTGTATTTGGAAGTTGTTACAAGAGGAAATCTTGTAACATCACAATTTTTTCTCTTTTTTTTTCTTATCTACATGAGATAATGGATATTAACTAAACTTACTGTGGTGATTGTTAGGTATGAAAGGAAACAGGAAACAGAACAACAGGGGTTTTTAAAGAGAGTTTATTCCCCGGTAATGGGCAGAAGCCATCACAGAGGTAAAGATCAGAATTAGGGGAGATGGGGCAGGAGATTGGAACCCAACCGGGCCAATGGAGATGCACCTCCAACGGAGATGCCCCTCCAAAGAACGCACGTGGCCTATCTGGAGTTCCTTTTAAAGGGAGGGGGTTGGGCCCAGGTGGAACAGGAAGGGATGGGCCCCAAGGGCACCTTGGCCCTTGTTAATTGGTGGCTCACTGTCTTGGAGATGTCCCCTTGGCAGGTGTCAGTCATGTTGTTAGCTCCACCCACCAGTTTGGGAGGGGGGGAGCCCTAAGGGGTCATGTATCAAACTCCGCCCACCAGTTTGGGAGGGGGAGAACCTTTCAGTGATCATTACACCATATATGTAAGTCCAACCATTATGCTCAACACCTTAAACTTATACAGTGCTGCCTGTCAATTATATCTCAATAAAAACTGAAAGGGGGGGAGAGAAAAGTCCTAACTGAACTTAAAAAACAAAAATATTCAGGGTTTTTATAAATATTAAGTACTTTAAAAAGTATATTTCACCTGGTGAGGACTGGCTTCTTGGTTCTTAGGTTCTTACATGGTGGAAGGAGCAGGAGCACTCTCTGTGGCCTCTTATGAGAGCACTAATCCCAATCATAAGGGGCCTGTTTCCTGAACTTCCCAAAGGCCGTACCTCCAAATACCATCACATTGGGGATAAGGTTACAACATATGAATTTTCAGGGGACACAGACATTCAGTCTACAGCAGCAGGGAGATGAATTAGGAGACCTTTACAATCCTTCAGACGAGAGAAGATGGTGACTCAAAATAGAATAAGAGGGTAATGAAGACAAGAGGATTGAGATCTATTTTGTAGATAAACTAGTTAAGGTAATGCTAACTGCTATAACAGGTAACCCCCAAAATTTGTTTTTCACGTCAAGTCCAAACAGAGCCCTTGCCAGTTTTTCTCCGTGATTAGAGCATTGGCCTGAGGACTGAAGGTTGTGGGTTCAGTTCCATCAAGGGCACATACCTCAGTTGCAGGCTTGATCCAAGGCTCTGGTCGGGTGTATGCGGGAGACAACTAACCAATGTGTCTCTCTCATATTGATGTTTCTCTCCCTCTCTCTCTGTCTCTCCCACCCCTTTCCACTCTATAAAAAAACAATGTGAAAAATATATATATCCTCAGGTGAGGATTAACAATACCAACAACAAAGTCCAAACAGGTATTCTAAAAGAGCAAGTGGCTATCCTCTATGTGGTAACTTAGGGACCCAAGGTCCTTCCATCTTGTGACTCTACAAACCCCCTGGGACTCCAGGACCTTTTGCAGAATCTTTTGTTAGGTGGATCCTCTTCACCCAGCAAGCAGATGGAGAAAGAGAGCATGAAAAAGATGCACTTGGGCCTGGTTGTGGCACTTCCACTTATATTCCATTGATGAGAACTAGTCACATGGTTTCACTTGAATGATGGGGAACTAGGAAATCCAGTCTATGGGTGGGCAGCCAATTCCCATCAACAATCTTGCACTACGGAAAGGGAACATAGATCTTTGTGTGCAGCTGGCCATTTCGGTCATGGCAGAATTGGCAAACCTTCTGATGGATTGCACAGAGGGGTTGGAGGAAAGTGAGACACCCAGCATGACTCCTTGGCTTTGGCCTGAGCAAAGGCGGAAGGTGGTCATTAACTGAAACAGGAAGTTGGGGGAGGAGAAGATTTATGCTGGGAACAGGGATAGTCAAGAGTTCCATTTTGGACACATTGTATGAGCTGCCTATGAGACATCCAAAAGGAAATGTTAAAAAGGCAGTTGGGTATATGAGCCAGGCCTGCAGAGGAGGGGTCAAGACTAAAGATTTAAATGTTGCATTTCCCTTTTACCCAGTGGCTTCTGGTCTTAATACCGCCTCTTTTTAAAAATATATATATATATATTTGATCTTTTTATAGAGAGGAAGAGAGAGGTATAGAGAGTTAGAAACATCGATGAGAGAGAATCATCGATCAGCTGCCTCTTGTACACCCCCTACTGGGGATGTGCCCACAATCAAGGTACATACCCTTGACCAGAATCGAACCCGGGACCTTTCAGTCCACAGGCTGATGCTCTACTCACTGAGCCAAACTGGTTTCGGCTTAATACCTCCTCCTACAGTGGTATGGGCCCCTCATTGCCTTTGACCTTCAATGCATTAACTGCATCAACCTAACTTTACTGCTGTATTAGAGATAATGTTTGTAATTCTATTATTCATGAAATGATAGCTGTTACTAGTACATGCATTCACCCATTCAACACAATTTACTGAGTGTCTACTATGTGTTGGGCAAATGTGATTAGCAAGGAAGAAGACCTCGTCTTTGCCTCATGAGGACTGCACTCTAGTAGGTGAAGACAGATAATAAAGAAGTAAGTATACAGTGTGTCAGTTTTCCTAGAGAACAACAGAGAATGAGGAATGAGGAAGTACCAGCAGAGTTGGGGGATGGAATTATTAGAAACAGAAGGACTTGTCTAATAAGGAGTATTTGAGAGGAAACTGGAGGGAGCAGATCATGTATCTATACTGGGGAAGGATGTGCCAGGTGAGTGCAAAGGCCCAGAAACATAAGGGAGCTTGGTGTGTTCCAAAACCAGCCAGGAGGCCAGTGTGCATGAGGTGGGGTAGGTAGGGGTTGAGGTCAGAAAGGTGGGAAGTGGGTAAATCACACAGCAGTCAGAGCAGTGTTATTTTCCTCCTTCATGTAACTGGACAAAGAGGAAGAAAAATCAAACCTATTTCCCTTTATTCAAATCTTTGCAAAGAGAGCAATGGACAATCAAGAACTTCCTGTGCTGCCAAACCGGTTTGGCTCAGTGGATAGAGAGTTTGGTCTGCAGACTGAAGGGTCCCAGGTCCGATTCTGGTCAAGGGCATGTACATTGGTTGAGGGCACATCCCCAGTGGGGGGGTGTGCAGGAGGCAGCTGGTCAATGTTTCTAACTCTCTGTCCCTCTCCCTTTCTCTCTGTAAAAAAATCAATTAAAAAAAAAAAAAAAAATATATATATATATATATATATATATATATATATATATATATATTTTTTTTAAAGAACTTCCTGTGCAGTTCCCAAAGTGAAACAACTTTAAAGTGGGCCAAAACCGGTTTGGCTCAGGGTAGAGCATCGGTCTGTGGGTTGAAAGGTCCCAGGTTCCATTCCGGTCAAGGGCATGTACATTGGTTGCGGGCTCATCCCCAGTAGGGGGTGTGCAAGGGGCGGCTGGTCGATGTTTCTCTCTCCCTTCCTCTCTGTAAAATATCAATAAAATATATTTAAAAAAAAGAAACACCTTTAAAGTGGAGGACTTGTGACCAAAGTAAGAAAGGGGAACAGTTTCATAACATGCAGCACAGAATGTACAATTTTTCCTCGTGCAGCAGGTTTTCTTCACAGCTAATTGCAGCCACATGTGAAGCACTGCAGGGAAGCATTCTTCGCGAGCGCCATCCCAGACCTGGACAAACGCTTCCCATCCCTCATGCTCGGAGCGAAACCAGTTGTGTGATTAGCCCAGGAGGAGGGGAACATAAAAATCCTGCTATGATAAAAAAAAAAACAAAAAAAAAACACAAAACTATGTTTTCTGAATTTCAACTCCAAAAACTGAGCCAAAGACTTTTATTAGCTTGTTTTTATAACATCATCCAAAGAAGCTGGTTGAAAGAAAAATAACTCCCCCCCCCCTCGCCCCCAAGGAAGACATGGTTTCTCTATTAAATTACCTTTCATGGTTCCTTCCTGATCTGCTGTGAGGATCAAGGTACAAAACTACCAGCGGTGGACGCTGGGCCTTTTATTGCTGATCTTGATCACGGTGGGACCTCGTTAAAGGCTGCCTCAGTAACTGTAAACATGTGGTTGGTCGCTTATGAGAATGTTGCACCTAATGCTGACATCCCTGGAATGGTTCAGCTTTCCTCTGAAGGATGTATAGTGGGCATCACCTGGGTTTTGGCTCCCCAGCTTCTAGAGGTCCTTCCTATCTAGCTGGGCAACTGGAGGTTGGCAAAGGCTGACCAAGGCTCAGCCAACTAGATGTTCTACCCGCAATCTTCTCTCTTGAGAGAGCAATCTAAAGACTTGTTGGGGGCGGCAGTAAGAGACCTGGGCTGGCAGTGCTTGGACCCACGTAGTGAATTCAGTCAGAGCTTCTTCCGCCACATACAGCTCTGGGGGCAGCCCTGGCCACCCTCCTTCGCTCCTGACCACTTCCTGGGTCTTCCCCTCTGTTCTTCAGCCCCCCAACACCCATCTAATCAGCTCCATTTCTGCTCCTATTAACCAGAGACCATTTCTGTTGACTATAACCCAGAAGCCTGGCTTAATTGTATGTAATTTGAGACCCCCCCATTCATGAACAGAGTGGACTTACATTATTTTTGTCCTCTTGTAACTCAAATAAGTACACCATAAAACTAGGTATAAACTCCTTAGGGGCTTATAGCTTTAAGTAACTATAAAACACAGACACATTTGCAAGCTAAATCCAAGCAGTGCCACAAAATCAGCAATGCCGAAATTAACAGCATTAACTTAATATGGCGCATATTCATGATACTACCTAGCTATTAGTAATGTGAATATGGAACTGATGGATATGGGTCCATAAGTTTGTTTAATTTTAACTACCATAGGCCACTTCATGACTTAACTTTTCTGCCTCTTTTCTCCATTAAAACCATAGTGGATACTCCATCTATACAGCTTGTCTTGAGGCCATTTGCTCTTTACTTTGCAAGGGCACATCATTCACAAATAAAAACTGCTGCTTTTTTTTTTTGTCTTTGGGTGCGGACAATTAAAATCCTACTTGGCTCCAATCTCATGGCAAACCCAAATGCATATGCAGGGTCTGAAATCAGCCAGCAGTGTCATCCATGATAGATTCTCCCAGTCCCCAACTGGTGGGCGGAGTATAAGGTAACCTGCCTCTGCACTGGGACATTCCCGAGACATTGAACCACCAATCAGCGTGTGCCAAGTGCCCTGGGCCCCACCCCTTCCTGTTCCTCCCCTCAAATCCTGTGCTCACCTCCCCAGGACTCCCCAGTCTGGGTCCTCCTTCTCCTCCTCCTCCTCTAATCCTGGGTTTTCCACCCTCCTTTGTAATGAATCTCGCTCATTAGTGTGGAATAAACTTCCTCTTTTAACTTGCCTTCGTCTCCGACTCCCGTTTCCAGCACCTCGAACCTTACAATCCAGAGTACCCAATATTTGCTTAAAGGAATTTTTAAAAGATTAACATTAGTAATATTCAATTTTTTAAAATTCTCACAGAAACCTTATAAATTCCTAAAATATACGTTTGTAAACCCCGGTTTCAGAAATCATGACATGAGCGTTGGAGTTGAAAAAAAGAATCCTGGTTTTGAATCCTAACCCCACACTTTAATAGTCTTGGGATCTTGAGCAAGTTACTTTATCTCCCTGCCGAGTCTTAGTTTTCTGACCTGTAAATTGGAATAATAAAACCCATCTTTTAGGACAGTTGTATTAAACAAGATGATCGTGTCGCTATTTAATACATGGTACCAAATAGTGTTGCTGACGTCCTCATTGACGTTCAGGTTGGTTAGCATGTGCCCCAGGTCATGTAACCAGCTGGTCACAGAGACAGACCTGGACCCAGATCCTCCCAACACCTTGTCCTTTGCTTTTCATCCTGTCTCGGCTGAGCTGTGGGATCCCTCTGGGGTCAGCTGCCTACCTTGTAGCGCTGTGCTCACAGGGAGCTGCTGTTTTTGAGAGATTTACACTCTGCGAGAGATCACTCAGTCCCCAGGCTGATTCCTTCCAGAAAGAAAAAAAGATCGCATTATCCCCCTACTTGAAAACTCTCATTCCTTACACCTGTGGCTCTCCAAAGGGGGCCCCCTGATTGGCAGGGACTTGTCACAAAGGCACAAGAGAATTCTCAGGGCCCGTCCCGGACATCCTCACTCAGAAACTCCAGCAGAGGAAGGAGAGGGAGGGGCACAGCCTCCATTTTAACAAGCCCCACAGACAAAAGCTTGAGAACTGCTGCTTTCAAGGCCCGAGTCCAAACTCCCAAGCACAGCATTCCAGGCTCTTCCTGTTCTGGTCCGAGCAGCCTACTCTTCCAGGCTCTTCTCCGGACACATCCTGAAAATACCTTACGTTCCAAACACCATCCGACTATTCGGTCTTAAACACGAACAGGCAGTGCAGTTCCCTCCACTGGGCATGTCTTCAGAAGGTCTCTTCCTCTGTGAGCCTTCTCTGATTTGTGGCTCTGCAGCCTTTATGTCAACTTCTATTACACTCACAGGTAGTTACTAACTATCTACGTCCTTACCTTTTGCTCTGGATTACAGCATCTGTGTGTTCGAGACTGCTAGTTACCAACCGTTGTCCATTCTCTCCTTGTCCCAACAAGAGAATCCCAATTTCCCAGCTCCCTGGCAGATAGGAATGGTTCAAGAAAGGCAAAAGGAAGCCGATGAATGCACCTCCCTGGGGAGTTGGGGAGCTTGCTGATTCAGCTGGCAGGTCCCTGCTGCTCTCCCTTCCTTCTTCTTCTTCTTCTTCTTCTTCTTCTTCTTCTTCTTCTTCTTCTTCTTCTTCTTCTTCTTCTTCCTCTTCTTCTTCTTCTTCTTCCATCTGAGCTGCAGTGTGTCCACCTTGCAGCCGCGAGGCAAGCTGGAGGATGGGAGACATGGGCTAAGAACGAGGGAACCAAAAGATAGTAGGAGCCTGGGATGGCGGTGCCATTGTGAGGCCACTGCACCAACTCTGGACTTGGTGCCCAGTCTTCAGGTTACATGATACTCAAAATAGACCCCATTCTTATTAGAATCGCTGCTGTTCCTCCAAAGTCAGGCCTGTCTCATTCTACAGTACCAGAATCCGCAGGACCTGGCATGGTGCCTGACCCCTAGCAGATGCTTAATAAATGCATGTGGGAGAAATGAAAGCCCAAATCCTCATTATTTCTGCTGAAGGAACCAGAGCTCATATATTGGCCCTAAAATTGCCTTCCTGGAAACTCTGGGAAACTACATCAGATTTTTTTTAAAAACAACAACAACAACAAACAGATCTTTTAAATTGTATTTTAAATTAAAATGTCACAGTTGTAACTTAAACCAGGATAATATTATCCTACCACTGGACAGAAAACCGGTGCTAAATGAAGACATGTGCCACTCCTGCTTAAAATTCCTCTATAGTTCCCCACAGCTCTTAAAACCCCAAATTTTTAGTGTTTTATGGCTTTCCACTGCTTTTTTTATTTTTTATAGTGGTGATTGTAGATTCACACATCATTGAAATAAATAATAAGGAGAGATCCCATATATGCTATTGCCCAGTTTCCTCCAATGCTTACAAAATAAGGAGAGATCCCATATATGCTATTGCCCAGTTTCCTCCATCTTACAAAACTATAGTACAATATTGGAAATAGGATATTGACATTGATACAATCCACCCATCTTATTCAGAGTTCCCAGTTTTATTTGTACTCACTTATGTATGTGTGTGTGTGTTTTGTTCTATAACATCTTACTGTGTATGCAGGTCAAGATGTAGGAGATTGTGGCTGTCTTTTATAACCATACTCACCCCCTCCCCACTGTGCCCTCTCCCCGTCCCTGACCCTTGGCAAGGACCAATTCGTTCTCCACTTCTAAAATTCTGCCATTTCAAAATGTTATGTAAATGGAATAACATAGTATGCAATCCTTGGGGACTGGCTTATTTCACTTGGCACAATTCCCTGGAGATCCATCCAAGTCATTGTATCAATAATCTATTCCTTTTATTGCTGAGTAATACTCCATGGTATGGATGGGCCATCTGGACTATTTCCGGTTTGGGGCAATGGACATTCTTACACAAGTTTTTGTGTAAACATTCCCCCTGCTTTTTGCATCCTTTCTATTATTGGGGTGTCCCCTCCCTCAAGAATCCTGCCTACTGAAGAGAGAGGCCAGAAAAACTCATTTTCCTAACTTGAACTGGGGAGCTCATGATTTATCACACACAACTACATAAGATTCTGCTCAGAAGTGAGCTGTGTGAGAAAGCAGGCTCTCCAGAGAATCCATAAAACAAGAATGAGAGCAGAAAAAAAACAACCCAGCTTTGGTCGGGGGCAGCCAGAATCGAGGTTTGGGTGTCTGTCACTGCAGCTAGTGAGCTTAGAGACTCTATCAGCAGGGAGGTGGCAATGGGGTCTTTGCTGGAAGGCCTATGGGATGGTTTGGGCATTGTTTCTGGTACCATGGCTTCCAAACCCCGCCCTCTGGCCTTCTTGGAAATGTGAACTACCTCATATTCTTTTACAAATGCATTTTCTGCTAAAATAAGCTTGAGTGGATTCTGTTGTTTGAAAGTTAGAACTCTCCAGCATCATTTCTAGCCTATTCCTTATACTTAATGCTTCAGGTCTCCAAAATGACTCAGTTTCCAAAATATAGTAGATGAACATCCTGTGCTTTCCTTCTATGGCACTCATTATAAAGAGAACACTGCCTATTTATTGACTTCTCTATCTCCCTCTAGGAACTGTAAACCCAATATCCCCAGCTCACATTTCTACTGTCCTTGGTATATGCTAATTAATATTAAAATAATTGCTTGTCTTTATCTTTGATCAGAACAATTAGTTGTCACATTGTTCTTTGATAAGTACAATGAGTTGTGGTAACAACATGAGTTGGCACTTCTCATCCACTTCAAGTGTTGGCAAAGATGTGAAGCAATCAGAACTCTTATAACAGAAACTGTTAGGCACTTTTCAAAAACATTTAAAAAAAATAGATTTCATAGAGGAAGGGAAAGGGAGAGATAGAAACATCAATGATGAGAGAGAATCATTGATTGGCTGCCTCCTGCACACCCCACCCTGGGAATCGAGCCCACAACCCAGGTATATGCCCTTGACTGAAAACGAACCTGGGACCCTTCAGTCCGCAGGACAATGTCCTGTCCACTGAGTCAAACCAGCTAGGGCCTGTTAGGCACTTTTTATAAATATTTAAAAATTTAAACATATATTTATTATGTGACTCTGCAATTTTACAGCTAGATACATACCCAACAGAAATGAAATATTTCAAAAACATTTGTAAACAAATGTCAGAACAGCTTTATTTATAATAATCAAAAGCTATAAACAAAGTAAGTGTCCATCAACAGATAGATAAATTGTGATGTAGTCATACAATAAAATACTACTAAATACTACTCACCAATAAAAGGAATGAACTGATACAGGCGATGACATGGATAAATCTCAAAAACATTATGCTGGAAAAAAACAACCCAGATACAATAGACTAC
Source organism: Vespertilio murinus (assembly GCA_963924515.1). NCBI lineage: Eukaryota > Metazoa > Chordata > Mammalia > Chiroptera > Vespertilionidae > Vespertilio > Vespertilio murinus. Next base: position 32,755,024 of record OZ004715.1, on the reverse strand, counting down.
ATACTGTATTATTTTATCTACAGGAAATTCTAGAAAAGATAAATCCAATCTTTGGTGCTAGAAATAAGTTCAGTGGTACCCGGGATGGTACTTTGAAGGGATTGACTGCAAAGAGGCATAAGGGAGCTTTCTAAAGTGGTGGAAATAGCTTAGTCTTGATTGGTGGTTACATAGCTGTATACATTTGTCAAAAGTCCTTGAGCTGTACACTTTATTTTTTTATTTTTTTAAAATATATATTTTATTGATATTATACAGAGAGGAAGGGAGAGAGAGAGAGAAACATAGACCAGCTGCCTCTTGCACACCCCCTACTGGGGATGTGCTTGCAACCAAGGTACATGCCCTTGACCGGAATCGAACCCGGGACCTTTCAGTCCACAGACCAACGCTCTACCGCTGAGCCAAACTGGTTTCGGCGAGCTGTACACTTTAAATAGACCTAAATTAGACTTCAATAAAATTAAAAACTGTGTCTACTCAGTATTTACATTTCAAACACTAGAATCCTACTCTTCAGCCTCAAAGAAATGAGAATGTCTCATGGTAATGTTACTTATGTGTTTTGTACTTTTACATGCAGCGACAAAGTGACAGAGAAAGGAAGAAACAGAAAGTGACATTTTGCAAGCTTTCTTTCCTGTGGGAGCTATCTGACAGGTCATCTAAATGGTGTGGTAGATTATGGCGAGCGTGAGACTTGAGACCGTGGCGGTCATTTTGCTGCCACGGTGAGAGCCTGGCGGGCGTGCTGCTCGGCATGGCCATCCCGGTATTACCGTTTGACCCTCAGCACCTGAGGAAGCAGATTTCATTGCATTCGTGTTTACAGTTGAGCAAAGATTTCTTAAACACATTTCTTGTCACACAGTCAGTAAACGGTGGAACTAGGACTTAAACCTAAATCTGTCTCCAAAGTCTTTTGACTACAAACCTGGAAACTGGAATCCTTTATTTCTATAAATATAGGTCCCAGTCACCAAAGCCTGTTTCCTTTGTTTTACAATGTTTAGGGTCGCCCCAGGAGAGTCCCTGAATTCTGTGCAACTCTGACCTACATAGGTAAGACACAGACAAGTCTATCTATTGTCGTTACACTTCAAAATCCGCTGGCACCATGGACGGCGAACTGCGACTCGTGAGCCACATGCGGCTCTTTGGCCCCTTGTGTGTGGCTCTTCCACAAAATACCACGGCCTGGGCGAGTCTATTTTGAAGAAGTGGCGTTAGAAAAAGTTTAAGTTTAAAAAATCTGGCTCTCAAAAGAAATATCAGTTGTTGTACTGTTGATATTTGGCTCTGTTGACTAATGAGTTTGCTGACCACTGTGCTAGCAGATTTCCCCTCTTTCAACAATTTCTTTCTTTTTATTTACAGTTGTGTTCAATACAAATCAATTCCATCACAGAGAAGTTACCATGAATCAAAGTGTAAACACACACTCACAAACACAATGTACAATCTAAAACAGATGTACACTGATCAGATATGAAGCGAAAGGGAGTGTTCAGTCATACCCATAGGAGCTTGAGATCTGATGCCTTCTAAAGATGGCAAGAATTGACTTTGGCTATAAAGACTAGTGGTCATAGGTTATGTGTGATTCCATCATATCAGTAATCTAAAGTATTCAGACTCATAGAAGGAGAACATGGAATGGTGGTTGCCAGGGGCTGGAGGTAGAGTGGGAGGAGGAGGAGTTGGGGAGGTGATGGTTAAAGGTCCAAAGTGTGTTTTTTTGTGTGTTTTAAAAAATATATATTTTATTGATTTTTTTTTACAGAGAAGAAGGGAAAGGGAAAGAGAGTTAGAAACATCGACGAGAAAGAAACATCAATCAGCCAAAACCAGTTTGGCTCAGGGGTAGAGCGTAGGTCTGCGGACTGAAAGGTCCCAGGTTCGATTCCGGTAAAGGGCATGTACCTTGGTTGCGGGTACATCCCCAGAAGGGGGTGTGCAAGAGGCAGCTGGTGGATGTTTCTCTCCCTTCCTCTCTGTAAAATATCAATAAAATATATTTTTTTAAAAAAAGAAACATCAATCAGCTGCCTCTGCACACCTCCTACCGGGGATGTGCCCGCAGCCAAGGTACATGCCCTTGACCGGAATCGAACCCGGGACCTTTCAGTCCACAGGCCGATGCTCTATCCACTGAGCCAAACTGGTTAGGGAAAGGGTCCAAAGTTTTAGTTATGCAAGATGAATACTTTTTTGGAGATCTACTAGACAACAAGCATAATGCCTACCAGCTAACAATATTGTATCATCTACTTAAAATTTCCCAATTTAAAGGATAGATCTTATGTTAAGTCTTGCCACACACAAAATAACAATAATTATAAAGGAGACAGAGGCAACTTTGAGAGGTGATAGATACTACATTCATGGCCTTGAAGGTGGTGATGACTTCACAGGTTGTATATTTAGCCCCAAACTCATCAAATTGTATCCATTAAATTTGTGCAGCTTTTTATACGCTAAACATACCTCAATAAAGTGGTTTTTAAAAACGGCTGCTCTTACCTGGCTGGTGTGGTTCAGTGATTGAGCGAAAGACCAATGAACCAGGAGGAGAGGGTTCGATTCCCAGTCAGAGTACACGCCTGGGTTTTGGCTCAATCCCAGTGTGGGGTGTGTAGGAGGCAATCAATCAATGATTTTCTCTCATCGTTAATGTTTCTATTTCTCCCCCTCTTCTTCCTCCATCTTTGAATTTAATTTAAAAATATATATTTTAAAAGAAATGGCTGCCCTGGTTCTGGCCAGTGTGGCTCAGAGTGCCGGCCCTGGGTAAGAGTCATGGGCCTGATCCCCAGTCAAGGGCAGGTACCTGGGCTGCAGGTTTGAGCTCCGGCCCAGGTCGGAGTGCATGTGTGAGGCAACCAATGAAAGTGTCTCTCTCACGTCAATGCTTCTCTCTCTATCTCATCCCTCTCCCTTCTCTGCTCCCTCCCTTCCACTCTCTCTAAAAGTCAGGTGAGGATCAACAAAAATAATTTTTAAAGGGCATCACTGAGTCTCTCCCTCTCTCTCACCTCCTACAGCCAATTAATGATCAATGTTTTAAAAACCTCCTAAATATTCCTAAATCTCTCTTTTCCTCACTGTCCTGCCTAATCCAGATGGCACTCCCAAAATGGATAACCATGGATAGCTGCCGTAGCCCCCTAATCCTCCCCACCCCAGTTCCCAGCCCCTCAAATGTGCTGTTCTGGCCCTTACCACCAGTAAACTTGCTTAAATGTGAGACTGCCCCAGATGACCCTGGGGAAGACTGAATTCACAACCCCCCCAGCCCCACCCTCCTTCCTGGCCCTGGCAGATGCCTGCCCTGAGAGAACAAAAGGAAGCCCTGAGAATGGGGCTCAGATACAGAAAGAGATGAGACTCAGCAGAATAACAGCTAGGAGATATGCAGAGGGCCACCACCACTGTTTTGCAAAAAGTCTGGCAATTGTGCATGCCTCCCCCATAAGAATTATAGCTCCGAGCCACTGCCCTCTCCCAATGGATCCAAGAAGAAACTAGGAAGAGTGGGCTCTTGGGCGGGAAAAGGACTAAGGGGATTGAGGAGTTGGGGGAGGAGGGGCGAGAAAGAACAGAAAAGTGAAATCGAGAGGTTTAGTTTCCCAGGAACTGGGAGAGGACAGCACGGTGGTCGGAGGACAGTCTCGCTTGCTCAGGAGGGCAGGCGGGCAGATAGAATGGCCGGGAGTACTCTGAGCACTTTGGTACTGCCAGGTGAGAACATTCACCTGGAACGCGAGAGGAGGGCCTGTCCATGTGACCCTGTGACTGATGTGCGCTCCATGGCCAACACTAGGCTGCCTGGGATATACCCCTCCCCTCACTGTTAAGGGGTCACTGTGCTACAAAAGACCCTCCGCCCATACACCTCTCCCACCTTCCCTGGAATGGACTGTTGCCCTCCAGTGAGTGTCTCCTCACCCATGATTCTCCAATACTGCCTGCACTAATTTCACCCCACAAAACAGCCTCTCCTGCCCATCGCCTGGCTGCTGACTGTCGATTCATCTTTATGACAAGCATTAGATGTTTAAATATTACATAATAGGGAGAAAAGCCATTTTTGGGTATCACACAGCCCTGGATTAAAACTCCAGCTTTAGCCAAAACCGGTTTGGCTCAGTGGATAGAGCGTCGGTCTGCAGACTGAAGGGTCCCGGGTTCGGTTCCGGTCAAGGGTATGTACCTTGGTTGTGGGCACATCCCCGGTGGGGGTTGTGCAGGAAGCAGCTGATCAATCTTTCTCTCTCATCGATGTTTCTAACTCTCTATCCTTCTCTCTTCCTCTCTGTGAAAAATCAATAAAATATATTTAAAAAGAAAAATAAAACTCCAGCTTTACTGTGACACCTTCGCAACCACTTTGTCTCACTTATTATCAGTAAAGTAGACTTATTTAAAGTGTCTGGAACATAGTAGACACCCAATAAATGTTAGCTCGCTTTCTTACTCTTGAGACACTCAGTAAGTGTTGTTCTAATTCTACAGTCATTGAGCAGCCCCTGTGGGATGCTTCTAACAGTACCTGTTAGCATTACCTTTCCCTTCTTCCTAGACCCCTCTTCACTGGTTAACTTGAGTGCATAATTCTCATTTATTATGTATTGGGAGTGATGCATTTTCCATGCAGAGTAACAGGCAGAAGCTATCGCTTACTGGGTGGCTGCTCTGAGCCTGGCCTTCACTCAGTGCTTTCCATGTAGTGGAGTCTCCCCGTTAATATTCACAATTATTCCTGGGGGTCAGTGGTATTAATCACTCTCCTACATATGCCCAAATCAAGATTTTGAGAAGTGAAATAATTTTCCTGAAGTCACACAGCCAGTAATGGAGAGAGCCAAGATAAAAATCTGGTCTCCCCGATTCCAAAGCCCATGTCTTTTCAAAGAGACCACACTTCCTTTCAGAAAAATACATGTGATGGCAGTAGTTAACACTTAGCGGTTACCTATTTGCCGGGAACTATTATAACTCTGTACATGGATTAGTTGACCTCTGCCAGCATCCTATGAAGTAGTTACTATTGTTAATTGCTATTTTACAGAAAAGCATTGAAGCATAAAGAGGCTAAATAGCTTGCCCAGATCACTTAAAGCTGAATCTGTTTGTATATATACGTTGGGAAATGTTAGTCATCAATCCATCTTCTTTCTGCAATAAGCATAAGATCCATGATCAAAAGAGAAAGAATACGCAGGAAAGTTTTAGAACCTTCATGTGCTAGAGCAGGGATGGGGAACGTCAGGCCCACAGGCCACATGAGGCACAAAAAATCAAGTGGTCTGGTTGATCAACTATAGCGAGCTAATTTTTAAGCTGATAATTTTGTATGGCCCATGAATGTTGTTACAAATATCCACATGGCTCCTGGCAGGAATAAGTTTCCCCACCCCTGTGCTAGAGGGCTGTTTGCTGTTATGTTGAAATTAAAATGAGGGAGAGATTCTGAATATATTCAGGGTTTGAAAACCAGCAAGTGCTAATCTCCTGGGACTCTGGGGTCGCGGTGGAGGCCCTCCCCTCAGAAGGGCAGGCCAGATCCTGAGGGTCACACGGAGGCGAAGGAACCGGCACGCTGGAGTGTGTCACCCATCCCTGGGGACCTATAGAATCAAAGAGGATGAGCAGCCCAGACAGCAAGGACAGACGCTTCCCACCGGCTCGCAGAGCCAACAGCTTGCGCAACCCCTCGGGAGTGTGTGGCCATGATGTCACCTTGTTTTTCCCTGCATGGGAGTCAGGCCCCACTGGGGCTTGATTAACTGCCGGCCACAGACGGCAAAATGACAATGCCTTCTGACTGATGCTTCAGACCATCAGGGGCTCCCCATCTAAAAGTCACGCCGAAGTAAATCACAGGGATGTTTAATCTTTGCTCTGATTCTGCAATTTAGAAGCAATTCTGTGCCACTTCCCTTCAATCACTGGGCATGTCACCCCGGCTAGTGCGGTGTGGAAATCACTCCTGCAGACGGTATGCATGAGGTCTCTTATGTGTGTATTCACTGAGTAAGTGCCCAGGATATGGTGGTGAATAGGAATGATGTGGTCCGCTCGGGTCAGGTAGCTCCGTTGGTTAAAGCGTCGTCTTGATGTGCCAAGATTTTGGGTCTGATCCCTGGTCAGGGCACAGGCAAGAAGCAACCCATGAATGCATAAATAAGTGGAATGACAAAGTTGATGTCTCTCCTCTCTCTCAAGCCAATCAATAAAAAAACCTTTAAAAGAATAATATGTTCCCAGTGAGTTAGAAACTGAATCCAGTTGGGAAAGGGAACACTTAAGAAACAGAGACTGGCCAGTGTGGCTCAGGGGTTGTGCGTCAACCCATGAACCAAGAGGTCACTGGTGTGGTTCCCAGTCAGGGCACATGCCCAGGTTGCAGGCCCAATCCCCAGTAGGGCTGTTGCAGGGAGCTGTGCAGGAGGCAGCCAATGAATGTTTCTCTCCCATTGATGTTTCTATCTCTCTGTCCCTCTCTGTCCCTCTCCCTCCCTCTCTTTCTAAAACCAATACAAACATATATTTTTTTAAAAAAAGAAACAATTCGAGTTCTATTAGGAGTTTGTAAAGGAGGTGTACAGAGAGCCACGGAAGCATACAACAGGGGTCCCAACTCAGTCTCAAGAGGGCAGGGATGTTTCTCTGCAGAATTGATGTGAGGGTCTTCAGGGTGTTTTGGTTTTTAAGGGCAATAGAAACAAACATCCAAGGATTTTTAGCAGGGAGTGGAATGAATGAACTATCCTAGCTGCAGCATGGGGAATGGATGGAAGGAAGGCAAAAGGAGAAATGGGCAGGCCAGGTGAGAGGCCGCCACAGCTGTGGAGGATAAGAAATAAAGGGGTCTTGGACTAGGATTGAGGTGGTGGGGATGAGGACAAGTAAATGGGTTTGAGAAACATTTAGGATCAAGAATTAACAAGATTTGGTAAGATTAAAGGAAGTAATGATGGAAAAGCAATTATAGCTCATCTTTCTCAATAAAAAATATTTGCCAAGGGATTCACCTGCATATGCTCAATATTACTTAGTCCCCTTCTGCAGTAGTTAGGCAAAAGAAGCGATTGCCCATTTAGGAGCTCACAGGCTGATCAATGGGGCTTCGTTCTTTTAGAACACACTTATTGGGCTTCTTTCATGTGCCGAACACTGTCCTAGGCCCTGGGAATACAAACATAAATGTGACACAGTCTCTGTTTTGGAGAGGAAAGAGCAATGGAGTGGGCAGACATGGGTTCAAATTCCTGTATCACTACCTCCTGGGGAAATGTGATTGAACTGCTTTAAACTTTGGAGCCTCCGTTTTCTTATTGCAGCATGGAAATAAAAATACCTGACAGCCAGAATTGATACGTGGATTAATGAGAAACTGTCTGGAAAACAAGTGCAGTGTGTCATTCAATAAATATTAGTTTCTCCCACCTCACCCAGCTCCTCCACCTTCCAGACAAAAAAACAAAACAAAACTTCTTCTTCTTTTTTTTTTTTTTAAATAAATCAGGTTGAAGAAAGCATTCCTCAGTAGAAAAACCACAGCAAGATGAGGGATCTAATAACAATATTTCCAGAACTTACAAAAGTAGACATTCTGGATGGGCAAGTTGCTGCTCTCTCTCTGAAAGTTTTTCAATTTAAGGAAATAGTATACCTTCGAACAAAAGCTTGCTTTTGTCCCTATGATGCAAGCAATTACCTACTCCTGGATGCCAGACTACTGCCATTTCTGGCAGTAACCCAACAGCTATTGAGTATACATTGCAAGACATGCTGCAGAGTTCCTGGTTACTCCTATAAATCCTGCAAGCAACTCAGTGTTTCTCCTGAGTTCAATCACCCACTGAGTTAGGAGCTTTCTTTCCTTTCCTTCCTTAACACAATGATTTGACTTTTTCATTTCCGGTGTTTGCTTCTTTTTCGTATTTATTTATTTTTTATGGCTTCCCATTTTTTACTATTTTTCCAGTTTCATTGATAAATAATTGACACACCACTTTCATTTTCAAATGAAAAAAACATAGATGCTATTTCTCCCTTTATCCTTAAGAGGACTGTAAACATACTTATTTTAAAGTGTGACTGTTTTATTATATCCATTTTATCAGGAATGAATTTGTCTCTTGATTGCTGATTTTGTTTGGCTCTCTGTTTCTGCATTGATTTTTGCTGATAGACTTTGGGATTCTGGTTTGCACATTCACTTCGAGGGCACATTTCCCATACTGACCTCCCCAGTCTCTCTGCTACATTGCTTTCTTCTCTGCCCGGCAGTTTCTGATTGCCTCCATCCAATCCCTCGGGCTCCTCCTCCAGAATTAAGTACGATGTTGGTGCCGTAGGTGCCTATTCTGTATTGGGCTCTCCACCTCTATAGGAGAAATGCAAATCTTGGCACCAAGTTACTGAAAAGGCTTGCCCACGTCTTGGCTTCTCCATCTCCCCGGGAACACCTACACTAATCAAAAAGAAAGATGCAAATTGACTGTACCTCCATGACACCCAGGAGGGATTATGCAAATTAGAGCCAATCAGGAGGGAATATGCAAACTAGAAGGACATAATGGCTCCAGGCTGGAGCGGCTGGGCGGGGCAGTACTCCCGCCTGCTATGAGAGAGAGGGCAGGGTGCGAAGGGATTTACAGGGGCTGCACTCCGGCTGCAGGGAAGATGAAGAAGGCAGACTCTGGCTGGAGTACAGGCCTGGGTTTTGGGTGCTGGCGGGAAACCGGTGCCGGAAGCCAGGGGAAGGAAGGCCTATTGCAGCCATGGGCAAACTATGGCCCGTTAGGCTGTTCTACCTGGCCCACGGAGCGGAAAAGAGCGGAGGGTTCTCTTGCTCTCCCCTCCGCTCCTTCACCAGCAGCCAAGATGAGAGTGCCAGCATGGTCAGGTTGCTCTTGTTCCGGCCCTCCGGTCCAGTTTAAGAACCCATTGTGGCCCTCGAGTCAAAAAGTTTGCCCACCCCTTCATGCAGCGGGCCTCTAGTACCTTTTTAAGCCCTAAGTCTAAATAGCTGACCGTTTCTGGTTTCTTAGCCTCCTTTCATAAATAGAAGGTATATGAGTGCGTGAACGTGTATGTTCTTGTGTGTGTGTGAACAAAGAGAACACGCTTCCCCAGCCCCTGATTTCCAGCAGAGGGCCTAAGTGTGGCCTTTCATGGTGCTTCGTGCCCTTGCCATTCCTGTTACTACACAGAAGCCCGATTCGTGGTCACCTCTGCTGCCTTCCCACCTTTAGCCTATTTATTACCCATGCATGGGTTTCATGTCTTCTCCACAGATATATTTCTATATATGTTTTTATTGTAGCTATGGTTTTCTCTCTCTCTTTTAATACTTTATCTATAATTTTATATATTTGGAGCAGGGAAAACCTCAAAGCATGACTACGACACCATCTTGGCCAGAAGCTTCCCTGATCCTCTGCCCTTGTTAGATGGCGTTATAAGTGTTTGCGCCACTGACTGTACTGCTTGCCCAAAGTCATCGTTCAAGTTGTAGAGACAGGATGTTAACCTTCGTCAACTGACTCTTACTTGGAATCCTGAGGAATACAGCCCTGTTTACCACCCCATCGCTAGTGCCTTGCACAAAACGTAGGTGCCCGGTTCATGTTTTTTGAGTGACTTAACCTTAGATTCCCATGGCTGTCTTCTAGACGCACCATAACCCCCCTCCTCCCCTCCCACCAAGCTAACTCAGCGGCCCTCTCTTTAGAAATGTAAGGTCAGTGAACACCCAATCCTTACCTATCCTCCCTTTCCTGTGCTCATGACAAATACCACAGTCAGTGAGAGAACTCTCCTTTAATGCCTGGACCTTGCTGCATCACCCTATTTACCCAGCACGTCAAGCACTCATTATTAATTGATGAGCATTTGCCCTCCCAGTATAGACACAGATTTCTCTTTTACCACATAAAGGCCCTAAAGCTCTCAGAAGACAAAACACGAAGGCATTGATACATTAGTGGTCTCCTTCTACTGTCCTGAAATGTTTACTTCCTAACTCTAACTTTGGCCTAAAATATGAAAAATAATCACATCTAGATATAACATAATTCTGGGAATCCCGGGTTATTTGCAAATAGCCCACCACTGAGGACATCATCTATAATTTCCTGTAATGTTACCTTCTATTTGAATAAACTTTACTTCTCTTACTTAATTTCACACTCAACCAGTGAGGTAGGCTGTGTTATTTATTCCTTACCGATGAGGAAACTCACAGAGAGGTTAAGTGACTTGGCTAACACCACACAAAGGGTAAGTTGCAGGACCTGTACCAAAACCCAGATCCTTTTTTAAAAAAAAAAATTAAAAATTTTATTGCCCTAGCCAGTTTGGCTAGTGGATAGAGTGTAGGCCAAAGGGTCCTGGGTTCGATTCTGGTCAAGGGCATGTGCCTCAGTTGCAGGCTCCTCCATGGCCTAGGCCCTGGTTGGGGTGCATGCTGGAAGGAAACCGATCTATGTATTTCCCTCACATCAACATTTCTGTCTTTCCCTCTCTCCCCCACTCTCTCTCAAAATCAGTGGAAAAATACCCTCAGGTGAGGATTTTAAGAATTTTGTTGTTAATTTGTTAATTTGAGAGACAGGGAGGGAGGAAGAGAGACACCTAATTGTAGTTCCATTCATTTAGCTTTTATTGCTGGTTGTTGTTCTTGTTGTTCCACTTATTTATGCACTCATTGGTTGCTTCTTGTATGTTCCCTGACTGGGGACCCTCCCCACAAACTTGGTGTATCAGGACGATTCTCCAATCAACTGAGCTACCTGATCGGGGCCATATTTTTTTTTTTATTTCTAATCTTTATATTGCCTACTATATCAGCACTATTTCTATTGTTGCACTGTTTTTTTTTTCTAAAACAATACTTTTCAAGTATCAGTCACATGAAGATGACCTTCATAATAATGTTTGTTCCAATATTACCTTTGCATAGTATGATAAAACAGTAACAGAGTCACTGTTTTTTACTTATTTATTACAGATCCCTATTTTGTGTGTGTATGTTGCTATTGTTGTTGTGCTTTTGTTTTTACACTGTACAGGTTCAGTACTGAGCATGCCTGAGGACCGGGACTGTTTGGCATCCTCGGTGCTCGGTGAAGTGCCAGGCGTGGCACATGTCTGCAGAGCTGATTCAAAGTTATCCCCAAGGTTACACAACTTAATGCTCAGGTGTGTGCTGAGTTTCCAAAGATATAATCTTACTTTTTAAAAATAAAGATGACTGAGGAAATGGAGAACCACATTTAAGTTGTATATAAGCCTCTTCATATATAAGACACCACAAATCACACACGTTTTTTAAAAATAGTTTTTTTTTGTTTTTTTTGTTTTTGTTTTTTTAAGCACAGGTGTTCTGAAACACAGTTGTTGTGGGATCACGATTAGTATGAAATGCTTCGTGACTCAGCCAACCACTCGCTGGCCTCAGGATGCAAACCTTAGCTGGCCTCATCCCTCCTGGGGTTTTTCCACAGTGTTTTTATAGCTTCCATTTCAAATAATATTAGCTTGAGCCGCCAATGTAACCAGGCCTTTGTTCTCCGATTGTTCCTCTAGCAGAACTGTCAATAGGAGTCTTTTCTCTGGCTCTGGTTAAGCACAAATCCAGTATCAAGTGGACCCAGGGACCTGGTGGGCTCAAGGCTTTTACCACCAACCCCAGTCTCCTGTAACGTACGTTAAGGACAACGGTATAAATCACCATCCTTGGTATTATCATCATCGTGATAACTACCACTTACTGAGTCCTTACTATAGGGGCAGGCATTCCACTGAGCCTTTTACATGAATTAGCTACTCATTTAATTTTACCCTTCACAATAACTCTATGGAGAAGCTTCTACAATTTTCTTTCTACAGATAGTGAAATCTGTAGTGAGACTCAAAGAAGTTAAGAAACGTATACACAATGCAGTAATGATAAATAATAGAGAGATATCTCATGTCACTTTTACCCAGTTTTGCCCAGGGGAAACATCTTGCAAAACTATACTACAATTTCCCAACCAGGATATTGAATTGGTAGAATTCACAGATTTTGTTGTTGTTAATCCTCACTGGAGGATATTTTTCCTCATTGATTTTAGTGTGTGTGTGTGTGTGTGTGTGTGTGTGTGTGTGTGTGTTGGGGGGGGGGAGATTGGGAAGGAGAGACAGAGAGGGAGACACATCCATTGGTTGCCTCCTGCACATAAGCTTGCAACCGAGTATATTCCCTTGACTGGAGTCGAACCTGGGACCCTTCAGTCCACAGGCTGACAGTCGATCCACTAAGCAACACTGGCTAGGGTAAATTCACGGGTTTGAGCTCTTATTCAATGTGGCATACTTTCTTTTAAAACACTTATAATCAACATACCATAGACTTAACCCATTTAAAGTATGTAGTTCAATTATTTTATTTTATTTTAAATATATTTTATTGATTTTTTACAGAAAGGAAGGGAGAGGGATAGAAAGTTAGAAACATTGGTGAGAAACACCAATCAGCTGCCTCCTGCACACCCTCTACTGGGGATGTGCCCACAACCAAACTACATGCCCTTGACCCGAATCAAACCTGGGATCCTTGAATCCACAGGGCCGATGCTCTATTCACTGAGCCAAGCCGGTTAGGGCAGTTCAATTATTTTAGCATATTCACAGTTTTACAGCCACTGCCACTACCTAATTCCAGAGCATTTCATTATCCCTCAAAGAAACTCCCTACCCATTAGCAGTTACTGCTCATTTCTTTTCCCACCCCATCCCCACTAAAAATAGACCACCACTTTTCTACTTTCTCTCTATATAACTTGCCTATTCTGTACATTTCATATAAATGTAATCATACCTATGTGGCCTTTTGTGACTGTCGTCTTTCCTTGAGCATAATGTTTTCAAAGTTCACCCATTTTGTAGCACGAATCAGAATTACATTCCTTTTTAAGGCTGAATAATATTTCATTGTGTGGATTATATCACATTTTATTCATCCATTTGCCAGTCGATGGACATTTAAGTTGTTTCTACCGTTTTGCTATTATGAATAATGTTGCTATGAACATTGCTATACATGTTTCTGTGTGGACATTATGTTTTCATTTCTCTTGGGTACTTAGGAGTGGAATCGCTGGGTCATAGGATAACTCTGTGGGACTATTAAACTGTTTTCTACAGCATCTGCACCATGTGCTATTCCTGCCGGCAATGTAAGAGTGTTCCAATTACTCCACATCCTCACCAACACGTTATCTGTCTTTGTTATTAAGGTCACTCCAGTGGGTGTGAAGTGGTAACTCATCATGGTTTTGATTTGCATTGCTCTAATGGCTAATGATGTTGAGTATCTCTTCATGTGCTTATTGGCCATTTGTATATCTTCTTTGGATGGAAGTAGGTTATTTTTTAAAGTTCTGAATGTACATGATAATAAAGTGAACGTGACAATGTGTTTACTATATTTTGGTACTAGAAGAAAAAATACGTATGCTATCTATTTACACACTCACTCATTAGACATTTTCTGAGTAACTATGATATATCAGCTACCAGAAGTACAGAGAGAAAAAAAACAGTCAATCGTGAAAGGTGGTACAGATAAGGTTCCAGGCATTTTTATAAAAATCTGTTTCAGCTGAAACTGGTTTGGCTCAGTGGATAGAGTGTTGGCCTGCGGACTCAAGGGTCCCAGGTTCGATTCCAGTCAAGGGCATGTACCTTGGTTGCGGGCACATCCCCAGTGGAGGGTGTGCATGTTTGCCTCTCATTAATGTTTCTAACTTTCTATCCCTCTCCTTTCCTCTCTGTAAAAAAAAAATCAATAAGATATATTTTTTAAAAATCTGTTTCAGACTTCACTTATCATTTTGGCAGGGGCAGAAAGGCAGTGAGACAAGGTCCTTGATCTATAGTAGCTCACTCTCTAGTGAGGAATACAAACACATAAACACATCATTGCAATCCCACGTGGTCAATACAATAGTTGTTTGTCTAAAGAGCTATGGGAGCACAGAGGAAGGAGGAATTAACTCTCCTGGGCATAGAGGAAGGGTTCACAGGAGAGGTGACCTTTAAATTTGGTGTTATAGAACGGTTAGACGTTTGAGAGAGGAAGAAAACAGAAAGGCATTCTAGGCATCAGGCACAGCATGAGCGGAAGTGGAGGGTGCAAAGTAAGGATGGAAGGGAGTGTAGACCAGGCTGTGCAGAGCCACACTAAGGAGCTTCTATCCAAAGTGTGGATTTTATTTTTTTAACCCTTACCCAAGGATATTTTTTCCATTGATTTTTAGACAGTGGAAGGGACAGGGAGAGACAGAAAGAAACACCAATGTGAGATGCACACATCACTTGGTTGCCTCATGCATGTGCCCTGACCAGGGTCGGGAGCCTGCCACCAAGGAATGTGCCCCTTGACAGAAGTGAACCCCTTCAGTCTGCAGGCCGACACTCTATCCTCGGAGCCAAACCGGCTAGGGCTACAATGTGGATTTTGATATATTTTTTTGAAGCAGAAAAATAGTGAGATTGGATCGGAGATTTAGGAGATTACTTTGGGGGCAACCAGGTAGATGCATTAAGCGGTTGGCAAATTCTATGAAGGGCCAACTAGTAAATATATTTTTAAAAATATATCTTATTGATCTTGTTTTTTTTTTACAGAGAGGAAGGGAGAGGGATAGAGAGCCAGAAGCATCGATGAGAAAGAAACATCGACCAGCTGCCTCTTGCACACCCCCTGCTGGGGATGTGCCCGCAACCAAGGTACATGCCCTGGCCGGGAATCGAACCTGGGACCCTTCAGTCCGCAGGCTGACTCCTAGATTAGAACAAAGGGAGAATGAAAGTAAAAAAGACTGAACTATCCAGAAATTCTCTCATTAATGGTGAAAATCAAAACAGAGCAAGGGAATTGAGACTTTAACTGAGGCAGAAGGTATCTTTAGACTTCAAGAAGAGTCAGGTCCTCAACATGGGCTGGGCTGGCAAGTGGAACTGTGCTTCCCACCCCCGGCCCGTGTTTCCCACAACTCCTTCTCGACCCCAAAGCACATCACTCATTCAGGCCTCATGCAGGCCTTGTGACAGCAACGCGGAGGTGTGGAGCCCAAACCAGTGACAGTCCTGCCAAGGGACCCACAGCCAAGGCAAGGAGAAGCCTAGAGAATGAGGCAGAAAGATCATCTGGCTTGACTTAGGAAGGCTTGACTGCAGTTAATTTATGTTAAGAATTTGGCTCAGTGGATAGAGCGTCAGTCTGCGGACTCAAGGATCCCGGATTCGATTCAGGTCAAGGGCATGTACCTTGGTTGCGGGCACATCCCCAGTGGGGGTTGTGCAGATGGCAGCTGGTCGATGTTTCTCTCTCATTGATGTTTCTAGCTCTCCGTCCCTCTCCCTTCCTCTCTGTAAAAAAATCAATAAAATATATTATATATAAAAAAAGAATTTGCTCAGGTCACTTCCTAGAATCAAGAGGTGGGATGGGCAGGTGGGCCTGAGCTGGAACCAGGACTGGGAAGTTAGGAGCCAGGTGCCTGCTCGGCCTCTCTCGGGCTCCATGGACTCTGCAGGCGTTGCACACTGGCTTGCTACTTTCCTTGTGCAACCGGCTCATCAGTCAGCGTGGGGTGGAGACACGGAGGCGGTTTATGAGTAGCCCTATAAAAATACGAGGGCTTTCCAAAAGCCTTTTAAAAGGCTCGGCCTGCTGATGGAAACTGCCAAAACTTCTTTGCTCTTGGCTAGGATTAGGTCAACTCACGTAACACTGGTTAGCCCAGACCCATCCGCTGCTCTGATTGGCTGCTGATGACATAAGGCCAGTCCTCGAAAAGTGATTGGCGGGCCAGCTGCCAGGCCGCTGAGCTGCGGGCAAGTGCAGGAAAGTGAACAGAATAGCGCGTGCTCAGTATGGGCACAGCCCAAGGGGGGGCACAACCAATCAACATCTTTTAAAGCTTTGGGCCCGTGTTTTAAACAAAAATGAGGCCTTGAAGCCTGTGAAATCTCTGTACCTTCCCCGAGGTGCACCCACCCGAGTTCCTTTGTGTTGCTTTTGCCTCCCCTAGGCCCAGGTGTGTGTGTCTCTCCCTAGAGACTTGCAGACAGGTGCTGACACGCCTGCCTCCACACCCAGCACCCCCTTTTCCCCCCTCTCTGCCCAAACACGCTCTCTGGAGCCCTGGGGTGGGCAGCTAACTCCCCTCCCTCTGCAGCCCAGGCCAGGCGGAGCACTCAGGTCCTTCCAAGTGGCCACGATATCGTATTAGCATCTCCAGCTGTGGCCTTGTGCCGCCGCGGGCACGCTCCTTGAGAGATTCTCTAACAGGGCAAAGCCACAGCGGGAGGAATACACCTAACAGGAAACGAAAAGGTGCGGGCACAGGTGGGCGGGAGGTGTTTTCTTTAACAGGAACCGTAACCAGGGGTTGGAGACCGGCTCCCCTGGTGAGTCAGGGCACATACTCTGCTCTTGGCTGGCAACCAGGGGAGAGGAGAACGTGTGCAGCAGTCGGTGGCCTCATTGGGACAACGTGGGGGCATTTGAGAAAGGTTCCGGGTGTGCAGAAGAGAACAGCACGGCACAGCCTGCTGGGGGAGCTGCCGTGGGCCGGGATTCTGCGCCCGGCTCTCGGGGAACGTGCTGTGGAGTCTGGGGCTTCCCTCTTGGAGTACCAGTTGCCTCGTCTGTTGAATGGGGGGGAATGTAATGCAATCTTGTGTAGGCCTTTTCCAGCTCAGTTTTCCCCTCCTCGTGGAACACTGGTGTCTCAGGAGCTGGTGAAGTGTTCTGATGCCAAGGATATTACTCCTACCTGTCCTCTAATAAACCTCCTACTATGTGCCAGGGCTTTTTACATACATTAGTGCTAATCTTGAGGATAACCCTGCAAGAAGGTATTATGTCTATCTTAAGAGGAAGCAGTTTCCAAGAACTATAGTAACGACCAATGTCACATAGCTAATTTTTTTTAATCCTCAAACAAGAATATTTTTTCCACTGATATTTATTTATTTATTTATTTATTTATAGAGGAAGGAGAAAGGAGAGAAAGAAACATGAATGTGAGAAAGACACATAGATCGTTTGCCTCCTGCACATGCCCCAACCGAGGCCAGGGATGTGCGCTGGCCAGGAATCAAACCCGAGACCATTTGGTGTGGGGGCTGACTCTCTGACCATGGAGCAACACCAGCCAGCGCTGCACAGATAATATCCCTGACTTAAATCCAGGTCTTTCGGACTTCAAAGTCTTCCAAATATGATTTTTTTCTTTTTTACTTTGCTTTTTAAAAAAGCTAATAACTAGTACTTTGCCAATTTTGTATTTTCCCCCAACATTTTTACTTGATGACTACTATAAAGTACTAGCAGAACATTCAAACCTATTTGGCAAAAAGGATATTGGAAATCAATGTCATGGAGACACTTGGAAGCTGGAACCTGAACAGCTCAACAGTTTGTTTTCTCCATGAGCCAATATGCTCATGGCTGAGATTGTGTCATTTATAACAGTAGCAGAATTAATTAAACAGGAGTTTCTAGCCCAACCCAGATGCTGAACCATCAATACATTCTGAGCTAAATCACGGTTCACATAATGAGCAATAGAAATGCCGGTGTGTCATCACCTTCTGCAAAGGAAGCTGAATTTCGGGTGCTCTGCCGCCTGAAACAGGTTTGAGCAGCCTTGGTCTCCCACTCTGTGAACGCACGCTTTATGCGCAGGGAAACTTCCTGGACAAGACAGAGCAAGGGAGAGCTCTCTCACCATCTCAGAAGCCGTAACCCTGGGAGTGGTTTTCTTCTCTTCCCCAGAATCAGAAAACGTCCTTCTCTTTACATGTGCACCTGGGAAGTTTTCCATCAAAACACGCTGGCAGCAAGCCCCTGACCCTGCCAACAAAAGCAGTGATTGAGTTCAGGGTGGCTATTAGCTAGATGGCCAGGCTAGCACAAGATCAACTAGTCGTGCCGTGGGCAGAGGAGGGAGCCCTTTTCATGAAGCAACCACATGCCGCGGGCCCAGGGGTGGAGCCTGCCGTTGTCTGACTCCCCAGACTTCCCCCCGGACCTCACTTCTCTCCCTTTGAGGCTGAGGCCATGAATGCTTTCCTTGTTACTCTCTCCAAATGACCTCCCAACATTCCCTGTGGGCTTTGGAGCTCTGCTCACCATCTTCCTTTCTGTCACATTTCCTAACACTCTTCCTGGAGATTGTCCATGCTCACGTGAACAATTCACCCTTCAACTATGTTTTTCAGGATAGCATTACAATGTCCGCAAGGTGGCCAGGACCTGGCTGTTCTGTAGTCACATCTTTACTATTGTAAACTGTTACAAAATTTAAGAGATATGTATGCTGAGAAGTGTTCAAATAAAATCATGCCAGTGTGCTGGTGGAAGTAACTCAATTCAGATCTGGATGTCAGGATTATTTACTGAAGTAGTGTGAGCTGGATCCTAAAGGTAACCATTAAGTAAAAAAGCTTTTACTTTTTTATTTAGAACTAACCTAGCTCTAAAAAGGGGTTGAGGTGCTACTAGTGATGTCAGGATATCACTAGTTTTACAAATAAGAAAACTGAATATTAGAATAAACGTTGTCCCCAAGATCACAAAGTAATTTGCATAGTGAACACTTGAACTTGAATCTAAGAGGTATAGTGAGAAGAGCACAGTGCAAAATGGGAAAATTAATACCTATAATATATGATATACCTGGCAGGGTTATTGTAATGAAAATGGCATAACTTACGCTAAGTGTGTGTGGAAGGGAGGAGCAGAAGGTACTTAAGCAGTGCTATGTTTGCCCTCCTATCTTTAAATTCGGAGCGCTTTTCATTATACCACACAGCCTCTTCCTCACATGTGGAGAAAAAGGAATCTTGTGCACTGTTGTGGAAATATAAGTTGATACAGCCATTATGGAAAACAGTATGGTGTTTCAAAAAATTAAAAGTAGAACTATCATATGATCCAGCAATTCTACTTCTGGGTGTTTATATGAAGAAAATAAAAACACTCAAAAAGATATCTACACCCCATGTTCAATGCAATAGCCAAGATATGAAAAAAAACTTAAGTATTTGTTGACAGATGAAGGGATGAAGAAAATGTGCACATATACAATGGAATATTGTTCAACACTAAAAAAAAATGCAATTTTGCTATTTGCAACATGAATAGACCTCGAGGGAATTATGTTGAGCGAAATAAATCAAACAGAAAAAGACAAATACCATATGATCTCAGTTATATGTGGAATCTCAAACAAAAACAAAAACAAAGCCAAGTTCATAGATAGAATATATTGATGGTTGCCAGAGACAGGGGGTTGGATGAAGGGAGTCAGAAAGTACAAACTTCCAGTTATAAAATAAATAAGTTATGGGATGTGATACACAGCACGGTAACTATGGCTAATAACACTGTATTACATATTTGAACATTGCTAAGTGAGTAAATCTTAAAAGCTCTCATCACAAGGAAAAAAAAATCTGTAACCATGTATGGTGACTGCTGTTAACCTAGACTTATCATGGTGATCATCTTGCAATATATAAAAATACTGAATCATATTGTATACCTGAAACTAATATAATGTTGTATGTCAATTCTGCCTCAATAAAAAAAAAACAAAAACCGACATCTCTTACATTTGTGCTAGGTGTGACTGTACGCCTAATTAAAATAGTGAAAATATTACCCCAAACCTTTCCCTAACTTGCTGAAAAGGAAATGGGTTGCCTCCCAGTAAATTCAGTTATCTGCTTCAATGAGCTTCATATCCTGGAATAACTCCAGAATTTGGGAGGGAAAAAAGATTATTTGCTACCTCTGGCCCTCCCAGAAAGGAAACCTTAAAATTATTTTTGAGTTAAAAAGGATGCATCATGAAGTTCTGTTACAGAATTAGAATATACTTAGAAAAGAAAACCTTCTATGGAATCTCCTGTGCTAGAGATCAAGTAGAGTCTAAACAAGTATTTAAACCACAACGTAAATGCATGTGACTTAAAAGTTCAATGAAGGTCTTTGAAGTAAGATATAGATTGGGACCCTACTCATTTGCTTTCAATCAGTTTTTCAATGTAATAAATATGCAATTGGCCAAGGAACAGAGGTTAAAACCTCAAATCCCCAAAGGCTGGGCAGGTAATGTAAACCAGAGGTTAGAGAGACGAGATTATCCTCCCTTGTAAAACCAGGATAATAAAAGTACTCATCTCACAGTCCTGTTATGAGGACTGAGTTAGATAATGCCTACGAAAAAGCATTCAGAGACATGTTGATAGCGACTAAGACTCCGCACAAATAGCAGCCATGGTTATTGTGTAATCTTCACCAACTGCTTTTTTGAATGACATTACATCTTAATAAGTTACCCTTTCTCGAAACACCCACAATCTTTCTTCTTGCCCATCTGTGATAAAGCTAAGGTTCTGACAAACAAAATAGCACAGCAGCATCTAAAAGAGAGAAGTAAAACAAAATTGGGATGTTTTTGCTTCATCATTTTCCTCAAAAAACTTTTGTGAAAGATTACTGTGGGCAAGGCGTGGATGACTGGAAGAAATAAACATAGTTCTTACCAGTTATCAAATGAAGAGAAATGCTTTCTTCCCATTTCAGAAAGAAACCAGGGTCTAATCTGTCTGAAAAGGTCCATGACAGCACTACCCAGTGGAGTCTAAATTGTTTAGAAGCACACTACAAAAAAGTAAAAAGGGCCGGGACCGGTTTGGCTCAGCGGAGAGAGCGTCGGCCTGCGGACTGAAAGGTTCCGGGTTCGATTCTGGTCAAGGGCCATGTACATTGGTTGCGGGCACATCCCCGGTGGGGGGGTGTGCAGGAGGCAGTGGGTCGATGTTTCTAGCTCTCTATCCCTCTTCCTTCCTCTCTGTAAAAAAAATCAATACAACATATTTTTTAAAAATAGTAAACAGGAACAGGTGGAATTAGTATTAATATTACCTTTAATAATATACTTAGTCACTATATCTGAAATATTATCATTTCAATATGCAATCAATATTAAAAATTATTAAGACATTCCACACCTATTTTTCCCCCCATACTAAGTCTTTGAAATCTGGTGTGTATTCTACACTTACATCACACCTCAATTTGGACCAGTCATATTTTAAGGGCTCTATGGTCACATGTATCTAGTGGCCACCATATTGGGCATCAGAGATCAATAAGACCTTTAGAGAGAATTGCTAAAAAAAAAAAAGTGTTAATATATTTGAACATTTTTCCTATATTTCACAGGCTCTGAGGTTTTATAGCTACAAAGGACTGGAAAGCCCTTTAACATCAGCACCATCCAGCTTCCCCTCTAGAAATGGAGCAGACATTCCTCCCGCTGCCAGGACTGTTGAAGGCTGATGGCTCACGGCTAAGCCTTTCTGTGGGACCTGCCACTGGCCAGAGGAAGTCACCTGGCTAAGGGAAGGTCCCACATCCAATGACCAGGTGTGGCCTCCAGGTCTTGCCTCAATTAGGACCCCTCTGCAAGGCCACCCCGCTCCAGAGCGCCCCCGGAGGAACAGCTGAGGTCTCTAGTGCAGCTGCATCCCAGCGCAGTTTCCCCCTCTGCCTGATCCTGCTGCCCTTGCTTTCTTGAGAGTACACTCTGGCAAACCTCCTTCAGGCAGATCCCTTCCTCGGAATCTGTTTCCCAGGGAACTCACCTTACACTTCGGTCCCCAGTGTTATATTGTCTCAAGGGGAAGGACCGTATCAACGGACTGAAACTTCTGCCTGTCATACGTGCATAAGGACACCTAAGTCTGTGGGCCTTTTGCCAGAGGATGGGCTACATATCTGCAGCAAAGGAGGAAAACACATAATCACTGCAAATTCCCTCTTAAAAATCCTTCCGGTTTTAGGGATCATAGCTGCTTCTCCAATTTCTAGACAAGAATAGCAAAAAATATGTCACTCAATATACAAATGAGATAAGACTGGTTATCACTATGGGCGCAACATGTTGGCCCTGCTTCCTTCAGCCCAGCGTGCACCCTTTTACAATGCGGTACCTCTCGGGGATGTCTGACTACCAGTTTAGGCTAGATCCTGCAGGGATTAGGATTGGGCCTAAACTGGCAGTCGGACATCCCTCTCGCAATCCGGGACAGCTGGCTCCTAATCGCTCTCCTGCCTGCCTGCCTGATCGCCCCTAACCACCTCTGCCTTGGCCCCTGCCACTGGGGCTTCGTCCGAAATGATATCCAGAAGCTCGTTCGGCTGTCCAATCTAATGAGCATATCACACTTTTATTATAGATGTAAGAGCTTGCTTCAGCTCTGCCCTCGCCACTGTGTGAGGGTATGAGAAACAGCCCTCTGCAACCCAGTGGAGGGCTCTCACCAGAACCCAACCACCCTCGTCCTCTCATCACAGACTTCCCGGCTCCAGGACTGTCAGAAATAAGTTTCTGTTGTTTATAAGCCCAGTATGTGATATCCTGCGTTAGCAGCCTGAGCTAAGGGTAATGAGAAATTCTTAATTTTATCCTGCAAGTGGTGGAAAATCATTTCAGCTTCTTGAGGAAAAGCCTGACACGAAGAAACAGAAAAAGGCTTATAGAAGAAAATAACAAAACAAAAATATATACAAAATAATGACAGTAGTGATAATCATGTACTGAATGGTAGTAGGCAGTGCATAGGACACTTAGCTCACAGGATCCTCACAACAGCCAGAGAGACTTGCAATATCATCCCCCTTCCACAGTGAAACTGTTCAGAGGCTCAATGGCTTGCTTAGGGTGTCATAGCTAGTAAACAGTGGAGCAAACCCTAAGCCTGTGCTCCTTTCACTATCCACGGGGCTTTTAATTCGGGTTCAAACGGGCAGAACCCAAAGGTGGAAAAAAATAAGTACAAAAACGTTGTTCAGATTTACAAAGGAACCGAAGGGTCTGCACTGGAGCCTGTGTCACAGGAACAGTGTGAGGTGAAGAGACCACTCGAAGAAAAGAAAGACAAAGGCTGGACTGACGAATCCGAGGTGAAGATCAAGGTGGACAAGATGGTTACCTCCCAACAGCCTTCCCGTTTCCATCCCAGCATCCACCCCTTCCCTGCAGCCCAGGGGCTCGAGGGGGCCTGGCTCCATCCTTTGCCAGGTGCTGGCTCAGGGATGGGCAGGCCACCCAATTAGGGCCCAGGAAACCAGACAGGCTTTCTAAGAGGGCTTCTCCAAGGAACCCTCTGTTTCCCTGGTGCAGATGGGGAAGCGTAGAGCCCTTGAAGTTGCTGCCAGCAGTTTCAGAATTAAGAGGGCAGCCAGCCTTGGTATGATGCCAACACGGCGAAGGGCGGAGAGGGGAGAGATGGAGAAACTGAGCCCTGGATGATTCTATTAACCTGCTGAATCAAACCACCTCTGGATCAAACCACCTCTGGATCAAACCACCTCTGAAGCCCACTGCCCCTCTGATCGTTCAGTTCTGTGAGCTGATAAGTCCTTTGTTGTTCGGGGCACTCCACAGTGGGTGACGGGAAGGCTTTAAAGGGGTCTGTCTAAGGCTCTTCCTCCAAGTCACTGCCACACACTTTCATGGAGAACAAAGAGAAATGTAAAAAACCTAGATCCAGGAAAATGTTGATGCCACACTAGTGAGCTCTCACTGGAAACAACCAAGTGAACAGGATGGGGAGTAGGCAGAGAGAGCCAGTCTCTCCGCCTCCCTCCGCACCCCCCCCCGCCTCCCCCCACCCTGTCATCCCCAGGGCTGTATGTCCACAGCACCACACAGTTTCCCAGGTCTCTGATGCTCGCAGACCAGAGCTAAAGCTCTTATGAAAGCAGAACCCCCCCGTGGTTTTATATGTGAAGAGGATTCTTCTCTTCTCATGCTAAGTCCTCAAAAGGTATTTGGTTCTCCCCTACATAAGTATCTAACATCTAACATACATTAACAAAACCAAGTACAGTAAGTGTTCACTCAACATTGTCAAAAGGTTCTTGGAAGCTGCAACTTCAAGCAAAACAAGGCATAACAAAACCAATTGTATCCTAAGCTAAATTGGTAAATAACAGTTAAGTTCCTACAACATATTTTTTGTCTTAAGAACATTACTGAACTTCTCAATAGAGACCCAAACTCTTTTAATATTAAACACTGAAATAAATGTGAGCTATGCATACATTTAAGAAAGATGAAGAAACACAAGATAATTATTTTCCAACCTGCTATTCCAGTCTCGGGTGGCGAGGGGCAGGAGCCTATCTTGGCAGCTCTGGGTGCCAGGCTGCAACCCATCCCGGACGGGATTGTGCGCACGCGCACACACATACAATCACCCTCACTCACACCGAGACAGTTTGGACTTGCTGATGAACCTCACGTGCACATCTCTGGGATGTGGAAGGAAACCAGAATATCTGGAGGAAACCCACATAGACATGGGGAGAATGTGCAAACTCTACACAGAAATCGATTCTTCCTCCCTCATCAATGCTGTAACAAAAGGCCATTAGAAAGAAATAATGTCATTTGAGGATTTGCTGTATTATGCAAACCAAGGTATCTTAAAATTCAAGCAATGAGTCAAAGTGACAAATACTGTTTTGTCAAAAAGGAACCCTTTATTAATCTATATATGTATAAAAAGCAAGCAAAATCAGAATGTTTTCCTCAGCCATCCTTTCCACATTTTATTCAGTTTTCGTAAACTATAAACCAACGATTTCTTCATGCCTAAAAGAGAAGAGAAGAGACAGTGAGAAAACTGAGGCTTCCTGAGTGGATACTCATCTATAGGTTTGACGATACTCAGACTAGAGACTTGTCTTTATAGTAGAGCAACGATGGGCTGATTGTGTCTAGGAGACCCTGGAAGCCAAGGGTTACTAATGTGAGCAATGTGAGGGGAAAAGATTGTGATTTAGGATTAAAATGGTGGCATGATGGCAAAGGTACCTGAGTTTCTGGGGTAAGTGAAATCTTTTGAGATACAAGCACACTGACAGCCTTTGAATTTAGTAGTTCTTAAAGAGAAAGAAAAGGGAAGAACAAAGACAAGATCTGTATATAAATGTGCATCCCTGGCCCCTTTCTAAATCCCAATTCTGCATCCAACCAACCCCACCTCCCACCCCGCTGCTTCTGTCACCGGGTGTACCACTGCCCAGAGTGCACGTTGTTTCCACCACTATCTGCTACGTAGAGCTCAAGTCCCCTTTCAGATTCTTCTCTAGAAGTGCCTTCCTTGACTCCTCAGGCCAGTTCAGATATTGCTCCTCCTAGGCCAGGGGTGGGGAACCTTTATTCTACCAAGGGACATTTGGATATATAATTTATAACATTATTCACAAGCCATACACAATTATCAACTTAAAAACTAGCCTGCTATATTTGGTCAAACCTTTACTTAACTCACCGAATGGCTTGATAGGCCCGGACCAAATGATTTTGCAGGCCTTTATATGGTCCATGAGCCAGATATTCCCCACCCCCATCCTAGACCCACACCACCTTGCTGGTGTACAGCACAGCACTCACCCCACTGTTCACTGCGTAGGGACAGGTTTGTTAACCTCCTCCTTGGCCTAGACTGGGAGTTCCTTGAACACAAGGACCTTGTTCTATTCATCCTTGTCTGCCATCCCATCACCTAGTATAGTATCCAGCACATAGTAGGTAGGTACTTGGTAAATGCTTTTGAAATGACAGGACAGATGCACCTAATTCAGATATCTGATCTCCCAACACCCTCAATCTACTTAATCACAAGTACCAGATGAAACCAGAGAAGCTTATGGGAAAGGAGTAAAATGGGATAGAATAAGTGGGGTGTTATTTGTCTATCGGATCATGATAGGATCCTATTTGCAGATAGTATTATAGACTCAACTTCCTTTGTGTTGAAAATGAGATCATTTAATCCGTGTTTCAGGGAGTGGCTCAAAGACCCAACTAGTTTTTTGTTTTTGTTATTTTTTGTTTTGTTTTTTGTTTTTTGTTTTTTTTTTTTACCATGGGATACAAACTGTGGTCTGTGCTTCGAGAATGAAATGCCCACCCTTGGCAGTGCACTTTGTAAGCTCTGCCGATGAGGTAACAGGATTAGTTCCAGAGACTCCGAACGCTTGGGTGCGTGTGATCTCTTGAGAATACCTGGCCATGTTACTGGTAAGCTGCTTAGTCCACCAAGGACCTTGTAAGAGGCCACTATAGATAGTGGCAGGCTATAAGGCAAGGTCCCTGAAAAGCCATTAGCAAATACTTTTAGAAACTCTAGCCTGGTTTGCCCACTGACTGATTACTTGCAAACTGACACAGCCTCGTCGAGAAACTCAGAGCTCCTTCCTCTGGTCTCCACCCCTATAATTTCTCCCTGGAGCAACCACTCTGAAACCTCACCCATTTGAGCATTGAAACTGGAAAGCTATTACATAAGGTACTTTTTAAAATTCCAGCCAGAACCAATCAAGACACTAAGCAGAATACAGGTAGTTGCATATGATAAGGTAGGTTCAACACAGCAACCCCAGGGCACTGAGTCAGAGCTAGAGGAAGATGCATCGACTATGATAAGTCCCAGTTCAACTTCAAAAACTTACTCACAGGCTCCTTGGAGCTTAACATTTAAAGTAAACACATAAAGTACATCATAGACACCATGTAGCTTTTTTTTTTTTTTTTTTTTGGCTGCTAGTCCATAAAACCTCCCTTAATTAAAACAGTCTCTGCATTTACTGGTTCTCAGAAACACTGCAGAAGGGAACAGCGTTACAAAAAGCACTGGAATAGCAGTCAAGAGGCCTTAATTCTAGTCCTGGTTGGGCCACAAACTTACAGGGTAACGCCCCCTCTCTGGCCTTGACTGCCTCATCTGCACGATTGGCTTAGACTAGGTTAGAGGGGTCTAACCAGGGGCCCCTGGACGGACTTCATCTCCCTGTGAACTCTGAAACTGTCACCGTTTACCGTGAGATGCACGTGTACTTCTGGGCAGAGGGTCCAAAGTTTTAGCCAGATTTTTATAGAAAGTCAGGATTTGCAAAAGGGTAAGAACCAATAGATCAGAATAAAGGGTCCTTTCTGCCTCAATATTTAATTGCAACAAAAGCGGAGGACTTAAATTTCAAGTCTTTGCCCAGGAAGTGCTGCAATGGGAACTCTACTAGTGGGAGTAGAATTTGAACAATTGTTTGGTCAATACCTCAGTTAAACATTCACACACTGTACGATCTAGTAATTCTACCCCTAAATTTGTGCCTAACAGAAATGCATAAATATGTTCATCAAAAGATAGGCACAGCCAAAACCGGTTTGGCTCAGTAGATAGAGCGTTGGTCTGTGGACTGAAAGGTCCCAGGTTTGATTCCGGTCAAGGGCATGTACATTGGTTGCGGGCACATCCCCAGTGGGGGGTGTGCAGGAGGCAGCTGGTCGATGTTTCTCTCTCATCGATGTTTCTAGCTCTCTCTCTCTCTCTCTCTCTCTCTCTTTCTCTCTGTAAAAAATCACTAAAATATATTTTTAAAAAATAGGCACAAAACCAGCAGCACTACTTGTAATAGCCCCAAACTGGACGCAGCTCAAGAAGCCATCAACAACAGAGTGAAGAAATTGTGTCTGTTCACACAATGATCTGGATGCAATGAGAATAAATGAACTGCTGCTAGTCCCCACACCATTGAATCTCACTGAGGTTATGAGGAGTGGAAGACACAACAGAGTACATATTCATATATAAAGTTTGAAAATAGGCCAAACAGAAGCATGGCAATAGAAGTCAAGATAGTAGTTACATTACTCTTGGGGAAGTAGGGCTGCGACTGGCAAAGGGGGTTTCTAGGACTGGCACTGTTTTACTTCTTCACCTGGGCACTATGCTCATGAGTGTGTTCACTTTGTGAAAATTAATTTATGACTTGTGCACTTTCCTGGATATATGGAGATTTTCCATACTACCAGAAGATCTAGAATCTGTCATTTATTCGGTCACTGTGATATACTGAATGAGTATTGGCTGTGCATCTATGTAAGGCACTGAGTTGTTGGGGATACTGGTATGAACAGCAGTTATGGTCTCTGTCCTCATAGAGTTTACAATCTACAGAATTCTACTTGATCTACATTAGCTTACTTTTAGTTTCTGCTTCCTTTCTTTAAAACAAAGGATGGTGATTTAGGAAGTCTGCATTTAGAAGGTGTCTTTAGGGAAGACAGCCTCGTAGGAGAGAAATTTTACTCTAAGACCCATCACTATTGTCTTTGCCCCTTCTTCAATGTATAAAGAAAGACCCAACATTTCTCTAAATATATCTTCTTCAGACAGATTCTTATTTACCTACAGCTAGCCATTATGAATTCTGATTAGTACCTAAAGCCAGGATTTTATTTTGGAAGGATACAGAAATCTACTTCAATATATGGCTCTTAAGGTTTTTCTTCTGTTGATTTCCAGCTGTGTTACATGAACTATAGCAAAGTTACTACAAATGTAAGACTACAAACTGCCTATGTGACCTTGAACTGATGGGTCCAATGACAAACAAAATTCTCTAGGAAACAATATGACGCAGAGATATGAGTAGATTGTGAGGTGTCTCTACCTTCCCATAATTCTATACTTCAGATTTTTAGGAGAGAAAATCAATAAGCCCTCAACATTCTTCCAATTAATTTCCAATATAGTTAGAGATACATCTACAAAGAATATCTCTCCTGAAGCAGAAAATACAACTTATTTTTTAAAATTTTCAAGTTTAAATGATAAACACATTATCAGAAAATTTTTAAAACTATTATTATGTGTTCTTCTTATTTAAATATGTAGGTATCAAAAAATGGAATAAATGTTTTAGTTATAAGAAATCAGAAACAGAGAATAACGAATGATCCATTCTATCGTGTTCCAGGAAAGGGCCGGTTAGAATCAATTGAGGCATGCCAGAATCTTTTTAAGAACAAAACTAAACCTGTCTTGTTAATTCAGCTGAATCTTCTGAAGCTAAGGAAGTACATAGGTGCCTGTCCCCAGAGTAAATTCTGATTGACCAGAAAGTCAGGTGGGAAAAAATAAAACAAGATTTCAAAAATTAAACATCATTATCCCCTCCCAACCTTCCTCACCTCCTAAAATGGCACCACCGCCCTAGCTGGTTTGGCTCAGTGGACAGAACATCGACCTGTGGACTGAAGGGTCCTGGGTTCAATTCTGGTCAAGGGCACATGCCAAGATTATGGCTCAAACCCCAGTGAGGGGCATGCAGGAGGAAGCCTACCAATGATAATACTCTCATCACTGATGTTTCTCTCTCTCTCTCTCTTCCTTTCTCTCAACATACATACATACATACATACATACATACATACATAAAATGGCACCACCATCTTACTGCTTCCCACACCCAAAACCTGGGAGTTAAATGTGACTCCTCTCTCTCCTTCCCTTTCCATGTCCCTCGAATCACCAAGACCTAGCAACCTGCCTTCTAAATATTGCTGGCATCTCATATCTCTGCCTCTACCGTAATGACTTGAGTTCACCATGATTCCTCACCTGGCTGACTGCAACCGTATCTAACCAGTTTCCCAAGCAATAGCTTTATCTCCCTTCAATCTGTTCTCAGGTCTCTAATGGCCTTTCTCCAGTCCCTCTGCCCTCAAAAGAAACTCTTAATTCCCTTTCATGGCCTTGTTCAAGGGCTTCCCTTGTCTGGCTCCTGCTTACTTCTCAGTCTAATCTCTAAATCCCACGCCCCCTCCCCATTTCCCTTCCAGTTCCCACACCAGGGCGCTCAGACAGTTCCACTTCTCTCTGGACAGATTAGAAACATAAAAGACCGCTACTGCTCAGAAGATGACAGTTTGCCCAGCTGGTCGTCTGTTACTGGTCTGAGAAGAGATGTCATCTGCTGCTACTATGAAAGGAGCAGGCAAGTATGAGGAGGCTAAACAGTCTCTTGCTACTCCTGAGCTGGCCGGCTCCCGCTGCTGACCTGCCAGGGCTGCAGGCTTAATCCCAGGTAGGGGGCATGCAGGAGGCAGTGGAATGGTATTTCTCTCTCACAGAGATGTTTCTCTCTCTCTCTTAAATCAATTTAAAAAATTTTTTTAAGTATGATGAAAAAAAATAAAGGTATCTGCTTTTGAACCTTCCTTTTTTGTTCCCACATGAGAAGGATGATGCAAAGCAGCAGAGTGATAATGGCGACAAAGGAACAAAATCTCAACCAAAGACACTGGGGTTTTCTCACCCTGCAGATCATACATCAGCTGTCTGAAAACTGAATAGAGACAGAATTTTAGAGATTCGGGGGAGACAGCCCTAGCAAAAGCAGGGCAGGACAACAGCAACAAGAGGACTTCTAAAGAGCAAAGTGCAGGAGGGGGGGTCTGAGGCTTGCTGGGGAGTTAAGAAACAGGCAGATCGGCCACTCAGTTCCTTTACTCCAGCTGGAGGCCTGGTCAAGGACTAATACTATTTGAATATGACAGTGAAAAGAGCCGTGTTCTAAGGAGAGGTCAGGAAACATTTAGGTAATGATACCAAAAGAAAAAAAAAAAAAAAAAAAAACTAGCCAAAATCGGTTTGGCTCAGTGGTAGAGCGTCGGTCTGCGGACTGAAAGGTCCCGGGTTCAATTCCGGTCAAGGGCATGTACCTTGGTTGCGGGCACATCCCTGGTAGGGCGTGTGCAGGAGGCAGCTGGTCGATGTTTCTATCTCATTGACGTTTCTAGCTCTCTATTTCTCTCCCTTCCTCTCTGTAAAATATCAGTAAAATATATTTAAAAAAAAAACCAAAACCAAAAAACCCCAAAAACAAAACAAAACAAAAAACTAGGCACAGTGCTAGATGTTTTTACATATTTAAGATATACTTTTTATAATCTGGCAAGGCAGATATAATTTTTTTTTAATATTTTTTATTAAGGTATTATCTGTGTACATAGCTTATCATTGCCCCCCCCCCCATAGATGCCCTCCCTCCCCAGAGTTTTGTGTCCATTGGTTGTTCTTATATGCAAGCATACCAGTCCTTCGGTTGATCTCTTATCTCCCCCAGATCTCCCTACCCTCCCAAGGCAGATATAATTATCCCCATGAAATTAAAACTCAGAAAAATTAGCTAATTTGCCTAAGTCACAATAGTTAGGTTGGAATTTGGACCCTAGTCTCAGGGGCTCACAAACCCCTGCTCTTGGCCGGGACTGCCTTCATCAGCCCACAACCATCATGAACCAGATGAGCCAGATCATAAGGTAAGTAAACCTATAGACTCTGAATGGATGCTGACCACTTTCCACAATTTCTGCAACCTCAGTGCAGGTTACAGACATTCTGACACTCTGGACTTGGTCAATCCTATAAGGCATCTTTAGAAGGAAAAGGGAAACAAGCATTAAGCCTGCGGGGAGAACCTGCTATGGGTGCTCACTCCAAGGCCACAGGAAATCTGGGCTGTGTTGTGAGGTGTTACCCACTGCCCTCTGCTGGTCACTGGAAAGAACGCGTGGGAAGAGGACCAGAGCGTCATTTCAGCTTGAAATATCATGATTCATTTTTAAAAACCTTTTCTTAGAGAAAAATTCAAACTTACGAAAGAATAGTACACGATGTCTCCGTGTATCTTCATCCAGCTTAAAAATGTATCAAGTCATGACCAATCCTGTGTCATCTACTGTTTACCCACTTCCCTCCACTGTTTTGTTTTGAAGCAAATCTCAGACATCCTGTCTTTTCATCTAAATTTTTAGCATGTATTTCTACAAGAAAAGAAATTTTTTAAAAACCCCATCATAGCTGAAACTGGTTTGGCTCAATGGATAGAGTGTCAGCCTGTGGACTGAAAGGTCCTGGGTTCGATTCCGGTCAAGGGCATGTACCTTGGTTGTGGGCACATCCCAGTAGGGGGTGTGCAAGAGGCAGCTGATCGATTATTCTCTCTCATCGATGTTTCTAACTCTCTATCCCTCTCTCTTCCTCTCTGTAAAAAAATCAATAAAATATGTTTTTTTTAAAAACCATCATACAATAACAGATAATCAATAATGCAGTAATTCCTTATAGCACAGGAAGCCTCCCTAAAAAAGGAAAATATACAAAACCTCTCAAAACATTCAGCCTCACCCACTGAGGATTATAGAAAGGGAGTTGCAATCAAGTAAAACACAGAACCATCCAAACAAACAAATGCACCTCCTATTCAGCCAAGCCAGGATAAGCACAGCAGAAACACAGATTAAATAAGTAACTTAACTGAAAGTGCAAAGCTATGTACCCCTGAGTGGCAGAAATATCTTCAGCTGAGTAGGTCTGGCACACATACTCTCTCCTGACTCTGAGTGAATCTGTCCAAAGACTGAGGAGGGCCACACAGTATCCTTTGGGCCAGACACTGAGCGGGTATCCGGGAGCTGGGGTGAGAGAGAGAGACCTGTGACCACACCAGCTCCCTGGCAATCTCAATCCAGGGATCAGAATCAGGCTGAAAGACCACTCCTGTCTTTGTGTTTCCTCTGAGCCATTTAGGCCCCGGTACTACTGCAGATTTCTCTTTACATGCCTGTCTCTCTTTCTAGACTATGAACTTCTTGAAGGCAGGAGAGTTTTGTGCTCACTTTTTTTTTTTTTTAATTCTCACCCAAGGATATTTTCCCCACTGATTTTCAGAGAGAGCAAAAAGGCAGGGGCGGGGGGGTAGGGTGGGGGGAGAAATATTGATTTAAGAAAGGAACATCGACTGGTTGCTTCCCACACGTATCCCGACTGGGGCCCAGGATTGAACCTGATACTGGTCAGGTTGAGGCCCTAACCAGTGAGCACACAGGTCAGGGCTCATGTTCACTTTGTATGTGTGGCTAACACACGAGAGATGTTCTGTGGATGGTTATGTAAGAAAGAATGAACTAGAAACATCCATATTTTGACATTACCAAATACTGGAAAATTGGGGAAAAACAAGAACTCTCATATTTTACTAGTGGGATTGATATAACTACTTGGGAGGGCAATTTGGCTATATCCAAAGAGGTTCAAATGCTTAAGCCCATAAATCAAGAACAGGATATTTAAAAAAAAATTTTTTTTAAAGGAAGATTCAGTTGGGGAGAAAAAGAAAAGAAGAAGAGCTCCTAGAAATTAGAAATGTAACAGCAGAAATAAAAAAACTCAATAGAAGGGTTGGAAGCTGAAGCTGAGAAAAATCTCCCAGAAAACAAGACAAAAGGACAAGGAGACCAAACATAGGAGAAAAAAGAAAGAAAACCAAAGAACTAGAGGAGGAGGTCCAATATTTGAATAAAAGGGAGTTCCAGAAAGGGAAGAGAGAAAACAAATGGGGGAAAAAAATAAAAAATAAAAAAGAATAAATGAAAAATGTCTTATATCTTGAGTGAACAAATGAAAAATGAGTATGGTAACAGATCAAGACAGACTCACGTCACAGCACATGAGAGCCCTGCAGGAAGATGAAGACCTAAGAGGCCTCCAGAAAGAACATACAAAAAGGATTAATGATCCAAATGGCTTTGGACTTCTACAATAATCTTAGAAGTGAGAAGACAGTTGGAGCAATGGTATCGAAACTCTAAAGAAAAATCGTTTCCAATCTACCCCCGGGCTAAGTCTCGATTTCTGTGGGAGGGCAGCCTAGAGATACGTGTAGACATTCGCGGTCTCCAAGCCGGCCTCCCATGCACCCTTCCTCAGAAAGTTACCGCCTGGGGTGCTTCACCAAAGCGAGAGCGTGCACCATGGAGATAAAAGACTGGGATACAGGAAAGAATGTCCTCCTCACACGAAACATAAAGACAGTCTCTGCGGGCAAAGGAAGTTGCTGAGAGAAGGAAAAGCGTTTTATGTGGCTCGCCTAGGAGTCGCATTCCCACAGTCAGGCGGTGTGAACTCCGCGCACTGACTTCACCACAGCGGCGATGTATCTGTATTAGAGGGATGGGAGGGAGGGGGGAGTGCGTGTGGGGAGGTTGGGTAGAGAGTTGAATTCTAATCTTCCTTAGTGAAAAGTCAAAAGCAGTAATATAAGGTTATTATTTAGTGAAAACAAAAATGCCCCACTGAGAGACTTGACAGGGGTTGTCTGGAGAGGGGAGGTGGGGGAAGGGGAACAGCACGGCGCTGCAGGACACGCATGTGTAACTTTCCTAAACAAGAACGCGAGGGGAAGCCCGCACACAGGAGTGTTTCAGAAACCTTCGAGGGCAGTGAAGCCTTCCAACATACCTCATATGGTTTGATTTTCTTAGACCAACAGGTTACAGTGCTGTCTGCCTGTCTGTACGTTATTGCAATGTTTTAGTTTATGACCATCAGAATTCCAGCATTTCACAAGTACAAAGCTTTACAGCTTGACCAGGGGCGGATTTTCTAAGTTCTTACCGGCAGTGAAAATGCCTTTGGTGGTCTGTCTCAGACTCGAAGGTCTCACAATTGCTGAAAGCCCTGTGAGAAAAAAAATCCAACAAGGATGCCAAAAAGGCAGATGTTAGTCATCTCAACACTTTTAAAAAACAGAAACTAAACATTCTTTCAGTTAGCCAATAAAACAGGCAAATCTGTCTGCTCTGGTGTCACAGAATGACAGTGAAAAGGGTATCAGGATCGAGGGCCAGGAGACTGGAGTTGCCAGAATGTCACCGCCCACCTACCTGATCACAGGCAAATGACTGACCCCTCTGGCCTGGCCTCCTCACCTTAAACAGGGTGGGTTAGGTCACCTTCAAGGGTCATTTTATGACTTTAAATCTACATAAGGCTGCTGGTTCTCAATCCCAAGATGTAAGAAGAGAGAAGAGTTAAAACACACACACACACACACACACACACACACACACACACACACACATAAATAAATAAACAAACAAACAATGTTTCTGCCCAGGAATAAAACTTCCATTCTGAAAACACACAAGGGGACTCCTCAGTGAGGATCAAGAGTAGAGTCCCCCATGCCCTCGGAAAGGCAGCAGAGGTCACACCGTGACCAGATTCAAGTTAAAATAAAAAACAACAAACAAAGGCCGTGCCTCTATATCTATCTTCAGAACAGATAGCTGGCGACCTAAACATGTGCTCTGACAACCTGGGGCAGGCCCCAGAGAGCGTGTGTGTGTGTGTGTGTGTGTGTGTGTGTGCGGAGCCCGCCGACTGCAGCTAATGGTCGACGTCGTCACTGTGATTACTTAGCACAGTGGCTTGCACCTTAGAGGGTTAAGTAGTCAAGGAAATAGGAGAATGCACTCATCTGAGGATAGGGAGTCATTTTCTTTTTTTTTAAAATACATTTTTTATTGATTTCAGAGAGGAAGGGAGAGGGAGTAAGAGACAGAAACATCCATGATGAGAGAGAATCATTAATCCGCTGCCTCCTGCACACCCCACACTGGGAATCGAGCCCACAGCGTGGGCATGTGCCCTGACCAGGAACTGAACCGTGACCTCCTTGGTTCATAGGTCAGTGCTCCATCACTGAGCCACGCTGGCCGGGCAGGGAGGGAGTCATTTTCAATTTCAAAATTAATTCTTTACTAGACTGACCTCATAAAATACCTTTAACACCTCAAAGGGCAGTGGGTCTCTGAAGACAAGGTTCGGATTTTTTGGTAAATATTAGGGACGCCCTGGGGCCAATGCCCAGGACACAGGCTTTGCCAGAGGCTACCTGCTGAACACACTACGAGATACACTGAATGGGAACTGGTTGGTGGAAGCTGTGTTCTTAAAGTCATCTGATAAAGGCTGTGTTCTTGGTATTAAAGCAATAAAAATGTCACTGTCTCCTGCCTTCTCAGACCACCAGGAGGAACACAGATTTGTCTTTGAAATAACTGCTAACAGTTATGTTCTTGGGACCAAAAGAAACATTGCTTCCTCCCTTAGACAGTGACTTAGGACCCGGGAATCTGAACGTAGAAATTCTTTTATACCTACTTCAAACAAATGAAAATTTGAGTTTGGAAACCCCCCAGACTGTTAGTGCTTTCTTCTTCCTAGAAGCAATCTATCTCTGGATCTCACCAGGTAAGGAAGAATAAAGAATACGTCACTGTCACAAAGCTTGCTCCTGCCCCATGGCCAGCACCTCCTCCAAGTCAAATCCATAAACATACCCAGTTGCACGACGTCTCCACAGTCAGGGTCTTGAGCAAGTTGTAAAAGAGTTTCTTCCACATCTCTGTTTTTTCCAGGAGGATCCATAATATTATGTATTTCTTGCTGTAAGGTTTTGGGCAATGCCAACAGCTGAGTGAACTGTCCCTCTGGGCTTTTATCTATCTAAGGAATTAAAAAAAAAAAAAGATGTTGATGGAAAGTTATTTGAATTCTATAAAATATTCAAAGGTCCATGGTTTCTCTTTATTTTTTTTTTTTAATCCTCACCTGAGGATATGTTTAGAGGGAGGAAGAGAGAGGCAGAAACATGGCTATGAGGGAGAAACATCGATCGGTTGCCTACCATGCATGCTCAACCAGGGGTGGAACCCGCAACTTAGTGATGTGCCCTGACCAGGAACCAAACCCACCACCTTCTGGTGCCCGGGACAACCCTGTAGCTGACTGACCACCCGTCAGGGTCCCATGACTTCTCTGTAAAGTCACACAAACATAGATGCACCCATATGCTAGACTAGACGGCATACTAAGGAGACAGTCTCCTTCCTGAAACTAAATGCCTAAGTGTTCAGGATTCTGTTCCTTCATAAAAGCCAGTTCTTTACCTATAATGCTCCGTTTTTACAGAGATAAGAAGAAATGCCTCTTTCAAGGATTGATTTCTGATTCTCAGTTTTAAAGTTTCTATTCGTCTTAAATGCAATACTTAAAGGAAGTAAGGCTGCCGAGGCCGGTTTGGCTCAGTGGTAGAGCGTCGGTCTGCGAACTGAAGGGTCCCGGGTTCGATTCCGGTCAGAGGCATGTACGTTGGTTGCGGGCACATCCCCAGTGGGGGGTGTGCAGGAGGCAGCTGGTCAATGTTTCTCTCTCATCGACGTTTCTAGCTCTCTATCTCTCTCCATTCCTCTCTGTAAAATACCAATAAAAATTTTTTTTTTTTAAATAAAGGAAGTAAGGCTGCAGCTAAGTCATTACGGCCCCAGCAAATCCAGCCACTGAAATGACTTCTTCCACTTATTTTTTTAATATCTATTTTTATTGGTTTCAGAGAGGAAGGGAAAGAGAGATATATTTATAGAAACATCAATGATGAGAGGGAATCAATGACTGGCTGCCTCCTGCTTGCTGCCCACTTGGGGATCAAACCCGCAACCCAGGCACATGCCCTTGACTGGAATCAAACCTGGGACCCTTCAGTCCACAGGCCAATGCCCCATCCACTGAGCCAAACCGGCTAAGGGCCATTTCTTCCCATTTAAACACAAGAACGCAAGAGTAACGTAGCCAGGATCACAGAGCCAATGGGAGAGAGTAGGGCTTAAATCTCGTCTCCTGCCTTTCGAGTCTCTTACATACCATGATGTATTTCATAAACTGTGTGAATAAAGTGATGATAAAAACTAATGATGTTCCCTTTAATACCCTGACACATAGTAGGTACTAACAAAAAAAACAACACTGGTTGAATAAAAAAAAATGAGCAACTGTATCAATAAATCTTAGTTGTCATTATTTCTTAAACAGGAGTAAGTTACAACAGTAGTTTCTGTTCTCAGCATATTCTAAAACACATCAAATTGAAAAATAAATTCAGAAACAAAACATATAACTATACATCAGAATTAATTTAGAAATCTTTGAGTCAGCCAAAACCGGTTTGGCTCAGTGGTAGAGCGTCGTTCTGTGGACTGAAGGGTCCCGGGTTCGATTCCGGTCAAGGGCATGTACCTTGGTTGCGGGAACATCCCCGGTGGGGGGTGTGCAAGAGGCAGCTGGTCGATGTTTCTCTCTCATCTACGTTTCTAGCTCTCTATCTCTCTCCCTTCCTCTCTGACATCAATCAAAACAAACAAAAAAAGCCACAGAGCTGAGGCCCCACCTAGCTTCCCTAATGACTAATTTAATATACTTTACTTCATGAAACTAATTTTTTTTAAAAATATATTTTATTGATATTTTACAGAGAGGAAGGGAGAGGGATAGAGAGCTAGAAACGTCGATGAGAGAGAAACATCGACCAGCTGCCTCTTGCACACCCCCCACCGGGGATGTTCCCGCAACCAAGGTACATGCCCTTGACCGGAATCGAACCTGGGACCCTTCAGTCCGCAGACCGACGCTCCACCACTGAGCCAAACCGGTTTCGGCATGAAACTAATTTTTTACAAAATCGTGTAAACACTCCCTCCAAGCTGAGAACAAGTAACACTGACCTCAAGAACACATTATTTTCTAAGTAAGAATTTTTCCTGTATTCATGTGTGTGTGTGTGTGTATAATTTTTTTTTTTTTTTTTTTTTTTTTTTTTTTTTTTTTTTTTTTTTAGAGGGAGAGGGATAGAGAGCTAGAAACATCGATGAGAAACATTGATCAGCTGCCTCCTGCACACCCCCTATTGGGTATGTGCCCACAACCAAGGCACATGCCCTTGACCGGAATCGAACCTGGGACACTTAAGTCAGCAGGCCGACGCTCTATCCACTGAGTCAAACTGGTTAGGACTAAACAAATGTTTAGGTTTTATCTTTAAGGCAACAGCAAAAAACCAATTAGACAAATGAATGTACTACATTTTAGATTCAGGTTTTCCAGATACAATCGATTTTCTTAATTAGAATTCACTAATTTTACCACATTTTTTATTCAATAAGTATTTATTGAGTACATGCCAATGTCTTGATTTTCTAGTTTTATCTATAAAATCTATGCAAAGAAAAAAATGCTGTTATCAAGGACAATAGGGGGGTGGGGACATGAGTGTGGGGGGGTGGGGGATTGGAATGGGGATTTGAGGACAAATATGTGATACCGTAATCAATAAAGAAATTAATAAAAAATAAATTAAAAAGAAAAAAGAAAAAAATGCTGTTATTTAATGGCTCCAATACAGGTATATATTTTTCAACCTAAATATTTCATATTTATCATTAAGACTAGAGGCCCATTGCACCATATTTATGCTAGAATAGGCCTTCCTTCCCCTGGCTTCACTCCCGGCTGCCTGGAAGCCAGCAAGCCCTCGCTTCCGTCTGCAGCACCACCCCAGTAGCCCCCTCCGCCGCCCCCTTCCCCTCATAGCAGGCAGGCTCCACACTGCTCTGTGCCTGCATATGCAAATTAACCGCCATCTTTGTTGGGTTATTTAGCATACTCAATCTGAGTGGCTGTGGGCATAGCGATGGTTAATTTGCATGTTTCTCTTTTATTAGGTAAGATGGTTCTAAATTCACAGAATTCAGCCTCTACTTAGCTTTTTCAAAGAGAATGACCAAACAAAAGGATATTTCTGGAAAAATATGCTAGAAACGACATTTATAGACTCATACTTTAGAGCCAAGTATTGAGATTAGTGAAAAGGACAATATATTTCTAAAAGGTTTTATCTACTAAACTTTCAAGCATTTCAGAATTACCAAAATGGTTTGATTCTATGAGGAATTAGAAAAGAGCATTTGTACCCTGGTCGATGTTGCTCAGTGGTTAGAGCATCAGCCTCCGTACTGAAGAGTCATGGGTTTGATTCCCACCAAGGGCACGTACCATCCCTGCCTAAATTGGTGTGCATGCAGGATGTATCTCTGTCACATCAAAGCTTCTCTTTCTCTCCCCCAACCTCCTTCCACTCTCTAAAAATCAATGGAAAAAATATCCTTGGCTGAGGATTAACAAACAAACAAACAAAATAGCATTTGCCACTGCTTTTTTTCTCAGAAAAGAATGCACTAGAATTTTTGAATAAAGGCAAAATATTAGGTGACATGTCCAAATAAATTAAATTCTGATTATCCTTATTCTTTAATTCTTCCTGTTTTACTAACATAAAGGAAAAGGGATTTAGTTAAAGGATGAGAATCAAACTGCATTTTAAAAGGGGTTTGGAAAAAGCCCACATATGGTATTTACATAAAGTATCTAGAACAGGCAAATCCACAGAGGCAGAGAGTAGATCAGTGCTGGCCGAGGGAGGAGAAGCTAAGGACTGCTAATGAATATCAAATCTCTTTTTCTAGTGATGGGGATGTTCTAAAATTAGATTGTGATGGTAGCTACACAGCTCTGTGAACATACAAAAACAACCACTGAATTTTATGGCATGTGTATTGTATCTCACTAAAGCAGATATTTTTTAGAGGAGACATGGTTATACTATGGTGGGTGCTGCGTTGCATCACCCGGATCCCGGCTTCAGGGCCAAAGCACTCATTCCGCTGGTGGCTGGCACTCTCTCGGGGGCCCTCCTGGTGCTCAGAGCTCCTGTGAGCTGTCTGTACCCAGTGACTGGAAAAGGCAGGAGCACAAAGGCTCATTAGACTTTTTAATGCAACACTAGAAACTAGAAGAGATGAAGCTATGATTTAAAAATTCTGAGGGAAAATTATTTCCGACCTAAATGTTGATATTTAGCCCAAACTGTCGATCACTGCAAGGGTAAAATTTTTCAGATGTACATGGTCTTAAAAAATTTACTTCCCTTACAATTTATGTTAGGAAGGTATACTTCATCAAAATTAAAGTGTAACCATGAAAGAAGAAGATAAAAGATCCCCAAAATAAAAAAAACTAGCAAAGGAGAGAGGCAAAAAATTTCTCAGGGTGATACCTATATATAGATGAACTGCCCTATTATTTGGAAGATGAGCATAAAAAGATAAAATAGAGTGTGCTTTATGCTAAAATTTTTTAAAAACTGAGGTTTCTATAATTTAAAAAATCTGAAATCCAATTTTCCTCAAAGAAAAAGTTCTTTGATATTTATTTTCAAATACTTATTATTTTAAGAATAACTTGAAATAAGTTTCATTTAATATATCAACAGGAGAGCTCTAAGACATAATTAATATAACAAATAGGGGGTTAAAAAGAAGCTTCAGAATAATATGCCCGAGTCCATTTATGTAAAATAAAACAAAACACACAAAAAAAGACCAAATCCCATAACGTATGTGTATGGGTACAAACAGGTATAAAAATGAACGCAAAAAGAATCTGGAAGAATAAATACCAAACTTTCAGGAAGGTTACCTCATGGAGGCACATAAGATTGGGGACAGAAAGAAGGTAATCTGAGAATTTATTCTTGTTTTTTTACTGATAATTAATATGCATATCAAATGACAAGAGAGATACATATGGTGAAGAGAAGCCACTCTCCCACGTTAGCCCTGGTTCCCTTCTTCAAAGGGGGGGCCTCTTATCACGTCTCTTTTGTTACCTTTTTCAGTATTCCAAATATACAGAAGAACACGTTTATATATAAAGCTTACTTTTAAAAATATGATTTTACACTAGTTATACTGTTCTAACCCTTACTTTCTCCCTTAAATATAGATTTTTGCCTTAGAAACAGTTGAAGTTATTTCCCACAGTTACCTCCAGTCTGCCTTGCTGGATTTTATACACCACTTGTGGATTATCCTGTAGTATGCGGCCATACAGCTCACGAAAGTGGGCTATGTTGGGCTGTACAATATCCATCACCTTTGTCTTATTCTCTCCAACCACCATCCGAAGGTCGCCTGGTTAAAAACAAATGGAAAAGCAAATTTCCCACTGATGATCCGCATCCTGACCTATGAGTTACAGCCCCACTTTGATCTTGCACTTTAATCAAGATGGCAGCATCCCTCATTCACAACATTTCCTTTTCCCCCTGAAAACCGGGAACACATTGCCCAAGGAATGCGGGCACTTGTTTGGGGGAAAAAGAAAGCCTTTCAAATCATAAAGTCCTTTATGATAGTTAAAATAATAGTTACCCAAGTACAGAAGATAATCATCATGGACAAGCTAATTTGTTTTTGTTGTTCCGATGCAGAAGCTTCTGCACGTACAAACTTCCATCTTGTGAACAAAACTCTGCCTGTGACTAGACACGGAGACGAGGTTGTGCGTCTCAGCTCAGACATGGCTTTGGTACCGCCCACTCAGTTTGGACCTGTTCGTGGTGCTTGCATGTGGACTTTAAAGGTGCTTTATGCCTATACACACCTTATTATATATATATTTTTTCACACCTTAGTATATTTGATAAAGGCAAGAGCAGCGAGTGTTAAAAAGTCCTACTATTTTGTTTACAGATGAACCTGAAAGCAAATATAATTTTTTAAAATTTTAATTTTTAAAATAAATTTTATTTTAAAATTTAAAAATTATATTTTTAAAAATTAAAATTTTTAATATTTATTTTAAAAATTATTATTTTGTTAATTCTCACCTGAGGATATTTTTTTCCATTTATTTCTAGAAAGAGTGGAAGGGAAGGGGTCAGAGAGAGAGAGAAACATCAATCGGTTGCCTCCTGTACGTGCCCCGACAGTGGACTGAACCTGCAGCCTACGTAGGTGACCTGACCAGGAATCGAACCTGCAACCTTTTGGTGTACAGACGTCACTCCAGCCAACTAAGCCACCTGACCCAGGGCTGATTTTTAAATTTTAAGTAGAGAAACGTGGGAAAAGATACAGATGCCAGTGGAATGAATTAAGCTGCAAAATAAATAATTCTGAAGGACAAAGAGAACATTTTAAAACAAGTTTAAAGTGCCCTGTCCTGTCTTTGCCATTGACAGTTATTAACAGCAAGAGGTGAGGGGATGGGGGAAGTGATGAAATGGGAAAACCTGAGTGAATGCCTGCTAGGCCAATGTTAATTCAAGACTGGGCACGTGGGAGGATCTCCCAGATGAAGCTCGGTGGCAGCCACGTGGCTGACATCCATGTTGGGGAGACAGAATGCTGTCGAGGGGAGTCATGAGGTAGCAAGGGCAGGCAGCTGCTGAAGAATCCCTTGGGAAGAGGTGACAATTTATCATCCAAACCAGGTCCCTTCTGAGGGTGAAGGGCTCACTATGAATAATTCCACGGCGACAAGCACAGGCCGGGCAAACCAGACAAATCACTCCTGTCGATTGCTTTTTGGGAGTGGGGAGCGGGAGGGGTCATCAATACCATCACACACCACGACACTTCTGTCTCATTCTTCAGAATGTAACAGCATGTACGTCAGTAAGGAATAGTAACACATGGCTGGGTTTTAAGGTCAGCCTACGCTACAACGTGGTGGGAAGCAGCTGGGGGCCGACCGCTCGGCAAGTCGCCCCTGGAACCCCACCTTTGTGCCACGAGGCCTGACTCTTCAGGGCAAAGAGCAGAAGCAAGTTCCGGTCATAACAAACTGGAGACACTTGTTCTTCACTAGTATTTCAAAGGGAAAGAGAGGTAAGTAGTTAAAAACCTGGGATGTTGGCATCATAAATTGTTAAAAACCCATCTCTGGAGAGTGAGCCTAAAGAAATAAACCCAAACAGAGGTTGAGAGGTAAAGTCTACTGCCGAAACCGGTTTGGCTCAGCGGGTAGAGCGTCGGTCTGTGGACTGGAAGGTCCCGGGTTCGATTCCGGTCAAGGGCATGTGCGTCGGTTGCGGGCACATCCCTGGTGGGGAGTGTGCAGGAGGCAGCTGGTCAATGTTCCTCTCTCATCGATGTTTCTAGCTCTCTATCCCTCTCCATTCCTCTCTGTTAAAAAAAATCAATAAAATATTTTTTTTTTAAAAAAAGAGGTAAAGTTTACTGAGCATCTGGTAAGTGCCAGGCACTGTTCCAAGTGCTTTGCTGTGTTACCTCACTTACCCCACACAACTATCCCCTCAGGTAGATGCCAGTCTAACCACATTCAGCATCAAGGCAACAAAGACGCAGAGATGAAGTAAATTGCCGAAGGTTTCCCAGGGGCTAAGTGAATAACACACACACAACTGTAAGCACTATTTATAATAATGAAGTCCTGGAAGCAACCGGAATGTCCAGCAACAGGAGAAGGAATAAGCTATGGTAAAACTCTCATACCCTACCACAGGAGAGTCTACAGCTATGAAGAATCACAGTAATTAGCCCTGGCCGGTGTTCCTCCATGGTTAGAGCACAGGGCTGCAGACTGACTGTGGGTTTGATTCCCAGTCGAGGGCATGTACCTGGGTTGCGTGTAGGTTCATTCCCGGGGCAGTTGGGGTGGTTGCAGGAGGCAATAGGTCAATGTGTCTATTTCACATTGCTGTTTCTCTTTCTCTCGCCCCTTCCACTCTAAAAAAATCAATGGAAAACATATCATCGGGTAATAATCACACAGAGCAAGATGGAAAATAATCATATAAAAAAACAAGATGCAAAAGTACAAGGAAACAACTGTAAAAAAGTCAAGACAAAGGGACTATATAAAAATTGTTATTTTTGCTCTAATAAGATATACATTTATTGTGGGCTTTTGTGGGTGTGGGTGCTTTACATTTGCTATTTA
Source organism: Vespertilio murinus (assembly GCA_963924515.1). NCBI lineage: Eukaryota > Metazoa > Chordata > Mammalia > Chiroptera > Vespertilionidae > Vespertilio > Vespertilio murinus. The sequence goes on along the minus strand of OZ004715.1, from coordinate 32,710,597 downwards.
TAGTTTAATTATCCCCAGTTTTACAGATGAGGAGACTGAGGTGCAAGATCCAGCCACCTTTGAGTTTCAGGATGGTGACATTTGAGATGACTGGTTTTACTCTACTTTGTGATTTTCCTCCACTTGCTCCAACTTCCGTAATGTTGGCATATACTTCTAGCACTTTAAAATAAATTCACAGGATGTATAGAGGTGATGAGCTGGCAAATGTAAGGGAGAGGAGGCTGGATTTCAACTGTGTAAACCTCATGCTTTTAGTTAGAGTCTATAAATGGATTCTATCCATCTGCAAGGGAATAAAATGTCATCCAACTCTGAATCTAACATGACTATCACTGTTGGGTCATTTTTCTTTCTGTACCCTCAACCAACAAAAGATTCTTATATTCTAGATGGCAACTTTCTGAGAGAAGGCCTGCATGTTACCAAAATGTAAAAGCAAACTAATCCAAATCCTCCCCAAAGAGTAATTGCATGCCATGATTAAAGGACCGGGAAGATGCTACGGACCCTCTGAGAATAGGACCGGAACTGACTCATCTCTGCCTCCGCAGCTCCTTGCGTACTGGCTGGCGCAGTAAAGGCACATCAGTATCTATGGCACATCAGTATCCTGCTGCTGTGCAGAACCAGCTCGGCCACAGGGAGCAGCAGGCAAATGGGCTTGTTACTCATTTCTTCGGAACAAAATAAATAAAACCACGGGCACAGCATGAACCCACCTCTGATCATAAGAATCAATTTTTTTCTAACCGCCAGGAATGTTTGCAACAAAACAGAGGAAAAACTGCTGACTTTTGTTTTATGCCTCTGTTGATGGGCTTAACTCTTGACTGCTCAAGCCAATCTAATAAAATGGTAACCAAAAGGATGATTTCTCTCTTTGACTCTGAATTGAGGCTTGCAAACCACCTGTGGTTGGCTTGCCATCAGTGGCCAGGGTCCTCACTATGAACGCAGGGCTGTGAAAGGCTGTGAGACACAGCGGAAGGGCCCTGGCTTTCGTGCCTGACAACGTCCCAGGGTAACTGGAGATTTTAACTTTTCTGAGTGAGTTTCCTTCTGTGTGAAACGGCTGTAATGATCATACCGAGCTCACAATGTTGCTTTTAGATTTAAGTGAGTTCATGCATTTGAGAATGCTTTATAAATAGGAAAGCAGATATTATATAATACACACACACACACACACACATATACACATACTAATTCATATATACGTATATACAGTATATGATGGGAAAAGAACAGGGGATAGAGGAGGCTTAACCTTTGAAGATAATTACTGGCGGTTTCCCCTCTTTAACTGCTATACGGCTGTCATTTCAGTTCAATAAATACTTGGTGGCTACTAAGCATGAGGAGGAGCTGTGCTGCACATTTAGAGATGTCAAGTACATGCCTTACCGAAGGCAGCAAACGACATGAAAACACACCTTCAGTGCAGGTGACAGAAGAGGGTATTTCTTTGGTGTAGTGTTTAAGAATAGCAGCTCAAACTGTAGGTTGATATGGCAAAATAGGATTCATTTTTAATAGCTTTTTTTGAGATATAATTTACATACTACACAATTCACCCATGCAAAGTATACAATTCAATGTGTGTTTTTTTAAAATATACTTATAGAGTTATACAACTATCTAATTTTAGGGAATTCTGGCTTCCCTAAAAGAAATTGTGTCCATTGGCAGTTACTCTCCATCTCCCTCTACCCTTCTACTCCCAGCCCCACGCCAAGGTGATCTGCTTTCTCTCGCCATAGACTCGATTCTGGACATTTTTTACAAACGAAACTGCACAATATATGGTCTCTTATGACGTAGCATATGTTTTCAAAGTTCATCATGTTGTAGCACGCATTGGTACTTATTTCTATTTATGGCTAAATGATATTCCATTGGATAGATGTATCACATTTTATTTATCCATTTCTCAATTGAGGGACATTTGGATTGTTTCCACTTTTAAGCTATTTATGATGAATAATGCTATGAACATTTATGTATAGGTTTTTGTGTGGATATATGCTCTCATTTACATTGGGTACCCTGGGAGTAGAATTGCTAAGTCATGTGATAACTCAATTTAATATTTTGAAGAACTGTTTTTCCAAAGTAACTGTACCATTTTATAATTCCACCAGGTATGTATGAAAATCACAATTTCCTCACATTCTCAGCAATACTTGTTCATGTCTGTCTTTTTTATTTTTTAAAAAACATACTTTTATTGATTTCAGGGAAGAAGGGAGAGAAAGAGATAGAAACATCAATGATGAAAGAGAATCACTGATTAGTTACCTCCTGCATGCTCCCTACTGGGGATCAAGCCCCCAACCTACCATATTTTTCCGTGTATAAGACACCCCCATATATAAGATGCCCCCCATTTTTCTAACCCAAAATTAAGAAATCAATATTTTAAACATTTTGCTGGTTTTCCTCTAAAGGCCTTCTTCTTTCTTGGCATCTTAAGGAGTTGTTCTTCCTATTTTCTCTACTGTGTGATCACACAAATTGTCTCTCTGCAGCTCTCTTACATTCACTTTGGATTTTGCAGAGGAAGACCATCACTTACTGGTATTTACCTTTTTATTTTTTTTAACATCCTTATGGGCTCAGAACGCTCCGGTCCCTGTTGCATCTGTACACTCTCTACCTCCACCTCCAGTTATGGCATCAGCTGACGTCAGTAACAATAGGGCTCGTGATTGGAGGAAGCCTGTTTGACAAGATATGGGCAGCTACATCCCCGAAGCTCCCTCCTCAAAATGTATAAGAAGCCCCTTGATTTTCAGTCTAATGATTTTAGAAAAAAATGGCATCTTATACACGGAAAAATATGGTAGGTATGTGCCCTGACTGAGAATCAAACTGTGACCTCCTTCCTGGTTCAAAGGTCCATACTCAACCACTGAGCCATCTTTTGTTTATTTACTTATTTATAATGTTTTATTGATTTTTTACAGAGAGAGGAAGGGAGAAGAATAGAGAGTTAGAAACATCGATCAGCTGCCTCCACACCTCCTACTGGGGATGTGCTTGCAACCAAGGTACATGCCCTTGACCAGAATTGAACCCCGGACCCCTCAGTCTGCAGGCCCGACGCTCTATCCACTGAGCCAAACCAGTCAGGGCACTGACCATCTTTTAAATGATAGCCATTGTAGTTGGTGTAAAGTGGTGTCTGGTTTTGACTGACATTTTCCTAATGACTAATGATGTTGAGCATCTTTTCACGTGCTTACTTGCTATTTGTACACTCTTTTTAAAAATGTCTACTAAACTCTTTGCCTATTTCCATACCGGGTTGTCTTTTTATTGCAATCTAAGACTTCCTTATATATTGTGGATACTAGTCCCTTATAAGCAGGTAAATGATTCGTAAATCTCTTATCCCATTTTGTTGGTTGGAATCATTTGCACATAAATTTTAATTTTTATAGCCTTATGTATCTATTTTTTCTGTTATTGCTTGTGGGTTTTTTGTCTTTTTTTTTTTTTTTGTATACCTAAGAAACTACTGCCTAACCCAAAGGCACTCTTTACAAAGTTCATATTTTTAGCTCTTACATTAAGCTCTTAAATCCATGATTCATTGAATTAATTTTGTAAATGGTATAAGTTAGGTGTCAAAACTCATTCTTTTGCATGTGGACAAAAAATATTTATTCATTTAAAGATGATCAAGGCAGTATTTCTAGGAGGCAGTCTAACCCACAATTCAGAATGCATCCTCAAAAATATCTCTATGGGACAGTGTGGCTCAGTGGTTGAGTATCAACCTATGAACCAGAAAATCACAGCCGAGTCCCAATTAGGGCACAAGCCTGGGTTGCAGGCTTGATCCCCAGTAGGGGATGTGCAGGAGGTGGCCCGATCAATGATTCTCTATCATCACTGATTCTATTTCTCAGGACACATGACCAGGTTGTGGGCTCAATCCCCAGTGTGGGACATGTAAGAGGCAGCCAATGAATGAGTCTCTCTGATCGTTGATGTTTCTATCTCTCTCTCTCCTTCTCCCTTCCTCTCTGAAATCAATACAAATATATTTTAACAATATCTCCATGGCTGCAGAAGTCTAACTCACATGTGCAAGAGAATGAGATAAGAATGAATAGCTTATGTAATTAGTTATATAAATTTATATAAATCGCTTTTCCTTTTACACCCTTTACAGAACACAATATGGATAGGTGTGGGAGGGATGAGGAGAAAACAGGTTTATGGTACCAGTCCAGGAAGTCACCAAAAATCACAAGCATTCATTCACTCACTATCTACTAGCACCCAATAAGCACTGGAATAGTGAGAGCAAAAGAAGACAAAATTTTCCACCCTCTCTAGTCAGTGGTAGAAAACAGGCCAAAGACAAACCAATCTACAAACAGATAAAAGTAAATAGTACTATTTCAGGTGGTGGAGAGTGCTGTGAAGAAAACCTAAGCAGAAAGACGACAGGGAGTGGAGGGTGAGCCACAGGGCTTTCTGGGGGAAGCGTGTCCCAGGAGTAAGCCAGGAATGACATTCACCATGAGAGACCCTTAGCAATGAAGGTTTTAAGTGAGGTTTCTGGAACAAGACAGCCTGTGTTCAAATCTCGCCAAGCCTTTACAAGCTACATGCTCAGGATAAGCTACTTAACTTATTTGGGTTTCGGTATCCCCAAGTGAAAATGTCATGGGTTAAGTGAGTTAATACACGTACAACACTTAGAACATCACCTGACAGGTGGGCACTAGGATTATCAAGAGGGACCCCTCTGTGAATTATATAACCGTTGAACACTGTGCAGCACACCTGAGACTAATATAAGATAACCAGAGGCCCGATGCACGAACGTCATGCGAGGGGCTCGGCTCTCGCAGTCCCTGCTTCGTCCAGAAGGTTGGCCAGAAGGATGTCTGGAAGGTCGTTCGGCTGTCCGGCCTAATTAGCATATTACAATGTTATTATTATAAAATAATATAAAATGTCGCCTGTGATTAAAAGATAAAAATTTTAAAATAACAATACCTGACGAATAGTAAATAATCCATGAAAGTTAGATATTACTGACAATTAATATCCCCCTTCAAGAGGACTGCATTCTCAGAAATTAGCAAGCGATGAATGCAGAGAGTTCCAACTGAGGCTTCAGCAAAGGCTCCAGCCTGACAAGCGCAGAGAAATATGCTTCCAATCCCAGTATGCAAGCCATCAAATGACACTGCTCGCAAGGTTTCGGAGGGTGTGATTATAGTGGAATAAATCTTAATAGCTCTCACTCTAAGAAAAAAGTTTCTTTATTGACTTTTACCAGGATCCAGAAATGGGGATGTTTATTCACAGTTTAGAGTGCTGGCACCCATTTCTGATTTTTTTTCCCCTCCAAGAATCACTCAACTGGCAACTAAACTTCTTCACTGCTTTATCTTATTCCTAGAAATAACTGAGCCTGGGCTCAGACAATTTGGAATGGAAAGAAATCCATTCTCTCTCTTACACAAGAGTGCTTGAAGATGTTTTCCTTTTCTCTTCTCTTCTTTTTCTTAAGGTGTTTTCATTCCTGAGGACTATGAAGGGCCAAATGAATCGGCCTGACCTCATGTGGAAAGGGAAGAAGGTGAAGTCCACAGGTCACCTCGTGGAGAGGCCTTCTTCTCTTATCCCAGCGCTGCCGCTGTTTGCTGTCTGACTTTCCATCTAGAATGAACCACCCACGGGGGCAGGGTTCCTGCCTGCCTTATTTACTTCTTTAATCTTCAGAGCTTAGAAGAGTGGGTGGCATAGGAGCCTCTTGTAATTATTTGCTGAATGAATAAACGTTTCCCTGTCTTTAGTTTTTCTCCCTCCTGCACAATGCTGGCAAAATTTGTTGTTGTTGTTTTTTTAAAAAAATATATTTTATTGATATTTTACAGAGAGGAAGGGAGAGGAATAGAGAGCTAGAAACGTCGATGAGAGAAAAACATCGACCAGCTGCCTCTTGCACACCCCCCACTGGGGATGTGCCTGCAACCAATGTACATGCCCTTGACCAGAATCAAACCCGGGACCTTTCAGTCCGCAGACAGATGCTCTACCACTGAGCCAAACCGGTTTTGGCAAAATTTGTTGTTTTTAACACCACATCTCAGACTACCCTGAAATGCCTGAAAACTTCTATGGCTCCTAGCTGCGCACAGCTTGCCAATTCCCTTGTCATTTTTTCATTTTGCATCCGATGCCCTGCCCAACCCGGCCTGGGTCTAACCTAGTCTCCAAAATGCCAGAGAAGCAGTGAAGTTACCGTATTTGCCGGCGTATAAGACGATTTCCTGCCCTGAAAAATATGCCTCCAAGTGGGGGGTAGTCTTATACGGCGAGTATATAACAAACTCTGTATTTTGAGTGGAAATGTTAGGGGGTTGTCTTATACGCCCAGTCTCTTATACGCCGGCAAATACGGTATTTTTCAGGGCCAAAAAATCGTCTTATACGCCGGCAAATACGGTAAATGGTTAAGAGTATGAGCTAAAATTTCAGCTCCAACACCTACTAACTTACCAGACAACTGATTGTGGGCATATCTGGGCTTCAATTTTCTATAAAATGTATCAATAGTACAGCTTCCAAATCAAAGGATTGTTGTGAAGATTAAAATAGTTACTAGCTCCACAGTACCGAGAGACATTCCTGACACAAAATAATAAACGCCACTTACTCTTGTCATAAGCCTTGGACTCTGGTTACATCAAAATCCTTCTTCCCTAAACAAGCCGTGTTCTCTTATACGCCCCCTCTCCTTTTTCACGTGTGTTATTGGGTAAGAGGACCGCTGACTCACTGTGACTGCAGATGCTGGTTAATGTGAAGTTCCTTAGAGCAAAAATTATGAAGTGTGATTCACTTGATAAATGTTAAACCAGGATCATTACCTAAAATTAGTCATCTTAATAGTTTGTATTTACATAAAGAAGTTCAAGGTGAACTTTAAAGTTTATTTGGTTTTTCTTTTCTAGTCACTTAAATGCTGGCTTCTAAGAATACCCGGAGGATTAGAGAGCTTTCGCCTCCCCAATTCTGGAGACTCTCATCTTCCACCTACTCCTTTCTCACCATCATGCACAACAGCAATGCCATAAATGCTGACCCCCGGGGCAGTCAAAGTGATCCTTAAGTACTACGTTAAGTGTAAGGGCTATCATTACAACTAGGAATACTGATAGATCTTGCCTCTGCCAGTAATTACTGGCAGAAACTTGCCCAATAACATGGAAAAACACTTTTTTTTCCTTCTGTTTTCCCCTAACCCCCACTCCTCCACCAGCTCCAGGGAGAAATGTTGAACTTCACAAGGACAACATATTGTCTCTCAACCAGAAACAGGAGAAAAATAAATGTCAAAGCTGTAAATAAAAATGAGATTGGTAGATAATTTAAAATTTGGAATATGCTAAGGGCTCAGGAGGTTTGGGTGGTTTGCTAAAGGGAGAGAATCTGATCTGTTCAAGGGTGCTGGGTTACCAGAGCCTAGAAAAGGCGGGAGGAAAGCTCGCCTTTCAACACATCGCCTGGGGCAAGTCTCAAAGTATGACAGATAGCTACCTGCAGGGCTTAGATCCCTCCCTAGCCTCACTATTCCAGTCTAATGCCAGCACATTACAGACTAGGTAACCATTAACTATACTGTGTCCTGGTTTAGGAACAGCCATCACATATAAGGTTGTTCCGATGGGAAAGTATGTTCCCAGTTCCAAACAACTGGCTTATAGAAGACTTCTTGGAAAATGTCTCATTCATAAGCTAGGAATTGCAGAGCTGTAACCAGTTCCCTCTGGAGAGGATGTGTGCCAAGGTAGGTGTCCTAAGTTTTGCACTAACATGAGTAATGTAGGATACCTGGCCAAATCCTCAGATCCAGATCTGGGTTAAGCAATAAATAATATAATGGCAAGAAAACAAGAGGAGACTAGATGAGAAATGGGAGTGACCAGAGAAGCTGAGACAGTGGTGCCAGACACGCCAAGATTTGAACCCTGGCTCTTGGGAAGCAGCTCTCTTTCTCTGACTGCCCTTCTCCCACCTGCTCAGGGCTGCTCGGTACCACTATTTACATCTCACCTTCGACATCACACCACCAGCCAGAGGACCTTCCAGGATTGTCCACTGTGAAGACAGCCCTATCCTCAGCCTGATCTATGTTCTCCATCACATTTAACCAGTTAACTGCCACGCATCCAAAACTAAAACCATCCACACACGCCACGATATTTTGAATTTAAAAAAATCAATTTGCAATGAATATTATAAAAATAATATATGATTCACAATTCGGGTGTTCTTGAATATTTTCAGCTGAAAATTCTCACGAAAAAATGGTTTTAAAGCTGGTCAGGGCTGCCACTTAGGGAAGACTTTTTTTTTTTTTTTTAATAGACTCGCGTGGTGTGTGGGGAAGGTCTGCTGCTCGTGTCTACAGATGCTTACGGCGTACAATTTAACCACTACCTGAAATTACCTTATTGCTTCTTCATTGCCTCTCTCCCTAAAAGAACATAAACTCCATGAAAAAGTTCACTCATGCCATGCACACTAGAGTATATGCCTAGCCCTGTGTGTGGCACATGGAAGGGTAAATATTCAACAAATGGGGCTACTGTGTGAAGATTCAGGAGTGGAGTAAGTTATCTACCCACCTACCGACCTACCTCTGTGTGTCTGGTATTCAGCAGATAGATATTATAAAAGAAACAAAACCGAGGATGATACTAGTATGAGTCAGAAAAGCACCGAACAACTTGGATATGCCTCATAGCACAGGAGGAACCAGGAGTGTGAAATGACTCTTCCAGGAAGCAAAGCAAAAATCAGCTAAAGGTTGACAGCAGCCTGACTGCTAATTTTAAGTCTGCCAATAGGGGAAAGCAGTTAGGTTATTTGATGAACTTCTTTAGTGAATGCTAAGAATTTATAGAAAACTCCTAGAAGCTGCCTTAACACTGTGCCGATGTTGATGACGCTGGAAAAAATTTAAGAGTGGTGGTGGTGTGAGCAAGGCACAGAGCGGTTCTGCATTTTCTCCCACAAAGTCACTGAGAGGCTTCTGGTCCATCTTTGTCACAGGAGCAAGGCGAGGAAAGTGGGATAACAGAGTGACCCCTTTTCCCACAAGTCGCATGTAAGTCCATTCGTCCAGGTATCCAGTCACACTCTGCCCCTCCCCCAACCCAGACACGTTTGGGGAAAAGCACTGAAGAACAAGACCTTGAAGGTCTCTTTCAGCATTTCATTTCCATGAAATCTTATCTGTACAGGGATTCAGAAAATGAACAAACTGCTTTTGCAATATTTTGAGGAGAGTTTTTTGACTCATACTTAAAAAGTTGGAAAAGAGGATGTTTACTTAAGATAGTGATTTTTGCCCTGGGTGGTTTGGCTCAGTGGATAGAGAGCCACCTGTGGACTAACGTGTCCCGGGTTTGATTCCAGTCAAGGGCACCTGCCCAGGGTGCGGGCTCAGTCCCCAGTAAGGGGGCATGCAGGAGGTAGCCAATCAATGATTCTCTGTCATCATTGACGTTTCTCTCTCTCTCTCCCTCTCCCTTCCTCTCTGAAAGCAATGGGGGCGGCGGTGGGGGGTGGAGGGAGAAGAAAGAAACCTGTACTGTGGATATGTAAGAGAAAGTCCTTGTACTTTGGAAACACACTTTGAAGACTTAGCCTAAAGGAAACATGATATGTAACATACTCCCAAATAACGAAAAACAACAACACATAATACATTGTATTCACACGTACAGAGAGAGCAGTGGTTCTCAAAGAGGGACCCCTGCAGGAGCATCAGCATTACCCAGGAACTTGGTAGAAATACAAAATCTCGGGCCCTACCCCAGACCTACTACACTCAGCTGTCAGGGAGCGGGCCCAGTAGTCTATTGTAACAAGCCCTCCAGAGGATTGCACGCTAAAGTTTGAAACATAGAGGGTAATAAAACACATGTAGTGAAATGTAAAAAATGGTAAATCTGGGAGAGAAGGTGTTTGGGATTTCTGTACTATCATTGAAATTTTTCTACAAGTTTGCCATGGTCACAAAATAAAAATTAACAATAACAACAACAAAAAGATTACCCGGAGGTCACTTATGTGCAGATGTGGAAAGGAAGAGACTGTGGAGGTAAGGAGGAAACCCCTGGGTTTGTACCCAGGCAGTGAAGGGATTCGGAACTAGGGTCGCCGCAGCTCCAGCGCAGAGTGAGGAGCGGTGTGTGCAGGGGCCTCACACACATCCTCTTGTAGGAAACATGGCCCCCCGCCACTGACCTGAGTAGGAGAGGCCAGCGATGGTCACGAAGAGGTCTTCCTCAGAAAAGCTTTCGGGCAGCATGAGGAAAGCGGCAGTGACAGCACTCCTCAGGTTCTTGTCGAGGGCTGCCCGGAGAGCGGCATTCTCGTTCATGGCTATGATTTTCACCTGAAAAAAGCAAAACGTTCAGAAGAAAAATTCCGGAAGAGTATTGCTCATGGTAAAGGGTTACGCATGCAACGGAACTGTCCCAAACTTAACCCTGAAGATCTTGGACTGTTAGGCCAGCTGACACAAAATAATTATTACTCTAATAAGCAACCCCCAAACCTCTTGTTTTGTGCCACCCAAAATTAAATATTCCTCTTAAATGGGTTTTGAAAAAAGAAGTCAGCAGAAATGAAAAAAATGTTACTTGGAAAATTTAACGTTTATTTTATAATCTCATTGTTCTTCACTTTACTAGTAATTTTATGCTAGACAAAGGCAAAATTTTACTTCTTTATTTAGAACTCAACTCTTCTGTTACTCATACATAACCTGAGCAGTTCATGCTCTATTTCAAACTGATTTTGACTAAGGAAAAAGAAAAAGAAAAATAGCTACCATAGGAAGAGCATGCGTTTTCAGTACAGGTAAGGCCTCAAGTTCAGTTATTTCTTAGCTGTGGGCAAATTACTTAACTTCTCATCTATAAAATGGGGATTACAGACATGCAGCAAAGAACTGTTATAAAGATCAAATGCCTAATGTACTAGTGAATGCCTTGATAAATAAAACAAAATTTTCTTCTGAATACATAGCAAAAGCAACTATCATTGACTTTCCCCAAATTCATGAAAATATAAATTGCTCTAGCCTATTCTGAGAGTCCAGGTTTTAAAGACTGCACTGAAGTTGAGAGAATGTGTTCAAGTTCCAGTTCTATCTCTTACTTGCTCTGTGACTATGGGTATAGTTTCTTAAAATGGGGTTAATAACAGAATCAAGTGCATAAGGTTGTTGGGAAGATTAAATGAGATATTACATCCGAACTCTTAGCTGAAGCAAGCTTCCTTAGGTGTTTCTTGGTGCACACTGCAAGAACTTCCCTGGGCCAGAGGTTCTCCCGGTTGGCCAGCATCAGGATCACCTAAAGGCTCTTTAAAATGTAGTAGGCCCGTCCGCCGGAGCCTCTCAGTCAGTCGGCCTGGATGAGGCCTAAAAATGTACATTCCTAACCAGTTCCAGGTAATGTTGGTGCTGCTGGCCCAGGAACCACAGTGTGAGAACCAATGCTCTAACATGTATACTTAAAAGTAGAATTTGCCGAGGTCGGTTTGGCTCAGTGGTAGAGCGTCGGGCTGGGGACTGAAAGGTCCCAGGTTCGATTCCAGCCAAGGGCATGTACATTGGTTGTGGGCACATCCCCAATAGGGGGTGTGCAAGAGGCAGCTGGTCGATGTTTCTCTCTCATCGACATTTCTGGATCTCTATCTCTCTCCCTTCCTCTCTGTAAAATATCAATAAAATATATTAAAAAAAAAAAAAAAAAAAAGTAGAATTGCCAAATGGCTCCTTGGAGTAGTTGTCCCAATTTATACTCCTGCCACCGTTTTTTAAAACCACCATGCTCCTTCTGACCGACTTTCTAAGTAAGGAAAGGGTCCAGAAGTCCACATACCTCAAATGTGTGCTGGCAGCAAGTTTTCCTCCTATTCTAGAAAACAGGGCTCAAGTTACCTTTTATTTGTTGAATAGAGGTAATTTCTGACAACATTAAGATGGCCGTAAAAGACACACACATATAAGAAACTCCAAATTAAAATTTTACTAGACAACAAGGAAAGAGACTGATGTGTATCTCAAAGTATAGTATTTTTAAAAATTAATCATAAATAAGCAGTATCATAAGACGTAACTATTTTACAAATCGGGCTTAAAAACCTAACTTCTATCTTTTATTATTTTTTTTCTAAGGGAATATTAATAACATAAAAACCTCTTATATGCTAGGTAAGCCACTCTATTCGCTACTACCTCCTCCCTTGTAATTACAAGGACTTAATGGCCCTTAATTGAGCCTTCTGGCAGTTGGGTGAGTTTAGCATGATTGCAGTCATCTGCAGAAAAGTAAAACCAAGCCGCAGCCCAGCGGCAGGACTGGCCCAAGGTTGCCTAATGAGCTGATGGCGAAATCAGGGCAACACCCTTGTGCTTGGCAAATCCAACTCTAAATGTTTTGAATTATTCTCATGCATTCAGGTAGGGATCTGCTCTGGTTCTTTTCTTTTCTTTAAAGATTTCTAAAACAAATGTTAAGGTCCTATTAATAAACTCCTATGTTTATGTCCTGAATGACTTTCCTAAACTTTTTCTTCCATACAGAATCATGAATGTAGGACGGTAACCTCCTCATCTTACTCATGGGGAGACTGATGCCCAGAGGATTAGAAGACTTCTCCATGAGAAGCAGTGGCACACAAATGAGGACGTGGATCCCTGATTCATTCAGAGCTCCTTTCAAAACTCTGTAAAAGCCTCTCTTCCAAATGCTTATTCTTCCTCATTTACCAGGTCCTGCTCAATAATGCTCCACCCTCTTTTTCTGGTAGCATTTACAGAAACAGAAGCTATTCTGAGATGCTAACAAATCAAAGTCGCAAAGAAAAGAGTAAGTTTGAGGAAATTATTCTACTTAACGTGATACCACTTATTCTCTACAAAAGTCGTTCTACTTAGGTATAAAGAAGCAGTCTGTTTGCTATTTAAGGTTAAGAGAGTGTAAATAAAAGCATCCTTACTCAAAGGAAAAATGTCAATTCAGAAGACTCTGCTACTGTGCTGATCTGGTTCTCCAGTGTAAGGTGAACTAGGAACTTGTCTCAGCAGCACTGTTATTTGTTGTTCAGAGTGAAAAGCCAGTGAACTCTTGGGACACTGCCAGAGAGGCCTGGGGAAAAAAGAAAGCCCTCAAATTTGTGAATAGCTGTTTGTGCCTTACTGGAAATGCCCGCATCTGAACCGCACAGATAGCATTAGCACCGCTGCCAAGAAGAAAACCTTTACTGGAGAGAGGAAGGGGCAACACTTGAAGGGACTTTCAAAAGCCCAACTCGAGAGATTTGTGAGCATCTTTCATGAAAGAAAAAAAGGGAAAGTCACAAGTGGCCTCCTCTGTAATGCAGTCACATGGAGACGGTGCTTGAATTGCACACAGTGAAGTTACAGTCACAAAGAACACAGCCCGATCCAGTGTTCAAACACCCAACCACTGACCAAATGACCCTTCCCATGGAAGCTTTCCATTCCAAATGGCCAGAAAGGTGAAATTTTCTAAATGGTTGCTGCCTGAGGACCAAAAAGAAACACTGAACATTTGAGCTGGATGAAACCTTATTAATTACCTGTTGGACTACTGACTCTCCCAAAATAGGAGTGTGGTGCTTTAAAAAAAAAAATTCCTCTGGCATACACAGAGAAGAAACTTAGTTGTCTTTTAAATAAGCAAATGAATGGCTTAAACTTTGCATTTTAAAGGCTAGAGGCCCAAAGGTTTGCCCAGGGCTGGGCGGAGCCAAGGCTAGCGAGCCAGGTTTTCCATCCTCAGTGAGGGATCTTTTGTTCTTCTGGGGACTTTTCTATCTACAAAAAGTAAGTCAACAGCTACAGTAGGATAATGATTGCAAAATTGTAACTATACTAAAAACCACTGAATTGCACATTTTATTTAATGTTTATTTGTTTGTTTGTTTATTTCAGAAAGGACGGGAGAGGGAGAGAAATATCAATAATGAGAGAGAATCATTGATCAGCCACCAGAGATCAAGCCCAGAGCCTGCAACAGGGGGCTCTGATCAGGAATCCTTCTGGCAACCATTCAGTGCACGGGGATGTGTCCAACCAACTGCAGCACACTGGCCATGGAAGGAAATGTCCATTTTTTAAAGAAAGGTACTCCTTTATATTTCTCCTTTTTCATTAATAAAGTTTATTTTTTAGAGTTTAAATTCACAACAAAATTAAATGGGATAAAGAACCTGGCCAGAACCGAGACCGGTTTGGCTCAGTGGATAGAGCGTCGGCCTGCGGACTGGAAGGTCCCAGGTTCTATTCCAGTCAAGGGCATGTACCTTGATTGCGGACATATTCCCAGTAGGGGGTGTGCAAGAGGCAGCTGGTTGATGATTCTCTCTCATTGATGTTTCTAACTTTCTATCCCTCTCCCTTCCTCTCTGTAAAAAATCAATAAAATATAAAAAAAGAAAAAAGAAAAAGAAAAAAGAACCTGGCCAGTGTGGCTTAGTGGTTGAGCATCGACCCAAAATGAAAAGGTTGCCCATTTGATTATCAGTGAGGGCACATGCCCATATTTCTAGCTCTATCCCCAATAGGGGCCATGCAGGAGGCAGCCAACTGACGATGTTTCTCTCTCATGTTTCCATTTCTCTACCTCTCTTTCTAGAAAAATTTAAAAATAATTAAAACATATTTAAAAAAAATATAAATGGAAATTACAGCGAGTACCTAGACCCCCCTGTATATTTTAAGCACTTAAATTGCTAGTGATTGAGAAATTCTATTCTAGTTGCAATTCCGAAAATAATTTTAGAGCTTTAGACATATAATTTAATGTAACTCCTTCTTTTAAAACACATAGAAACAAAGAATTCACACTCATATTCTCACAATTCTTTCCTAAGACATTTACCCATTCTTTTTTAAAAAATACTACCAATTCTTTCTGTCCATCAGATTTGTTCATTTGATTAATATCTGCTGCCACCTAGAGGTAAAAATAGTTTGTTTAAAGACAGTCATCTTGAGCATGGTTAACCAGGATTTCCACTCAGAGAAACTAAGAGCAAGAGTGGGTGGAAGAGTTAATTCACCCACTTATGATTTTTTATTTATTTTTTATCATGTGTTATGGCCAACACTTTCAAATGATTTTTAAAGATATCCTGATTTTCTTTTGCTGGACGCTTAACAAGCCTGAGGCATAGTCATTGTTATCAATAACCTTTTCTTCTCCAAGTTAGCTGAGAAATGCCATTTTGCATGATATAAATGTAGCTGTTACTATTTATCTTGAATTGTTGTTTTTATATTACCAGGATATATGACATTTGATAAAAATCTCAGGTCATTTCCAGTCAGTGCTTACATTCTGAGATTTCGTGGCATTTTTAGCTTTCTAATGTCAAATTTTAAATAAATATATATTTGCTAGCTGGTTTGGCTCAGTGGATAGAGTGTCGGCCTGCGGACTGAAAGGTCCCAGGTTTGATTCCAGTCAAGGGCACATGCCCAGGTTGTGGGCTTGATCACCGGTAGGGGGCATGCAGGAAGCAACAGATCAATGAATCTCATTATTGATGTTTCTCTCTTTCTCTCTCCCTCCCTCTTTCCTCTCTGAAATCAATAAAAATATATATGTACATATTTTTATTTCATAGAGAAAGAGAAAGGAAGAGAGAGAAACATCAATGATGAGAGAGAATAACTAATTTGCTGCATTCTGCATGCCCCTACCAGGGATGGAGCCCACAACCTGGTCATGTGCCATGACCAAGGAATCGTCAACCTCCTGGTTCATAGGTTGACGCTCAACCACTGAGCCCTAATGTCTATTTTTTTTAATTGAAATATTTCAAGCACAAAACACAGTACAGAGAATAACAATTTCACATTCAATATTTCATTTTATCTAAAAACTAGAGAACTGGTGCACAAAATTCATGCACTTGGGGCAGGGGTGGGGGTCCCTCAGCCTGGATTGCAAGAGGGTGCAGGCCAGGCTGAGGGACCCCCACTGGTGCATGATCAGGGCCAGGAAAGGATCCAGGATGTTGGCCAGCCAGGAAGGCTCCAGAGTGTGTCCAGCCCGTCTCGTTCAGTCCCCATCAGCTGGACCCCAGCAGCAAGCTAACCTACCGGTTGGAGCGTCTGACCCCGTGGTCAGTTCGTGTCATAGCAAGTGGTTGACCTATGGACTGCCTGCCCCCTGGTGGTCAGTGCATGTCATAGTGAGCAGTTGAGCAGCCTTAACATATGATTAGCATATTACGCTTTGATTGGTTGAATGGCCAACAAGAAGACCGGACACTTAGCATATTAGGCTTTTATTATATAGGATAACTCTGAGATGGACAAGAACAAAGGGAAATGAAAGATTTTTTCCTAGTGTCTACTAAGTGCCAGGCATTTTAGATCTAGGCATTTCTCAAATGTCCTTTGAGGTCAGTGTGATCAACCTTATCCATAGATGACAATGTTTCAAGGCTCAGGGAGATTAAGGTCACATAGCTGGGAATATCAGAGATGGGACCCAACAGATGTGTCTGATTCTAAAATGTCTGGTTATTTTCTAGTACTACTATTCTGCTTCCACTTTTCAACACCTTCTTGAAGTAGGCAGGGCAAATATTGTTGTCCCCATTCTACAGATAAATTTTTTATTAGAGGTTCAGGAAGATAAAACAAGTTGCCCAAGTTCACATAAATAACTAACAAGTGGCAGGAATGAATAAGACCCAAGCTTTTCATTCCACATTCATTTTTCTTCCTGTCAAACTAATTTAATTTATTTTGTAAATTAAAAAACCTGGAAAGAAAATAATATTTATAAATTTTCAACTACATTTATTTGCTTCATTATGTGCTTTACTAGTTATCTAGACTAGAAATGAGAAATTCATCTAAGAAGATAAGAAATTATTTCGGTAAGCCTATTGTTTCTAAACTTCAGAAATGATGCTTTTACTGAAAAATTACAGACAGTAAAGTATACAAGTCTAACAGATAGAGCTTGGCAAATTTTTACATATAGATATATCAGTGAACTATTGCCTTTATCAAAGTTTCTGGACATTTTAATGAGCTACATCCTTATATATATATTTTTATACATGGAATTTTATTGATTTATTTTCCTTTTTATTGAATGTATTGGTGTGACACTGATTTAAAAGATTATATAGGTTTTAGGTGCGCAATTCCACAAACATCATTTACATTTTAAACCCAGATGCAAGGCCAGAGAATCTTGACCGCCCATGTACATCAACAGAGATTTTTATGACACAACCAAGTAAGCAAAGATTGTATAAATCCCTCTCTAAATTTTTGCCATAATTGACAAAAGGAGAAGCAGCACAGTCACTCTTATGGGAGACATTTAATAATCCTTGTACTGTCTTTTAGGGCCTGAGACCCTCTGACAGCGCAAAGAAAAATTTTCCTTGCCAAAACTGGTTTGGCTCAGTGGATAGAGCATCGGACTGCGGGCTGGAAGGTCCCGGGTTCGATTCCGGTCAAGGGCAGGTACCTTGGTTGCGGGCACATCCCCAGTGGGGGGGTGTGCAGGAGGCAGTTGGTCGATGATTATCTCTCATCGATGTTTCTAACTCTATCCCTCTCTCTTCCTCTCTGTGAAAAATCGATAAAATATATATATATATATATATATATATATATTTTTTTTTAAAATATATTTTTATTGATATTTTACAGAGAGAAAGGGAGAGAGATAGAGAGCCAGAAACGTCAATGAGAGAGAAACATCGACCAGCCGCCTCTTGCACACCCCCCACCGGGGATGTGCCCGCAACCAATGTACATGCCCTTGGCCGGAATCGAACCCGGGACCTTACAGTCCCCAGACCGACGCTCTACCACTGAGCCAAACCGACCTCGGCAATAAAATATATTTTTTTAAAAAGAAAAGTTTTCCTTGCTGTGAGATTGGCAACTGTGATTATGTCACACAGCACTCAAACTATGAAAAGACCTTTTCTCAGAAAACAGATTATGTCTGCATGAAAGGAGAAACATGGCATTTGCAAATACAAAAGTTCAAGTCCTCTCCACTTTTTTCCTGTTTCATTTATATTTTGTTTCTGTTGAACCCCAGGGAGACACTACCCTCCACAGCGGCCTCTGGCGGCATCCCCATCTAAGAAAGGACACTACGCCAGTACCTCACCATTGGCCTGAGGAGGATAGTAACGGGGATTATAATCCACTCCACTCAGGAGAGCTACTTGGTTCATTCATTTCTTCAACAAGTCTTTGCTGAATGGTTACTAAGTGCCAGGCATTATCCCAGGCACTGCTGGGATAGATGTATCAGTGGACAAACAATGCCGCGTGACACATTCGAGACGATAAGGTAAAGCACTGGGCATTTCTTCTGCCATCCTCTCCGGCCCCAAAGGACTAACTTTGAGCCTGATCCATCCAGACATCTGAAGAATCTTCAGAGAGAGGGCAGGAGTAGTGTGGCTAATATCTAGATATTGTTTGGCAATGAATTCTTAGAGAGGAAAGGGAGTCTGAAACATTTCTATGTCTTGGAGTTCCATCTCACTGCAATCAAAGATCAAAGCGAGGTCAGGTTCAGAGAGGGGAGGTCTCCCTAACTGCGGCAGCCAGTAAAACACTCACTGGTTTTTGGAGTCGTCCAGCAATGTATAAGGTATTCCAGGTGAGGAGATCTTCAATCAAATTACTAGTGCTTATCACCCCATATTTGATAAGCTGGAAAAGAAAAGAAATGGACATGAAAAGAAGCAAAACACCGTATCGTTGTTTATGCAAATGCAAAATATAAAGAAATACATTTCTGCCCCGAGTAGTACCTTGATTTCCAAAGCCACTCAAAATGCCTACTTTGTAAACACACACATCTCTACCAAAAATTTTCACAAAGGATACGTTTCCAAGACTGATTTGTCCCCTCAGGTAAATGAGATCACATGACCACCATGTTAACTCAGACCCTGGTGATGTTAAAAGGCAGAATGGCTCTTAGAGGCTATCTAGCACTGGTCCTCACTGAACTGGAAATAAAAAATTGGTCCTTCAAGCACAGACAGTTTGAGAAGCTATATTTCATGCTTCTCCCTTGAGAAATAAGAAACTTGAGGCTCAGCCGAAACCGGTTTGGCTCAGTGGTAGAGCGTCGGTCTGCGGACTGAAAGGTCCCGGGTTCGATTCCGGTCAGGGGCATGTACATTGGTTGCGGGCACATCCCCGGTAGGGGGTGTGCAAGAGGCGGCTGGTCGATGTTTCTCTCTCATTGATGTTTCTAGCTCTCTATCTCTCTCTCTTCCTCTCTGTAAAATATCAATAAAATATATTTTAAAAAAAGAAAAAAAAGAAAAGAAACTTGAGGCTCAGAGAGGATAAATGACAAGCCCAGGGTGGCACCATTAGAAGCAGAGGCAAAATTAGGTCCCCGAATTTTAGTCTGGGCTTCCAATGCTCATGTTACCACCAAGTACAAGAAATTTTGTTTATAATGAAAAGTTTTTACTTACATCCTTTACATGTAAATTTCTCTTCACCATGGACTGTTCTAAACACTTTTGTAATCACAAAGCAACGTCTAAATATAACACATCTCTGTCAGTGCTGAACATGGAATTGCGGTCAAGCTCATGCCGCGGTAATTTGCACAAACTCTGAATGCAGTCGTTCCACGTTACAAAATCCCATTTGTTTCAGCAAATATCTCTGGCCTCATTCTGCTGAACTGCAGCACCCCAATGGCCTTCTCAGGCTACAAATATCTAAGAAGCAGCTGAAGAATTTTAATTAAAAAGTACAATCCCTGTGGCATATAATTATGCCCAAATATTTGGTTACTGGAGCTTTTAATATTGCTTGAAACTGCCAATTAGAGATAGGCCCAGCCTAATATTCATTATGGGCAAAGAACAAAGCTGCGTGCTTGGCATAACGACAGTGCACGTGGAAGGCTATGCTGAGCAACCTCCCCTCCACTCCAGCCACAGCCTTGCGGGAAGCCTTCTTGCTGTAGGCATGCAAAAGTTGTAGGCATGCAAAAAACGGGTTTGGCTCAGTGGATAGAGCGTCGGTCTGCGGACTGAGGGGTCCCAGGTTCGATTCCGGTCAAGGGCATGTACGTTGGTTGCGGGCACATCCCCAGTAGGGGGTGGTGCAGGAGGCAGCTGGTCGATGTTTCTCTCTCATCGGTGTTTCTAGCTCTCTATCCCTTTCCCTTCCTCTCTGTGGAAAAAATCAATAAAATAAAAAAAAGGCTGGGGGGTAATAGAAACACCACTGTCCTGGAAGCCAGGGGCCTGTCACTGCCTCGTTGCCTGAGCTTATGGAACTTAATTTCTCTCTGAGTCTTGTTTTTTGCATCTGAAAAGTGCAGGTGGAGCAGGACTGGCCCTCAGCCAAACAGGTAAATTTGGGGCGCGAAGGTTACGTGGACGTCACCAATAACCACAGCACTCCTTCCTGCGGGGTTCAGATAGGTCTTCGAAGTCACACCCAGTCAAGTACTCACCCTCCCGGCCTTCAACGTGTGGCCCGCTGACCAATAGCATCAGCCTCACCTGGGAGCTTGACAAAATTACAGAATCTCAGGCTCCGTTCCAGGCCAACGGAACCAGAATCTGCATTCAACAAGATCTGCAGGTGACCGCCCATCACAGTCTGACTGCTCTAAGCCACCAGCCGCACTGAGCAGAGGTGGCACAGCTGGCGGAACCCGCATGTTCATCCTGAGCCCAGCTTACCTCTAGGAGACTGGATTTAGTACCCGGTGGTCTTCTTAAGTTGGAATCCTGCCTAGTTCTTGGCAGCCCTCCCAGACACGGGGCTCCTTTATCTGAAAGAGATCCAGCAGGGTTCCTGCTGCCAGACAACCCTTTGCCGGGATCCGGGCATCTTACCTCCTCTCCAGCAACCCATCATCAAATTGGGTTCCATCCACCTGCTGGCACCAAGAGATTCCTACTACTTGGCATGCTCCTGAATACCTATAATGTCCTCTTCACTTCCAAATTCCTTCTGGAAGAATGTCAGTCCTTCCATAGAGATAAGATTAATTTCCACTCTGGTCCTTAATGGGCCCCTGACTAAACCATTGGCTCTCTGAGTGTGTTTTCCAGACCAGCAGGAAGCTTGTGAGAGAGTAAATCTTTTGCCCTACCCGGTTTTGCTCAGTGGATAGAGTGTCGGCCTGCAGACTGAAGGGTCCCAGGTTCGATTCCAGTCAAGGGCATGTACCTTGGTTGCGGGCACATCCCCAGTAGGGAGTGTGCAAGAGGTAGCTGAATCGATGTTTCTCTCTCATTGATGTTTCTAACTCTCTATCCCTCTATAAAAAATCAATAAAATATATATTTTTAAAAAGAGAGTAAATCGCCGAAACCGGTTTGGCTCAATGGATAGAGCGTTGGCCTGCAGACTGAAGGGTCCCGGGTTCGATTCCGGTCAAGGGCATGTACCTTGGTTGCGGGCACATCCCCGGTGCGGGGTGTGCAGGAGGCAGCTGATCGATGATTCTCTCTCATCGATGTTTCTAATTCTCTATCCCTCTCCCTTCATCTCTGTAAAAAATCAATAAAATATATTTTTTTAAAAAGAGAGAGTAAATCTTTAAAGTTCTCATCACAAGAAAAAAAATTGTAACTATGTGTGGGTATGGATACTAACTAAACTTATGGTGATCATATTTCATAATATATACATATATCCATGTTGTACACCTAAAAGCCTCAAACCCTACCCCAGACTTACTGAATCAGAAACTCTGGGGTGGGGCCCAGCAATCTGTGTCTAACAGGAACTCTAGGGAATTGCAATGCACATTAAAAGATGAGAACCACTTGGTCAAAGGCAAAAAATAAAGCCAGTCACACCTGACCACCTTCATCTAGCCAAGAGCTTGAATATTTCCTGAGTGCAAGAACATACATATTTAGCTAGTATTCTAGCAACAAAGGTTAATAATAACCCCCGAGAAGACAAAGGCCGGAGTCACTTACCCGATTATCACACACGATCAACGGGTTGTAGTAAACTCCAGCGCCATAGTTATTCTGGACAGTGGTGATAATCTTGGGCCCCAAGATTTTTAGGAAAGAGTAATGGCTCCGATTTTTCTTTAAGTTCTTTGCATGCCACGCAACAGGGTCATCTACTGTGAAGACAAAGTCCAGCATGGCTGCCTGGGAGGTGAGGAAGAGAGAATGATTTTAATTTTAATTCCAGGAAAGGCACCCAGATTAACGGTGGCAAGTTCTAAAGTTTTATGCCATTATGACTAATAAAAGACCTGGGATTGCTGAAACCGGTTTGGCTCAGTGGATAGAGCGTCGGCCTGCGGACTGAAGGGTCCCAGGTTCGATTCCGGTCAGGGGCATGTACCTTGGTTGCGGGCACATCCCCGGTGGGGGGTGTGCAAAAGGCAGCTGATTGATGATTTTCTCTCATCAATGTTTCTAACTCTCTATCCCTCTCTCTTCCTCTGTAAAAAAAAAATCAATAAAAAAATATTTAAAAAGCCGAAACCGGTTTGGCTCAGTGGTAGAGCGTCGGACTGAAGGGTCCCGGGTTCAATTCCGGTCAAGGGCATGTACCTTGGTTGCGGGCACATCCCCGGTAGGGGGTGTGCAAGGGGCAGCTGGTCGATGTTTCTCTCTCATTGGCGTTTCTAGCTCTTTATCTCTCTCCCTTCCTCTCTAAAATATCAATAAAATATATTAAAAAATATATATATATATTTTTTAAAAAAAGATCTGGGATTTTCAAGAGAAATTTAAGCAAGTCTCTGGAACCAATCTGAGCTTTGTTTTCATCGATACACATAACAACAATGTTTATTTAACATGTACTGTCATACCAACACTCTTCTAAACACTTTATATATTATATATATGTAAAATACATATTATATATGTGTATATATAATATATATATACAGTAACTCATTTTATCCTCAAAACAAGGTAGGCACCGTTGCTATCCCAAGTTTTTGGAAGAAAGCCACAAGGCACAGCCTAAGTTCCTTGCCCAAGGACACATAGCTGGCGACAGCAGATATAATCTGGTACCAAATCCTGTGTGCTGGACCACTACTGTACACTGCCTTTCCTATAAATGCTGCTGAATATGCTCCACTTTTCTCCCAGATGAAATAACCCGTGGATAAGCTCTACACAGTATTATGTAAAGGAAAACGTTAATTTAACCCATTTGCCAACCACTCACTGAGGACCTACGATGAGCTCCAATAGATCATGAGGTAGTAGTAGAGAGGCCAAAGTCTACTGAGGAAACAGACAAATCATCAGTAAATGGATTTGACAGAAGAATGCAAAATGTACTAATTTCACTCAAAATTGGGTCAACAGGAAGGAGAAGACTTCCCATACAATTACATGTTTGAAGACTGAGCATCTGAGTCTTGAAGAATGTGCAGGAGTTAAAAGCAGGCCTGGTGGGAATCCTGTTGGAGGGAAGCCCTCTGTGGACATGAGCCCTGGGCATGCTCTGTGTGCTACATTTACTACTACTACTGTGGTCGGCAAACTGTGGCTCTCGAACCACATGCAGCTCTTTGGCCCCTTGAGTGTGGCTCTTCCACAAAATACCACGGCCCAGGCGAGTCTATTTTGAAGAAGTGGTGTTAGAAGAAGTTTAAGTTTAAAAAAGTTGGCTCTCAAAAGAAATTTTTCTTTTAAAAAAAAAAATATTTTATTGATTTTTTTTTTTTTTACAGAGAGAAAGAGAGAGGGATAGAGAGTTACAAACATCGATGAGAGAGAATCATCGATCAGCTGCCTTTTGCACACCCCCTACTGGGGATGTGCCCGAAACCAAGGTACATGCCCTTGACCGCAATGGAACCTGGGACCTTTCAGTCCACAGGAGCCAAACCAGTTTCAGCTCAAAAGAAATTTCAATCGTTGCACTGTTGATATTTGGCTCTGTTGAGTAATGACTTTGCTGACCGCCGTACTAGTAGTTTGCTATGGCTGGAGTAGAACGCAGGCAGGGGAATGGTGGGAGACGAGGTAAGACAGGGAGGCTGGATACCCTAACAAGAAATTTTCCTGCAGAAGAGCTCACTGGAAGGAGAAAACAAAGGCGGGGAAACCACACTGGAGGCCAACTGTAGGATTCCAGGAGAGGAAAGAAGACACGAAGGCAATGAAGGGTACAGAGACGGGTCTGACAGCGGCTTATGTGTTGGAATCTGCAAGACCTATTAACGTTAGGAAATGAAAGTGAGGGAAAGCAAAGGAAGGCCCTTTTCTTGGAGGGAATGCCACCTCTGCTCAAAGGAAAATCTTCATGGAGAGATGAAGAGGTGGCTAGAGTCAGGAGGCTAAGGCCTGCACTGGATTTCCCAAAAAAACTGGATACTTAAGATTTCAGGTTAACATGTTTTTAAAAATTGTATAATCATGTTAATGTTTACCAGCCTATAAGAACCTATAACTTATACTCTTATAATCTGTAATTTCTCATATGCTGTCAGCTTTAAAAAGTATTACTTAAAAACTAGTATAGCCTTGGCTGCTGTGGCTCAGCGGGCTGGAACCTCATCCCATACACCAAAAGGCTGCAGGATTCCAAGTCAGGGCACATAGTACCTAGGTTACAGGTTCGATCCCCAGTCTGGGGTGTTCAGGAGGCAAATAACTGAGATCTCTCTCTCCCTCTCCCCCTTCCTCTCTCTGTAAAATCAATAAACCTATCCTCCGGTAAGGATTAAACCAACAACAAAAATTATAGGTAGGAAACAGCAAATCCCTGCAACAGTATAGATGGCCAGACAGAGTACAGCCAGGTATCCAAATCCAGGCTCTATTGCAACCCACACACTTCCATTTACTTCGCTTATTGAAGATGACAGCGAACTGCTGGGCTGTGGAAGAGCTATGGCAAACAGAGACACGGTTCAGAACAACTGCACACACAGGAAACAACTCTATTTGGACATTTGTTCCTTTTACATGAATTCAGCAAAAGTTCCAGAGCCCAGATAGAAAAACTTTGTTTAAATGAAAAAATATGTGCCTGTCCTCCTCCTGCTGTTTTGAATCTCGTCTCCACCTTGGAAGCAAACTTTATTTTCAGAGGAACATCTGCAGTCACAAGGAACACTGTGCCCTCACTGCTGTTGTGCTCAGCCAAACGCTGCAGGATAATACTATCAAATCCTACCTGGTTTTGGTAAATGTCCTGGGCGTGGGTAAACACTCTGGTCACCCGCTAACTTTGGCTTGGTTGACTTCCCCGCACCTGTCCTGGCCCTCCAACCAGTCAGTCCCCCAGCTTCCGGAAGCCAGGAAGACCACGTTCTATTTCCTCCTACAGCTATGGAGGTGTCCCTCTCAAGCTGGGCTGCGCTTCTGAAATTCTTGAAGCCCAGGCCTCCCCTTCTCCCCCACCTCAATTAAATCCGAATCTCCGCTGATGGCCGAAACCCGGTTTGGCTCAGTGGTAGGGCGTCGGGTCTGCAGACTTGAAAGGTCCCAGGTTCGATTTCAATCAAGGGCATGTACATTGGTTGTGGGCACATTGACGTTTCTAGCTATCTCTCTCCCTTCCTCTCTGTACAATATGAATAAAATATACTTTTTTAAAAAAAGAATCTCTGCTGATGGAACCTAGGCATCAGGGTTTTTTTGTTTGTTTGTTTTTTGTTTTTTTTTTCTTAAAGCTTCTCAGGGAATTCAAGCTTTAGAACACTGAGCTAGCACCTGGCAAACGTTTCTTTTCTACCACCTTGGCCTTCTGCACCAGCTTTTCCCTCCACACAATTGCATCCCCTGCTCTAGACGGAAGTGGGCTGGCGCTACCTGTCCTAAAAACTCCGCTCACGCCGGGGTCGGCCTGGGAGCCCTTTCACACGAGGCTCGTCCTCCGTGGGGTGCGGTGTGGGGTGCGCGGGGCAGAGCGGCGGGCAGCTCCGGGGCTCTGGGTGGGGACAGGAAAGGCGGGAGGAAAGGCGTGCGAACCGGCTCCGGGCCGGGCTCACCTTCATGTCGGAGCTGGGCCCCGCCTGGCGGTACACCCCAGAGCCATAGGCGAAAGCCAGGCTCAGGTCCTCGGGGAAGTGCGCCAGGATCTTGCGGAAGGCCACCCCCGAGCTCTGCAGCGCCTGCAGCGCCATGGGCCGGGGCGGGGGCCGGGGCCCGCGGCGGAGCGGGGCCGGGGCGGCGGGGCGGGGCGGGCACCGACCCCCGGGAGGGGGTGAAAGACGGGGGCCGGCCGGAGCGCGGGAACTCTGGAGCCGGAGGAGGTACGGACCGGCAAGAACCGCGGGTGCCGGTGGCCCCGGCAGGCCGCCAGCCCAGCCACGCCTCTGGCACGCACACGCGCTCTAAGGGCGCAAGAGAAGGCGCCCGCCCGTGCGTGAGGGCGCAGAGGGTTTGCGGAGACCCCTGGTGGCCGGAGGAGCTCACTGCAGGCTGGGGGGGGGGGGACGGGGACAGTGATGTTGGCTAAATGGAACTGCTTTTTTGGTCCTCGCCTCAAACCACATTTCAATAAGTGACTATAACACATATAATACCTTAACAAATAAATAAAATAAAAAATAAGTGACCATAAAATCGTGCGTGTGTATGACAAGAAGATTTTTTTTCAACGAAGGGGGTTTTCACATAACACAATTGTACACTTTGCTACGTAGAACTCCAGTGGCATTGGTACATTCACCATGTTGTGCCACCGTTATCTGTAGCCAACAACAAAAAGTGTAGGTTTTCAAAGTTTAGGAAGACACACATAAAGTTAAGATCATGTCCAATCCAGAGACTATCACTGTTATTCTGTAGCTGTGATTTCTTCCCATTAAAGTCCTTTTCAAGTCCAATGACCGGTATGAAAGTGCTCCATAAATGGTAAAGGACTGCACCTATGTCCTCTCATATTTGGTTTTTAAATATATATAGTATATATATTTTATTGATTTTTCACAGAGAGGAAGGGAGAGAGATGGAAACATCGACGAGAGAGAAACATCCATCACCTGCCTCCTGCACACCTCCCACTGGGGATGTGCCCACAACAAAGGTACATGCCCCTGACCGGAATCGAACCCGGGGCCCTTCAGTCTGCAGGCCGACACTATCCTCTGAGCCAAACCTGTTTTGGCTCATATTTGTATTTAATATTAAGGGTGGAGAAGAGATTCTGCCCCTTTGCCTTGGGGGTTAACCTCATTTAAAAAAAAAAGGTGCATTAGCCGAAACCGGTTTGGCTCAGTGGTAGAGCGTCGGTCTGTGGACTGAAGGGTCCCGGGTTCGATTCCAGTCAGGGGCATGTACATTGGTTGCGGACACCTCCCCAGTGGGGGGTGTGCAGGAGGCAGCTGGTCGATGTTTCTCTCTCATCGACGTTTCTAGCTCTCTATCTCTCCCTTCCTCTCTGTAAAATATCAATAAAATATATATATATATATATATATTTTTTTTTAAAAAGGTGCATTAAGTGTTTCCTGTGAATAAACATGACCCCAGGTGAGAGCTCACCTCTTTGTGTAACTAGAGAAACGCGCTTAGGATCACAGGGCCATTCAGGATGTAGTTTGACTTCCAGGACAGAGACTTGTCAAATACTCTTCTTTTTCCTGCATACACTGCCTCTCAAGAAGAAAAGAAGTAAGTAACAGCTAGATTTGGGTAATGTCGATGCATTTCACATGAATATTTCATTGAGTCCCTCCCCTCTGCTGTCCTGTGGGAGGCAGTTACTGCCTCCATGTTAGGGATGAAGAAGCTAAACCGGAGAGAAAAGGCAAAGTGGTTAGGATCGCGTCAGCTTGTGGCAAATCTGGAGCTAAAACCTAGGTCTGGGGGTCCACATCCTACAATTCTACTATGTCCTGGAAGCGTTCTTTTGAGCAGGGACCTGTTGGGATCGAATGTCGGCCTGGGTTGGAGTGGGGAAACTGTTACCATGGTTTCACTGTGAGCTAAAGACGCCTGGCCTGGGGTGATAAGGGCTGGGATGGGATTAATTCAATTTGAAAGATGATTATTTGAATTCAAACCTAAACCTGGCACTGAGATTAAGTGCTGAGGATCTGAGAAGCCCTGTGGAGGAGACAGACAAACCAACCCAGAGTATAAAGCACAGTAGGAAGTTGGGGGCCCAACACCCTGCAGGACCTCCGATGAGGGAGTGTTAATCAGTTCTGGGTGTGCAAGGAAAGAATGGAGGAGATTTCGCAGTGATGGCATCTGAGCCAGGTTTGGAAGGATGAGGAAGAGTCTATCAGAGCTGAAACCAGTTTGGCTCAGTGGTAGAGCGTCGGTCTGCAGACTGAAAGGTCCCAGGTTCGATTCCGGTCAAGGGCATGTACATTGGTTGCGGGCACATCCCCGGTAGGGGGTGTGCAAGAGGCGGCTGGTCGATGTTTCTCTCTCATCGACGTTTCTAGCTCTCTATCCCTCTCCCTTTCTCTCTGTAAAATATCAATAAAATATATTTTTTTAAAATAAAGAGTCTATCAGACAGAAGCTATCAGGAAGAAGAATTGATGGGACACAGTGACAATAATAATACTAAATGAAATTTGTTTATGTATTTTACTATTCCAAGACATCTACCTTTTCCCATTATTCCAAAGGCCCCATGAAGCTGGTTCTTCAAGAGCATCGTTTTTCAGACTCCGAGGCCTGGTGCATGAAATTCGTGCCTGGGAGGGAGCTGTCCCTCAGGCCAGCCTGTGCCCTCAGGGGATGTCCCACTGCTGGTGTAGGCCCGGAATCTCTCTTACAATCCAGTGTGCTGCGTGCACCAGTGACCGTACTTCTCATACCAGTGAAAGGCATCTTGCTGTTGTATGGGCAGCTACATTTTTTTTTTTTTTTGCCCTGGTTATAAAAAGTAGTACATAGCATGATCCTTCTGGGGCAGTAGTATCATTTTCCCCATCTTACGGCTAGAAAAACTGAAGCAGAGAGAAGTTAAGTAAGTAATTGGCTTTGTCACACAGTTACAAATGTCAGAATCAGGGCTGACCACAAAATGTGCAAGCCAGAGTCCATGCATGTCATCGCTGCATCATCCTGCTTTTTCGTGTTAGAGTAACCTTGGCAGGCTTTAATTTTTAAATCTGAGAAACTGTTCCCAATAGAAAGGGCAGGGTCTCTAGGCCTGGACAGTGATCAGGGCCGATCTGTGGGGCGACTGGCAGGCAGGGCGATGCGGGGAGGGGTCCCCCACTGGCTGCCCCTGCTCATTACCCACTCCCTTCCCCCCATTGCCTTCCTTTGGGGGGGGGGCAGGGCAGCAGGGGTGCTGACCAGTTGGTCCCCTGTTTGGTCGATTTGCATATTAGGGTTTTATTACACAGGATGAAGAAACAGAGTGCCTAAAAGGAGAAGCAAATTTCCAAAATGCACACAGGAGACTTTAACCCAGGGCTCCCAAACGCCAAAGGCCACGCTATTTACCACTTTGCCTTAGTGACTTCTAAAATAGGCAGCTTCTGAGGCAAGAGGAAGACATGAGATGTCAGCCAGGGTTGAACAGCAGCTGCAGTAGCTGAGGGGACAAGAGAGACCAGAGCGAGTGCTGCAGGAGGGAGACGAGAGCCTCTCAGCTTCTCTCCGGGAGCAAAGCCTCGCTGGTTCGTTCTGAGCAAATACCTCCCCTGCCCGACTGCCGGAATCTGAAATGCACTTACTGCAGGATTACCCTGAAACCTCTCACCCCCAGAAAATGACTAAATCTCTACCAGTCATGTTATGTTTTCTGCTCTTCTGCCTTGCGGTAATAATTCAACCTCTTTTTTGCTTTCCCCCCTCTCTTTGCAAAAGTAATCCATGCTTATAAACATGTGTACATTATAAAAATATGTATAACCATCCCCCCAGAGATAGTCTCTGATAATCTTTGATACACATTCCTCCAGATGTTCTTCTATGCATATGTAAACATTGAAAACATTTTAAAAATGAAATTGTGGGATAGGAACTATTTTGTAATTTGTATTTTTTCCCCCTCCACTTAGCATATCGGGGACACCTTTCTGTGTCAGAATCTATAGATCTACCTCATTCTGTTTATTAGCAGCAAAAAAAATTTTTAAACTATGGAAATGCCATCATTTGTTTAAATATTTTCATGGTGACAGCTACAGAGTATTTCCATTTCCATAGGTGCAAACAATGCTGCAGTGAACAGCCTGGCACACAGAGGCCTTTGTGTACATTGCTGGATCAAAGTGTCAGCACATTGCTAAAAATCCCCTCCAAAAGATTGTACCAAGTCCAGCCCTTGATATACAGAAAGATTCTGCAGTGTTTCTCCATTTTTCAGGCCTACAGGCTTTCACGCCTAATTATCACTCATTTTCGCAAACACTTTCCCTCCTGATAATGCAACACCACCGGCTGGAAAGTTCCATCGCATCCCTGAGTGCATTTGCTTCTCTCCAGAAAGAGGCAGAAGCCACGTAGCAGGGAACGCATTTGTCTCCGCCAGCAGAAATCTCCCCGCCCCTAGCAGTTCATCTGCTCCTTTTTAAATTGCTGTGGCTTGTGAAGTTAGAAGCTATTAAAAAGCCCTAGTGTTCTGTATAATCGCTTTAGGGTTCTGTTGGAACTCTCAGACCAATAAAATACAAATGTTCGAGAGCCATTTTCAAACACAGATAAATGCCATTTTATTTGAGTGAGTATGGGACCTCATTTTTCTGATTTATCCAGCTGTTGGCTTTGTATTTCTTAACAATGACCTTGTCAGGCAAGACTCCACCAGGAGAATGTTCACCTATTCCATTCTTTAAAAAAAAAAAAAAAACCTGTAAAATCTCTATAACTTTCATGCCTGGGTTTTTCTTCTAATCAGTTTCAAGTGAAGGACAGAAAATGTTTGAGGGGGGGAAAAAAAAGGAAGCTTGATTAACCACATATTCAACTGACGGAGGTGAAGGAGAGGGATCTTGAATTCCATCTCCTCAGAGAAGGGTCATCCTATCGCATCAGTCCGTTCTCAGTTGATTGATGTGTCATAACTTGGCCAGACAGAGAGAATCTTTAATATATCTTTAGTCTCGGAGGTATCAGCGGGGCTTGAAGCTTCTTGGGTGGGAGGGTGAGTAGATATTTGGGCTAGATCTTGAAAGATGACCAGAAGTTCACTAGACAGGAAAGACCAGTGAGAACATTTTCAGGAGAAAGAACAGCCCCTGCAATGGGTCTTGGAATTCTCACTCTGGGAGGACATTATGTTTTCCATTGGAGTTCTGGAAGACCACGCTCTTGACACCAAAGAAATAAGTGAATAATGGTAGGATTTCAGGGAACAGAGCAGGTATCTCATCTAAATGGCAGAATAAAGTGATCAAGAGTATAACTTTGGCTCAAAATTGTTTTGTATTCTTGTTCCTTTGCCTTTCTCTATATTTTAAAATCAGCTTGTCTTTACTTGAGATTTTTACTAGATTTATGTAAAATCTAGAGATCAATTTGGGAAGAATTTACTTTTGTATTATGTTGGGTCTTCTGATCCATGAACCTAATATGTTAGTTTCTTTATATTTTAACACTTTAGCTATTTCCTGGTCCTTGGCCAGAAAGCTGGGGATTTACTTATGTTGCTCTGTTGCTCACTTCCAATAAGAATACCCACATCGGGGATCAAGAAAGAGAAAAATAAATATACTTACTTCAGACCTTTGGAACTATAGCTCCTCTTATCAGAGAGGAAGTTTCCCAGTGTAATCAATATACAGAATATTTCCATCTCTCCAAAAACCTCCATCATACTTCTTTCTAGTTAATTTTCTATTTGTACCCCTAGCTCCTGGAATCTGCTAATATGCTTTCTGTTTCTATAGTTTTGCCTTCTTGAGAATCAATAATAATATCTATAATAATAAAAGCATAATATGCTAATTAGTCCAAATGTCCTTCCAGATGAAGCTGGGGTTGCGAGGGAAGCCAGTGCTGGTAGCTGGGGGAAGGAAGGCCTACTCTTGCACGAATTTCGTGCATTGGGCCTCTAGTGTTATATAATGCTACATAATGGAATCAGAGAATGTAGGCTTTTGTCTCTGGCTTCTTTCACTTAGCATTAATGCTTTGAGACTCATCCAGGTTGTGTGTGTAAGTATTTTGTCCTTTTTATTGCTAAGTATTATTCTGGTGTTTGTATATGCCACAATTTGTTTATCTACTCACCTGCTGATGGAATTTGGATCGGATTGTTTCTAGGTTTAGAAAATTATGAATAAAGTTTACATTCTCCTAAATTGAAGTACCATTGGTTAATAACATTAGATTGCCCTAGACAGTTTGGCTCAGTGGATAAAGTGTCAGCCTGTGGACTACAGAGTTCCAGGTTTGATTCTAGTCAAGGGCACATGCCTGAGTTGCAATCTCGATCCCCAGTGTGGGGCAAGAAGGAGGCAGCTGATCAATGATTCTCCTTCATCATCTCTCTCTCTCCCTTCCTCTCTGAAATCAATAAAAATATATTTAAAACAAAACAAAAAACATTGTATAAGTTATTATCAGGTGTACAACATCATAATTCTATATCTGTAAACACTATAGTGTGCTCACCTCCAAAAGTCTAGTTTCCATCCACATTCATATATTTGACCCCCCACCCCCAATTTCCCTCCTCTTCAATCCCCATTCCCTTCTGATAACCACCAATCTATTGTCTGCATCTATGAGTTGGTTTGCTCATTGTTTCTTCTTTTGTTTTATATTTTACATTATGAGTAAAATCATCTATTGACGGGCACCAGATTATTTTCATATACTGGCTATTTTTGCCTTCTTAAAGTTTACAATCTTTTGTAGCTAATGCCCTGTGAATTATACCTTTTGAAGTAATTTCTACTTCACAAACTGCATTTATTAAGTATAACCCCATTTCTTCATCTGTAGAACCCTTGGAATATGAGAAATTTATAGGATTAACAAGCAAAGTGTTTCTGTTCTCACCTTTATGCTTTGAAAGGTGAATCCATTTGGCTATTTTCTGCATAAAATAAATTCAGAGGTAAAAAAAGACTTCAGGTGCAGAAGAGGTCTCTGAATTCATTTTTCTATTTTTCATTAGGTTCTAACCCCCTTCGGGTTGCCAGTGTCAACTGAAGCAGCATGCTTCCTCATTCCATGACCAGTAGGATATATAAAAACTCTCTACCCTCCTTATTTCCTTCAGCCAGATTGGGTCCCATGACCACCCTTGGAAAAATAACAGGTGACAAGGGCATAACATGCACTGATTGACTTGAGCCGGGGTATCTGAACCAATCACTGGCAAGGCAGATTGTCTGGGTTTAATGGTCGCCTAGAGCTGACGGTGGTATTAGCTCCCCCACTACTGGGGGAGGGGTAAACCTCTTGGACAGAAACAACATCTGTGAGGAAGCATCCAGCGACTCCACTTGTGGGTATAAACCCAAAGGAAATGAAAACAGGAAATCGAAAATATATATATGCACTCCCATGTTTATTGAAGCATTTTCCACATCGCCAAGATAGGGAAACCACATGAGGGCCTGTCAGTGAGTGATGGATAAAGAAGACGTGGTTTATACAGTCACGAATCATTTAACAGTGGGGATTTGTTCTGAGAAATATGTAGCTAGGTGATTTTGTCATTGTGAAAACGTCACAGAGCCCACTTACACAAACCTAGATGGTCTAGGGACACCAATGGGGTCCCTCAGCCTGGCCTGCTCCCTCTCGCAATCCTGGACTCCTTGGGGGATGTTGTAAAACCGATTTCAGCCCAATCCCCGCAGGTCAGGCCAAGGGACCCCACTGGAGCACAAATCCGTGCACCGAGCCTCTAGTATTATAAAATGTATCAAACCAACTTGTTGTACACCTTAAATTTACACAACTTTATTATATGTCACATATTTTTATTTAAAAGGCAAATGTGTTCTAAAAAATTGCTCCCTAACCGGTTTGGCTCAGTGAATAGAGCATCGGCCTTTGGACTGAAAGGTTCCAGGTTCGATTCCGGTCAAGGGCATGTACCTTGGTTGTGGGCACGTCCCCAGTAGGGGGTGTGCAGGAGGCAGCTGATAGATGTTTCTCTCTCATTGATGTTTCTAACTCTCTGTCCCTCTCCCTTCCTCTCTGTAAAGAAATAAAAATTTTAAAAAATTTTGCCAGAAAGGAGGAAGGGAGGGACATTGGGAATCAGTAGTGGTTGGTGGCAGAGATAATGTTGTGTGTGTCCTTTCTGAACGCCCTGGAAGACACATTTTCCAGCTAGGCTGGGGTCCTGTGATTGAGATCTGGCCCATGGGAGGCAGGAAAAGTGATGTAAACCTCTTCCAGGCATCACCCTTAGAAACCTCTCACGTTCTTTCCCAGGACTCTCCTTCTTTCTCTTCCACAGTAAAGTTGGCATAGGTACACTATAGGGGAGGGCTATCCAAGCTGCACTGGGCTGAGATGTAAGCAAGAAATAAATTTTTACGGTGTTAAGACACTGAGATCTGGGGGTTTATTGATCACTGAAGCATAACATAGCTTTATCCTGATCAATACAATAGGGCAGTGGTTTTCAGGGTGTGGTCCTCAAAATAGCAGCTTGGCCGTTGCCTGGGACCTTGTTAGATGGAGATTTTCTGGTCCCCACCCCAGGCCTCCTGAAGCAATTCTACTGCTTCAACTGTGATGATGTTTTCCCCCACCTCGGGTACATGCCATGTGCCCACTCCAGTGTGACATCCTTTTGCTCTCCGGCTCCAGGTGGTGGGCCCATGCTCAAACTGCCTGCCCTTCTCGGGCTCCACAGCCCTTTTCCAATCAGCCTCCATGGGGACAGTGCCCTCCCCTGCGCCAGCGGCAGCTGTTGCATAAGCAGCTTGTCCCTCCCTCCTCTATAAAAACAATAACTTAAAAACCTGCGAATCTGCCCTGAGGTCCTATAATTCCAGCCTGCAGGAAAGAGAGAAGCCTGGCGTTTTTATTGCTCTGAGAGGGCTTTGGGGAGGTGAAAGAATGATTTTATTTGGAAATATTGAAAGGAACCACAGGATATTTTCCTTCCCATTGCTTTTTAAAATTTACTTGTTGTTGTCGGTACCACAGGATCTTTTCATCATCATTATTATTATTACATGGGGAGTCTGCAGGGATCCAGAGATGCTAAGCTGGGAGTAGAACTAGTCCTACCCACTTTGTTTTCTCTAATATTTAACCATTTAAAATTTTTTATTGATTTTTAGAGGAGAGAGAGAGAGAGAGAGAGAGAGAGAGAGAGAGAGAGGAAGGGAGAGGGACTAAAAACCCACATCAATTTGTTGTTTCATTTATTTATGTATTCATCGTTTGGTTCTTGTTTGTGCCCTGGACAGGGATCAAACCCACAACCGTGGCATGTTGGGACAATTCTCTAACCAACCAACCGAGCTAATCTGCCAGAGCCACCCACTTTGTTTTTAAGAAGAAGCCACAAGGTCCAGGGAGGTATATGGGCCTCTCTGTGCCTCTAAATTTAGTATTAGTGACTTTAGTAGTGTTTTGACCTGTAATGATTCCCATTCTCTCTCTCTCTCTCTAACAAAATGAGAAGCTTAGGCAAATGTAAACATTCTTTTTTTATTATGTGGTAAGTATATAACAAAATTTACCATTTAAAGCATTTCTAAGTGAGCAGTTCAGTGGCATTGAGTAGATTCACATTGTTAAACAACCACCACTACCATCCATCTCCAGAACCTTTTCATTGTCTCAAACTAAAATTCTGTATCCATTAAAAATAACACTCCTGCCCTAACCAGTTTTCTCAGTGGTTAGAACATTGGCTTCCAGACTGAAGGGGTTGGGGGTTCAATCCCAGTCAAGGGCATGTACCTCGGTTGCAGGCTCTATCCCTGGCCCTTGGTCGGGACTCGTGCAGGAGGCAACCAATTGATGTGTTCCTCTGACATGGATATTTCTCTCTGTCTTTTCCTTTCTCTTCCACTTTCTCTAAAAATCAATGAAAAAGATATCCACAGGTGAAGATTAACAACAACAACAAATAATAACACTCCCTTACTCCAGGTGCTGGAAACCACTATTTTACTTTCTGTCTCTATGAAATTGACCTCTGTAAGTACCTTCCATGAGTGGAATTAATACTTGTCTTTTGGTGACTGGCTCTTTTTTTTTTTTTTACTTAGCATAATGTCCTCAAGCTTCACCCATGTTGAAGCATGTGCCAAAATTCTTTTCTTTCTTAAGGCTGAATAATATTCCACTGAATGTATAGGCCACATTATATTTATCCATTTGGTCATCAATGCATATCAAATTGCTTCCTCCCACCTTTTGGCCCAGGTGAATAATGTTGCTATGAACAATAGTGTACAAATATCTGTTAGAGTCCCTGCTTTCAATTATTTTGGGTATATACTCAGAAATGGGGTTGCTGGGTCATATGGTAATTCTATGTTTAATTTTTTGAGAAGCTGCCATACTGTCTTTTTTTTATTATAAACATCCTAATGGGTATGAAGTGGTATCTCATTGTGGTTCTGATTTACATTTCCCTAATGGAAAAGTATTTTATGTTTTGCCCAAGATTTTCTATTAAGAGTTCATTTTTGTATATGATGAGGTAGAATTCCAACTTCATTCTTTTGCATGTGGATATCCAGTTGTCCTAGCACCGTTTGTTGAAAAACACACACACCCAAAACCTGTTCATTCTTCATTGAATTATTTTGACATCCCAGTCAAAAATCAATTGTCCCTAGACAGAAGGGTTTGTTTCTGGACAGTGAATTCTATTTTGTTTATCTATATGTGAATCCTTATGTCAATACCACACTGTCTTGATTACTGCAACTTTGTCTATGCTGGATCCCTTGAATTTCCACATGAATTTTAGGATCAACTTTTCAGCTTCTGCAAAGAAACCAGCTTGGATTTTGATAAGGATTTCACTAAATCTGTAGATCAGTTTGGGAAGTCCTGATTATTCCATAGACTCTAGGTTATGTTGTGGTTAAAGCAAGTACAGAGGGAATAAAGAAGATTTCTCTGAGTCTCAAGGAGTGATTCCTGAAATGGGTTTGAAGCACCCTAGTTAGCTAGGAGAAGGGCAGAGGAAGAGGAGAGCATTCAAGACTGGTGTGTGTGTGTGTGTGTGTGTGTGTGTGTGTGTGTGTGTATGTATGAGAGAGAGAGAAATATAGAGTGAGAGAGAGAATCAGAGAAAGACAGAGACAGAGGGAATGAGATTGAGAGATGAGAGACATAGAAAGAGATCAAGAACAGAGAGAGACAGGCCAGGAGAGATAAAGATAGAGGAGAGTCAAGAGGGAGAGATTTAAGGGGGTGGTGGGAGAGTGAAAGAGGGGGTGAAAGAGAGATAGGACAAGGAGATAGAGACAGATTGAAAGAGTCTGAGATTGAGAGAGAGAGAGAATGGGGATGGGAGATGAAGCATTAAGGAAATATAAGTTGCTCATTTCTGTGGAGTAAGTGGTGAGAGATGAGTCTAGAAAGATAGCAGAAACTGGAATATGAGAAACTTTTTAAAGCAGACTAAGTAATTTTCCTCATTTCTGAAGTTAGGACTCTGTCTATTGCCTTGTTCACATAAGCCCCACTCTGACAGAGGGAGAATGGTCTCCAGTCAACGATGTCAGCTCAGACCCCCATGTTCAATAGGCCTCAAAATATATGTGTATTCACCTTTTCCCAGAGAAAACGGTTGCATGTCCCTTTAAGAAAGAATTTGGGGGGATAATTATTGTGTGTTCTGGCCATGATGTTGCAAGGGTCCTTCCTCCCGGGGACCTGGTCTCCTGTTCAGTCAGAGAATTCTAGGTCCAAAAACTGGCTCAGGCCTGGAGCCGCATAAGGGATTCTACTGGCCTAAGCCTCCAGATAATCCCTCCTTTGTTTCCTTGGAAAGTACCAGCTGCCCATCTATTTTGTCCTAGGATGTTGCGCACTATTAACCAGCTCTGTGGTCAGGCCCCGTGGCTGCTGCTCCAGCGGTGCTGTTCACTGTAATCACATTACCTGGCTTTTGGTGATTAAGTGCCACCACCTGGCCTCTGTTTTGGGGTCCTATCATGTCTACTGCTGCCAACAAGCCTAGTTCTTTTTTTAAAGTCCTCACTCAAGGATATGTTTTTAAATTGATTTTAGAGAGAGGAAGGGAGAGAGAGAGAGAGAGAGAGAGAGAGAGAGAGAGAGAGAGAGAGAGAGAGAGAGAAACATTGACGTGAAAGAGAAACATCAATTGGTTGCCTCCACGTGCACACTGCAACCTAGGTATGTGCCCTGACTGGGAATCAAACCCACAACCTTTGGTGTATGAGGTGTTGCTCCAACCAACAGAGCCACCTGGCCAGGGTGATGAGCCCAGTCTTTCCCACTGCCTTACTGAGTCCATCACTGGGTTTACAATGATGCTAGTGTCCCTCTCATCAACTCATTCTTTATAGTCTTCGTGTAGCCTCTGGGCATGCCCATGGAACTTGTGGCTCTTTTGGTCTGTCGTAGTCTATCCATTTCCCTGAGAATTCTATACCTTCATCCATGGTTAACTTCCGTGACAACTGAACCTTGGCTTAGCGTGGGCCATAGCTTTTCCCATGTGTTTAGGGACCATCCTAAGGGAGAGCTTTCGTCACCTGGGGTCCTATGCTAGGGGGTTAATTCCTGTAACACGGGAGAGCACTTCAAAATCAATGAACTCTCCAGATTCCAAGCTTATGTTCTTGATCTTAAGTTCCCTTAATCAAACTTTCCCAGAATCCGGCTCTGTGCCTATCTCCCTCCCTGGCTCCTGCAGATACATGCTTGCTGGTCTTACAGCTCTTTGGGAGTGTAGTGTCTTTCCTTCCTTACCCGGCTGAGCGTGCTACCTGGCTGAAACCAGACAAGCAGTGGGCCTGGGCTTCCAGTCACTACTTGAGCCAATTAAGCAGAGATA
Organism: Vespertilio murinus; assembly: GCA_963924515.1. NCBI lineage: Eukaryota > Metazoa > Chordata > Mammalia > Chiroptera > Vespertilionidae > Vespertilio > Vespertilio murinus. The sequence goes on along the minus strand of OZ004715.1, from coordinate 32,671,638 downwards.
GGTTTAATCACCTGTGAGCATTTATTCCAACACTGCCAGCAGTATGGGACACCAGCAGGTCATCCACAAAAATCTTCTCTCCAGCCCTCCTCCTACCCCCCATAAGCCAGCTGCTTGTTTTCGGTAGGACAAAGATTACATGGGGAAGCAGGAATCACAGGCATGGGGAAGTAGACGGGTGGTCTGGGGGGTTGGAGGGACCTGGGTTGGGATTCCATTGTTTGGGCCAAACGATTGTTAATCTTTTCATGATAGTAGGCAGTTCTTGAATGGGGATGGACTGCATTCCAAGGTTAACTCCCAGGTCCAAGGATGACTCCCTGGGGGCAAGGTTGACTCCCAGGTCAAGGGGGTGTACAACTACCAGCCAGCTTAGAATGTGCTTTCTTTAATCAGAACAAAACAATCACGGTTGACAGAGCATGGTTAATATTTATTATTTTATTTCCTATCATTAACAGCTAGTTCCCAATATTCTATTTTTGCCCCTAACATAGCTCTAGGCCTGCTGACCAGGAGAGGAGCTGGTGGCAGCTCCTACGTGGGGGTACTATTTTTCTTATTGAGGAGAGGGACCAGACTCTCCCTCGGAGCCTCCAGAAGGAACCAACCCCGCTGACACTTTGATTTTGGACTTCTGGCCTTCAGAAATGTGAAAGAATGTATTTCTGGTGTTTTAAGCTGCCAAGTTTTTGGTACTTCGTTACAGCACCCCTAAGAAACTGTTAGTTCACCTAGTCCCATGGTCCCATAGCTACTTCTTGCTGATACTTCTCAAGCACCTGATACACCACATCAGCTTGTGCTTCCCTTCCACCAGGACATGCCACCCCCGTTCACCACAGGTGGATGTTTTAACAACGGGACCATCATCACCTTGGGCTGAGTGTACCATTAGTGATGAGGTCTTCATCGGTGAACGAACCAGCTCCAAACCCTCATCTGTTGCCTGCTTTCTCAGACTCCTCCTGATACTGTCACAAATAGGGTTCTCTGTAAGCAGTTGCTGAGGTGGGGTTTGGAGTGCAGGAAACGTACAAGGCATCATTCTCTGGGGAAGGGAGAGAGGAAGATGAACTGGGCAGAGGGAGAAGTTGAACTGTGATGCAGATGTGACAAAGCCTAGGCCAGACCCTAGAGAGCCATGATGCAGTGGGCTAAGATGGCGGGCCCTCAGGTTCCTGTTGGGATAGTCGTCGGATGAGGACATGCCCTGATGCCCACCTTCAGGAGCTGATAGCTGGGCCTTCCTGGAAGAGAGGCATCTGGGCAACTCATGTTTGTGCTCACTGCTTCAGCACAAAGGAGAAAGAAAGGATTATCCTCATTGACAGGATGAGAAAACAGGTTGAAAAAGGCTAGTTAATCAGCCTTCTGTTAGTAACTAGCAAAATCAAACTATGATTCTTCGAGAAAGAAGGAAATTATGATTCAGAGTGGCTATGGCAGGCACGTTATGAAATTTTACATGTATTTTCTTGTTGGTTCCTCATAAAAATCTTGAGAGGCATTCATTACTTTCTCTAATTTTATTTTATTTTTTATAATATATTTTTATTGATTTAAGAGAGGAAGGGAGAGGAAGAGAGAGAAACATCAATGATGACAGAGAATCACCAATGGGCTGCCTCCTGCATGCTTCCTACTGGGTATCTAGCCCGAAACCTGGGCATGTGCCCTGACCTGGAATTGAACCTGGGACCCTTCAGTCTGCAGGTCAACGATCTATCCACTGAGCCAAACCAGCTAGGGCTCTCTAATTTTGGAGAGAAGGAAAGCCCAGAGGAATTGTATTTTGCCCAAGGTCAATAGTGTTGGTAAGAAATGGAAATAGGGGGGAAAAAATGAAAAAGAATCCCAAGTCAAATTTAAAGAGAATATCCTTTTATTAACTTTTGGTCGAGAATATGTTTGTATATTTTCAGAAAACAACTCCGAGACCATCTGGAATCCGGTAACAGAGAGGCATAGACAGAAGTGCTCCAGCCATGAAGACAGAAGAGAAATAATTCAGAGATGGAAGATGCTGACATCGCCTCACCATACCAACAGACAGCAGCTGCGTGTTGCTGAAGGATGCCCAGGACCAAACCAGAGACGGTCGAACCTGCATCACCACCATCTGTCCACCAACCAGATCTGAAATATCATGGCTGACATGTACACGTAAGGAACTATTTACATTGAAATTGGGACTCAAAAGAACTGTTGGCCCAGAAAGGAACTCACTACAGACTGACTCATTTGCCTCTCAGCATAACCATTAAGGCTTGTTGTAGTTTAGGTTCTTATAAGGGTACTTTTTGGATCACATAATCTCACACATCTAGAGGAAATAATGAACAGCATGGACTGGTGAACAAAAATAGACCCAGAGAAAGAGAAGCAGCAATCAGACTCTCGAGCCTCAGAGAGAAGGTGGGGGAGTGTGGGGGTGGAGGCAAGAGATCAACCAGAGGACTTGTGTGCATGCACATGGGCCTAGCCAGTGGCCATGGACAGCGGGGGTGGGGGTAGGGTGGGAGCATGTGTGTGTGTGAGTGTGGAGGTTTGGAATGGGAATGGGGGGATAAGGACAATTATGTGATACCATAATCAATAAAAAAATTTTTAATTAAAAAAAAGAAATGGAAATAGCCAGAATTTGAACATATGTCTGTGTGACTCTATAATCCTTTAAAAAGCCAACAGGGAACATTAATTCATGTGACTTATAGTAAAAAATCCAGAGAGGGGCACACCATAATTAGCTAGAACTCAACTATTATCTAGTGAAAGGCAGCGTGTGTTTCGAGTCTATACTTAGAACAAGATTGCAGGCAAAATCTGAATCAGAGACATCATCTGGCAGTTTTTCAGGAGGCTCCTCATTGGAAGGTTTGGTTCCTTCTTGGATGATGGGGAATGGGATGAGGGCTTAGTCACATGAGACAGAAAAACAAGACAGGCTCATTAGAAAAGGCTCGAATAAAAGGGGGCTGACAGTGTGCTATAATAGAGAAACCTGATGTTGGAGCCAGAAAGCCTTGGATTAAAAAAAAAATTTTTTTTTCCTGATTACAAAAGTAACGTGTGCCCTGGATGGTGTAGCTCAGGTGGTTGAGCGTTGTCCTGGGCACCAAGGAGTCCCAGTTTGATTCTGGCCAGGCAGGGCACATGCCGGCTTCCCGGCTTGACACCCCCCTCCCCCATCTCCAGTGGGGGCAGCTGGTTGATATCTCACTCTCGTGGGTATCTCTCTCCTTTCCTTTCTCTCTCACTCAAAATCAACAATAACGTATTTAAAAAAATAATTTGTGTTTATTACACAAGAATAAAATTTTTTGTTGTTGTTAATCCTCACCCAAGGGCATTTTTTCCCATTGATTTTCAGAGAGGGTAAAAGGGAGCGGGAGAGGAAGAGAGAGAGAGAAAGAGAGAGAGAATTCGATGTGAGAATGTGAGAGAGACACATTGATTGGTTGCTTCCCGAACACATTCCAGCCAGGCCAGGGACTGATCCTGCAACCCTCGACCGGGAATTGAACCTATGACCTTTCAGTGGGCAGACTGACACTCTAACTGCTGAGCAACACCGGCCAGGGCTATAATTATGTCCTTTTTTACCGATATGAAATATAATGTACAGATTGTTTTCTTTAAAAATAGCAACTTATTTTTCTGATTAAAAAACAACACATGTTCTCGGAGATATGTGGGAAATATAGAAAGTCAAAAAAATGAGATTTAAAAATTTTTATTGTTTACTGATTTTTTTTAGAGCAAGAGAAAGAAGAACGGGAGAAAGAGAAACATTGATTTATTTTTTTTCACTTATTTATGCATTCATTGTTTGGTTCTTTTAAAAAAATATATTTTTATTGATTTCAGAGAGGAAGGAAGAGGGAGAGAGAGATAGAAACATCAATAAAGAGAGAGAATCATTGACCAGCTGCCTCCTGCATGCCCCTCTCTGGGGATTGAAGCATGTGTCCTTCACCACAATCGAACCCAGGACCCTTCAGTCTGCAGGCTAACGCTCTATCCACTGAGCCAAACCTTCTAGGGCTCATTGTTTGCTTCTTTCCTGTTCTCTGACCTGGGATTGGACTATCAACTTTGGCATTATTGTGATGACGCTCTAACCTCTGCCTGAACTGAGTTATCTTTCATGTTACTTTTCATACTATTGACTATTTTGTTTTTTAAAGCATTAATGATAAAATTTTTAGCATTAATGCTAAATTGGAAGAGGGAACTGGAGTTCAGAAGGTGAAAATAACAGGTTCAAGGTCACGCTCTGAATAATGGAAGAGCCCATACACTATGAAGATTCTTTAAGTAAAAGCCAGGATGCTTTTAAATCCTAGGTATCTCCTACCCCTTAGGGCAGTGATAACATCTCCTGTGTGTGCTGACCCTGTACTATAACACACTCCCACCCAGTCTTCACTCATCAAAGGAGGGTGCAAGCCACGCTTGGCAATTTGACCTGGACCCGTTAGCAGTGACAAGAGCTTGCCTGGAGCTGTAGAAGTAAATCACTTACTAGCTCCTTGGGCAAGGGACAACCCCTAAGTTTCTACAACTATAAAATGTGGATAAGACTATGTGCCTCATAGGATTGTTGTGAGGACCAAAGGAAATAACATCTGAAAAATAGAATTTTTGACACCTGGGGAAGGAGTGGTAGACTTAGAAAAATCTGCATCTCATTGACTCATTTTCCTGGCTATGCAACCTGATATTTCTAATCTGAGTTTCTTTGTGGGGTTGGAAGGATTAAATAAGAAGCTTTAAGTGAAAGTGCTTGCCACAGTACCAGTAGATCCTTAACAAAGTGAATATCCTGGTCCTTCTTCCCTTTTAATCCCTAAATGATCAGTAGATGATGCATGGATGGCTGGCTGGCTGGCTGAATAACATGGTCCTCTGCCTATTCTGCAAGTTTCCCCCTGCACTGTGCCTTTTTTTTTTTTTTTTTTTTTTTTTTTTACATATTTTTTAGCACTCACAGAAAACCCCTGGGAGATAGAGATGATTTTCACTGGTTTACAGATCAGGAAACCCAGAAACCAAGGCTCAGTGAGGTTGAGCAATTTGTCCAGGATTTATCTGCTGGGAAGTAGCAACACAAATTTCAAACCAGAGTCTGTTTTAGTTTGGGAAAAGGGAGGGGGAGAAGGGTAAAAGGAGGACAATCAAAAGTGTGTGTGTGTGTGTTGGGGAGGGGAAAGATGTTCTCAGTGGATTTCCAGAAGTAGAAAATGAATAGAAACTAACAGAACTAAAGATATCATACATTACCTTCTGCATTCTCACATTTACATTGTTGTTAATGATTTCTGCATAACAACTTCTTAAATAAAAAGACTTTAAAGTATACTTTACATACAGTAAAATTCGCCCTTTCTAGGGTACAGTTCTGCAAGTTTTGACAAATGTATACAGTTGTTCACCACGACTACAATCAAGATAAAGAACAGTCCTATTCCTCCTTCGCTCCTCTCCCCCAAATTTGTCAACCCTTCAACTCCTGGCAACTACGAATCTGTTTATAGATTTTATAGTTTTGCCTTTGTAAGAATGTCAGCTAGCTCTGGTTGGAATGTGTAGCTCAGGTTGATTAGAGCGGTGTCCTGATACACTGCTGGTCCCATCTCTGGTCAGGGCACATACAAGAATCAGCCAATGAATGCATAGATAAGTGGGACAACAAAAAAATTGATTTTTCTCTCTCTTTCTCTCAAAATAAATGAAAATTTGGGAAGTGGAAAGAATGTCATATAAAGGAAATTATGTGATATTTGGCCTGTTGAGTTTGACTTCTGTCACTTGGCATATCTATATAGTTTATCTTCAAATGTTTCCTAGGCCCAGTCCCTTGGATATAATTCTCATAAGCTCTTTACTTCTTTAGGATTCAGGGGAGAAAGCTCTGTAATTTTCCGAAGGCAATTTCTCCTCAAACAATGGGGAAGAAAGGGATGTGTGGGCGGAAAATAAGGAAGATTTCAGTTGTTTTCTCTTCAAACCTTCTCTGCCCTAGGAAACACAGCAGAGGGGCTGATTATCTTTTCACCGTGTCAGAAATGAAAACCCACATAATCCTACCTCATCAATCATTCCTGATCAAGCCTCTCTAGTAAAGAAACTCCTAGGAATTAGGGCAGCAACAAAAGAGAAATAAATCTTGATTTTAACCAATATAAAGAGTAACTCCTATAAAAAAAAGTACTTACTTGGAAACCAAGTGATGTGGTGAATTGGTTACAGGTAAGCAGGGCATACGGAAGATGAAAAAAATAATGAGGGTTGTGGACTTTCATTGGCCAGCAGTCATGGAGACCCCAGAGCAAGTTTTGTATTCATCTATCCATTCATCCAACCGATCATCACTCATTTATCCACCCATTTTTCAACAGTTATTTTCTGAGCACATGTGTCATATGCGAATGAACAAGGTAAGTCCTCCTGCTCCTCAAGGGGGTTACAGGTAGGCCTCCAGATACAGCTGTGTAAGGTGTAAGGTGTACACTGCAAAACTTCAGGGGTCTTTCTTTATATCATTGCCTCTTGTGAGCTGTGCAATGTATGACCCATGCATCTATGCCACCGTCTACAGAGGAAGCAAACAAGTAAGCAAGCAAGCAATTATGGTACAGTACTTAAGTAAGAAGGGAGACTGTGGAAGCAAAGAAGAGGAGCAATTAATCAAATCATTGGCTTCCTGGAGGAAATGACATTTAAACTGAGCCCTATGGATAAATGGGAGTTTGCCAGGCAAATACGTGGTAGGAAAGAGTTTCAAGCAGCTTTTGGAAAATAGCTTTTGAAAATGCCCAGAGACAAGAGAAAGCTTGGTATATTCAGGGATTTGCAAGCAGTTTATGTGGTTTGAATGATAAGGAGGGAGGGATGGTCCAGGAATATGACAGATGAGGTTGAGGTATCTGTAGAGACCACATCACAGAGGGTCTTAGACCAGGCTAAGGAGCACACGCTTTTCCCTGAGCCCAGTGAGGACCAGCTGAAGGAGGGATGTGACACGGCCAGAGATGCTCTTGGAATGATCACTCTGGCTGCTGGATGGAAGGTGGTTTGGAAGAGGAGTAGTCAGGAAGCTTGGAGTTTAGTTAGGAGGCGGGGGCAGTAATCCAGGTGCAAGTTGAGAGGGCCTAGAGTAAGATCCGGGTAGTGGGTGTGGAAAGAAGGGATTGAGATAAAATATGTTAGGTTGTAAACTGTCAGAATTTGATAACTGGTTAGGTGCCAGAGACGACAAAGAGGCTAGGATGGAAGGGTGATCCCTCAGACTGCTGGCTTGACCCTTGGAGCCACTTACTGAGCTGAATGAGGGAGGGGAGGTTTGTGAATATGGTGATGAGCTCCATTTGGGATATGTTGAGTTTGAGGTTCCTGTGGGATCCACAAGCAGAGATGAAGGTGACATCTATAGCTCTGATGATCAGGAGGGTGACATGGGGACCCTGGAAATGTGAGAGGAAAAGAAGTCCTGGACAAGAACTCCAGAAAATGCCAACATGTATGGGACGGTCTGAGGTCAAGGAGAAGGGACAGACGGACACCATTTTTTTCTTCTCTGTTCTGCTTTCTGCTTGCCAAGTTTGGCTCTGGCCAAAGTAGAGTGGAGTCAGAATGATCTCTGAGCTCTTAAAATATTCATCACTGCATTCCCAACAATTGGCAGGGAGCCTGGCAACTCATTGGATGTTGGTTGAAAACAAAACAAAACGATTGAATGTACAAATTAAAAAGTATGACTATAAAGCACTGAGACTTTTAAAACAATATGCCAGTCTTTATACATCCCCAAAACATGTTCCCTGCAAAGCAGTTGCCTTACTGACTATTATTTTCATGTAGAAAAAGGTCTTTTAAAGTATACAAGCACAGACAAATACCATATGGGAAAAGATCTATCTATCTGACTACATAAAAATAAAAAACCATCTAAAATAATTAAAGATTGAAAGGCAAATAACAAACTAAGAAAAGCAAAGTACATCCTATGCAAAGGGTTGACTTCTTTAGCATATGAGCAATCCTTTGAAAAACAAGATAAATACTTCAATATAAAAATAAGCCAAAGTGATGAATAGAACAAAAGAACAAATGCAAATAACAAATAAATCTATAAAAAGTTACATATTATTAACAATCAAAACATTCACCTTAGAATACAATCATATTTTTTACTTACCTACTTGGCAATGAATTTTGAATGTTTAAAAATATGCATGTTTTTAGTCCAGAAATTCTACTTCTAGAAATTTATATCAAAGAAATAATCAGGGATGTGCAAAATATTTACAAGTGCAAGAATACTAATTGCATCATAATTTGAATAGCAACCAAGTTTTTTTTTTTTAAACAGGGAATTACAAATAATTTGATTTTGGTCTTTCCTATTTTCTACTTTCTACAGTAAAGATAAATGGCATTTGCAAAATCAGAAAACAAATAAGTGCTGATTTTTTTTTTGTAAAGGGGAAAAAATGTCACCTTGACTACAAATATTGAGGCCTACCACGATTCAAAATCTTCCAGGGCTCCTCTTTTTCAGAATTAAGAGCTAATTTCTGAGACATGTAGAAAATTGATCTTGCTACTCTATAGTCATGATTTCATTTAGATCAAGTGCCTCTGTGATTCAATTCCATTGCCCACCTTATTCATCTGCCTCTATACCAAATGACATTAGGGTCTTGTGAAAAATTACTTTCACAAAGTATGAAAATTTCCCCTTCACTGAAGCAGTTCAAAGGACTGTTATTTAAATTTTAGGAATATATATATATATATATATATATATATATATATATATATATATAATGCTTATCATGGTGCTTGGCATATGGAGTTCAATAAATAGTAGCAATTGTTATTCTCATTTTCTTATTTGGTTTTATTTATTTCTGTAGTTATCTAGGAGGCCAGATTGCTGAGGCCAGATGGGTGAATTATCTAGCCAATGCTTTTGATAAAATACTGACTCATTCCATCAGTATTTTTGGGTGGATGCTCTGTAGCCTCCTACCTTAAAATGTCAAGATTCCAGGATCCAGAGAAGCAAATGTATAATATCTACTTAACTGTCTTACCAGCACCCATTGACTGCAGGAGTGGACACTGTAATTCCTCAACACACATCCAATAAATGGTCTTTAAAGTAATAGGCTGCTTGGGGCTGAGCCTTGGTCTACTCTCCACTGCCATCTGGGGGTGGGGAGGGGAAAATGCTGCCTCTTCTGCCTGGTAATACCCTTTGGAGAAGACCATGGATTACATAATGTCACCTTTAGAGGGAGCTCAAGTTTGTCTTCCTCAACTCCACAGCTGAGTCTGGATGGAGATGAGAGATCAATTGAATCCAAGCTTTATCACTTACAGCTGCATGACCTAGCAGTCACTTTCTCTGAGTTTCATCCTCTGTTAAAATGAGCATGTACTAATGGTTATTTCATCGGGGTGTTATATGATGAATTGAGACAGGAAAAAATAATCACTTAACTAAGGTCTGATAACCCTGCAGGTGCTGCACAGATGGCAACTCCAGCAAAAGCTTCAAAGCACATGATTAGGCCATACTTGGGGTGGTGGTGGTGTAAAAAAATCATAAATAGAACTGGTTGGGGTGGGAAACTCTCTGGGTCTTTTCCTCCCTTGAAATTTCATGGTTGTAGTTATCTCTCTTGCCTTAAAAAAACCCAATGCTGCCGAAATCGGTTTGGCTCAGTGGTAGAGCGTCGGTCTGCAGACTGAAAGGTCCCAGGTTCGATTCCGGTCAAGGGCATGTACCTTGGTTGCGGGCACATCCCCGGTAGGGGGTGTGCAGGAGGCAGCTGGTCGATGTTTCTCTCTCATCGACATTTCTAGCTCTCTTTCCCTCTCCCTTCCTCTCTGTAAAATATCAATAAAATATATTTAAAAAAAAATAAAAAACCCAATGCTAGGGTTGCCTCCCCATCAGGCAGGTTTTGGCTCCTAGGAAAACCTATCCATGTTGGAGAGAGTGAGAGAGAGGGGGGAGTGGAAGGTTCCAGAGAGCAGCTCTATACAGAGTCAGAAAAGACAGGATCAGAGTGTGGGGCTGGGAAAAGTGAACCGGAAAGAGCAAATGGTTTTTGTTTTGAATTCTCAGTCGGATTTGCGAGCGGATGCTTGTGCTGAAAAGGAATCTGGGGATGCATTCAAGAATGAGTGCTGTTGAGAAATTTACAACAACTAAGATCTGGAAACAACCCAAGTGCCCATCAGTAGATGAGTGGATTAAAAAGCTGTGGTAACTTTCACCATGGAATACTATGCTGCAGTAAAAAAGAAGACTATCTTACCCTTTGAGACAGCAGGCAGGGACCTGTAGAGTATTGTGCTAAGTGAAATAAGCCAATTAGAGGAAAAACCAGTATCATATGATCTCACTCATATGTGGAATCTAGAGGACAAAATAAACTGATGAACAAAATAGATCCAGAGGCATAGAAGCATGGAACTGACTGACGAATCTCAGAGGGAAGGCAGGGGTGGTTGGTTTGGGTGGAAAGATATTAACAAATGAACTTGCATGCATAATCTATGAACACAGACAATAGCGTGGTAAAGACCTGGAGTGGGGGGGCAGGTTAACATTAGGATTAGGGTCAATGGAGAGAAAAAAGGAGACATCTGTAATACTTTCAACTATAAAGATAAATTTAAAAAAATGAGTGCTATACAGAAGTTGTATTATAAAGTTGTACACCTGAAATTTATATAATGCTATATACCTAGTAACCAATATTATCCCAATACACTTAATTAAATAAAAAAATAAATAAAATAAAATTTAAAAAAAGAATGAGTGTTGTGATCAATTAGCAATGTCTACTGTGGTTGTGGGATAGGGAACTGGTGACATATAAGTTATGTATTTACCCCTGTGGTCTGGCAAAGTACTGTTCAGTTGTGTCACATGGACCAGCACTGGTCTGTAAGCTGTCTGAAACGATCTGCAACAAAGTAAGAATTGAAATAGAAACTGAGGGTGTTTAGAAATTTGTATAGCAATTTGACAGATCTATCAAATCTAATTTAATCTATTGAATTTATTGACTCTATTGAATCAAATAAAAACATTCAAGGCATTCATTTTGCAGGCCTTTTTTCCCCCTTACTTTTTCTAGTAATTCAATTTTATTGTATTTTATAAAATTAGCAGTCCATGACAGATTGGGAAAAAATAAATAGTACTTCATCAAAGAGATTTAAGAAGCATTGGCTGAGAGCTTCAGGCAAGAGGGCAAAAGGGGCCCTTTCTGCTCCTCAATGGACCACCAAGCTTATTAGGATACAACAAAGTAACAAGAACTAAGGTTATTGCTTACATTTTTGCAAATCTCTCTCAGCGAACCGGCAGTGGTGGTGACTGGTGGAGAGTTCAGAAGTTTGAGAGCCTGGCTGCCTTTGCCTCAGGGACTGGTCAATAAAATGAACGCTCCAGTTTGGTGTCTTGCCTTTTGTCCTCCCAAAGGTTGATTGCTTTTGGGGAAATTGAGGCAGCTCAGCCAAAAACACAAGGTAAGTTCTCACCGCTCTTCTGAGGTGGAATTGTTGGCATGTATATAGCCTCCCATGGAAATGATGGTAAGAGAATGCCCGCATGTGGGTGTGTTTATAAGCCTCCTGTATGACGGAACCAAGATGCACATTGAGTGACTGACACAGGTGGCAGGTGTGGTGGACTGCCTGCTACCTCCGTTCTGAATCCTTAGAGATAAGGGTACATTTCCTTCCCCCAGTCAACTTAGCTATAGATTTGGGCTATCTGATTTCTATAGCACGGGGAGCATTATTGGCAACGGCAATTTCCAGTAAATCTTTATATTGAAGTAATAAAATAAGAAGCCGATGGTAAGGGAAAGCAGAGGAAAGCTGAAGGCTTAGCAGAAAACTGTAATCATGCGGGCAGACAATGCACAGGAAGGATGGTGAAGGGAATGACAGCCCTGTCCCTCACCTGGGAGCTTGTTCGGCTCCACCAAGAAGCAAGAACACCTTCTTCTAGCCGAGGCTTTGACAGTGGCTCCAGATGCCCCGTTCTCCGGGAGTGTGGGACCAGTATTGGTAGAGACCGCAGGACATAGTGATCCAGAGCCTGGGACATGGAGTGAGACAAATTATGTCCAAATTACTGACCCACTGTTGTGCCATCTTGGGGAAGTTACCTTACTTCTGTGACTCAGAGTTTCCTCACTTTTAACGTGGGGGTAATAGTAGGATCTCCTTCTAGGGTACTCAGAATATAAGAAGACAGATACCGAGGGATAAATACTGAAGGCCCACGGGGGCATTTCCTTAGCAGGTGGGCTCTGAAAAGGGTTGGGCTGGGTTGAACATGAGAGGCCATCTGGTCCCAACTCTTTTATGTTTTCAGTGGGGAACGCCAAAGCCCAGAGAGAAAGAGAGGAGTGAAATTACCTAAGATTAATTAGCCAATCAGCTTTGGGCCCAGCCCTAGGGGTCTTGACTTGCTGGCTAGCTTTAAAAAAAAAATCCAGATGGAACATCCAAGATGGCAGCCTAGGCAGTCTCCTAAGCTGCCGCCTCATCAACAATTTAATTAAAAAAACAACTAAAATCAAAAAGGACTTCACCAAAACCTCAGGAAAGCTGGCGGAGTGGAATAGCTACAACTAGAAAGAAAGAGAGAGGCTCACAGATCGGACTGGGAGCCGAAGAGCTCTGAGGTAGGAGACGCTCGCGCACGCGGCCGCCGAATACCTGCCTGGCGGTGGGAGGGGAGGAATCCCCGATTGCACGGAACCCTTTCGGACTGTACTGAACCCCAGCCCCGGCTGAAATCCCGTGGTCCCAGGCTCATACGGGTGGAGTCTGGACTGCAGAGAAAGGCACCCAGAGACTCAGACACTGGGAGACCGGGGACCGGGAGCCGCAGTCGCAGTCTGCAGGGTCTACAGCCTCGCGCGCGTGAGCTAGTACGCGCTGAGGTCTGACTGCCGCCTCTCCTTAGCGGAAGGAGCCAGAAGCTCCAGGTCTGACTGCGGAGGCTGCCGCTGCCTCTATGTACAAGATGGCGGCCTCTCTGTAGCGGAAGGAGTCAGAAGCTCTAGACTACAGAGACCAGCCCAAGTCCGGGTGAGCCCCTGCGGCACTCACGCTCTTGCTTGGGGAAACTGGGACAGTCAGGCGGAAACTCAGGCGAGCGCACAAGGGCAGGGCAGAAGCCAAGACTGTCAGTTCAGCCCTGAGACTCCGCCCCATCCAAGCTGAGCAGAGGTTTCTGCAGTTTTTCAAGTCTGATCCTATAAGACTGTCTCCAATACAGAAGTTATCCCAGAGTAGACACAGCTGATACCCACATCCAATTGGCCTCAAGGTCAATTCACAACAATAGAGACTTAGCTACAACAAAGCTGTGCACGCAGTCCACAAAGGGGATCACCAAGAGTGTCTACCTCAGGTAACTGAGGAGGCTGACCCACTGTGCTATATAGGACACCAAACACACAAAGCCATCCTACCAACTCTGAAAAATAGTGATAATGCTGAGACAAGGAAATAGATCTCAAACAAAAGAGATGGAGGATATAGAATTCAGAACTACGGTTCTAAGGTTATGCAACAATATCCTAGAAAAGCTCGATAAACTTCATGAGACCCAACTAAAAAGTATAGATAAACTGACTAAATTGGAAAATATTATGCAGAGATCCAACAGCAGAATGGAAGAACACAAGAATCAGGTCAAAGAGCCAAAAGACACTCCACTGGAGAAGGAAGAAGAAAAGAGGATCCAGAAAGTTGAAGATAGTGTAAGGAGCCTCTGGGACAACTGCAAGCGCACCAACATCAGAATTATGGGGGTGCCAGAAGAAGAGGGAGTGCAAAATACTGAAAACATATTTGAAGAAATAATATCAGAAAACTTCCCTCACCTGGTGAAAGAAATAGACTTACAAGTACAGGAAGCCTACAGAACCCCAAACAAGAGGAATCCAAAGAAAAATTCTTCTCGACACATCATCATCAATATGCCAAGGGTAAAAGACAAAAAGAGGATCTTACAAGCAGCAAGAGAAAAGCAGTTGGTTACCTATAAGGGAGCACCCATACGACTATCAGCTGATTTCTCAACAGAAACCATGCAGGCCAGAAGGGAGTGGCAAGAAATATTCAAAGTGATGAATAGGGAGAACCTACAACCAAGATTACTGTATCCAGCAAAGTTATCATTCAGAATTGAAGGGCAGATAAAGAGCTTCACAGATAAGAAAAAGCTAAAGGAGTTCATCACCACCAAACCAGTATTATATGAAATGCTGAAAGGTGTTACTTAAGAAGAGGAAGAAGGTCAAGTGAATTAAAAATCTCAGGAATAGAATAAACTGGTGAATATAATAGAATTAGGGGCAAAGAAAGGGAGTGGATAGATAATTATCAGGGTGAAGGGGTGTGGGGTGCAGAAAGAGACTGGATTAAAATTGTATAACCTATGGATGAGGACAATAGTGGGGGGAGGGGGTAAGGGCAGAGGGTGGGGTGGGAATCAGGTGGAAGGGAGCTATGGGGGAGAAAAAGGAGAAACAATTGTAATAATCTGAGCAATAAAGATTAAAAAAAAAAAATCCATACTGCTTTGTCATCCAAGTTCAAAAGTGCTCTGAAGCCAAAATGGATTCCTAGTTTGTAGCTTACCAGGATCCCAGCTTAAGCCTGGTCAGAATCCTGGCTCACCGGAACACCAGTCTCCTGGGAAAGAATTCATTCTAAGGAGTGGCTCACTAGCAAATTCTGGTCCTTTGAGGGGACCGTGCCCACAGTGTTGTGGTTCTCACAGGCGCTGGCTCAGCCCCAGACACCTGTGTCCTTGCAAAGGAAAGGATTGCAAATGATATACTTGACTAAAAATTCTAGGATGTTTTGAGCATGAGCAGCACTACTGAGTGACAATTCTCACAGGTTTGCACAGAGGGAAGCGAGAAGCATTCACTCCGCTTGGGAGCTACGTCGCAGGACAACTTGACCATCTGGAGCTTCAGCTGTGGCAGATGTTGTTAACCAGAGGAGACCCAGGGCCACCCAGTGGGTGCAAGAGAGAGCCTTCCATGGTGGAGGTAAGTCTATCTGAGATGTAGACACTGCGAGTTGCCTACCCAAAGAGCAGTCCCTCTTCTTGGCTGACTGAACTACCGCTTGGTTCAGACACAATGCGTCTGTCCCAGATGTGTTCTAAGTCAATTACCATGACGATTCCATGCCCCACTTTCCCAGGCTTCCTTGAAGTTAGTTAGGCATGGACAATGCACTCTAAGGGGCATATGCTCCGGGGACTTCTGGGAAAATAGTTAGGGTATAGACATGAGGGCCCTGGCCCCTTTCCTTCCCGCCTTGAGTGTGGACTTGACAACTTGAGCAGCAGCAATCATTTATTTAGAAACTGTTAGGTGACTCAGGCAAAACAAAACAAAACACCCTCCTCTTGGTTTATGCTACAAATGTCCAGCTTTTTGTTCTTTGGGGCAGAAAAGAGAGAGGAGTGAAATTACCTAAGCATTCCTGACTCAATAAATGAACATAAGTAAAGATTACATGCTGGGGAGGTCCCAGGAAGGTTAGACTTGGGAGGGAAGTGAATTTTACAGATAGCTCTGGTGTTTTGCATAGCAATTTGAATTCTATCTAGTATAGTACTTCAGAAATGCACTCCAAAGCAAGAAAGATTGATAAGAGGCATAGTTATTGGGAAGGAGGCAACAAATATGTCACCATTTGTAGATAATATGATTGTGTATGTAGAAAAACTCCAACAAATATACTAAAAAACAATTAAATTAAGTGAATTTACTAAGGTCATTGGATGCAAGGTCAGTGTACAGAATCGTGTTATTTATAAATATTGACAACAGACAAACTGAAAATGTAATGTTTTAAATTGATTTCAGCTAGGAAGGAAGAGATGGAAACATCAATGATGAAAGAGAATCATTGATCTGCTCCCTCCTGCAAGGGATGGAGCCCATAACCTGAGCAAGTGCCCTGACGGGGAATTGAACTGTGACTTCCTGGTTCATAGGTTGATGCTCAACCACTAAACCACACTGGCCAGGCTGAAAATATAATTAAAAATATATATTTATAATAGCATAAAATACATCAAATACCTAGGGATATATTGAATGAACAATGTATAAGACCCAAGAAGACAACTTAAAAAACATTATTGAGAGAAATTAAAGGGGATACAAAAAATAGTGGGACATTTCATTTGAAAGACTCACTATTATAAAAATGACATTTTGCACAAAATTTGCTCACAATTTTAATGTAATCCTAATGTTTAAAAATCCCAACAGGTATTTTGGTGGAGATTGACAAGCTTTGGAAAGAGTTAAGAAGAGCTAAAGCAATCCTGAAGAAAAACAAGGCTGTGTTAATTACTATAGCTTTGTTAGTATCAGATGTGAAGATATAATATAAAGCTATTAAATCAGTGTGATATTGGTTCAAGGATAGATCTACAAAATGTGATAGAAAGGCAACTGCATGAATGAATCACAAACATTATGAGGAATAAAAAAAAAAGCTAGACACAACAGGTTACATATTGTATGATTAGATGTACATAAAGTTAAAAACTGGACAAATATAATAGATCTTGGATAGTAGGAAATCGGGCTACTAGTTACACTGGGGAAGGGGTAGGGACTGGAACTGAGCAGAAGGGCCCTACCTAGCATGCTCTGTTTCTTGATCTGAGCATCGGTACTGAGTTATGTTTGCTTTGTGAAAATTCTTTGAGCTCTACACATATGACTTGTGCATTTTCCTGTATGCCTGTTCTCCTATAAAATGTTAACAACTAAAAAAATTTAAAAGTATGGGCTCTAGAATCAGACTGGTTGGGTTCAAATCCTAACTTGACCTACTATTGTCTGTGTCCTCAGACTAATGTTTGAGTCTCCATTTCTTGCATGTAAATTAGAGATGAAATTACTACCTGCTTCATAGAATGGTCGCAAGGAGCAAATGAGTTCATACGTATAAAACTTTTAAAGCTGTGTCTGGCAATTAATAAGCACTCTATCAAATCAGCTATTATTCTTATTATGCGACCAATTTGTGACCGAAGCCCGATGAGAAACAAAGGTTACACTTGATAGGTAGGGAAAGAACTGGGAAGAGATTAATGTCTAGGTTTTGTAGCCAAATGACTAAAAAAAAATCAAGATGGTCTCCCAAACCATTTCCTTGTATGCTTGCTCGCTAAAGAATTTCCAAACCAAGACGGACTGAGCCAACCAAAGAGCATGAAATCCACCGTGGAGTTCAGTTATTCTCTAGCTTGTTAGCTAGCTCTGAGCTTGACAAAAGAGGTTTCCTCATTAACTAGCAAATTTTAAAAAAAAGAGGCAATTTAAATTCTGTGCTTGCTAATTAGCTAGCTAAACGCCAAAAACTGAGGACGACTTCCAGCTTTTTGTTTACAGTTGCCTTTGCCAGCATATTCCTAGTTGTGTGTGGCTAAAGGGCAGGCTCAGAATTGGTGATATGATTCTAGGTCACTGCTGGCTGCAGAGACCTCACCTTGCAGTTCTCCTGGCTACCTGCCTTTAAGCCTCGTCTCTAATTATGGAAGGAAAGCTTTTGTCCTTCTGTTGAAAGGGTTTTCAGGCTTCAGAGATCAGCCCGGGAAGGCAGAGAATGCTATATACAGGGAGTCACCTTGATGGAGGGCATAGAACCGTGGACGCCTTGCGGTGGAGGGACAAAAAGGAGCTAGTAACAATCCCGCTCTTTAGAACAAAAGTCTGCCAGCTGGTTCAAACGTCACCTGCTCTCTCTCTCTCTTTTTTAAGATAGGAAATTAAATGACCACACCTGTAGTTGTTTCTGCATGAAGCCTTTGGAACACAGGGCTTGTCTTTCCAGATCCCCGGGGCAAATTAAAACAACGGAAAGCTCTGATGAAAAAAAACCAAAGACCAGCCGCTCAGAATAAAGTCACTTTCTCTGGCGCTCACACCCTTTAAAGCCGAGCAGATTCGTGTGTTTCTCCCTTTGAGACCCTGCAGCCATCTCAAAGCAGGTCCCTTTCCTCACTGGAGAGCAGGCACTTGGAGAGATGAATGCGGGTATGGAGGAACAGCTGGGCTCAGCAGGGATAATTATTACACTGCATAGTTGGAGGAAGAATATTTCTTTGTTTAAAGGCTGAAGTAGGCAGTGATCTATGAGGCTCAGCTACAGAGTTAGAAAGGAAAATAAAAAAAATAAAAAACGGATAAGAGCCAGGGTGGGGTTCAAACCCAGCGCTGCCACTTAATAGCTGTGTGACCTTGGGGCTTGTGAACTTGAAAACCCCTCACCTATTCAGAGGGGCCAAGGTCCTTACCTCACAGGGTGGTGGTGAGAATTAAATGAGATAATACATAAAGAGTACTTAGCTCAACCCAGCCGGTTTGGCTCAGTGGATAGAGCATTGGCCTGTGGACTGAAGGGTCCCAGGTTTGATTCTGGTCAAGAACACATTTCCAAAAGCCTCCTAATATTTAAATCAAAAAAGGGGGGATAGTATAAGAATATCATGCAAGGAAAAGTATCCTGTGAGTAAATTACATCCAGAAAATTTTTACTTTAGAAAATTAACTTTCATTTGTAATGCTAGCAGCAAGACGCCCATATAAAACATACATGGTGTCAAAACAAGCCAAAGGAAAATCATCTGGGCAAAAATGAAAAAGGATTGCAAGCCAAATTTATAGAAAGGATTCCTTTAGTACATTTTCCGAGAATATGTTTGTATATTTTCAGAAAACAACACAGAGACCATGTGGATTCCGGCAACAGGGAGGAATTGACAGGAGTGCCCCAGCCATGAAGACAGAAGAGAAGCAGTCCAGAGACGGAAGATGCTGACGATGCCTTGCCATACCAGCATCTTCAGCAGCTGTGGGTCACTGCAGGTTGCCCAGGACCAAACCAGAGCGGGTCGGATCTGCATTACCAGCATTTGTCCACCATCCAGAACTGAAATATCATGGCGGACATGCACACATAAGGAACTGTTTGACATAGAAACTGGGACTCCAAAGAACTGTTGGCCCAGAAAGAAACTCACTATAGACTGATTCATTTGCCTCTCCGCATAACCATTATGGCTTGTCTCCTTTTCGGTTCTTATAAGTGTATTTCTAGTATCACATGAGCTCACTCATTTAGGGGAAATGACGAACAACATAGACTGATGAACAAGAACAGCATCGACCAGACTGTCGGACCTCAGAAGGAAGGTAGGGGAGGGTGGGAATAAGGGAGAGAGATCATCCAAAGGACTTGTGTGCATGCATATGAACCTAACCAGTTGTCACAAACAACAGCAGGGTGGGGGCATGCGTGGGAAGGGGTTTGGGATGGGAATGGGAGGGATGAGGACAAATATGTTATACCTTAATCAATAAGGTAATTAAAAAAAAAAAAAAGAACACATGCCCTGGTTATGAGCTTAATCCCCAGTAGGGGGCGTGTAGGAGGCAGCCAATCAATGATTATCTCTCATCATTGATGGTTCTATCTGTCCTTCTCCCTCTTCCTTCCTTTCTGAAATCAATATATATATAAAAAGAGTACTTAGCTGGGAGTCTGGCACATGGCAGGCCCTCCCAGAATGATAGGTTTTATTTTTATTATTCGTATCAAATGGTGGCTCTCCTGGCTTCTGAAATTACAGCCAGTCTTCTTTGACATCCCTTCTCTGCTTTGAGTCTTCCAAATGAATTTTGTGGTCGGAATGTTTGTCTGTCTCCGGTGGTCTGGCATTCTGGTTAATCTGGCCATGAACATCTATCCTTTTGGAGACATTTCCCTGGAATAATTGGCAAGAAATTGAGTTAAGGGCTGTTACAGTTTTTTTTCCCCCCAAGGTTGTCCAACTGTATCTCTCTCACATCGGCCTGGCAGCCTGGCTTTCGTCTCCATCGTCACAAAGCTGTAAGCGTGGGTGTGAGGTGAGCTCAGGCCTCAGCAGCTGCTCATGCCATTTGGAAGGGTGCCAGTGAGAGAGGGAAATGGCACACACACCCACGTTTGCCTGCTTTTGTCTGCCCACAGCTGGGAGAATAAGAATAGGGAGCTCTCTCTCAGACCATACCCTGCTCAGACTGCCGATCTGGTCCACTCCATGCTTGCAAGTTCCAGATTTTGACCCCAATCTTACATTACTTTTGTTTGCCTTATTCCTAGGGTTCCCCTTCAAATAATGATTATGTTAATAATAATATTAGTTAGCATTTTATATACTCTTCTTACTAGATACTTGGCTATTGGGTCACATCCCGGTTTGGCCATTTATTAGTTCTATGAATCCCAACTATAGTTGAACCTTAAACAAGGTAGTGGTGGGGTTAGGGATGCTGACTGCCACCCAATTGAAAATCTGCATATAACCTTTTTTAAAAAATTTTTCTTTATTGATTATGGTGTCACATGATTGTCCTCACTCCCCCAATCCCATCCCAAACCCCTCCCCATATATGCCCACCCCCTGTTGTCCATGATCTCTGCTTAGGCTTATATGAATGCACACAAGTCCTTTGGTTGATATCTCCCCTTTGCCCCTCCCCTCCCCTATTGTGTGTAACTTTTGACTTCCCGGAAACCTAACTACAATCAGTATCTGCAGGGGATTGGTTCCAGGACCCGCAGGGGATACCAAAATCTGTGGATGCTCAAGTCTCTTATATACTAGTAAGATGATGAAGAACAATGCATACAGTTGAACCCCCTCTGCATCCACAGACTCACAATCACAGATGGAAAATACTGTTTTTGATCCATAGTTGGTTGAATCCATAGATGGAAACTTTAGGATATGGAGGACTGACTATATATTTGTTGAAAAAAATCCAAGTATCAGTAGATCCACACAGTTCAAACCTGCGTTGTTCAAGGGTCAGCTGTATATGACTTTTACCTTTAAAACCAGTGGCAAACC
Source organism: Vespertilio murinus (assembly GCA_963924515.1). Classification (NCBI taxonomy): domain Eukaryota; kingdom Metazoa; phylum Chordata; class Mammalia; order Chiroptera; family Vespertilionidae; genus Vespertilio; species Vespertilio murinus. Next base: position 32,650,646 of record OZ004715.1, on the reverse strand, counting down.
AGTGGTTCTCAAACCTCAGTGGTTGAACTTAACAAAAATGTATTTCTTTTAAAAATAACTTTATTTAGATAAAACTTGTATGCCATCAAAATTCACCCATTTAAAGTCAATGTACGATTCAATGTGTGGTGTGTGTTTTTTTTTAACTTCTGGGAAGATTCACTTTTAGCCTGTGTTGCAGCTAAAGCAAGGGCACCTTGTATTGGCTAATATAGGTATTAACATGCTTACCCTGTGCCTGGTTTCTTTCACTTAGCATAATTTTTCAAGGTTTGCCCGTGCTATATCACACATCAGTAGCTCTTTCCTGTTTGTTGTTGAATAACAGTCAATTGTATTATGTAATACATTTTATTTTTATTTTTTAAAGATATATTTTTATTGATTTTTTACAGAAAGGAAGATAGAGGGATAGAGAGTTAGAAACATCCGATGAGAGAGAGACATCGCTCAACTGCCTCCTGCACTCTCCCTACTGAGGATGTGCCTGCAACCGAGGTACATGCCATTGACCGGAATTGAACCTGGGACCTTTCAGTCTGCAGGCCGATGCTCTATCCACTGAGCCAAACCGATTTCGGCTGTAATACATTTTACTTATGCAGTTATTAGTTGGTGGATATTTGAGTTGTTTTAATTTTGAGCTATTATGGACACATTTATTTCTTGACTTGTCAAAGTTCATTGAGACCCCAACCAATCCCCAGGCCGGGGTCCTCCATGTGCTGAGACTCAGTGATCTAGGTAGTTCAGTTCTGCGGCTCCACTGTTCTCAACACAAGACCCCTACATTCACCATGGCAAGGGAAAGAGAAAAGCAACAAGAGCACACATCTGCGTTTGGGTGCTTAGGCCCGAAAGTGACACAAGTTGCTTCTGCATAAGGCTTGCGGAGATGATCTAGGCACATAGCCCTGTATAGCCACAGGGGGTCCGGGTAGTAAACTCTTCCTGTGGGCTCAGAAAGAGGGAAAGGAGAACCAGACACTGTTGGACCCAAGTAATGTCTATCTCTGGCAGGCTAATAACTTGGCATCCCTTTAAGCCATTATTCTTCAAATATTTGTTAAAAGCGTATTTAGAGAAGAGGCTGAATGTTTTGTTGGGTGTTAAGAATAAAAACAAATAGGACTCCTCTTGGCAGGATTTAGCCTTCCTGTTGTCCAAGCAAAACAGCTCTGGGATCAAACTTACACCTCCAAAACAAAAAAGACGTGCCATTAATTTGGACCCTCCTCCCTAAAAGACGAGTTAGGGACCCATAATTATTGGACCCTGCTTCTTGGGTTTCTTACCATCTGCCTAAGCAGATAATCAGAATATCCTTACCAACATGCACAGTACTCCCCTCAGAAGGCATTCTAAGGATGGAGCAGTAGAGACAGCTAACCACCTACATAACATCCCTTCTCCTCTTCTTCTTTCTGAGGATAGTATGGTAGCAAGAGCTAGCTGCTACCCAGTTACCATTTTCCTTATTTTTCCTAATTTCAGGGCTCAGTTGGGAGTAACAACGTGCTGACATGAAAACCTCTATTTCTCAATCTCCCCTGAAGATAAAGCGGCCAAACCACAGTATTAGAGTGGGGTTTCCAAAAAGCTCTTTCAAGGCCATTGACTATGCTGAGGCACCTCTTGTAATCTTGGCCCTTCCAACTACTTGGAATGTAGCTGTAATGTCTGGAAACACAGCATTAGTCTTATTACCATGAAGTGATTTTGAGAATGGAAGCCATTAGATATGCAACACTGCTTGATAATGGAGTTATCACATTTGCCTTGAACTACCCACTTTCTGATTTCTTTTATGTAAGAAAAAGAGAAGAAAATAAAATAAAAATGTGTTTAAGCCCTAGCTGGTTTGACTTAGTGGATAGAGGGTTGGCCTCCTGACTGAAAGGGTCCCAGGTTCCATTCTGGTTAAGGGCACATGCCAGGTTGCAGGCTTGATCCCCAGTAGGGGGCGTGCAGGAGGCAGCCAATCAGTGATATTCTCTCTCTCTCTCTCTCTCTCTCTCTCTCTCTCTCTCTCTCTCTCTCTTCCTCTCTGATATAAAGAAAAACATATTTTTTAAAAATGTGTTTAAGCCACTGGAGTTGGGTTTCTGATCCAGCTGGTGTTACAGTCTTGTGGCAGAGGGAAAGATATGAAGAAGTAAAGATAAAAGTTGATAAGAATGGACAAGGACCAGACAAAAGATGTGTATCAGAGGAACATGAGGGGAGGGATAAAAGGGAGAGGTAAATGGGAAGGAATGAGAAAAGAGAGGGACTAGTTAGAGATGGTAGACAAAGGCTGGTTACTGGTTAGGAGAGCTAATTTTGAATCAGACAGTGCCGAGCTTAAATCCTATCTTCACTCATTACTAGCTTCATGGCCTTATGCATGTAGTAGGCTTTCAATACAATGCAATAATAATACTAATAGTAAAGAGTTATGTAACTCATTTGATATATCAGGCACTGTTCTTGGTGGTCTATATATATTAACTCATTGAATCCTCACAACAACCCTCCAAGGTAAATACCACTATTATCCTCATTTTCTAAACCATCTGTGGCACAGAGACTTTAGGTTACTTACCAAGGTCATAGCTAATAAGTGTCAGAGCCATGACTTCAGTCATCTGTGCTCAAAACTATACGTATTAAGAAATTTCTCTACTTAGCAAACTGTTAGAGTTTTCAAGACCTGCTCCTAAATCTTCTTGCTCTAAGTCCAAAGCGACACTGTACAATGACTGCTCTGTTGATATGGAGCAGAGCTGATGACCTTCTACTCTGGCACATGCTTGCCCTAGTTGATAATAAGGCAAGGTTGACAATAATTACTCTTTTTGTGATTAATTGAGCACATACCAAGCATCAAAGAGCACTCAAGAAGCTTTCACGCATGCTGTTTTATAAAATGACTAAATTAGTCCTAAATGATACCATTTTTATTTAACAGATATAGAATTCAGGACCCAGAGAGCTGAAGCAACTTGCTTAAGGTTTCATGGGTCGTAAGTCGTGGAATCAGGACTTGGAATCAGTTGTAGCTGATGTGTCAGTTCCGCTGAGTGACGCTTGGCTGGGGATGGCAGGTGGGAAATGCTGGACAGAGAGTGTGAGGAGGGAGGGCAGAGGAAAGAGGAGGCAGAAGGGACGTAAAGAGACATGGGCAGTCAGTATAGGCTTAATGGTAACCCACCTCAGTGTTGCTCAAAACATGGAAATTAGAGCTACCGTGCCTGTGCTTAATTAACCTTTACTAGCCTCTCTGTTAGTGGAACTGTGAAATTTTATTTTTAAGCTTTCTGCTCTCTAACAGCAAGTTGAGTAGAGTAGAAAAATAAGAGCATTTGGATACTTGCATTCTTTGTTCAGTGTTGTCAATAATTTGCCATGTGTTCCTGAAAAAATCATTTTACTTCTGAGCTTGACTTTCCCTTAAAACAAGGTGAAGATTATCGGGGACAAGACTTTGGGAGTACCACATGATTTCTAAGCTCTGTTTATTTGTATTTACTCAGTATTTGTCATATTATAAACTCAGTATTTGTCAATAGTGGGGAAAATTAAAAACCAAAGAGAAATAGGAAGAAAAAACAATGTAAATGTCCTTTGTGGTTGGCACCCTAGGTTGGCTAATCCAATGCTACCCCCCCCCCCCCCCCCAATTCCCATCCTGTTTTCTCAGGCTCCTTTGCAGGTGGATGGGCCATGTGACCCAGTTCTGGCCAATGAGATGAAAGTGTAAGGCTTTTGCTTTTCTGGTTCCAATAAACAGATGGGGGTCATGCCATCTCTTGTCCCTTAAATGTGGGACAAAATGTAAAACTTGCAACCATCTTTAGACCACAGGAAAAGGCCAAGGGAACCACACAGATGGCTAGCCCTGACAATGTTGTCTTGCTTGGCTATTCCAGCAGCCGCCTACCGCCAAAACTTCTTACTTTGTGAGAATAAACCCTTGTTAGCTTAAGCCATGGTTAGTTGAGTTTTCTGTAACTGTCAGCATAACTATTACATTAATACACTCCCATAATCCAGAGATCATAACTGACAACACCTCAGCATGCATCTTTTCAGATGTTTTCCAAGGCATACATAGCAGGAAAGTATTTTGAATTATTAGGAGGTTGCTACCTTGTACTTTTTGTGTTCTAAGCCCACTATTTGGCTATTTTCCAGACACTATTCACGAGGAACAATAAATATTATAGAAAAACAAAACAAAAAATTCAAGGCTACTCCTAAGGTGACTTGAAAACCTACAGCAGGGATAAAAGAACGTCTGATTTACAAGAGCCAGGATTTTTTTTTTCATATAAAAATGTTTATCTACATATTTTTAATAGCCTGACTTTATATCTAAACAAACCGGGAAGCCTCAGAACAGTGTTTTGGAAGATAAAGCTCAGGAGAAAGAAGGATGCAGGAACAACAACAACAAAAAAGACTGGAGTTGGATTGTTTGGAGAGAAAAGGGAGCATTGAAGATGTGAGACCAGAGCTGACATATCACTAGGTTGCAAAGGGGCTCAGAGCTCTGCCCTGCACCTGAGACTGGGAGTGGGTATCAGGAATCATAAATAGATTTAGTACAGAAAAAAGAAAAAGAAAAAAAAAAGAAGAAGGCAGTTGAAGGTTTCTCCTCAGGATGTGAGTTCATTCAAGTTGCTCTATGTCAAACATGTTATCTATCGGGGCAAAATAGCCATTGAATGGGTGGGGTAGTGAAGAGCATCCTTTTAGATATAGGAAGGCATCTAAGAGTTCCCCCCCCTGGATCCCTGGTGATGAGTACCAAATGGGTTGAGAATAAATTGGAACACAGTAGACCAGGAGGGTATAGGTTTCTCAACTGACAGCCAGTACAGGACCACAGACATTAGAAGCAGATGCCAGAGTTAATGATGGTGATCAGATAAAATGAACTGCAGAGGTCATGGAAGAGCAGAGGATAAGCACAGAACTAGATGCCACTCCTTTGAATTCCAGAACAATATATCTCTGTTCATGAAAGTACTAGAGCAGCAGGGATGGAACAGGAAATGGGGAGGAACTTGAACTAACGGTCTTAAATTAGGAAGTATCTGAGTCACTTTGAATTGTAAGATTAAGTTTTCTAAATTTGTCAGGAATGCGGGATAATAGCCTAAGATAAATTCAGTTTAAAGAAATAAATAAAACATACCTTTTTTGGATATTCAAGTGTATATTCTGTACATTTTAGCTCATTACCACACCAATTTACATTTATAACGTATATGTATTTTTTCTATTATGGAAAAATTATAGTAATACTAATTTGTCAATCTCTATGGCCTCAATATTGTAACCATCTTTCTATGCCTATAAATATTAATTTGTAAAAGAGATTCTTCTTTTAAAAATATATATTTTATTGATTTTTTACAGAGAGGAAGAGAGAGGGATAGAGAGTTAGAAACATTGATGAGAGAGAATCATCGATTAGCTGCCTCTTGCACACCCCCTACTGGTTATGTGCCCGCAACCAAGGTACATGCCCTTGACCGGAATCGAACCCGGGACCTTTCAGTCCGCAGGCTGACGCTCTATCCACTGAGCCAAACCGGTTTCAGCTAAAAGAGATTCTTAAACGTTTTTTGAAACTTTTGAGGATCTGATAAGAAATATATACCCCAAAATATCTTGTATACTCCCCCCCTCAAAAAAAACCCCCAACCTGTATATAATTTAAAGGTACTTGTTTAAGAACATAGGTGAAGAATTTCTGCATATAAATTTTAATAACTGAATAATATATATTATATGGTCATCCCACAATCTATTCATCAATCTCCTATTGTTGGACATTTAGACTTCACTTTTTTTTTAATTCTAGATGACCTTTATGATAAATTCATAGCAATAAGATTTCTAGTTTTATTAGAGATTCTTCCACTGCAAGTAACAAAATGCCCAAGTAGCAGTGATCCATTTTTCTTACATAACAAAAGATTCAAAGGAAGCAGCCTGGTGTAGACTCAATAATGCCAGCAAGGATCCATACTTTTGTCTTGTCACCTCATAGTTACAAAATGGCTACGATAGCCCCAGATATCATCTCCTGTTTAAGGCAGAATAAAGAGGAAAAAGGTAATTAAAAAAAAAATCAGGAAAGCAGACTTCTGCTTAACTTTCAGTAGCCGGAACTAGATCCCTTTTCTGTAAGTCTCTAAAGGAGCCCGAAAAAAGTAAATGTTTAGTTTTCCTAGACTTTTCTAGTGGGGGAAGTTAAGAAAGAAGAGCGTTGCCAAAACCGGTTTGGCTCAGTGGTAGAGCGTCGGTCTGCAGACTGAAAGGTCCCGGGTTCAATTCCGGTCAAGGGTATGTACATTGGTTGTGGGCACATCCCAGGTAGGGGGTGTGCAAGAGGCAGCTGGTTGATGTTTCTCTCTCATTGACATTTCTAGCTCTCTAACTCTCTCCCTTCTCTCTGTAAAATATCAATAAAATATATTTTTTTTAAAAAGGAAAGAAGAGTGTTGGTGGGTTTTGGGTTAATCAGTCTGCTACACAGGGGCCAAGTTTCTGAGCATTTTAGAAGAGTTGATCTGCAGAGGTAACAAATTTGGAAGGGCTTTATAAACCAAACACTTATGTACAAACTTGAGGTATGTAATTTATTAGAAGTGATGCTGTGTTTCTCAGCAGATCAAATATGTAGTTTTATTGCTAATCCCTGGGCAACTGCTTTGCTAATTGGCCACCTCCGTTCAGAGGGACATTGTTAAAAAAGCTTTTTCCCCCTACAAATAGCTTTTCCATCACAGTGACCAAATTACTTGTTTATATCCTATTTTGATATTTCAGTCACCTACCACTGTGGTGTCAGAAAAACAGCGTTAGGCATGGGGTCAAAAGACCTGAGTTTATTGCTTAGCTCTGCTACCTGACCACAAGGAATGCGGTTCTCTAAGCCTTGAGTTCCTTACCTGCAGGATGTGAAAAATAATTTCTACTCCATAGCATTGCTAGAGGAATAAGGTGAAATTATGGATGAGAAAGTGCTATAAAGTAAATCAGAGATACTAGTAGTTGTTGTGTTATATTGTAAATCAGAAGACACCTCAATAAATAAGCCAAATGTATTTGGAGTCCTGTTTTGCTAGCGCAAGCAGGCCCGGAAGAAAATGGTGCTTCTCAAATTCTGGGGCCCAATATGGTGGAAGTTTCCCAAATGTATACGTTTTTCAGCTCTTTGTCTCCCAAATTTGAAATGAGACTTCTGGACCTTCTGAGAAAAAGTTCTGTGTGCTGCCACAGGCTGTGAGACCATATCTCAAGGCCTGGCCTGCCGCCAGCTCTGACAGCTCTGTCTGAGGCATAGTTTTTGTCCTCTTTGGAATAGGGAGTAGTCTTATGTTTCCCTATTATTTAAGCACGCAAACGTTTACAGAAGCCAGAATAGCAGGGCTAAATTTTAAGCAGCCGATTTTACCCAAGATGGAGGTTACTATGCTTCAGTTGTTTATCTGTCATTCTTACTGGCCATTTAAAAAACTGTTTGAATCAAGGTCAGAGCCTGTGGTTTGCTGGTAAATGGAATCTCCAGGGGGAAAGAAACCCAAAACTTGATTTGCAGAGTTTGGCGATATCCATGGAATAAATATTCTTACCATGGCCGATTTCAAGCAACCAACAGTTTTAACAAACAGCTGCAAAATTTCCAAATGTTTAACAAATCTTGTTCGTTGGTACAAGCCAACTCCAGCCCACCACTGCCCAGAGCACAGAATTAGCCTCCTTGCTGTGATTCTGGCTGGGCCAGAATCCAATATTTGGATACACCTAGCAAGTGTAGTTGTTAGTCATCTTCCCTCTTATCCTCCCTTTCTCCAAGATATATTTTCACACACACACACACTCCCAGGTTTGTGAGCGAGTTTGTAAACTCCAAAGGCCATACTCTTGCAAGTTTGATGAATTGATTTTTAGCAGTGAATAGTTCTAGGCCTATAAAGAAATATAAAAGGTTAGAGTAACAAATGGAGAGAAAGTCATTGTGAACAAATCCTGTCTGTACTATTCATTTGGTTGGTCACTGATTAAAAACTCAACTTAAACTGATGTAAGAAATGAGGAAAGTTTATTGGTTCCAATGACCAAGATGCTCAGGGCTCACTTCAGGCAAGGCTGGATTCAGGTGCTTAAACCCTGTAACCAGGATCTCAGGCAGGGTTTACCCGTTGCAAGGACAAAATGCAAGAATAGCAATTCCAGGTAGCAACCCTGGTGAAAAGAGAGCACTTCTTTCCTGACAGTCCTAGTAAAAGGGAGCTGGCCGTCTACAAGTCACGTGGAGAGGCGTCGGAAGACACAAAGCCTGCAGACACCTCGATCTTGGACTTCTACCCTCCAGACTTGTCGGGAAAGAAATGTCTGTTGTTTAAGGCACTCGGTCTGTGGTACTTGGTGGTGGCAACCTAGCAAATTAATACAGCCAGGAATAGCTTGGAAAAAGAAGAGTTGGAATTAAACAGTATTGAGATGGAGGAACAATGCCTATTGTGGATTTAAAAAAAATTGCCTAGGTAATAATCCATGCACATTCAAAAATCATAACATCTCCCTCCTACCTCTGTTCCGCCCCCACCCTCCACGTCCACCTGGGGTTCCCCATCCTCCCAGCCCCGGCCCAGGCAAATGATCCTCCTAGTTATTCATTCTTTCCTATCTCCACAAACAAGCACAAACGTATATTCAAATTATTTTTCTCACCCTGTACACACTGTTTTGCACTTGCTTTTCTGTGTAATAAATCATCCTGAAGATCCCAGAAGAATGACTTTAGCAAAAGCCTGTTTGGAAAGTCAGAGTGAATCACCAACGTGATTAAAAACTAAAAGGAATGCGTTAACACAGCACTGCCAGCCCATCAGATATTTTAAGCCTGCTGCATTCAGTGGAGCAGGGGGGTGGGAGGGGGGGTGGAATGGGAGGGAAGGGGGAGAGGCATCACAAGCAGGTGAGCTGGGGATTGTCTGAGCCACAGCACGCTGGAGAAGAGCCTGCCTCTCTCAGGAGGACACATCTTTGGTTATTCATTCCCTCCCCTCCCCGCCTTCTCTTCCCCCTACACAAAGTAGGTCAGCTGGAGAGACACTGCCTCGAGCGAGCAGGAGGGAGAATGGTCCATGCTGAGTGGGAGGGCACGATTCTGGGCCCATATTGGGATGCCATCTGTAATTGTAGACTTTCAGAGCTGCAAGAGATCTTAAAGATCGTGTTGTCTAATTCCTTTATTTTACAGATGGGGAAGCTGAGCCCAGAGGAGAGGGGGGTGGGAAGGGAGGGGCCTCTCTAAGGTCACATACCTAGGTGGGGACAGGGCAGGGGCTGGAATGTGGATGTCTTGCCTCTCAGGCTGTTTTCTTGTTGCCACAGTGCCTCTGTTGGTTCCGTAGTCATTTTCTAGGTGTCTTGATTTCACTTTGTCTTCTTTGCCATGCTCTGTCTGTCTCCCCTTGCGATTAAACTGAAGTGAACAGATCCTGAAGGCAGACTGCTGGTTCCGTTCACCAGCTGGGTGATATGGGGCAAGTTAATTAGCTTTTGGGTGCCTTGATTTCCTTTTCCGTAAAATGGAGCTTATGTCCTTCGTAGGGTTGGTGACAATGTGCCATGTTGCATGGCTCTAAGCAGCACCATTCCCAGCACAGTCCGTCATGTAGATGACTTGTGAGTGGTAACACCTGGGGTTGTTCAGTGCAGTGCAGTCTGGGAGGCCACCCCCGGTGGTCCTGGCTGTGAAGAACGAAATGAGGTCATGCTCATCCATCTTTCAGCATTATTATGAGCTCATTGAATGCTGGCTGTCATCATCATCATCATTTTTATTGTCATCATGAAGAACCAATTATTTTATCTTTGTAAACAGCCAGGAATGGTAGAACTGAGGAGAAAAGTAATATTTTAATAATTTTTCTTTCTACTGTGAAGATAATAAGCATTCGGTACAGAAAACCTGAACAATACATATTAAAAAAAACCCACACACCCAAATTGCCAAAGTAATATAATGCCACCAACTAGAACTAACTTATTTTGATTTATGGTGTATGTTTTTTTCCAGACTTTTTTTTTTTCCTACCAGCTGTTCCAATTACCACTCCATTGGGAATGTTGTCCCATGTCAATAAATGTGCATCTACAGTATCAGCTTCAATGAGAGGACTACAGCATAATGGTTAAAACGTGGACCCTGGATCTAGAGGCCTGGTTCAAATGTCAGCTCTCTCTACCACTTCCCAGTTGTGTGACCTCGGGCAAGTTCATTAACATTAACCTCTCTGTGCTTTAGTTTCCTCATCTGTGAAGTGGGGCTAATAATAATAATTTCTACTTCACAGGTTTGTTGTGAGGATTAGAGTTAACATATCTAAAGTCCTTAGCAAAGTACTTGGTACAGAATGCCGTATTACTGTTTTCTATACTATAATTTGCTGAGATGGTGCCCTATTGTTGGTCCATTAGATGGTTTTCATTTTTTTTCTATTATAAATAGTGTGGCCACAATTATTCTCAGCCATATATCTTTGAGCGCATGTTTGGTTGTTTTATTATGTTCCTAAAAATGGAATTGCAGATTTATAGAGAATGTGCTTACCAAATTATCCAAAGTTTGTATCAATTTATATTCTGGCAGCGTTTAAAGGGACAGGAGAGCAGCATAAGTCCATGGATGGGGTCCTGGAAAAAAGAACCGGGGATGGAGGGGACACAATTTGGGACTAGGAAATATATTCTGGTGGTTATAGACGTATATACTTCCCTGGAGATATTATCTATGTCTGCCCTATGCAACCTAATACCATTTTTTTCAAACTTCAGTCATTTAAGTACCATCTTCATGGTTTTGCCATCTCTAAAAACCATCTAGAGTGAGTCCCAGGGGTGGGCAAATTTTTTGATTCGAGGGCCACAATAGATTCTTAAACTGGACCGGAGGGCCGGAACAAAAGCATGGATGGAGTGTTTGTGTGAATTAATATAAATTCAAAGTAAACATCATTACATAAAAGGGTATGGCTCTCTCTTTCGGCTCCGCGCGGGCTGGATAGAACAGCCAAACGGGCTGGATCCAGCTTGCCAGCTGTAGTTTACCCAGGCCTGAATACCATAATATATTTAATATTCAAAAATATATTTACTTTAAAAGAAAACTTCAAGTGATTGCTATAACTGTAAAACCAGAGTCACACCCACAAAAAGAGAGTAGCTATAAAAATAAATATAACAAAAGCAAATGTCATTGTGGCGAGGCACTGTTGCCTGGCAATGGTCTGAGCTCCAGGCCTTGGGCTTTGCATTATTAAAGAGGGGGACTGGCAAGTGAGCACATGCTCGGGAGGCGCTAAAGACTTACTAGCACCAAGCTGACACTTTCTCCTTGGCATAGGCAGAAAGATCAAAAGTACCTTGAAAGTGATTTTTACTTTTCATTTTAGGAGAAGGGACATGTGATTTTAAGTGGAAGGACCTGTGAATTTACTTCCTTAAGTCATCTCTATAATCATCATTTCCCTCACCTTGGGAAACACCAGCCAGAATTGCCTCGCTAGGTGTGAAAAAAACCCTCTTCCTGCACTCCATCATGTAATATTTCCAATCACCCTATCAAGAGGGTGCTGTAAGTATTGCTCCTATTCTACAGATGAGGAAACTGAAGCACAGGAGGGTTAACTGATATGCCCAAGACTACTATACCAGTAGCTCGTTGTTTTGAGAGCTGGGGTTTGGAAGGCAGGTGTTCTGGTTCCAAAGTCTAAGCTTCTAAATGGTGTGTTTTACTGGGACTGGATGGTCCCACTACCTATTAATGAGCTGCCTGCATCCCTGGTCTCGTAGCTGAAAAGGTATATTAGACATTGGGACTCCCTTGTCTGATAACTGGATTCTTACCTTGCTGGTTTGACCCTGTTTCAACCTTGCTTTGACCTTGACCTTTCCTTGTTACCTGGGCTGATGACTTGGAGACTCTAAAACCCCTGCCGGCACGGATGGCTGAAGACCTTAGTGCACTAGGGGTTGTCGGGTCTAGAAGAGAATATTACATTTGCATGAGCTTCATAGGGGCTCATTGCAGAATGAGTTACTGACAAAGCCTGAGCTAGAACCCAGATCTGATGAATCCTACTTGGATTCACCACATCCTGCAACTTTCTTAAGTTATGTGGACAATTAATTTACCTTCATAACGATTACCTTATTTGCTTTCCCAGTAATCTTGGGAGATAGGTAGGTATTATTATTATTATTATAAGTGCTTTATAAATGAAGAAACTGAGGCTATGCTTAAGGTCACATAGCTAATAAGTGGCAGAACCTTTTGAATACATTAGAGGATATTCTTTCAGAAAGGGATGTGCTTAGGACTATAACCCATTCCTGTCTGGCTTTAAGTCCAGACCTACAACATGTCCCATATCTATTTCATCCTCTTCAGTTTCTTTTCTAAGGGATGGGAGTGGTGCCAAGTATGAGTGATTCATACTAAAGTGCGAATGACTATACCCAACTTCATATGTTTCCCCATCTGGGTGTGTTTGCATTTAGAGAGGATGCTCTCTAGTGCAACCGAGGGGTTCACTTACATATTTGAAACCTATCGTTACATAATAAGTCAGCCTAGAACGTAATGGTTTGAGGCAACAATAATGATTTAATATCTCTCATAATTTCTGTGAGTTATGAACACAGGGCAAAGAGAAGTCTTGACTCTGCTTCATGATGTCTTGGTCCTCAGCAACGAGACTCAGAGGCTGAAGACTCATTCACTCACACCCCTGTTGGTTAGTGCTGGCTGTTAGCTGGAACACACCCCTTGTGGCCTCTCCACTTGGCCTGAACTTCCTCTTAACATGGTAACGGGGTTCTATGGGTAAGTATCCCAAGAGAAAGCCAGGCAGAACTCACATTGCCTTGTATGATCTAGCCTTGAAGTTCAAGCAGTGTTGTTTCCGTGTCATCTCATTGGTTGAGGCAATGCTCATTGACATGAGAAACAGCCAAACCTGTAGAGAATTTTCATAAGTTTATTTGAGCCAAACTGATGATATCTGCTAGGGAGCGAGATCTCAAATGCTCCAGAGAATAACAGTTTTGCAGCTTCATGTATGCATTTGAAATTAAGGAGGGAACCAAAGGAAGGTTACATGCAGGTGGGAGAAAGCAAGGTGGGGTCTGGGTATCAGGACAGTTAAGATTGTGTGCTCTCTAGGGTTCATACCCTCTTTAAGGGGTATTACTTCTGGCGTTTCAACCTAGATGCACAAGAACAATGGTCAGGACTGCATAAAACCGGTTACTGGATAAGTCAAAGACCCCAGGCATAAAGTCCTGAGGCGTGACTGCGGACCATGACTTTCCCAGTCATAAATTTATGATCAGATCACCCTGTGAGAATTCTTTCCATTGAACTCCCTTCTTTTTGTCCACATACCAAAGGTCCAAGCAGTTTCAAGGGGAGATAACAAGGACCAAATTTTTAATGAAAGAATGTTCATTTCTATTATAAAAACAACATGTGAGATGAATATGTATTGGTACAGCTGTCTTTGGAAAATACAATCTGGCACAGCTCTCAGTGGTGGGATTTCATGCACATGCCTGGTTTGTGGAACAGGTTTCTGGGCAATGGGGGTCCTCTTGGGGTGGCTCCAATCAGATCCCACTGCTCCTGGGGTTACTTTGCTCCAGCTTCCTGCATTCATCATTCTGCTTTTCTCTGCTCTGCATTTACTAATATACTGCTGTTAGTCTGTGATCCATTTTTTCTCAGAGGGCTCAGACAGCACTCACCACTGATAGTCAGGGGCATGATCCTGCCTGCCAAGAGGACCTAACATTGACAATAAACAGAAATAAAATACGATCTGCTTCTGTGCCAACATCTTCAGCCCAGCCAGTAATGATTAGAAAGTTGCCTGCCTTAGAATAGGCCTTCCCTGGGCCCAAGGAGAAGCTTAAAGACTGAAAGTGGGCTAAGCTCTGCTAAAGGGAGTGGGTGCGCTGTGGGATGTGGGGGGTTATCAGGATCTGCTCAGCAAAATGGTGGCAGTTTCAAAATTTCTATATGGGAGGTATTATGGGCAGCAATCTGGTTGGAAGAAGGAATAGACAGTTTCATTTGCATTACCCTTTACATATTAGGAAGCATTAATTGTTTATTTTAAAGATTTGGGATGGGGGCTTAATTTGGACTTGACCAGAAGCAGATACTGAAACGAAGATTCCAGAATGGGGAAGTGAGAAGGCAAGCAAAGGAAGGTAGGCAATAAAGGGCACATTATGAAGCCGGCTATGGCAGCCAGTGTGAAATTCTCAACTTCAGAATTATCGCCCCTGAGAGGTGACAGAGCTGGGCAGTCGGTACTCCACTTGCCATCAGGGCTGCTCCTGTAAGGCACAGTTTAATTCTATCCTGCTGTTCTGAGCAAAGCAGGGTTCCAAGGCTTTGGAGAAAGCCTTTGGACAAAAAGATGCAGGAACTGGCAGTGGGAAGGCAGCTGGTACATTTCCAACCGGTAAGGAACACGGGCAGGGCATTGGTGATGTATCCCACAGGTAAGGTGAAAAACTCTTCTAGTTTACCCAGCTTTAAAACCAGGAAAATCCCAGACACACTTGAATGAGGTGGTCACAATAGCTAGGGGCAAAACAAAATGGGGAACTTGGAAAGAAAGGGTCAAAGGAGACGATAAAAGTGTTCTGAAATGTGATAGTGGTGATAGTTTCACAATTTTGTGAATATACTAAAACCACTCCATTATACACTTTAAGTGGGTAAATTCTATGGTATGTGAGTTATCTCAATTAAAAAGAAAAGATTCTCATAAGGATAAACATAGATTAATGGAACAAGATTGGGAATCCAGAAATAAACCCTTATTTTCACAGTCAATTTTCTTGGACATCTGTCATTGGATTTACGATTCTGGAGATTAGGATCTGTTTGTTGTTGTGTTAATCCTCACCCGAGGATATTTTTTTCCCCATTGATTTTTAGAGAGTGGAAGAGAGGGAGGAAGGAAGAGAGGGAGTGAGAGAAGGAGAGGGAGAGAGAGACATTGATGTGAGAGAGGCACATCAATTGGCTGCTTCCTGCACGTACCCCCCACAGGGTTCTGGGATTGAACCTGCAACCCAGGAACATGCCCTTGACTGAAATCCACAACCAGTGTGTGGGCTGATGCCTAACCACTCAGCCAGGGATGAACATATCTTTCATTGTTGCTGTTGACACTATTACAGATATCCCCCATTTTCCCCTTTGTCCACCTCCAACAAGCCCCTGCCCACCCCCAAGCCCGGCCCTGCCTCCTGGCCTTCACCACACTGCTATCTGTGTCCGTGGGTTATACATATATATTCTTTGGATAATCCTTCTCCTTCTATACAATCCTTCCACCCCCTACCTTCTGAGATCTGTTAGTCTGTTCCATGTATCCATGCCTCTGGTTCTATTTTGTTCATTAGATTAGAATGTGGGCATATCTTTTGAGGGGCCACCATCCAACCCACCACAAAACCCACTTCACAGAGAAACAAAGGGACAGGGCTAACTAAGATTCCTTCAGCTGTGTGGTGAAGGATGGATGGGAGGAAAGAGATTGGTGGCACCTAGACCAACCAGAAGATTGTTATGAGAAACCTGGACACATATTGAAGAAGAATTGGACTAAGACAGTGACAAAGTGAATGGAGAAAAGGGGAAGAGGCTCTTTATCCAATCCCAGTAATTGATTCCTCACCAGCTTCCCATGGAGGAAATTGGGTAGTCCACCTGAATTTCAGGCCACAAACCTTGTTTCCTTGAGGGCTGCATTATGCCTTTCCTGCTAACTGTAATGGAAAAAGGATCAAGGGATGTCCTTAGGGCTGCAGCTATAAAACCTCTCATCTCCCTTCCTCTCCCTGTACACACACTTAAGTAGAACTGGTAAAAATGAACCTCCCCTTAGTCTGGACTTGGATATACTGGATGTCTTAGCTTGGGTGTATGTCTTGAGTATGGGTCTTAGCTTTTCCTATAACAAAATACCACAGATTGGGTGGCTTACATAACATAAATTTATTTCTCACAGGCCTGGAGATTGGAAGTCCAAGATTTGCAATGTGCAATCTGGAGACCTAGGAGAGCTGTTGGTAAAGTTCCAGTCTGACTGAGTCTGATGGCCTAAGGACCAAAAGAACTGATGGTATAAGTTCCCATCCATGTTTGAGTATAAAGGCAGAAGACCAAAGTTCCAGCTTGAAAACAGTCAGGCGGAGAGAAAGAACTATTTTTTACTCAAACTTTTATTCTATTCAGGCCTTCAATGGATTGTATGAGGCCCACCCACATTGGGGAAGGCAATCTACTTTACTCAGTCTACTAATTCAAATATTAATCTCATCCAGAAGTGCCCTCACAGACATACCCAGAAATAACGTATAACCAAATACCTGGGCACTCTATGGCCCAGTCAAATTGACACATAAAATTGACTACCACAAGTCAAAATCTGTCTTAGTCAGTTCAGGCTGCCATAACAAAATCATAGACTGGGGTGGCTTAAACTATTGAAATTTATATTTGCACAGCTCTGGAGGCTGAAGTCTCAGATCAGGCTGTCAGCTTGACTGAGTTCTGATGAGAACACTCTTCCTAGCTTGTAGATGGCTGCTTTCTCACTGGGTCCTTACGTGGTAGATAGACAGCAAACTTTCTGGTGACTCTCCTTAAAAGGACATTAATTCCTTCATGAGGGCCCCACCTTCATGGCCTGATCCAAATCTAATTATCTCCCAAAGGCCCCACCTCCAAATATCATCATATTGGGAGTTAGGCCTTCCACATATGCCTTGGGAGAAACACAATCCAGTCCATAGCAGTATAAGTAGTGAGAGGGCTGTCGTTTATCATAACTTCTCTCCAAGCATCAGTACCTCCCTCTGACCATAGCCTAAAGGCCAGCTCCTAAAATCTAGCCACTGCCTACTTTCCAGAACATACCTCCTATGTTCGATTCCCCTGCAGTTACCCTCTGTTCAATTAGGTGATATGTGGCTTGTACCAGTTGTTTGAGAAGTAAGACTAATGGCCATGGTTGCAAAAGTAATGGACCTGGTTTATAGCCAGAGAGATTGATAGCTGAATCTTGAGATTGTAGAATAGGGCATGGTACAACAGAAAGAACAGGGGATTGGAATCCAGCAGGTCATGGTCCCTAATGTGTTTCAGCCTCTTGTTCTAAGACCTCAACCAAGCTACTTCACGTCTTTGAGCCTCAGTGTTCTCATTTAGGAAAAGGAATAATAATAATAATAATAATAATAATAATAATAATACCAATGTCAGGAGGTTGTAAGGATTCAGTGAGAGAATGTTTCAAACACTACCATTCTTTCTGAATTCTTCACTCTGCTTGTTTGTGTAGATAAGCCTGAGGGAAAACCAGGCAATAGAGCTAGCTGAGAATTTCTCTGAAGTCAGCATCAGTTTTGGGGAAAAGAGCTTATTTCACCATGCTTCTCTTAGCTGGAGGGAGAAGTGTTTTGGCTGAATTTCAAGCATTCTCTCTCACTCTCCCAGCACACTCAGAGGCTGCCTCCTGGGTGGAAGTGTCACTGTAATCATCTGTGTCTGGCTTCCTGCCTCAAATCCTTCTCTTACCCATAGCTAATATCCCCACGGCTCCCTGAGGCTTCACACCACGCTGACTTCAGGCAGCATCTAAGGAGTCCAAGGTCAGAGGGGGAGCATCATTACCAATGAAATACCATTTTCATGGCTTGTTTATTGTGTATTGACTATACACCAGGCACTGTACTCAGACTTTACATGCATGATCTCATTTAGTTATCCTAATAAACTTAAGAGGTAGATGTTGCTATTACTCCCATCTTACTAGTGAAGAAACCGAGGTCTAAGAAATTTATGTACATTTCCAAAGCCCCTTATGCCTTAGCTGATTGGGTTGGGATTGGACAACTAACCCAAGCTGGATCACTCAGAGTCTCTCTCCCATAAATTTGGAATTGGATTTGAGATGGGGTGATCACTCAAAATAAAGATACGTAACCTTGGGAGCCATGGGGTGGTCCTTCATGACCATACATGTTAATGTTGAAATTCTGTGGAGAGAAAAGAATGAGGCAGACACAGAGAATAACAGAAATAAATGGGCCTTTGGAGAAAGAGAAAGTGAGAGAGAGACCGACTCCCTGGGTTCTTCAGTTATACTTTTTGGCTGTATTAGTGGGGACCCTAGGAAATAAATGAGAAATTTGACTCCTACTGGCTTAAATGAAAGAAAATACATTGGTTAAGAATAGCAGAGGCTTTAGGCATGGCTGGAGCCAATCAATTCTCAATGTTGTCAGAAACCTGTTATACTCCTGGGATTTAGTTCTTTCTATGTTGCTGTCAGGCAGGCTCTTTCCATGGATGTAGAAAGATGGCTGATGGAAATCCCACGCATAGATTCTTATACTTTCATCTCTAGCAGAGAGTGTCTTTTTTTCCAAAAGTTCCAGGAAAGGTCTCACAGACATACCCAGAAATAACGTATAACCAAATACCTGGGCACTCTATTAAATCACTGCCCTCTTGGCTTATATGCCCAACTCTGAGACTATTACTATGTTTAAACAATGACACACCTAACTGTCCAGACATGGTACCATGGGTTGGAATCAGTTGCACTCAAATCACATGGATTGAGAGTAGGGAAAGGTGGCTTCCCAAAGAAATTATGGAGCTATCATGAGAGGAAGGGGAATTGGATTTAGGACAATAAATACAATGAGTGTTCATCACACGCTGCTCTATTCTTAGAGTAAAATTCTTTCCTTCCTTTTAACCAGCTTAAAATGGTTTTGAGGAGGATCCTATTATTTGTAACCTAAAGATTATTATTATTTTTTTTTTTACTGAGATAGCCAGATTTCTACCATAAACTTCCAGACCGCCTGCCCTACTTTCTAATACATTTTCCACCTAGCCACCAGCCCCAAGGGCTTATCCATCTGCTCTTACATCTAATTGTAATCACTGATAAAGATTGCTATGTTCTTTCCCTTTCCACTCGCCTGATGCAGAGTAGCATCTTGGAAGCCATGCTGAAGATGGCAGAACCTCAAGGTAGAAATACCTTCCTTTCTTAAGGAAGGCACACCTGCCAATCAGCAAAAATATGAGAGTGCATATACACAAGAAATAATCTATTGTGTTAAGCTTTTGAGATATGAGAGTTGATACATTTCAGCAGATACTATTACTTTTAACTAAAACAAAAGCAAGGAAGGTGAGCTTAAGGGCTTTAAACTTGATTTTCAAGGCTAGTTAGCCTTACTGGTCAGGGGTCTCGGTTGTAAACTGGCTCTGGATCATGCAAGAAAGGAATTAATTGAAAGAACACTGGGTAGCTCTCTGAATTGCCAGCAAGAGATTAGGGATCCAGTTTTGGAAAGCAGGAACAGAAGGAAAGTATACAGTCAGAATTACAGGGAAAAGTCAACCTCAGAACCAACAATTAGGGACATTGCTGTTCTCATTGCTGAATATTGGACATGTCAGTTTGCATGGCCTACACTTCTAACCTTGGACACCTTCACCAGCCTCGCTCCTAGAAAATGAGTGTGTTGGAGCTACTCCTCTGTGTGTGTGTTTTTTCCATCACCAACTCCAGATTTAAAGTCCTAAGAGAGAGCATCGGCTTGGCCAAACCTAGGTCGTGTGCCAAAAACTCTGATTGCCAGAAGTTCTGAGACAGAAAGTGTATCTGGGCTTTTCAGCTTCTCCATGGGGAGGTCACGGTTGACTTCCATCAAAAGTTAGAGAGTGGGGAATTTTTCCAAACTAGGAAGGATATCAACCGAATTGCCCCTCGAAAGCAATGAAAAAAAACAAATCAACAGCAACAGCTTTCACCATTATAATTACTGCTACTAATTAAACAAATGTCTACTCCAGGGACCAATAAAGGATTTTGAGCAGGGAAGTGACATTATCAAATATACTTTAGAAATATTCTTTTGTTGGCTAAATGTGGAATGGATTGGAAGAAGGCCAGGATGTGTGTGTGTGGCAGGGAAACAAGTAAGAAGCGACTCAAAGTGTGTTTGTGTAAGAGCCACATCTAGCATTAAGTGGGAGCTCGTTAAAAATGTGGAATCTTGGACCCCACTCCTGACCTGGTCTAGGGCAGTGCTCTTCAAACTTTAAGGTACATATGAGTTACCCAGGGATCTTGTTAAAATGCAGATACTGATTTAATAGGTCTGCGTTGGGGGCTATAGGTCTGCATCCTATATAATAAAAGGGTAACATGCAAATAGATGGAACAGTAGAACAACTGAACAACCAATCAAAGTATAATATGCTAATGATATGCTAAGGCTGTTCAACAACTCGCGATGACATGCATTGACCACCAGGAGGCAGATGTTTTGACTGGTAGGTTAGCTTGCTGCTAGGGTCCTGCCTATCAGGACTGAGCAAGATGGGTGGGACACACCCTGGAGCCCTCCTGCGGTCCCTCCACTCCCGAACATGCACGGGTGTGGTCTCTCAACCTGGTCTGCACCCTCTAGCAATCTGGGACCCCTTAGGGGATGTCAGAGAGCTGGTTTCATCCTGATCCTGCAGGCCCCTGCCATTGGGAGGGCGCCAGATGCAAGGCTCATGGCTGGTGAGTGCTGCTGCAGCAGCGTGAGCCTCTCCCAATTGGGGCTGATTGGGTTCGAGTTTGCAGAAGGCCCAGTGGGGCTGGAATGAGTGGTAGCAGCAGGTAAGAGCTGCACTGGGGGTAAGAGTATTGGACTGGGGGTTTCAGCCCGATCCCTGCAGGCCACCCAGAGGGACCCCACCTGTGCATGAATTTGTGCCCCAGGCCTCTAGTTTCTAGTAAGTTCTTAGGTGATGCCAATGGTGCTGGTCCATGGACCATATTAAGAGTAGCACAAATCTATCCCCAAACCCAGGCATGTGCCTTGATGGGGAATCAAACCATAATGCCCTGGTTCATAGGTGGACGTTCAACCACTGAGCCACACCAGCTGGGCAAACATGTTAACTTTTGATGCATAAAACATATACTTTTCTGTTGAATAATTAATTGGGTATGATTTATGCTGAATTGTTACAAACTGTTGAGCTACTAGAATCCAACTTTATTCTCAAGAAGACCTAATGAAATGTGGTATTTTTTTTCTTTCTTGTTAATGTAAGAACTAATCATCTTATAATGCTGACCAGGTGTGACATACTGATTTCTCTTTAAAAATACTTCCCAGAAAGCTGATGATGAAAACTTCTTTCAATGCCAAACCCAATTAATTTCAGTGACTCATAATGCTAAGGTGAAACATTAGAATATTAAATCTCCATTTGACTAAGAAAGAAACAATTTTTATTCTTCTCAATAGACTTTCAATTGTTTTGGACATAAATTTCTCCTTGAAGTTAGGTTAGAGAATTCAGTAAAACTAATGAGAGGATCATTCTCAAACTTTATTGAAAGAATATCCAACTATCAGATGACAGATTGCTGGCTGAGGAAAAATAGATCATTCTTTAACAGGAGGCAATGATTATAATAATTAATATTTATTGAGCTCTTTCATGCATCACACAGTTTATTGGGTTTCTCATAATACTCTGAGGTAGGTGCCCTTATTTTTTTTAATGTATAAGTTTATTTATTTATTGTTAATCCTCACCTGAGGATATTTTTTTCCATTGATTTTCAGAAGACTTGAAGGGAAGAATAAAGGGAGAGAGAGAAACATCGACGTGAGAGAGACACATCGATTGGTTATCTCCCATTCACATCCTTACTGAGGCCAGGGATCCAACCTGAAACCAGGTACATGTCCTTGACCAGAAATTGAACACGTGACCCTTTGATCCACAAACCAATGCTCTATCTGCTGAACGATACCGGCCAGGGCTAAGGTAGGCGCCTTTAATTCTCATTATATAGATGGGGAAAACAAGGCTTAGTGAGGTTCGGTGACTTGCCAAGTTTTTCCGAGGTGGCAAAGATGATACCCTAATCCAGGTCTGCCTGCTTGTAGAACTGTGGCCCTTAACGACCCACTCTGATGATGGACGGAGGCTTGACTGGGGGTGGTGAACGCATACTGCAGTGCACAGATAGTGTGTTATAGAATGGTGCACCTAAAACCTGCAGAATTTTGTTAACTACTGTCAGCTCAATAAATTTAATAAAAAGAGGCAACCCCGCCCCCCAAAAAAGCAATAAAGTCTCCCAGATGGTTCTAATGTGTGATCATAGTTAAGACCTACTGACCTAACTTATCACACTCTCTCATCCATGCACATGTAATTTCCTCTGCCAGGAACAGCACATCACATCCGCTACCTGGCTAACATTCAGAGGCGGCCTTTCCTTATTTAAGGACAGTTGTGGTTGGTGGCCGTCCTACATAAGCCTACAAAACATTATGTCTACTCTGGTTTATCATTTATCCCACTATATTCTAAGCTGTGTGCTTTTGCATATTTCTTCTTCAGCCGATTGTGAGTTCTTTGCGGACAGAGGCTCACTCATTTTTTTGTTGCATCTTGTAAATATTTGAATAAATGATTTTGAATATTAAAAAATCCACCCTGAATTCTAGGATGTTAAGCAAGAGATTCTAAGATACGTTCTTATAATGTAATTCTTACATATGAGGAAAGAAGTTCAGCTGATGGGTGGTCCAGTGTGGTTTCCGATGCACCATGCTGCCTTTTACTGAAACTAGCCCAAATGTATAAAGTTGGTGAAATGGATCTGATTTATAATGCATATAGGTGCTCCCTATTGGTATGACTCTGAGGACCCTGGGAAAACTTTGTTTTCTTCAAGATATACTTTCCCCCAAATTAGATGGTCTCCACCATTAAATATTCACCTCTAACTTAGGCCATTCTTATACATCTTTGTTAAAATGCAGTTGCTTAAGCATTTCAATATGATATCTGTATTCTTTCCTGAGAGCAATTTTTAATTGAAGGGAGGGAACCAAGAGGGTGAACAGAAGCAGACTGAGATGAGTCTTAGGGCAAGAGTAAGAGAAATAAGGAAAAAGGTGAGAAATAGGGCTTTGAAGGGGGTGTCTGAGGACCTGAATGACAAATCTCTTCTCAAACTACGTTGTTGAAGGACTCATTTAGACTGGAAAGTGACTCTTAGGGTCAATAGGATAAACTTTTGAGTTGAGATAAAGATAGCATTAAGCAGAATTAATTTCTCTAAGATCACTTATAAATACATAGAGCATAGTTACAAAGAGCTTGGAGAAAAAGGCCCAGATCTGACACTTCCTTGTTCTGTGACCTTGAGGAAGTCGCTCCACCCCTGTACCTAGCTTTAGCTTTTAACCAAAATTGGCAGCAGGTGAGACAAGAAAAGAAGGGCCAGAACGGAGGCTTTGGCTGCTGAGTAGATGATATATATACATATATATATATATATATATATATATATATATATATATATATACCGTATTTGCCGGCGTATAAGACGATTTTTTTGGCCCTGAAAAATACGTATTTGCCGGCGTATAAGAGACTGGGCGTATAAGACGACCCCCTAACATTTCCACTAAAAAATAGAGTTTGTTATATACTCGCCGTATAAGACTACCCCCCACTTGGAGGCATATTTTTCAGGGCCAAAAAGTCGTCTTATACGCCGGCAAATACGGTATATATATATATATATATATATATATATATATATATATATATATATTTATAGAGAGGAAGGGAGAGGGATAGAGAGTTAGAAACATCGATGAGAGATAAACATCGCTCAGCTGCCTCCTGCACACTCCCCAGCCCCCAATGTGCCCGAAACCAAGGTACATGCCCTTGACAGAAATTGAACCTGGGACCCTTCAGTTCACAGGCCAATGCTCCATCCACTGAGCCAAACCAGTTAGGGCTAGATGATATTTTTAAAACACTCTGAATCTCTCCTAGCTTTAAATCCTCCTACAGCTTATCCATGCTAGACATGCTTTGAACAAGGTTGACACTAAACATCCCTCCAGAGACTTCTGAATTCCCAGTGGCTTCTCTGTTCCATGTTCCTCTCCTGTTGGTGATCATTAGTGGAGCCTCCTCATTGTCCCAGCGTTCTTGTTCAGCCAGAGAAGTCTGGGCCATGCCCCTTTCCTAGGGGGGTCCTTCCTCACCTCTGGGTGAAGCAACGGGAAAAAGAAACAATTTATGTAATGGTGTGATCTCACTGGTGCCTCAAACTCATTTTTTTCTCCAATTATCACATGTTTCTAACAGCTCGTTTAGAAGTTGTTTCCAATTTCTTTTCTTTTTTTTCAGCTAGCGAGCTTTCAGTTAGATTCAAGTTTATCAGAGTATAAATTTAAAGAACACACTTAAACACAACTTCAGAATTTTAAAAACAGGGATAATGAGTGTTTTCTCACCAATGACACAGATTGGGCAAAGGGTAATTCTTCCTCTGGGGAACCTCTAACATTCTTCATCAGGGATGTTAATGTTTGGGAATTTCCCCAATTAATCTTATGGATAAAGTTCTTAAAGCAGCTTACCTCAGAGTGTGTCTCAGCTTGGCACAGACCTATCTGTGTGAGAGAACTAGCAACAGAGCTGATCAAAGAGAAAAGTCCGAGAAAACAGGCAGGGCCCTGACCACTAGCAGGCATTTGCATGGCTGGGGGAAAAACACAAACCTTGTAGATACCCCTCCTCCCCCCCCCCCCCCCGCCCGTTGTTACATGGCCATGATGGGAAAGAAGAATGAGTTAAGATAAAACTGTAGAAAAGCATCCTGCTGTGAAAAGAACTTGGGGTTAAGAGTCAGAAATATGTGTGTTAAACAAAAACCTTCGAGGCTGAAAGTTGCCCTAAAAGACTGGGTTTACTGAGCCATACCCTAGCCAGGCCCTGGGGCGCGCAGTCTACACCACCAACAGCAGGGCTAGATGGAGAAGACGAACATGTCCCTGTCTTGGGATGGAGGGGGCTCTTTAATGCCATGAGTTTGGAGAGGAAAGGTGTAAGTTGCTTTGAAAGGATTTTCATTAAGCAAGTTCTTAAGTGAGTAAGGAAGGTGGGAAAAGGTAAAGCAGGGAAAGTTCTGGGGGATTCGTTGTGGGCAACTAGTGAAGTGACTGTAAGCAAGACCCTACACTTCTCTGAGCTTCAGAATCCTAATACTCCCAATGGGCTGGGATGCAGGAATGGGCAAGAGGATGTAACCGAAGTGCAGAGCACAGGGCCTACTGGCATACAACAGTCTTAATACTTGGGCTGGGAGTACTTCTAAGATCATTTCCTGTCCTTTACCGCCAATGCCATTCTTGATTTTGAGTTGGTCTCTCCCATCCAACGTTGTCGTGTCACTCTGGCAATACCTTAGCCCATTTCTTAGACGTTGAATACCAGGGAAGTGGGAAATAGGGTGTAGCTTGAGGGCATCACACAGATCTGAGATCAAGCATGTCAAACTCAAAGGCTAACATGGGCCAAATAAACAAGGTTTAAGTTTATGTGGGCTGCAAAAAACCACAAAAGCTTCCCCGGGTGAGCCGTGTGTCCCAGGGGACCTTGTGTCCCTGGAGAGCTGTGTGCCCCGGGGAAGCAGTGGGACGGGGGGGGGGGGGGGGAGGGGAGGGGCAGTGTGAACCAGAGGAGGAGCGGATTCTATTCGTGTGGTCCTGAGATAGTCACCATAAAACAAGCAGACTGCCAAATGAGGAGCGGATTCTATTCATCTGGTCATGAGATAGTCACAATAAAAGAAGTAGATTGTCAAATGACAGCAGGGAGGGGAAGGAGACCTGGGGGGAGATAAGAGAACAACTGAAGGACTGGTATGCATGCATATAAGTACAACCAACCAACACAGAACTCTGGGGAGGAAGGGCATGAATGGGAGGTGGGGGGAGGCAATGCCCTTTACAGCCATTAAGCCATCATGCCCACTCTCTTCCTAGCACAGGCAAGTACCCTTCATACATTCAGTATATGCCAGACATTGTCCTAAGCATTTTTTGTACATCACCTATTCGAAGCTCAAAAATACCCTGAGGTAATGACTACAACTGCTTCCTTTTCACAGATGAGGAAATTGAGGGTCATAGAATGACAACAATTGCCAAAGTCACTCAGCCAGCACAGAATAAATCTAGAACGTGAACACCAAAGCTTGTGGGATTGGTCACCCTAGGTTGCTTCCCCACACTGCTTTCAACTCTCTCAGTGACCAACTTTATGACTTGTCTTTCCAAGTACGCCTTTGGTGCCCATAGTTGTCCTTTCAGCTAGGACCGAGGGTCTTATTATTATTATAAAAATTTTTTTTAGCTTACTTTTTTAAAAAAAACCAGGTATTACAGGCAGGTAATACAAAATTTAGAGATACAAAAGAACATACAGGCATTCCTTCTCACTCAGTTAGTTCTCTTACAATGCCTGCAATTTAAAAGTCATTTGTATTTTTGTTCTTTCATGCCTATTCCCTATTTTGCTATAGAAGTGTTGTTTTTCCCCCCTTATCGGTATGTTGAAGCTTTTAATATATTAAGGAAATTAGTCTTCTGCCTTTAACATAAATTGCTAGTATTTTTCCCAGTTTGTCTTTTGCCTTTTGAATGTGTGAAGTTTTTTTTTTCCATGTAGAAACATTATGGTAGTCAAATTTATCTATTTTAAAAATTTATGGCTTAGATATGTCATTCTTAGCTATTTCTCACTCCAAAATTATTAAACAAAAATTCCTACACTTGCTTCTATACTATTTTGGTTTGATCCATCTGAAAAAAATTTGCTATAATGTGTGAGATATGGATCCCATTTAAGTCTTTTCCATGATAATGATTCAGTTATTATAACAACTAGAGGCCCTGTGCATGTGCTGGAGCTGGGAGCCCCTCAGCCCAGCCTGCCCCCTCTCACAGTCCAGGAGCCCTCAGGGACAGGAAGCAATGTGGCTATCAGGGGGAGGTGATGCCCCATGACACCTCTGCTGCTGCCACTGCCAGCAGCACAAGCCTTGGCTGGCTCTGGTTCCCTGAACCTCGGGCAGCCCTGGGTGGCTGAGCAGTTGCCATCTGAGGCTTGCCTGTGTTTTGGGCCAGCCCTGGGTGGCTGGGGGGCTGAGGGGACTGGGGGACTCAGGAGGCAGGTGTATAGAGCCGCTGGGCCTGTCTGGGGGCAGGCCTGGCCTTGACATGTGCCTGCCATCCCAGCGGCGCTGAGGGGACTGGGCACTGCCATCTTGTGGCTGTGGGTGCCGCCATCTTTGAGGGTGTGGCAGTTAATTAGCATATTCCTTCCTTATGGGCTCTGGGTGCTGTCATATTTGCAACAGTGTGAGGGTCAATTATCATATTCCCTCTTAATTAGATAGGATGTTTACTGAGTAATCTTGTTCTTCAGTGATTTGAAATGCCACATTTATTCTATACTACATTTCTGGATATATTTAGGTTTATTTCTGAACTTGCTATTTATTGTTCTGTGTCTTGATCCACAAGTACCACATTGTTTAAATTAATGCAGGTTAATACCATATTTTAATATCTGGTAGAGCAGCCATTCTTTTACTTTCTACTCTTTTTTTTTTTTTTTTTTTGAATTCTCTTAGCTATTCCTGATTTTTTATTTTTTCATGTGAATTTCAAAATCAATTTGTCTAGGGGCGGCAGGCATGTGGCAAGGCCAGTCCTGCCCCCAGACAGGCCCGGCCACTCCACACACTTGCCTCCTGAGTCCCTCAGTCCCCTCAGCCCCCCAGCCACCCAGGGCTGGCCTAAAGCACAGACCTTCCCAAGTCTGTTGGTATTTTTCCTACTAGAATTGCATTAAATTTATAGATTAGTTTAGGGAGGAATGACATCTTAATGATATTGAGTCTTCCTACCCAAGAAAAAAATATATCTTTAAAAAAAAAGTATTATTCGGTATCCCTTAGTAATGTTAATTTTTTCAAATAGAATTTGCATACATCTTGTTTACTGATGGATAACCTATCTCTTTTATTTTATTTTTTTTCTTTTTTTTTAAATTTTATTTTATTAAGGTATTTTCTGTGTACATAGTTTACCATTGCCCCCCCTCACCTCCCATTTATGCCCTCCCTCCCCAGAGTTCTGTGTTCATTGGTTGTACTTATGTTCATTCATACCAGTCCCTCAGTTGTTCTCCTATCTCCCCCCAGGTCTCCTTCCCCTCCCCCCTGTCATTTGACAATCTGCTTGTTTTATGGTGACTATCTCAGGACCATATGAATAGAGTCCGCTCTTCCTCTGGTTTTCACCGCCCCTTCCCCTGGGTCCCACTGCTTCCCCTGGGACACACGGCTCGCCCGGGGCACACTGCACCCTGGGACACTCGGCTCACCCGGGGCACTCGGCCCCCTGGGACACACGTCTCACCCGGGACACCCTTCCCCTTTGGGGGGTACGGCTTACCCGGGGCACATGGCCCCCTGGGACACTCGGCTCACCCGGGGCACTCGGCCCCCTGGGACACTCGGCTCACCCGGGGCACTCGGCCCCCTGGGACACTCGGCTCACCCGGGGCACTCGGCCCCCTGGGACACTCGGCTCACCCGGGGCACTCGGCCCCCTGGGACACACGGTTCACCCGGGACACCCTTCCCCTTTGGGGGGTACGGCTTACCCGGGGCACATGGCCCCCTGGGACACTCGGCTCACCCGGGGCACTCGGCCCCATGGGACACTGGGCTCACCCGGGGCACTGGGCCCCCTGGGACACTGGGCTCACCCGGGGCACTCGGCCCCCTGGGACACTCGGCTCACCCGGGGCACTCGGCCCCCTGGGACACTCGGCTCACCCGGGGCACTCGGCCCCCTGGGACACTCGGCCCCCTGGGACACTCGGCTCACCCGGGGCACTCGGCCCCCTGGGACACTCGGCTCACCCGGGGCACTCGGCCCCCTGGGACACTCGGCTCACCCGGGGCACTCGGCCCCCTGGGACACACGGTTCACCCGGGACACCCTTCCCCTTTGGGGGGTACGGCTTACCCGGGGCACATGGCCCCCTGGGACACTCGGCTCACCCGGGGCACTCGGCCCCCTGGGACACTGGGCTCACCCGGGGCACTCGGCCCCCTGGGACACTTGGCTCACCCGGGGCACTCGGCCCCCTGGGACACTGGGCTCACCCGGGGCACTCGGCCCCCTGGGACACTCGGCTCACCTGGGGCACTTGGCCCCCTGGGACACACGGCTCATCCGGGGCACACGGCCCCTCTAGGGTGTTGGAGTCGCATACTGGAGGCGCTGCGCCAGCTCCTTGCTAGCATGGGGGGCATGCTGGGACAGCTGCAGTTGGTCTGAGTTGGTTTCAGGTGGGGGGACCACCCCCAAAGGTGTCTCGTTCGGTGTGGGAGCGGAACAGCTGCAGACATGAAGGCTAAGTTCTGAGGTCGCCCACTCCCTGATCCCAAGGCGTGGTGAGCTCTGTTCTTGGTGGATTTCCTTTATTCTCGGCGGCAGTGGTGGGTGGCGGTGCCAGGTGAAATATTGAAGGTCGCTCCTGTGGTTCAATTACCACTGTAGTTTTAAAGTTCATATGGCGGTGGTGGTGAGAGCTTCGGCTTGGCCATGTGGCATCGGAGGATGGGCTCGCCTGAGTGGGTAATGGAAGGCACCGTGCCATTTCCTCACCCACGCGCTCCATCTCCCTCCCAGCATGGTGGGTGTGCTGGGAAGATTGTGGGCGGGCTGTGATGGCTACATGGGGAGAGTCTGCCCTCAATGGTGTCCTCTTTGTCGTGAATGTGGAGCTTCTGTGGATGCAGAGGCTAATTTCTGAAGCCACACTCTCTATGAGCCCGGTGTGTAGTGAGCTCTGATTTCGGTGGATTCCCATTCTTGGGGGTGGCGGCGAGTGCGGCAGCGATGGCAGCGCCTGTGGCTCAATTTCCCCTGCAGTTTTAAAATCCGCGTGGTGGTAGTGTCTGATGCTTTGGCCTGGCCATGTGGCAGCGGAGAGAGGACTTTCCGGGTCTGCCAATGGGAGGTGCAGCGCCAGCACAGTGCGTGCGAAGGCCTGGCAGAGCAGGCCGTGGGCGGTGGCGGAGAGTCCCCGCGATGTCCCAGTCTTTCATACTTAGTGGAACGCTTCCCCTGAGCCAGGACAAGCAGCACCACCACAAATATTGGCCAGCTCAGCGCTGCCCCTCCACAGGTGACAGTAGGGGCATCCTCACCTCGGTAGGCCCTCGCTCTCGGAGGTCTCAACCAGTGGAAGGCAGCACGGCACAGAACTGCCCCACCTTCTCAGTCCTCCACTCGGCGTAGTTTTAAACTCCACATGGCAGCTGCGGCGCCCTGCTTGGTGCCTAATTGTAGCCTTCCCATTTCTGGGCCGAGCTGGTTGTGCGGGAGGGGAGACGCTGCGCCCGCTCCTCTCTAGCACTGCGGGCTGGGCTGGGAGGTCGCGCTCACGGGCTTCTCGTCCAGGCAGGAGCCAAAGGCGCGGCGAAAGCGCAGCAGCAGCGGTGGTGGCGGAGGCGTAGGCCCCCATCAGCTCCTGTAGTGGCGGCAGGGTTGGCCCACTCCCTGGGCCCCAGGGTGGGGCGAGGTCTGGCTTCCCTCATTTCCGGGTCAGTGGCAGGTTCAGTTTCGCTGCAGTTTTAAACTCCACATGGCGGCGGCGGCGCCCTGCTTGGTTTCTAATTGTAGTCTTCCCACTTCTGGGCTGGTTGCGGACGGGGAGACGCTGCGCGATTTCTTCGCCTGCACAGTAAGCGCGGGGGCTGGGCCGGCGGGGAGATACTACACCATCTCTTCGCCCGCCCGGCGGTGAGTGCGGGGGGCGAGCCCAGGCGCCAGCTCCTCTCCAGCACTGCGGGTGGGCTGGGAGGTCGCGCTCACGGGCTTCTCGTCCAGGCAGGAGCCGAAGGCGCTGCGGTGGCGGCGGCGGCGTAGGCCCCCATCAGCTCCCGTGGCGGCCGGCGGGGCTGGCCCACTCCCTGGGCCCCAGGGCGGAGCGAGGTCTGGCTTCCCTCATTCCCGGCGGCAGCGGCTCCGGCAGGTTCAGTTTCGCTGTAGTTTTAAACTCCACATGGCAGCAGCGATGTCCTGCTTTGCATCTAGTTGTAGCCTTCCCATTTCGCCAGCTTTCCTGTGGCGGTTTTATCCGTTGTTTTTTTCTAAATTGTTGAGGAGATGGCGGCCCAGGAGACTTCCTGGGCCGCCATCTTAAGCAAGCTTTTCTATCTCTTTTATTGTTATTATACTTTTTTTCTTTCATATTTTCTAATTGGATGTTGCTTTGGCAACAATTTAAAATCTCCACTCTGGCAGAATTGCCTCAGGATATCTTGAGAAACATCATACCTGACTTGACTTGGGTTCTAGTGCCTACCACCAGCTTGCAGGCAAGATCCAGAGTGCTGCCGAAACCGGTTTGGCTCAGTGGGTAGAGAGTCAGCCTGTGGACTGAAGGGTCCCGGGTTCGATTCTGGTCAAGGGCATGTACCTTGGTTGCGGGCATATCCCCAGTGGGGGGTGTGCAAGAGGCAGCTGATTGATGACTCTCTCATCGATGTTTCTAACTCTCTATCTCTCTCCCTTCCTCTCTGTAAAAAATCAATAAAATATATTAAAAAAAATAAAAAAGATCCCGAGCGCTTGCGAGAGAGATGGCATCTGAGGGTTCTGGCAGAGGGAATGCCCGTTCCATACCATTAAGCTCTTCTAGGATGGGTGCCATGAATACTAAGACAAGTTATAAACATACATATTATAAACAACTACAACTCTGCATGAATCTAATGCCTTTCCACACACTGTGAGGTGTGTGTTCACACTAGGGCAGAGGATAGCACAGGAAAGCTTATGATGCTTCAGTCTATTAGGATAGTTTCATTTTTGGTGCTCTGACAATTGACCACCCCGAGGAAATGGAGGCAGCATTTAGTATTATACTTTCTCAAGACATGACATTATTTTCTCCTCAAATCACAAAATGCAATATAGGGTGTCAGGTATCCTCCCAGAAAATTGGAATCTTGGGCCAGTACTAGAATTCATTAATGTTCATTAGCATTCTCCACCATTATTAATATTTAATGAATCCCTGCTATCTATGTGCCACATTGCCCTAGAGAAGCCCATGGTCCAGTAGGGAAGATAGATAGAAAGTCTCTATAATAGATAAGGATAAATATTCTGTAGAATTGTGTTCAACATGCCCTGGGAATACAGAGGAAGGGTCTGTGAAATTTATTTGGGATTAGAGGTATTGACTTTTGAGCTTGGCCTTGAAAGGTAAGGAGTAGTTAACTAGTTTGGCAAAGGTAGCTGATGGTACTATCATCCTGTAACTCTACTTGGGAGCTAGCTCTGGTGGAGGGATGAGGTTGGCTCTTGCACAGGGTAAGCTGCCTACGGTAAGCTCCCCCGGGAGCAGTACTCAACCAATCTTGAATGGGATTTGGCGCAAAAAAATAGCTTAGCTTTCTCAACCATGAAGTGGAACATCTCCAAGATGTGTTCTACAATATTTAGCCACTAATGTTGCTCCGTGGGATTCTGTCTCAGCTGCCCAAAGCGGTAACCTGCTCACCAATGCACCTTTTTCTTGGCTTCCTTGCCTCCTGAGTCTCATTGGTCCCCATCCCCATTGGTGCTTCTTGGGATCGCCTGTTAAGCAAACCATTTGTACTCTTCTTCTGGGAAACTGATGCCAACACAGCAAAGCATGGGCAGAGTGCATTCTCAGGAGAGGGGGCAGCATCAGCAAAGGCACAGAGAGAGGTATGCCGAAGCATGCTTTACTGGGGATGAGAAAGAAGCAGAGCAAACCAAGGAAGACTAAGCGCTGTGCTTGGAGAATCATGAATACATGGCTACCCTCTGTGGAGGAAGGATTGCGGGTTTCGAATGGAATTTTTAAAAAGTCCTTCAGATGATTCAGTGGTAGGCAGGAACACTCTCTGTGGAGCAGGGAGAAGGGAAATCTTCCTGTGCTCCTCCCTGGTACTTTCGGCCAAGGCTCAGAGCTCCACGCTCTGGGGCTCAGGTCTGGCCTACCTGGGTGAGCCTCCTGCCTTCCTGTGGAGTTGGTAGCTCCCACAGCCGGGCCTGTTGCCTGGGCTGCAGCAGCAGAAGCAGGAGGTGGGCGGAGCTCGGTCAACAGCCCACACACTCTGTGGTTACCAGGCCTGGGACAGCTGCCTTTGCCCAGCGGCTGCACAGACGGAAATTTCCTTTCTGCAGCTGTACCTTACCGCTCACCACGTGCCTGTCTGCACTCTCAAGGCGGGGCTCCTTTGAGGGCTCCCTTTTCAGGAGGTCATTGATATTCTCATCCAGTTGGCTCCTGTGAATGGCAGAATTAAGAGGCATTTGCAGAGGAGGCTGGGGAAGGACCAGGTGCTTTTCACATTCTGCCTGGATACAGAGATGTGTGATTATTTGGGGCTGGTTTTTATAAGCAGTCCTGGACGCGCCTTGTTTTCTTATCCGTCTTTTCTTTCATTCTTTCCTTTCTCCTTTCTTTCTTTAGGATTCAGAAATGACTCAGCCACAATCTCTGCCCTCAGAAAGATCCCAGTCTATTGAGAAAAAACAGAATATGACCTAATAATTTACAGTATTGTGTGCCGAGTACTATGACTGAATTAGTTGTGCATTTTAAATGTTTGGTGAATGAAGAAAGAAAAGTAAAAATCAATGCATGCTAGGGCACCAGGAGAGGGGCATTGGTGAGGGAGTTTTCATGGAGGCAGCAGTGCCCGAGCTGCGTTTTTAAAAACTGGCCGTAATCACGAGCAGTTGCTGAGCCCTCTTAGCTCGAATCCTCATGACAATGCTACGAGATAGAAAGCCCTACTTTACAGAGGAAGAGAGCCTCAGGGAGATTTGATAAATTGTCTGAGATCGTGAAGCTGCAAGTAGTACAGCCAGGATTCCAAAACAGTTCTGTCTACCCCAAAGCCACTGGCTGTTCCACTGCACCACGCTGCAAAACATGGGTGTCTCAGGCAGAGGAAGCCATTTGGGCAAAGGCTTAGAGGCATCTGAGAGACAACGCAGGGGCTGATTACCTGGAACTCTTGGCTGCCATGCTTTCTGCTTCCTCATTTGTTTAAATGAGAGTATGATTCCTACCTTGTGAAGTTGTAAGAAATTAAGGCAATGTGTTAAGTAATCCTTCCTATTGTGTTCCGTTCAAGGTGACTTTAGGATACCCAGGGCTGGCTCATGATGGAGTGGTCGAATGAATCATCAGGCAAGGGGACTTTTAGATAATTGGATAGGGGGTGCCTTCTATCTTCCAAGCAATGAGGGTGCTGGCAGAGAGCCTACTGCTTGCCTGCTTCAAATGGACCAGATGCTATTTTGGAGATGGGCAAAAAAACATTCTCTTGACACTGACAGCGTAAGGAGGAGAAGATTAAAACCAAGAAAAAGGAATACCGATTCACTCCTGATCGGGAATAGGAGACAGGCAAGCCAGCCAGCCAGGAATCTTCAGGCTTCCAGAGGGTTGCTAGCCCTGGCAGAATTCTGCAGATGTGCAGAGGGAAGGGGAGGGGAGGAGAGAGAGAGAGTGCTGATCGGCTTTCGGGCTGAATCACACTCATTAAAACAACAGTCAAGTTGTTTGACCTTGGACTATGACTCTTTTTCTCCCATTCCTGGAGCTGGCTATTTTCAAGAGAAGAAATGGGGCCATCTGCTCAGAGCTGGCCCTGGCACTAGGTAACCTTTCCCCAGGAACACATATGCAGGAACTCATACAATGTGGGGCTAGGATGGGGTGGGGGAAGGTACTTTTCAATGTACAGATATTTATTTACATTAGAGAGTAATGCCATTAAATGCCTATACCATTTCACTAATAAAGAGGATGTCTTTTTCATTTCTTTTTAGCCCAAATCCTCACATGCCCAGCAGAGATATTATAATTATACTAGAGGCCTGGTGCACAAAATCATGCATGGGTGGGGTCCCTCAGCCTGGCCGGTGATCAGGGCCAATCGGGACCATGGGATGTTGGCTAGGGGGAGGGGCCACAAAAGGTTTGGCCAGCTGCAGGGAGGGACTGTAGGAGGTTAACTGGTGGCCCTGATCAGGGTCATCAGGGCTGGCCAGCTTGGGGGAGAAACCACAGAAGGTTGACTGGCCATGGGAGGTTGGCTGTGGGAGCACACTGACCACCAGGGGGAAGCTCCTGTGTTGGTGGTCAGTGTGTGTCATAGAGACCGGTCGACCAGTCATTTGGTTGCTTAGGCTTTTATATATATAGATTGTCAAAATAAAGTCTTCACATAGAATCTCATAGGTCCTGAGCCTATGAGTCTCATTCTGACCTCTTCATTTTACATATAAAAAAATGAGATTCAAAATAAAATTGACTTCAGAATATTACATAGATCTTATGCTATTATGTTGTAAACCAGGGGTTCAAATATCTGTCTCCAAATTACAACATATGTTTCATTGTATTTCTTTCTTTAAAATAATTGCTATCATGCATATGTACCTACCACACTGTGGGGTATTATTTATACATAATCTCATTTAGTTTTCTTCAACAATTCTGCAAAGAGAGATTAACCCACTTTACAGATCCATAAACTGAGTCTCATGAAAGCAATTGCGTGAGATTGCCTTGCTAATAAATGTCTGAGGCAGAGGATTAACCCATAGGGGTCTGATGCTAAAGATCTAATTAGTCTACAATCTGGGAGTGGCTGAGAAAGACTGGGGAGTCAGGGGCTGCCCACTCTCTCTATAAACCCAACAGCTCACTCACTGGCATCTTGTAAATATCTACTCCTATCACCCGAAGGTGCCTTCTTGAAGAGGAACTGTACCAGAGGTAGAGGGAGGAGGTTGCTTGGTGCACCAACTTGGTGCACAGAAAGCTCAGCCCTGTCCCTGGGTTAAGTCGAAAGCTAACTGGAAGGAGTGCTGTTTCATTTATTGGTGGAGCAGTGTGTGGATACTGCTGGAAAACAATCTCTGATGAATCCTCCAAGTTCCACAGGCAGGGGGAACCCACTCTGTGCTATGCGTGTGTGCATAACAGAAATGTTCCTCTATCACCATGGCAACAGTCTATACACCAGCATCCCGAAGAGGCCAGAGCTGCTCTGTGGGAAGCTGTGGTTCAAGCTGGGGTGGGCGTATGTGTTGGTATGGAGGGAGGGGTGTCTCATCAGCAATCTCCTTCTTGTTTGAGGCTAGCTTGTTCCTGGGGCAGGAATGTTTATACATGATCCCAAGCATCCTGTGTCTGCAGAATTTTGGGCAGAGGGAGATGGCAAAGGGAGATAGCATAATCCTATCCTTGAGGAAAGTCAAGGAGGGCATATTATTTCTTCTATGGTTTCTGATAAATGTGTTTATTAGGCAAGCTGCTAATGGATGGCTCCTTTCGAAGGGCCCTCCCCTTATATTCTAACGGGGAATCTCGTGGACTTTGCATGCAATCAGAATTTTCCAGCTCTGCAACGTTTTAGTTCTAAGATCCCATGTTACTTGGAGTAACCTCTCCGTAGTCTAATTGCTTCATTGTTAAAAAGGAGATATTCGATACCTCCCTTATGGGAGAGTAAATGAGATAACAAATGGGCATAGTCAGCATCTAATCAGTTGCAGCTATTACTGTGTCCCCAGTACTGCCAGAGGAAAACAGACTTGGCAAGGGGACCATCTCAGAGTCCTTTACGTCAGGGGCAGACTTGGAATTAGCATTCATGCCGCCCATGTTTCTTCTGAGAACTCGTGATTTTCTCTCTCTTCCTAAAACCATCGGTCAGTGCTAGTGTTTGTTCTTCAGACCCGGCCCCTGTGTTCCCTGGTTCAGCCTGATGACATCAGGTGCTCATTTCCCTTCCTGGGGCTCCTCCCAGAGAATCTTAACAACACTAGACCTTGGGGATCACCCAGCTCAGCTCCCTCCCCCTCATGTTCCAGGCTAAGACGTGGAAATGTGGCGAGAGAAGTTAAGTGCCTTGTTCAAGGTCGCCTAGCAAGGTAGAAGCCATTAGTTGAAGTGGCTGCTGCATTTGTGTTAGCAGACGTGACTAACTCTGAGAGTAGCTGCAGAAGGTTGATCTCATATCGCCCATGGATTCTCCAGGGTGTGTAACATTAGGTAAGGATGTGGGGGGAAGCCCTTTTTATGTATTTTAGTTGTGGTATTAGCAAGTTCTGTGATTCCCCTGGCAACAGAAACATTAATAGATAACATTTGCACAGTGCTTTACAGCTTATGAAATATACTTATATGCTTCATCTTATTTAGTCCTCAAACTTGTCCTTTAAGGTCGTTATAAGAATTATCACCATTGGCCTAGCCGGTTTGACTCAGTGGACATAGCATTGGCCTGCAGACTGAAGGGTCCTGAGTTCGATTCCTGTCAAGGGCACATGCCCAGGTTTCAGGCTCAACCCCCAGGAGGGGGTGTGTAGGAAGCAGCTGATCAATGATTCTCTCTCCTCATCGGTGTTTCCATCTCTCTCTTCCTCTCTGAAATCAATAAAAGTATATTTTTAAAAAGGAATTATCACTGTTCATTTACAGATGAAGAAGTTGAGTGATTTGTTCAAAGTTACCATGAGGCAACTTTAGAAGTTAAACTTATATTAAGGTAATTTCTAATTATAGCAAACTGGCCCAACGGCAGTGGCCAACTTTAGAGAATTCAAAGTTGAGGATATAGCTGTCCTCTGTACCAGGGGTCAACAACCTTCCAGACCTCACGGACCACCAGTGGCCTGCAGACCACATTTGGCGACCACTGCAGTCTATACAGAGGTGGAGGAGGAAAGCACCCACAGGGGCCCATTGTCATGAAGGCCCATCTAAATGGAGATGGCACCGAAACCGGTTTGGCTCAGTGGATAGAGCGTCTGCCTGCAGACTGAAAGGTCCCAGGTTCGATTCCGGTCAAGGGCATGTACCTTAGTTGCGGGCACATCCCCAGTAGGGGGTGTGCAAGAGGCAGCTGATTGATGATTCTCTCTCATCGATGTTTCTAACTCTCTATCCCTCTCTCTTCCTCTCTGTAAAAAATATTCAATAAAATATATATATTTTTAAATGGAGATGGCAAACTTTCAATTCACCTGGGTTCACCAAATGACAGGGAACAAGATGTATAAAAGAAAATAATGATAAAGCTTTGTCACTTTTAAAGCGTTCCCATATTATCTCATGAGAGGCCCAAAGCAGACCTATCCTCCCCTGTTTCCATAAGACGCCCCATTGTGCCATCTAATGAAAATTTTCTGGGCATACACAATTGGTTCATGTCCACTATGCCCATGTATAACAAAGCTAGCAGCCTGATGCATGAAAATTGGTGCAAGAGTAAGCCTTCCTTCCCCCGGCTGCCAGCACCGGCTTCCCTCTGGCACTCAGGGCCCAAGCTTCCCTCTGGCCGCTGTCAGGTACCCTGGACCTGGGCTGGCTTCCCTTGGGCCACCTGCAGGCACCCAAGACCCAG
Source organism: Vespertilio murinus (assembly GCA_963924515.1). Lineage (NCBI taxonomy): Eukaryota > Metazoa > Chordata > Mammalia > Chiroptera > Vespertilionidae > Vespertilio > Vespertilio murinus. Next base: position 32,612,145 of record OZ004715.1, on the reverse strand, counting down.
CTGGCTTCCCTCCGGCCCTGGCTTCATATTAGCATATTTCCCTGTTATTGTTATAGATAGTCTGTTTTTCCATGACTAATATTCTTTTTTTAAAAAAAATATATTTTATTGATATTTTACAGAGAGGAAGGGAGTGAGATAGAGAGCTAGAAATGTCGATGAGAGAGAAACATCGACCAGCTGCCTCTTGCACACCCCCCACCGGGGATGTGCCCGCAACCAATGTACATGCCCTTGACCAGAATCGAACCCGGGACCTTGCAGTCCGCAGACCCACGCTCTACCACTGAGCCAAACCGGTTTCGGCCATGACTAATATTCTTATTAAAACCTACCAGCCCAGCTGGTGTGGGTCAGTGGTTGAGCATCAACCTATGAACCAGGAGGTCACAGTTCAATTCCTGGTCAGGGCACATGCCCAGCTTTTAGGCTTGATCCTCAGTAGGAGGTGTGCAGAAGGCAGCTGATTAATGATTATCTCTCATCATTGATGTTTCTCTCTCTCTCTCTGAAATCAGTACAAATATATTAAGAAAAACCACCTATCAGAAAATAACAATAAATTAATGGAATATTTGAAAAGTACTTTTTTTTTAATAGACATCCAGTCATACCTTTATATCTCTGCCAAAGCTGTTTCCTCTGTTCCTCGATATTTCTATCCAAATTTCAGCCTGATCTAGTTCTACTTCTTGTGGGAAGCGTTTTCAGCCAATGTAGCTCTGGCAGAAGCAGGGCTCTGTTTCCATCACAGTTTCCCCAGATGAAGCCAGCACCCCTGGGACATAGGAAGAAGACGTGGTGAGTGAAGTGCTGGTGGCAAACCATGGCATGTGTGTGGTGAGAAAAAGAACTTTTTAATGGTCTTGTGGGCTTCCATTGTATCAACGAAAGAATTTATAGTTAAGTAGTTCTCAGGGAATATTCTGATTTAGCACCCAAGATTGGGATACTTACTGTGTGTTTGATGTTATATTAGGCTTTGTAGATCACTCTGAAAGTAGCAGAAGACAGAATTTTTCACCATGAGGTCCTTGCTAACTACAAAGAAAGCTGGATAGACGCTAACACATAAACACACACAAGTATGGCTTTCATCCAAATAGTATTTGGGTGTATGGTACAGAGTAGTGCTAGTCTAAGGCTCAAGGAATCCTATCTATTAAAAGAGAAACATGCAAATTGACCATACCTCTGCCATGCCCACAAGCCACACTCACCAGCCAATCAGGAGTGAGTATGCAAATTAACCCAACAAATATGGCAGCGGCCATGAAGCTGGAGCAAGCAGGACGCTTGGGTTGCCCCTGGCAATGGAGGAAGCCAAGCTTCCCGCCACCCTGGCCTGCCCTGGCCTCCACTCAAGGTACAAAGTTTCAATTATGGGAGTTAAAAAAATCCCAGACACCAGGGCCTCTGCTTGGGTTGCTGGGGGGCCGTGGCCGGCCTGAAAACCACAACAGGCCCCTCTCACAGGCTGCCCCATGCCCCAAGGGAACACCCACCCTGATCCAGGACACCCTTCAGGGTAAACCAGCTGGACCCCACCCTTGCACCAGGCCTCTATCCTATCTAATAAAAGAGTAATATGCAAATTGATCATCACTCCAACACACAAGATGGCTGCCCCCATGTGGACACAGGAGGGCTTCCACAAGGTGACCAGCAGGGGAGGGCAGTTGGGAGGGACCAGGCCTGCAAGGGAGAGTAGTTGGGGGAGGGGGGTTGTGGGGAACCAGGCCTGCAGGAGAGGACAGTTAGGGGTACCAGGCCTGCAGGGAAGGACAGTTAGAGGTGACCAGGCCTGCAAGGGAGGGCAGTTAGGGGCATACAGGCTGTCAGGGGAGTGGTTAGGGGGTGATCAGTCTGGCAGGCAGAAGCAGTTAGGGGCAATCAGGAAGGCAGGCAGGTGAGCATTTGGGAGCCAGCAGTCCTGGATTGTGAGAGGGACGTTCCAGATTGGAGAGGGTGCAGACTAGGCTGAAGGACACTCCCTCTCCCCTACGTATGAATTTTGTGCACCGAGTCTCTAGTATAGTGATAACTCAGAGTAGATCTATGCATTCTCATAACTATCCAGTCCAGCTTCTCTGACTTTGATATCGTTATCTCCTCTGTCCGGATTGCATTCTCCACTTTGTTCTGGTTATCTGAATTCCACATATTTTATTAAGCTCGGGTCCTCCCTCTCCTGTTAAATCTTTTCCTACCCCAAAGATCTCTTCTTCTGGCTCATTTAACACTCACTGTCTGCTCCACTTTCTGATGACTCACAGGCTGCTCTGCTACTGCTACTTATGTGTTCACATGTTTATGAGTTGTCTTCTTAAGGGCAGAACTTGGGCTTTCTTTCACCCTTGAATCTCCTTCACCTCCAAGTGGCTAGCATAATGCTTTGCACATATTAGGTGCTCAAAACATGTTTGCTAAATGTTTGATTTTTAAATTTTATACATACAATGAAAGCTTAATGGTTAGGGGGAATTACTTAGAAAAATATTTTAAAAGATAGCCCAATCATCCAAAAACAAACAACAAACAAATAAAAACTGAAGTCCCATCATTAGAGATTCATGCCTTTGGAAAAGATGCTTATGATTCTCTAAAAAATACTTCTAGGAAAACAATATGTTAAATTAAGTTTATTTCTTTAAGTTATTAGTGACTTATCAGTTTTATTCTCCAATAGACATGAGAACTGAGTTGGGTAAAATAACAGTTTGATTTTCAAATCGCTGAGAATTCAGTGTCAGGCACTGTGCTTAATGTTGGAGTACAAAGATGAATGACACAATCCTGTCCTTGAAAAGCTTACATGCTAGTCACCAGAACATTATAATTCCTTCAGGGGCTATGAAAAAGCCAAGCAAAGGCAATAAAACTCTTGACCCACCCTGTAAGACGGAGGGAAGGCTTACTGGAGGAGTCATCAGCTAGCATTCCTCCAGGCTTCCTCTGCTTGAGCGTTTCCCCACTTTTCTGCTGGAAAAGTCTTGCAGCTGCATCAACACTTATCTCAAATGTCACTTCCTCTGAGAAGCCATCCTTAAGCCTCACAAGCAGAATGAATCCCTTCCTTGTTGGTGCTCCTAAACCACTTTACCCAACTGTATTATTAGCCATGTCTTATGGTGGTTAATTGTTCCTCTATATCCTCTCCTCTCGCCCACATAGAATGTGAACCCCACAGGCAAGGGCCTCTTTCCATTCATATCAGCCTATCTGGCACACCGTAGGTGGGAAGACCAGTGTGTTATTATAGTTGGTTGGAGATCTCTCATATGTCACTGGGCCTCTGGCTCAGAGCTGGACTGTGCATCTTCAGGCTTCAAGCGGAGGGTCAGCTAGGATGTAGGAGGCAAGAGCTGCTTGCCAATTATTAGTGGCAAGCTGCTCATTGATTCCATTCAGCCCAATACATACGTACTGAGAACTTGTTCACATAAGAACCCAGCCACCGTTACTAGAATTCCTACTGTGAGGCAGGTGCATTACATACATGATCTCATTTAGTCTGTGCAGCAATTTTGAAAAGTTATTTCCTTTTATCAGCCCAGAAAAAGAGCCTCAGAGGGCTAATTTGCCCAGAGTGGTCTGAAAGGGAAAGTGTAACTGTTGTGTCGTGTTCCACTACAGCACAGGGAGTCAGTATATCTCACTCGACATGAAAACAAAGGTCCAGGGGTCACACAAGATTCAGGGAGTACGCATGGGAAAGTGGCAATCAGAGAGTCTTCATAGATCTGGCTAATGAGTGAACTGGGAAAATACAAGAGGAAAGAAAGATCTTGAAGAGACTACCTACTTGGTACTTACTACATCAGATGCACTGATGCCTGTTAGGGAGGTGAACACAGAAGGGATAGGGGAGCCTTAGATAGGCCATGTGGGAGTCGTGTGTGTGTGTGTGTGTGTGTGTGTGTGTGTGTGTGTGTGTGTGTGTGTGTTTCTTGCCTTACACATGGTTTCCTCTCTGGTAGATGAGGAGGGGAGAGAAGTACACCCTCTTAGGTGAACCATTCGTGAGTGCAGTTGTCAAAACTGCACCCATACATCCCACCGAAACGGAGTGGAGAGGTTCTGTTCACCTTATCCTCCCCAAAGTGGAGATGACCCTAGGACTTATCTCCATCACCTTGGGTGTGGGGGAGGGGGATGTTTTTCTCCCCCCAGTATAGAGGAAAAGGGAGGAGGAGCTCTTCTCCATCTCACTATAGGATGTGTGTGTGTGTGTGTGTGTGTGTGTGTGTGTGTGTTGTGTGTGTGTGTACGTGCCCGCACGCACCGGGAAATGGCTCCTTTCTCACCTTTAACACCTCTCCTCCCTCCCAAGAGAGTGGGGATCGGTTTTTTTCCATCTCTAGTGGGACACGGCTCTCTTCTCCCCCACCAGAAGGTGGTAGGGGGCTCTTGGCTCCCTTTTCCCTACCATTGGGAAGCAGAGCCGGCTCTCACATCCTCCCCACAGAGCCACACTCAGGCGTCCCGAGGCCCGGCTCCCCGCAGCCTCCCCATCCGCAGACCCGGGGGGTGGGGGGGGAGACCCGCCGCTAGGTGCGGGGCGCGCGTGGGCGGCGAGCCGGGGGCGGGGCCGGCTCTGCGGCGAAGGGGCGGGGCTATCCGAGGCCCCGCCCCCGCCCTGCGCTAGTCTTCGCGCCGCCGCCGGGACCGCCCGGCCCAGTCTGTCTGCTGGGCTCGCGCGCCGCGGAGGAGGACCGCGCGTCTGCTCCCTCGGCCGCCGCCGCCGCCGCCTCAGCCCACCTCGGCCGCCTCAGCCCGGCCGCCGCCGCCGCCTCAGGCTCGCCCTCTCGGTCCCGCCGCCCCGCGCGCCCCCCAGCCCCTCCAGCCAGATGATGAACTTCCTGCGGCGCCGGCTGTCGGACAGCAGCTTCATCGCCAACCTGCCCAATGGCTACATGACCGACCTGCAGCGGCCCGAGCCCCAGCAGCCCCCGCCGCCGCCCCCCGGCCCGGGCGCGGCCGCGGCCTCGGCCTCGTCGGGGCCCGCGGCCGCCTCTCCGGGGCCCGAGCGGAGGGCGCCGCCGCCGACCCCCGCCGCCGCCGCCGCCGCGCCGCCGCCGCCCGCGCCCCCCGCGGCCCCGGCGCCGTCGATGGGCAGCAGCTTCTTCAGCTCGCTGTCCCACGCCGTGAAGCAGACGGCCGCCTCGGCCGGCCTGGTGGACGCGCCCGCGCCCGCGCCCGCCGCCGCCGCCCGGAAAGCCAAGGTGCTGCTGGTCGTCGACGAGCCGCACACCGACTGGTAGGTGCCCGGCCGCCTTGGCGGGGGGCCCCCGGGGCCGCGGGGGAGGTGGCCTCGGGGAGACCCTTCACACCCGTCCAAAGCGGGGAGGGTCTGAGCGGTCCCGTGGTCGGGCGATGGGGGCGCGGGCCGGGGGAAGGGGGTGTCTGCAGGGTGAGAAGGAGAATCCCGAGGTGAACGGTTTCCTCGGTGGCCTCGGACCCTCCCCAGACACGCAGACGGGGCCCCTGCGGTGCGCCCCCGGGAGAGTCCTAGAGCCAGAGTTTGTTTCTGCGGGGCGGGCGGAGAGGGCCGACGTTCCAGCCCGGGCTCGGCAAAGACGAGGGGAAAATGGTTCCCTGTCACGAAGCGATGTTTAAATTCTCTCCACCCCCCCCCCCCCGCAAAAAAAAAAAAAAAATAAAAAGGGTTCTACTTTATGAGGCGCGAGTGATTCTGGAAGGGAAATGGGCATTTTTCGGGCCGGGAGGAGAGCTGTTTGTCACCTGGCCCCCTGGGGGCTGATGTCAATATTGACATCAAGACGCAGCCAATCGCCGAGGCGGGAGCCCAGGTGTGCGTGGGCCGGCCCCGCGCGGCGCAGCTGCAGACCGCTCAAGGATAGAGACGTTTTTTGTATTTTGTGCAGCAGGGAGGGGGTTTGCGGATTTTGGTATGTGTGTGGGGAATGGTAGTGATGGTGGTTTTTTTTTTTTCCTGCTAGAAAGATGGTGACCATGGCAAAATATTCTGGGTCACTATAAGGGCCACAAATCAAAAGAGATCTGCCTTAATGCAGCGGACTGGGGGCTTCAAGATTTATTATCATCATCATCATCATCATTATTGTTAATTATTAAGGGATATTCCAACTTAGGATGGGAAGGCTGGGGGGGAATGTTACCTCTTGTTGGTAAAAGCAGGAATGAGACCCAGTTAAGACCAATCAGTGAAAAGCAGTTCTATTTTAGGCGTCCGGAAGTTGACCTGGGGGTAATGGTTGGGGTCGGAGGTGATGGTGGAATTGACAGGGGAAAGGCTTGAAGAAATGAAGGCCACAGAAATCTGGGCTGCTTTTTTTTCTGGGATAGGGAAAGGGTTGTGTTTGTTTGTTTGTTTGCTTGTTTGCTTGTTTGTTTTTCTTTCTCACAGGAGTTGAGGTCGGAGACTGGACCTGAGTGCTGCCTCCCCAGAGGGAGGTGGACCTGAGTGCTGCCTCCCCAGAGGGAGGTGCAGAGGGAACGAACGCAGAGCTGTTTATCCCCACCTTCTCTTTTGGCTGCTTCACTGCTTTTATTCCTCTATCACTTCCTCCCTGGGTAACCCGGAGGGAGGGAGGGAGCGACAGGGTGGGGGGGGGGGGTGGAAGTGAGATGTAGATGTGGAGATGCCCTCCTGCTGGCCCCTGCTATGACCATTCCCAATAGCCATTTAGGTGGCTTGTGTCATTGGCCTGTCCTCCAGACGGTGGAGTAGAAAATCTGAAGGGACTGTTGTTAGGAAATGACAAAGGCACAAGCAGGAGTGTAATGGGGAAAGTATATGAGTATAAATGATGGTGCCATTGATAGCCTCCTAGGAGAAGAGCTCTAACTCAGTTTAAATCAACAAGTGGTTATTAGTGGGGAGGGAAGGTGATAAACTTTATTGGGCATCCGTTATAAGCCAAACCCTGTGGTGGGTGCTCTAATACATATCTCATTGAGGCTTAGCAAAACTAAGCGAGGTGTTTGCAGTCATATAGCCAGCAAATGATAGGACCAGGATTTGAATTTAGGCCCATTTGACCCCACTGTTGCCATTGCACTGCTTCCCTATTGCTTCATGGTTATTATGTTATTAGCAATATTAATAATAGGCTCCCTCTAGGGGCTATAGGCAGTGTAGGGGCGCCTTACTGTCACAATCAAGAACTCACAATCAAGTTTAGGAGACACTTGCCCTAACCGGTTTGGCTCAGTGGATAGAGTGTCGGCCTGTGGACTGAAGGGTCCCAGGTTCGATTCCAGTCAAGGGCATGTACCTTGGTTGCAGGCACATCCCCAGTAGGGGCTGTGCAAGAGGCAGCTGATCGATGATTCTCTCTCATCGATGTTTCTAACTCTCTATCCCTCTCTCTTCCTCTCTGTAAAATATCAATAAAAAATATATATTTTTAAAAAGTCACCCCCCCCCCCAAAAAAAAGTTTAGGAGACACAAAGGACTCATGAAGCAGTTAACAAAAAGGAATCTAGAATTATTAGTTAAGACATTCAGTGAATGGAGTTATTGGAGAAAGTCTCACAAAAGAGGAGTTTTAAAGAAAGGCCAGGTAAAGGAGGGGAGAAATGGGAATGACATTGGTGCTTCATTTTTCTAAGCAAGAATCTGAGCCTTCTGCACCTTATCTAGTTGAAAGCATTTGTTTGGGATCTAATTTACCAGTTAGGTACCTGTAGGTAGAAAGGTACTCATCTGTATGAGTATGATGAGGCATTTGTGTTTAGTTCTAACAGTGTCACGTGGCTTGAAAAGGGAAACTTTCCTTGGATATGATTATTCTTTAGAAAGATTGCCTGCCATCCACCAGATAATTTGCCTTGCCCTGAAGACCAGACTTCTGAGGGAAATAATGGAAGCCACTTTCCTATGGGCTGACTCCCAACTGTTTACTGATTTTCTCTGAAGTAATGACATTGATTTATTAAAACTCATAAAACCAGTTTAAGTCTGGGGCTTGACAGCAGTTCTCTGCTTGTGTTTCTGTGCTTAATAGCAATCCTCAGAATTGCTGTTTGTCTTCAAACATGTCTAGATTGAAAAACACACAGCCGAAACCGGTTTGGCTCAGTGGATAGAGCATCGGCCTGCGGACTGAAGGGTCCTGGGTTTGATTCTGGTCAAGGGCATGCACCTTGGTTGCGGGCATACCCCCAGTAGGGGGTGTGCAAGAGGCAGCTGATCGATGACTCTCTCTCATGGATGTTTTTAACTCTCTATCCCTCTCTCTTCCTCTCTGTAAAAAATCAATAAAATATATTTAAAAAATAAATTGAAAAGCACACACACATCTTGGTTAAATACCAATGAATGGTTTTATTGAAAGGTCTTTGACTTAAGGAGCAGGTGTCTGCTTATGACAAGCACAGTGACTTAAAAAGCTCTTTTTGCTCTAAAAGGCCGATTTTAGTAAATTAGTGTCACGATTTAAACTCCAAGATAGTATGCAGTGAGCAGGTGTCATTATATGCCCAATATTATTTTCCTGGTGATGAATAGGAAGTCAAAGTGGAGCCCTCAGTAGAATTTAATCATATTGGTCCCATCTGAATATAGAATGCTAAAATAAAGAGGGTTTTAACAAGCATTTAAATAATTGGAGATTTAAAAGAAGGGGTTAAAATAGACAGTCTCTCAGAGCAGCCTTAATGCACAGCAGATTCCTTTGAATTTCTGTCAGTGTAATTGTGGGCAGTGGAATTTAGAGACCTTACCACTGACCAAGTTGATGGGGAAATTGGAGGTGTTTCTCTTTTTCTCTATCTTTTGCTTGAAATATGTTTTTATTGATTGCCTGAGATCTTAGATTAATTGTACACTAAAGGATTATTGCAAAATGTATCTGTTTTACTAAAAATGAAATAAAACTCATTATGTACCTTATTAGTAATTATTATTATATTTTAATATATTTTTATTGATTTCAGAGAGGAAGGGAGAGGGAGAGATAGAAACGTCAATGGTGAGAGAGAATCATTGATTGGCTGCCTCCTCTATGCCCCCTACTGGGGATTGGCCTGAAACCCGGCATGTACCCTGACTGGGAATCTAACCATGATCTCCTAGTTCCTAGTTTGAAGCTCAACCACTGAGCTACACTGGCAGGACGATAGTAATTATTATTAGTGGTTGATATATATTTAAACCACTAATTGTATGTGTGCATGTGGGAATGTGTTTTTTTCTTTCTTTCAGGATATGTGTTTGTGTATACCTTATCAGGATTATATATATATATATATATATATATATATATATATATATATATATTATGTGTGTGTGTGTGTGTGTGTGTGTGTGTGTGTTATCCTGAATATATATCTTCTTTTAAGGCTCATACATAAATTTGAAGTACACTTAATACTGTATTTTAATAAATGATCTTGTACTTAAACAAGGAATAGATATCCATTTGTATATGCTGGTGGTTGTTTTTCTTTCTGTGTTTTACACTTTCACTGGTGAAGAGGTAAGTTTTCCCTCAGATTCTCTCCTCCCCCCCTTCTAGTGATTCCAGTCCCAGTGATCAAGTGAGTTTATTCCTCCTGGCAAGTCTCAGAGTTTGCTTTGAAAATCAGTACAACACAGGCATTCTAAAACTTACCAAGATTACCTAGAGACTGCAGATAGACAGATCCACAGGTGTTTGTTGAGCACCTTCTCTGTAAAGGGTACATATACTAAGAAAAAATGAGACGTTGTATCTGTTTTCTAAGATCTTTCTGTCCATTTGGGTACATAAATGAATATATGTTTTTTTTTTTAAACTTACTTAAAAACTACCCTTTGTGCCCTATCTGGTTTGACTCAGTAGATAGAGCGTCAGCCTGTGGTCCATTCCAGTCAAGGGCACATGCCCAGGTTTCTGGCTCGATCCTCAGTGTGGGGCATGCAAGTGGCAGATTCTCTCTCATCATTGGTGTTTCTATCTCTCTCTACCTCTCCCTTCCTCTCTGAAACCAATAAAAAATATAAAAACAAACAAAAACAACTACCCCTTGTATCCATAATTCATAGTATAGTCATTGGATCAACAGCATTGGCAGTAACCAGGAGCTTTTTGAACTACAGATGATCAGGTCTCACCTATGCCTACTGAATAATAATTTGTATTTAAATAAGATCTCCAGGTGATCACATGCACATTAAAGGCGCATTGAACTGAAGTTTATGTGGTTAGTGCTAAAGGTGTGGCAGCAACACTGCTATCATTTATCGAACAATTACTATATTCCAGATGTTTTACCATATCCCAGATATTACAAATAACATTTAATCTATATCGCAGCAATGTAGTACTATAGAAATTTAAAAGAGTGAGAGATGGGTATGTCTAGAGGGGGAAGGGAATGTTTAATGAAAGCAGTATGATTTGAAAGGAACCTAAAAGAATTGGAATCAAAAGAGATAGGAGTGGTTCAGTCCAAACAGTGGGTAGTAAAAGGAAAGTACAGTGGCAGGAAAGAAGGGAAACAACAAAGAAACTAGACTGATGGATTAGCTAGGCAGCAGCTGTTTCTTTTCTTTTTTCTTTTTTTTTAAACTTTATTGATTTCAGAGAGGAAGGGAAAGGGAGAGAGAGATAGAAACATCAATGATGAGAATCATTGATTGGCTGCCTCCTGCCTCCCCATATTGGGGATCAAGCCCATAACCTGGGCACAAGCCCTGACTTGGAATCGAACTGTGATATTCAACCACTGAGCCATGCAGGCAGAGCAGCTGTTTCTATTCAGACCTTTGGCATTACATTAAGAATAGGGGAAATTAATATTCTGGCCAGTTTTGTTCAGTGATTAGAGTGTCAGCCTGTAGATCAAAGAGTTGCAAGTTCAATTCCCTGTCAAGGACACATACCTGGGATGCAGGTTCAATCCATGGCCCCAGTCGAGGGCCCATGTTGGAGGCAACCAATCGATGTTTTTTTTCCTCTCTCTCTCTCCCTCCCTTCCACTCTCTCTAAAAATCAATGGAAAAAATATCTTCAGGTGAGGATTAACACAAAAAGGGGGGGGCGAGAATAGGGGAATTTAAAGTACAGGGGTCTGGACCTTTGCTTGTGAGTGGCTCTAGAAAAATAATTGAATTGAAATTTGGGGGGAAAATCAAGTGAAGTTTGAGGCTTCTCTCTGCTAAATATTTTATTTATGTGTTCTGTTTCTGATTATTATAAACATAGTTAATCCATAGAATTTCATTGTTCACAGTAGCATTATTAGAGCTGGAAGATGTCAATTTCCTTTGTAGCACTCTTCTCTAACACACTGTTGCTCATAAGGCTAATTCACAACCTGGGTTAGTTTATCTTTCATACTTTTGCTATATTCTCAAATTTTTTCTATACATTGGATTAACCTTCTACTGAATACATACCGTACTTGAATTTCTGGAGACTGTGCTATTATTACACAGTTGCCTTTGGAATGCTCTTATTCTACTTCTCTCTCTTACTTCTTTTGTTCCATTTTCAGAGGATGAGGATACTGAATATTGTTTAAAAAAGACCCACCCCCTCCTGCCTTCTCCATGACCTTATTCAAAATTTTATCCCTTTCTCCTTTCTTTATGATCTCATTTTCTACTGGTTGCTTCTATGCATTGCTCCATCATTGTAAATAAAGAAACAAGCAAAAACTTACTCTCACCTTCTTAATAATTCTTTCAAATGAGAAAGAAAAATCTTAGTCTTACCCGGCAGGTGTGGCTCAAGTGGTTGAGCATGGATCCATGAACCATGTGTCGCAGTTTGATTCCCGGCGGGAGCATAGGGTAACAGGCTCAATCCCTGATGTGGGGTGTGCAGGGGGTAGCCAAATTGATGATTCTCTCTCATTATTGATGTTTCTATCTCTCTAGCCCTCTCCCTTCCTCTGAAATCAATAAAAATATATTTTAAAAAATCTTAGTCTTGTCTTCCTTCTTTCTCTTTCTTTGCCATCAAGGTGCGTGCGTGCGTTCGCTTCTCCTTCACCCATGCCTTCCCACAAGACTTTCAGGATCAAGAGGTTCCTGGCCAAAAGCAGAACTGGCCCATTCCCCAATGGATTCGGATGAAAACTGGTAATAAAATCAGGTACAACTCGAAGAGAAGACATTGGAGAAGAACCAAACTGGGCCTATGAGGAATCTCACATGATTATTTATGCTGTATCCAGGTTGCCTACACCTTTAAATAATTGAAAAGAAAGATTGCTACTATCTGGACAGTTAGGGCATTTTAATTGGAAAATTATTGGACTCATGATTTTGCTCTACTGATTTTTTCCCCTGCAATAGTAGGTTGGTTCAGTAATAAATTTGTGAGACCTTTAAAAAAAATCTTAGTCTTGTCTCTACTTCCTTATCCCATATTTGCCTCTTGCACTGAACTTGGGCTTCAGCCTTCTCCATAATACTGAAATTCTTGCTGGGTTTCCTAATTGCTAAATCCAAAGGAAGGTGTCAGTCTATACCTTCACTGATGAGTTTCATGCTGTTTATCTTCCACTGGAAGTCCTTGGCTTTTTCATTCTTTGTTCTCTTCATACCTGTTCTTTTAAAGTTCCTTCTCGTTCTTCTCCTTTGCCTCATTAAATGTAGGTGTTCCTCAGGATTCCATCTTCTGCTGCCCACTTCTTTTTTCTCTCTCCCTCGTTCATCCATTCTAAAAAGGGATCTAAAAATTACTTCCTAAATGTAATCAGTTCCCAAATCTTTACCTTTAGCCCAGAACTTTGTTCTGATCTTCAGACATGTTCATTGCCTGATGGACATCTCCATCTGGGTAGTAAAAGGTAACTCAAGGTCATTTGTTCCAATATTGAATTCCTTATCTTTATCTTAACTGGGGATAGTAGTGGTCATCTATTTCAATTTCTAATTAACTTTCACCTAGAAATTCTGCAGGTCTCATCATGATTTCCATTTAATAGCTTGAATGAACTATTTAAAATGCAAATTTGACCTTTTTATTCCTTTGCTTAAAGCAGTTGTTGGCAAACTCATTAGTCAACAGAACCAAATATCAACAGTACAATGACTGAAATTTCTTTTGAGCCGAAAACCGACTTCTGCACTTGGGCCACAAAGTTTTAGTCACACTGTATGTGCACGAATGTGGTATTTTGTGGTAGAGTCATATTCAAGGGGCCAAAGAGCCACATGTAGCTCGTGGGCTGCAGTTTGCCGACGGTTGGCTTAAAGCTTTTTAATGTCTTTGTATGTCCTTAAGGTAAAATTAATGGCTCTCCTGTGATCTGAACCTTGATTACTTCTCCAACTAGTCTTTTGAAACCATCTCTGAGAAAGATGTTTTGCAATAGCTTATTTGTAGAAACTTGATACGTTGAGCACTATCACATTGTTTTATTTAATCCTTCACACAGTAGTATTTGTGGATTAGTAATTAATGTTATTCTCATTTTACATATGAAAGAATTAAGATCCAGGTAGGGTATGATGGTTACCCAAGCTCAAAAAGCTAGAGGATGGTAAGAGTCAGGATTAGAACTTAAGTTAGGTCTTTGACTTTGGAGCATGTATATTTTTCTATGGCTTCGTAGATGTAGTTGCAAGTGCCATAGAACTACATGGTTAGCTAATCTAGTTGGAAACATTTTAAGTGGGCAAGAATATCAGTTCTTCCAGGCATTTAACAAATTTCTTTGTTTTCCAAGGGCATTTAGCTTAATGAGTTCCTTTTAGTGCTACTTAGTGTCAGAAACTGTTGACACAAGAAGTCAGGGAACAATGCCATGAAAGGTGGTGACAGGTGACAGGAAGGTTGGTTGGGACTGGAATTTATCTTATCTGGAGAGAATGGAGCTAAAAGACCTCTCAAGAAGCATCATGATGCTCTGGAAAGCATAGGAGATTTGGAGTCAGATTATCTGGATTTAATTCAGTCCATAGCAAGTGGCTATTTTTCTCTAAATCTTGATTTCCTCATCCTTAAAATTGGAGAAATAATACCTGCCCAACTTTCTTCATAGGATTGTTGTGAGGTCAGATTGCAAATCATAATACACAAGATTTAAATATATATATAAAGGAGAATTCCCTACTTAATTTCCTTTTAAGTATTGACATAGGCAATTTTTCTAGTTTTTAGTAGTAAGAATTTAGGGGAGAAGATAGTTTTTACCTAGTATCAGAGCTGCTAATTTTAGTCAGAACTGTGGATACGGTGAATTTGAGTGTTTTTACTTTTCGGTGCCTTCTTTCACGACTGATACCTCTCATTCTGTGTCTATGGACATATGTCCTATGACCTAGGACTCATTTCAGAGGTTAACATATTTTCTGAAACAAAATTGAGACACAAGAGCTTATTTTTTTCAGTGCAAGAAAAGGTCTGGGAGATTTTTACATATTAAAATGTGGGTATTTCTGTGAAATTTTGGTCAATGGAGACAATAAAACTGAAAACTTGGAATTAGGATGTTAGAGAGTTGTAGGCCAAATTGTAGTTGGCATCCCTATTTCTTAGATTTTAGTTTTCAGCAATCTAAGTTAATTTTAGCTCAACTATAAGTTATTAATGGTTATTGGTAATCCCTTTTCAGGTTTTTAAGTTTTCATAGGAGGTGAAAAATAAAAAAAACTTCTCTAATCCTAAGTAATGAGTAGTGAAATTTTAGCACTAAGATTGGGAAAAAGGAGAATCATTCTTTATTGCCATCTGCCTACATGAAAAGCCTACTCTGTTTTGTTTCCTTTTAATTCTCACCTGAGGATATTTTTACATTGATTTTTTAAAGAAAGAGTGGAAGAGAGAGGAAAAGACAGAGAGGAATATCTATGTGAGAGAAACACTTTGATTAGTTGCCTCCTGCACACGCTTTGACCAGGCCTCTGGCTGGGGAGGAGCCTGAAACCCAACCAAGGTGCCCTTGACTGGAATCAAACCTGGGACTCTTTGATTTGCAGGCCCATGCTCTAATCACTGAGCAAAACTGGCTAGGGCAAAAGTCTACTCTTTGAATGAATAAATTAGTTGATTTAGCAAAGTGGGATAAGACTGATTTTCCTTTAGTTTCCAGATGAAAATGCATTCAACTTCACTTTGACTCTCAAAGGAAATTGTAGCATTTGTGATTCTGTATTAAGGTCATAGATTTAAGTAAAGGCTTCATAATTTATTATATACCTTGACTTGCATGTATCATCTCATTTAATTATTACCATAACCTTGTGAATTAAGTTGGTTTAATTTCTGTTTTGATTAGGAAACAGGAAACCAAGAAAAGCAAGGCTCAGCAAGATTGTGATTTGCTTAAAGTTAAATAGGTAGAGCTGCATGTAAAATCTAGATTCTTCTCTCTCTACACTTTTATCTTTACTCAGCGCCCCTTATTCAGCTTCTCAGACGTAGCTAAGCATTTTTCCAAGCTTACATTAGTCATTTATGATACTCTTACTTAAAAGCACCAAAGATGGCTAAAAAACTGCTTAAGCTGAAAAGAGCCTGTATGGTCTGTGACAGGTGCTGCGTAGGTTGGTTGAAAAATAACTTAAAGGTTGTCTCTTTTCCTTATGTGTTTTTGTTAATGCTTATAATACTTTCATGGCTTAGAGTCCTTTGGTGCCTCTGGTATATTTCAGACTGAATTGAAGTTGTCAGGAAAGGAGATTTTCACTCTAGAGCTCAATTCTTTATTTTCCCTTGCATCTGGAAATTTATTTCTTAGCCAGAGCTCAGAGTAGTTTCAGACTTAACTTTCTACTAAAGAGATGTTCCCTGCTGACCTATTTTCTTCTTCCCTCCCTCCCTCCCTCCCTCCCTCCCTCCCTCCCTCCCACCCTCCCTCCCTGTCTTTATAGCCAGCCTCTCTTCCTATACCCTACACTTCCTTCACTTCCAGCTATAGTTATATAGAAGATTCTGAGAGTCAAAAGATAATGAGTTTGGGGTTGGAAAAGGATGTGAAGCTCTTGTCCTTTCTTTCTTTTTTAAAAAAAATAATTAATTTTAATTTCTTTATCGATTATGGTATCACATAATTGTCCTCATCCCCCCATTCCCATCCCAAACCCCTCCCCACGTATGCCCCCCCCCCCCCCGTTGTCCATGACCACTGGTTAGGCTTATATTTGTGTACACAAGTCCTTTGATTGATCTCTCCCCCTTACCTCCACCCTCCCCTACCTTCCCTCTGAGGTTTGACAGTCTGATTGCTGCTTCTCTGTCTCTGGGTCTGTTTCTGTTCATCAATTTACATTGTTCATTATTTCCCCTAGATAAGTTAGATCATGTGATACAAGAAATACCCTTATAAGAACCTAAACTGAGATAAGCCATAATGGTTATGCTGAGAGGGAAATGAATCAGTCTGTACTGAGTTCCTTTTTGGGCCAGCAGTTCTCTTGAGTCCCAATTTCAATGTCAAACAGTTCCTTATGTGTACACGTCAGCCATGCTATTTCAGATCTGGTTGGTGGACAAATGGTGGTGATGCAGGTCTGTCTCTGGTTTGGTCCTGGGCATCCTTTAGCGACGCACAGCTGCTGTCTGCTGGTATGGCAAGATGTTGTCAGCGTCCTTTCTCAACTCCAGGTGTTCCTGAAAATCCTGGGAGTACCCTGCTGCTACCTAGTTCCCAGGACCCTGTGCTGTCTCTTCAGATTGTTTAGGAGCTAAGGTCTGGGCAGTAGTATTCTGAGAAGAAAGACTTCCCGGAGACATTTTAATGGGTTGATTTGTCCCCCCCTTCCTCCCCTTCCCCCCAGTTAAAGCTTAGAAACTGGCACCTAGAGGTCAACATTTTGTTTTTAAGGGTTCACATCCCCTCCTTTTCTTGGGGGGGGGGTATTCATTTATTTTTAGGTTTCCCACATATTTCATTTGTTCTTTCATGAATTATTCAATAGAATTATTCAAATAATAATCTTCAGAACAGAAGTCTTCACAAAGTATGTAGTTTAGTTGGAAAGGTAGGTAATTAAGCAAGGTGTCTTCACAAAGTATGTAATTTAGGTGGAAAGGTAGGTAATTAAGCAAGCAATGTAATAAAGTGTGATTTATTGTTATACTAACATGATTAAAGGAAGTTTTAAATAGAGCATGTTTCTCTCATACTTTTACCATAGCAATAAAGCAATTGCTTTCACATTTTTTAGTATTCTCTTCCAATATTTGTCTATATGCAAACATATTTTTACATAATTGTGATTGTTATCTAGCTATAATTTCACGTTTTTCTTTCCACTTCTAAATAATTTTTACATATTGTTACATAGTCCTAATAATGATATTTTTTTCATAGCTGTTGTACCATGATTTATTCAATTATATTTCTATTAGAGACCTTATGTTGACTTCCAATTTTTATCATTATTAACATAGTAAAACCATAGGCATTCTCAATTTTCAGGAAAGGAACTACTTGATCAAAGATTATGATGTTAGGTAGCTTTTGATAGGTATTGCTATACTGCTTTCTATAAAAGGGTTTTCCAATTTGAAGTTTATCAACCATTTTCACCTCACTTTCCAGCACACACTATTAGTATCTTTTTAAGTGTTAATATATAGTTATAAAAGCTGTATTTAACTATTTTAATATATATTTCTATTAGTACAGGTAAGGTTGAATGTTTTCCCTAATATTTGTTTATGAATATGTGAAAAAATTGCCTTGTCTTTTGGCAATTTACTTGCTGATTTGCTTACGTGGAAACTACTGTTTGTCAATGAAGTGTTTTCTTCCCTTCCTCCCTTTCCACCTCTCCCTCTACCCTCTCCCGTCTCCCTTCTTTTCTCTCCCTTCTCCCTCTCCCCCTCTCCATTACCTCTTCTCCTTTCTTTTTTCCTCTTCCCCTTCCCCCTCTCAACCCGGCATCTCCCCCTACCTTGTGCCCTCCCTATCTCCCCATTGAATCTCTTAGCAGCTGGTCATTAAGAATGTTTCAAGGTAGATATTATACTGACACATCCTTTGCTTCAGCTGGCAGGCTGACAGAAGAAGCTTCCATAGAATTTTTAAGGCTAGCCAAACCTCTAATTCTCATCAGTTTTCTTATAGCTCCCCCGCTTTTCTGCCCCCAAGAGTAGGAAGGCAGAAGACCTAGATCCTAGCTCTAATACTGAAATGTTGTATGTTCTTGAAGATCACATGTCCCTTCTCTTGACTGAGGTTTTATAATTTATAAAAAGGGGAGGGAGGGTTGGATTGGGACTTGTTATGTCATGGGCCATCCTCAGGGCCAACTGTGGGAAGATGCAAGTCAGAGATAACTTTGGATCCTCTGATATTATGACAACTCTGATTTTATTTCTTGTATATCCATTGAGCTTCTTTATGAGATTTTAGTTAAAACAAAGGATTATATGACAAATATAAACTTAAAATCCACTAGAGTAGACAATCTCTACTAATTGAAAGTATCACTTTGTTAAAACAGAAAACTTTGTGAAATATTATTAGTGACAAAACTAAATGAGCAAAATTTTCATCTTTTATTTATTTATTTATTTATTTATTTATTTATACAGAAAGGAAGGGAGAGTAATAGAGAGTTAGAAACATAGATGAGAGAGAACATTGATCAATTGCCTCCTGCACACTCTCGACCAGGGACATGCCCGCAACCAAGGTACATACCCTTGATCAGAATCGAACCCGGGACCCCTGAGTCCACAGGCTGATGCTCTATCCACTGAGCCAAACCAGGCAGGGCAAAAATTTTCATCTTTAACATTAAAAAAAATACATACAAGGCCTTCATGCTATCCTTTGACCACCATGAGGGAACAGGGGGAGTATAATTAATTTTGCCTAGGATAGGGAGTTGAGAAGGGTTAAACAAAGAGAGACATCTGAGCTGGACTTGAAGAATAGAAGTTCACTAGGTGAATTAGGAGATTAGGGGGAATAAGGCATTTCAGGTAGAGAAAGAAGCCAAAAGGCATAAAAGACATTGCTATTTTGGAAATACTGTATTCATTGTGCAGATAATTTTGCATTATGAAAGAAGAATGAGACATGCTAGGAGATGAGATTGGGAGGGTCACTGGACTGTTTTGTAAAGGGATTTGAATGTTACAGTGATCAGGACTAATGAAGAATTGGAAATACTATTTGAATTAGTACTGCTTAATAAATTTTGCGTTCCTTTAGACTCAGGACTCCTGATCCACACAGCAATGTTTGTTTGTTTATTTTCCTTTTAATTCTAATCTACAGAGTTCTTTATTATTATGAATTATTTCAAACACTTAGAACTATACCAAAAATAATATTAAAATACTTGTATACTATCACACAGGCCTAATTCTAGTTGACATTAACATGTTGCCATGTGTGATTTAAATCTCTCCAAATATCACCATTAACTCTCAGTTGGTGTACATATTGTGTATATTATTCACACAGCGATATTTAGATGCTAGCTATGGCAATTGTGGTGCTCACACACTTAGAAATGTTTTTGATTAGGGAGAGCCTTAGTTACCTGCAGTCTATATTAATTTCTTCTTAATTGGCTCAGTTTTGAGTGTATGTGTAAATGCTTGTGTAAAACAAAGGGGAAGGGGAGGGGGGAGGCTGTGATGATAGGCAGCAAGTTTCCCCACTGTAATAGACTCAGTTATGTCCTTACCATTTAAACCCATCATCAGTGGTGGAAGTGGTGCGATTGTAATTTTACTTCCTGTGTAAAAAATTAGAGTGGCTTAGGCTTCCCAGCTCTTCTTCATAACAGATCTCTACATTCTTTCCCAGAAACATGTCTATCTGTAATGAATCCCGTTTGTGGTCATTGGAGCAGCGTGCCTTTTCATTTTCTTGTCAGATACCCATCTTTCTGCCTAGAGATCCACAGGGACCGACATAATGACCCTGTGAATTGCAGTAGGTTGGGAGTCGGGTTCCCAATTAAAATGCCCATTTGGCCCCTGTTTACCCCTTGTGCCCTTGAGATGTCCCTAGATGTCATGAATCCTGTCCTGGTTGAGGACAGGTTTCAAATTGGGGCATAATACCTGCCCATTTTGGGATAATATCAACTTTATCCATTTTACAAATCAGGAGGAGTGAACTTACACTAATAGTAAAGTTACTTTGACCAGTCATTTTACATACATTATCTCATTGAATTCTTCACTTCCAAAGAGATGTTATTGCCATATTACATTTGAGCAGATGGTTAAGTAACTTCCCCAAAGTTTCATACAGCAATAAAGGCAAAATGAGAATTTGAATTTTTCTGTCTGAATTTAAAGTCCATGTTTTTCCCCATTCATGATTCTGACAGCAGAATAATTGCACTATTCAAGTCATAGCAATTTTGTAGTTCAATGGAAAAAATTTAGGGAGAACTTTAGGCAGTAAGGTCAGAAGAGAATCAACACTTGCTCAGAAGAATAACCTTCATAAAGTATGTAAAGAGTTATAAGTAATTACCTCACTTTGGGAATGGAAACATTATGCTGTGGCCAATGGTGAGTTTAGATAGTTTCCATGTGTGAGGCAGAATAGGAAATGAGATTGATATGAAATTGGGCTTCCTTTTTTTTTTTTTAAAGGGGATATAATTTGCATACCATAAAAATCACTTTTTTAAAAATGTGTACAATTCATTGGTGCTAGTATATTCACAAGGTTGTATAACCATCACCACTAGCTATCTAATGACAGAACATATTCATCACTCCATGAAGAAACTCCATACCCATTAGCAGTCATTCTCAATGTCCCCTTTCTCCTGTCCTAGGAAACCACTTATTTACTTTTTGTTTATGGGTTTGCCTATTATAGACATTTCATGTAAATGAAATTATATAACATATGACATTTTTTCCTGTGTCTGGTTTCTTTCACTTAGCACAATGTTTTCAAAGTTTATCTATATCGTAGAATATGTTAATAGTTCCTTTCTTTGGAATTTTATGCCTTTATTCCTTTTTTTTTTTTAAATCTTCACCCAAGGATATTTTTCCCATTGATTTCTAGAGAGATAAGGAAGGGAACGGGGGAGAGAAACATCAACATGAGAGAGACATATCTGCCGGCTTTCTCCCGCACGTGCCCCTAGAAGGGTTGAGGAAGCTGCAACCGAGATAAGTGCCCTTGACCAGGAATCCAACCCATGAACCTTCAGTCCACAGGCTGACACTCTAACCACTGAGCAAACTGGCCAGGGCTCTTTATTCCTTTTTTATTCCAGTGTATGGATGTACCACATTTTATTTATCCATTCATCAGCTGATGGACATTTGGGGTGTTTCCACTTTTGTGCTATTATGAATAATGCTGCTATAAACATTTGTGTATAAGTTGTTATGAGAACATATGTTTTCAGTTCTCTTAGGTATACATCTGGTGGAATTGCTGGGTTCTATGGCAATTCTGTGTTTAACTTTTTAAGGAACTGCCAAATTGTTTTCCAATATGATTGCACCATTTTAAACTCCCACCAATTTCTTGACAACACTTGTTATTGTCCTTTTTTAAAAAAGTATAGCCATCATAGTATGTGTGAATTGGTATCTCATTATGGTTTCGATTTGCATATGCCTAATGATTAATAATTAATAATGCTCAGCATATTTTCATGTGCTTATTGACTACTTCTATATCTTTTTTTTATAGAAATGTGTATTTAAACCCTTACACATTTCTGCATTGTGTTGGTTAAATTGGGTCTTTTTGTTATTGAGTTACAAATATTTTATTCCTTTCAATAAAATATTTTTTACTTTTATTCCTTATAAAATTTCAAATTTATTTTAATGTCTACTTTCATTTTTAAATTAAAGTTATTGGGCAACTTCTATAATTTAAAATTCATTATCAAAAATGAGGAAAATGTTAATGAGCTATTAAATACTGACTGTGAGTAAAATGATCAGACCATGCATTTATAAAAGCCATGTTTCATAGTAAAGAGTTCCAGTTATATTATTTAATAGAAAGAAATATTCTTTAGCTTTTTATTTCTAATTATAACACATACTCATTTTGACATAATTTATCTTTTACATCCAATTACTACTATGTTGAACAAAGTTTTCCCAAAAGTTAAGCCTTTCTTTTCCTTATGAAATATTATTTACTCTTAAGAGTTCCTTAAAAGAAATTTTAATTTTCACCATGAACTTGTTTGATCAAAAAGCATAGGACATGAGTTAAAACAAAGAATGGAATAAAAAATGCTATCTGTATAACCAGCAAATTATCAGATAAGACATTTTAACCCCTTCACATTTCTACTTAGCACAGGTAAGAATAAACTGGTTCCAAAGTACAAGTTTGGCATTTTTACTGCAAGCTTTAAAATCATAGCGTTATTCTATTCAACAAGTCATCTCTAAGGAAATGGCAGTGTTCATAAGTATAAAAATTGTTATATCCATTAGGTGGAATTCTACATAGCCAAAGTAATAAGATAATTTTTTTTATAAAATTAGACTTTAAAAGGGCAGAATGTCTGATAATTACCAGGATCTCAAAGGCTAACATGAGAAAAATGCAGAAAATTGTAGTACTCATTGATTAATATTTTGCTTTGAAAAAGCCAGAAATGATTCTAGTCTAAGAAATAATGATAAAAGATGTAATTAAAGCCTAACCGGTTTGGTTCAGTGGATAGAGCGCCTGCCTGCGGACTGAAAGGTCCCAGGTTCAATTCCGGTCAAGGGCATGTATACCTTGGTTGCAGGCACATCCCCAGTAGGGGGTGTGCAGGAGTCAGCTGATTGATGTTTCTCTCTCATTGAGGTTTCTAACTCTCTATCCTTTTCCCTTCCTCTCTCTAAAAAAACAATAAAATATTTTTAAAAATAAACATGTAATTAATATACTATGTCTCTTATAAGCCAAATCAAACTTTTCACCTCAGGACAATTCTGATTAAAAAAAAAATATTTTATTGATTTTTTACAGAGAGGAAGAGAGAGGGATAGAGAGCTAGAAACATCGATGAGAATCATCGATCAGCTGCCTACTGGGGATGTGCCCGCAACCAAGGTACACGAATTCATTCACTGGGTGGGCCCTTAGATTATAAGGACACCTCATCCATAGGTGTATGATTTTTGTCCAGTATCTTCCCGCACCCCCCATATCCCTTTCTCCTCAAGGATTGTCAGTCCACTGGTTTTGAACTCTATATCCAGTCATTTGTTTTCCTCCATTTCTTTCTTTTGTGACCTGTTTCTTTGCCTCTGCTTTTTAGCTGCTTCCCTGAGTTGATAGAGTGGCTTTGTGTGCTAGGTGTCCTATAGGGCCCAGTGGCTCAGCCTCCCTAGTTACCTGAGGTGGACATTCTTAGTGCAACCCTTTTTGGGCTATGTGCACAGTCTTGTTGTAGTTAAGCCTTGATTGATGTTGCTTGGAGGAATTGACCAATTGGTTGTGAGGATTATCTGTGTCTACGATGGGAGAACTTCTCTGCTGGAGACACCCTTATTAGGCATGACTTGCTTTAGTGGGGCTTTGGTGCTCACTAAGTCTGCTCCCTGAGTGTGTACCTTATGGATGTGAAGAGTTGTAATCTGGATAGCCCTACTCTGACCCCTGAATACACTGGCTCTTGGATCTCCAAGGAGGTGCTAATTTAGCTTCTGCCTGAAGCTACCCAGCAGGAATTATGGAGAGATTTGCAGATTCCTCTTCTTTGTTTGGGTTTTGGAGGTGCCCAGATGAGGCCCAGCTGTGAAGCAGTACAAGCTGCTGTGGGACCTTGGGCCTTCTTTTGGATTATCTGGGTCTCACTGACTCAGCTGTAGTTTGTTAGGTAAGTTTAGATTTCAAAGGACCAGGCCATCTATATGCAAAGCCTCTGTGTACAGCTTGAATGTGGCGGAGTCTCAGGGTGGAGCAAACAGCAATGGCTTCCCTTCACCCCTTCCCTAAGGGGCCCCCAGGTCTAAGTGTCCCTTGGTAATTTCTGCAAGCACCTCTGAGAGAAAGCCATTCCGCCCGCTGCCATATAGTCCAGTTTATCCCCATATGAGTCTGTGTCCCCAGTCTTGCCCTGAACTGGAGTTCAGAGCAGTCAGGAGCTTGTGTCTCCCTTCAGATTGAAAAAGACAGCTGTATACTTGGTTGCCAGCCCTCTTCGAGTGTGTGCCTCTGTACCTCTGGACTTTACTTCCACAGCTCCTGTGATTCTCAGTGTGCTTTTTCTCTTTCCTTCTTGTTGTAGAATTTTCACTTAGCCAGCCTTTCTGTGGTTCTGGATAATGTCCATTTTGTCTTTTAGTTATAGTTTTAAAGTGGTTATGGGCAGCAGCAAGTTCAGGTGCTTACCTATGCTGCCATCTTGGTTTCTTCCAAAAGTTTTTAATTTTGATGAAGTCCAATTTATCTATTTTTATTTTATTGCATGTGATTTTGATGTATATTTAGGAAACCATTGACTATTTCAAGGTCACAAAGATTTATATCTATATTTTCTTCTATGAGTTTTATAGTTTTATTTCTTACATTTAGGTCTTTGATCCATTTTGCATTAATTTTTACATATTATATAAGGTAGGAGTACTACTTCATTCTTAAACATGTGGATATCTTCCCATCACCATTTCCCACTGAAGTGTCTTGACATCCTTGTTGAAATTATGGGTTATTTTTTGGATTCTAAGTTTTGCTCTATTGTTTCATTGAATTCCAATGATTCATTGTCTATCTTTATACCATTAAGTACCAGACTGTCTTCATTACTGTAACTTTGTAGTAAGTTTTGTAATTGGAAAGTCGAGTCCTCCAGCTTTGTTCTTTTCTGAGTTTTTAAGTTGTTCTAAGTCCTTTGAATTTCCATATGGATTTTAAGATCCATTTGTCAGTTTCTGCAAAAAATGACAACTAGAATATTGATAGGGATTTCATTGAATCTATAGATTAATTTGAAGATTACTGGCATCTATGAAGTCTTCCAGTCCATGAGTTCAGTTATTGTCCCATTTGTTTTGATCTTTAATTTCTTTCAGTGTTTTGTAGTTTCCCTTGTACAAATCTTATACTTGATTTATACTTGACTGGAATCAAACCTGGAACCTTTTAGTCTGCAAGCTGACACTCTTTTCACTGAGCCAAACCGGTCAGGGCTTTATTTATCTTCTATAATTGAAACTTTGTAGCTTTGAGTGGAGGCCAGGGCAGGCCAGGGTAGTGGGAAGTTTGACTTCCTCCATCGCCGGGATCATCGCCAGGGTCAACCCAAGCCTCCTGCTTGTTTCAGCTCTGTGGCCACCACCATCTTGGTTGGGTTAATTTTCATACTCACTCCTGATTGGCTGGTGGGTGTAAGTGAAGGTACAATCAATTTGTATGTTTCTCTTTTATTAGATAGGATGCCCTTTACCAGGCTGAGGAAGTTCCCTTTTGATTTCTAGGTTACTGAGTGTTCTTATGATGAAAGGGTGTTGGATTTTGTCCAATGCTTTTTCTGTGTCTATTGAGATGACCATGTTTTTGTCCTTTATTCCATTAATATAGTATATTACATTGTCTGATTTTCATATGTTGAATTAACTTTATAGTCCTTTGATAAATCACATTCATGATATACTGTATTCTAGTAATATTTTTAAATATATTGTTAGATTTGGTTTGACAGTGTTTGATTTACAGCTGGGGCTTTTTACAAAGTGTTTTTGGCAGATCTTCTGACATTATGCAGAGAGAATTGGAAGGTGTCTCATTATTTCACCAACTGCTCTGTGTAACCACTATGCTAAAGGCCTTTACACACATTATCTTATTTAAATTTCTACCTTTGTACATGTGGCTCATGAGCCAAGGTTTGCCACTCTGTTGACTAATGAGTTTGCCAACCACTGCATAAGGCTTAACCTTACCCAGGAGTTTTGACTTCAGGTTAAAGACACTAATATATTATTAAAATGTTTTAAAAGTGTTTTTCCCTAAGGCAGTGGTCACAAGCCGCAGTTTTCCGACTGCTGTGCTAGGTGAAGGTCACTTAATCTTCTACTATATACTAAGTAGTCATGGCCCTATATTGCAGGTGAGAAAACAAAGAGGTAGGTCATATAAAAGTTGAGCACATATTATCATGTATAGTACACAATTCTTTGATAATGACAATAAAATGGACATTTTATGGTACATGGCTACTTTTGATTGAAGCCAGGGTGAAGCAGGAGGGTGTAGTTTTAATGGTAAATTCTTACCAAGGTAAGCTCTATTTCTTAAAGTGAGTGACAGGTACACGAGTGTTATTTTTTATCATGAAGCTTTATAACCTCTGTATACATCACATTTTTAATATAGTCAATATTTCATTCAAAAAGGAGGAAATAAAAGAAAGATGTAGGAATAAAGGGAATCAAACTAATGTGATAACAATGGAAAAGCCAGGCAGCCTTTGCTTAATGTATGTTGTGTTATAGTTATCTTGCCCATTTGAAGTTATTAGAGGGAATATGTGCTTCTCTATTCTGGTCTATGGCCTATAATTGACAGGTAGTTTCTTAGAGATGGATTTTGGGAAGAGGAAAAAAGATGAAGCTTAGAAACAGATTTTGTTTCTATTTCTCAGAGGAGAAAGTGGTGGGTGTGGGAGTGGAAGCTCATGTGTCCAGGCATCAAACTTGGCAGACAATTCCCTCCGAGCAGATGGAGTGAGGATTTCATTGCCTGACAGACTGACTCAGATCTGCCTCCCTGTAGCCAGACACTACTGGGTATGGCATAAGTCTCTGTCAAAAGCTGCAGGATCGTGTTATTCTTCCTTCAACTCTAGCAGTAGCAAATTCTAACTTTCCCGTATGAAGAGCTTCCCAGAACTCTGGCCAACCAAGTGTTCTGCAAAGAGCTGATGTGTTTGACTTTGGTTGTTTCCAGGGTCAGTAGCTTTGATGAAATGTGCATTTCTTAAACTGAAGGGTTTAAGCAGAAGTGACTTCAGTGGATAACTCTCCCAACTCATGTTGAGGATTTTACATTGGATTCGATTGCCTGTGTGTCCTCTGTACTATTTTTCTGCCCCGAGATTATGAGAAATGTGAAATAGAAGCTCCTATACTGTCCAATGATTGGTTTAGTGAGGTTAACATAGGAAAATACATGGAAAAGACTCAGAATTACTGCCTAAGAATTAAGTGCTGCCTGGCTTGTGTGGCTCAGTGGTTGAGTGTCGACCTATGAACCACGAGGTCACAGTTTGATTCCCAGTCAGAGCACATGCCCCGGTTGTGGGCTCCATCTCCAGTGGCGACATGGCATTGATGTTTCTCTCTCTCTCTCCCTCTCCCTTCCTCTCTGAAATTAATAAAAAAATATGTTTAAAAAAAGTACATGGTTTCCCAGAAATTACATATCTTCTGCCAGTCACGATTTTAGCAACCAGTGAAGAAGAACACGTTCTGGATTAGGGCCACAGGCTTTTAGTTAGTGTGTCCTTGCCTTTAGTCTATCTTCTGCCAATTTAGGCTGTAAATGCTGCCATGATTTTTCCCTCTAAAACCATGCTTTCCTCATGGCAGTCTACATTCAGTTACCTCTAGTAGCTGATGCTCTACATCAAGTCTCGGTGTACTGTCTAGCTTTGAAATTCATTATATCTGGCCTTAATGTTTTATCTTCCTTCCCACTATTCATTCCTTTCTTCCCTAGCTAAAACATACCTGTCTTATAAGACTTAGCTCAATTTCTTCCTCCTTTAAACTAACATTGATCATTGACTTCTCTGTTCTTTCAAACATACATAATAATTTCTAAATAATTTAGTGGTGCAGAAAAGAATGGCAATTCTTCTTTAAGTCATATTTGTTCAAACTCCTGGTGGAAGGTTTTATTTGTCTTTTCCATTGCCTGACTAATTAGGATATTGAAAGATTTGAAATAAGATCCTTGTGGAAAAGTAAAGGCTCCAGAAACATGACAGAAAATTTAGTAACTGTCTAAAATTATTTTGCTCTGTAGTCAAAAGGTTCTGAGCAAACTATTTTTCATTCTGTTAGAGGAGAGAACTGGGGAATAGGTATAAAATGTTTGGAATCTGATGAAGACATTTGATTAAACATTAGAACCCATCAAAAATTAGAGTCCTCTTTTATCTTGGGTCATGATCATCTAGTTTTATATAAGTACTAGAGGCCCAGTGCACGAGATTTGTGCACACGAGTTTGTGTCCCTCAGCCCAGCCTGCAACCTCTCCAGTCTGAGACCCTTCGAGGGATGTCCAACTGCCCGTTTAGGCCCAATCCAAACGGGCAGTCGGACATCCCTCTCACAATCCAGAACTACTGGCTCCCAAATGCTCGCCTGCCTGCCTTCCTGATTGCCCCTAACCACTTCTGCCTGCCAGCCTGATCACCCCCTAACCACTCCCCTGCCAGTCTAATTGATGCCTAAATGCTCCCCTGCCAGCCTGTTTGCCCCTAACTGCCCTCCCCTGCAGGCCTGTTTGCCCCCAACTGCTCTCCCCTGCAGGCCTGGGTCCCATCCCTCCTCTCAACTGCCCTTCCCTGTAAGCCTGGTCATCCCCAACTTCCCTCCCGTGCAGGCTTGATCTCCCCCAACTGCCCTTCCTTGCAGGCCTGGTCTCTCCCATATGGTCTCCCCTGCTGGCCTGATCATCCACAACTGACCTTCCTTGCAGTCCTGGTCCCTCCCAACTGCCCTCCTCTGCTGGCCATCTTGTGGTGGCCATCTTGTGTCCACATGGGGGCAGCCATCTTTGACCACATGGGGGCAGCCATTTTGTGTGTTGGAGTGATGGTCAATCTGCAAATTACTCTTTTATTAGATAGGATGTGGAGCCACTGAAATTTCTAGATGAGCAACTGGATCCCTTGTAACTATAAATTTACCTGGTTGTGGCTCTTGTTGTGAATTATAGCATATTCCTGCTATTGGGAAATAAGAACAATACCTATAATATATATATTCCATATTTTATTGTACTTTATGGCATTGAATTTATAGAAGTGATAAGAATTTAAAACTGAAAGAGATAATAATATGAAAGAGATAATAGTAATATTTATCATGATAAATAATGATACTTATTGAGTACTAGTATGCTATACATTGTGCTAATCTCTCTGCATATATTATTGTATTTAATTCTTACAATTACTCTGTGAGATAGGTACAATTATCCTATTTTATGAATTAGGTGATTGAAGATTATAGGGGTTAGGAAATTAATCCCAAGTCGTACATTTAAGAAGTGGTAGAATCAGAATCATTAAAAATCTGATTGTATGGTTCAGAGGTTCCCAGCCTGTGCTCTCTAGGTGTTTGGTAATCTAAAGTCATATCCCTTTTCTATAGCAAGAGAAACAATCAACGAAATGAAAAGACAACCAACCCACTGAATGGGAGAACATTTTTACCAATGATACATCTGATAAGGGATCAATATCCAAAATTTATAAAAAACTCATACAACTCAATACCAAAACCCCTCAGACAATCCAATTAAAAAATGGGCAAAGGATCTAAAAAGACACTTCTCCAAAGAGGACATACAAATGGCCAACAGACATATGAAGAAATGCTCAACCTTACTAATCATCAGAGAAATGCAAATTAAAACCATGAGATATCACTTCATACCCGTCAGAATGGTTATAATCAACAAACAACAAGTGTTGCAAGGATATGGAGAAAACAGAACCCTCATGCACTGTTGGTGGGACTGCATATTGGTTCAGCCACTGTGGAAAACAGTATACAGGTCCCTCAAAAAATTAAAAATGGAACTGCCTGATAACCCAGTGATTCTACTTTGGGGTGTATATCCAAAAAACATCAAACACTAATTTGAAAGAATATATTTACCCCTGTGTTCATTGTGATGTTATTTACAATAGCCAACATATAGAAGCAGCTCAAGTGCCCATCAATAGATGAGTGGATGAAAAGGCTGTGGTACATACAATGGAATATTACTCAGCTATAAAAAAGAATGAGATTTTACCACTTGCAACAGCATGGATGGACCTATATGGTATTATGCTAAGTGAAATAAGTTAGTCAGATAAAGACAAATAACATATCATTGTATTTATATGTGGAATCTAAAGAATAATATAAATGAATAAACAAAACAGAAACTGACTCCTAGGTACAGAGAACAGACTGAGGGGTGTCAGAGGGGAGGGGCATTGGGGGACTGGGTGAAAAAGGTGAAGGGATTGAGAAGTACAGATTGATAGTTACAAGATAGTAATGGGGATGTAATGTATAGCATAGGAAATAGAGTAAAAAATACTGTAATAACTATAGTGCCAGGTGGGTACTGGAATATATGAGGGGAAACATTTTGTAAAGCATATGACTGTTGAACCAATATGTTGTATGACTGAAACTAATACAAAACATATTGAATGTAAACTAACCGGAAAAAAGTCATGTCTCCTTTTAATGTCTCCTTTTAATTCAATGTCATTCCACTATACCACCACCAGGGGGCTGTAACTGTAGTGTAACAAAATGTGCTAAAAATGAATTTAATAATAAAAAAATGAAAAATATATTTAAAAAAATAAAAAATAAAAATGAATTTAAATGGAATTTACTGCACTCAGTATTTTTATTTATTTTTAAAATATTTTATTGATTTTTTTTTTTTACAGTGAGGAAGGGAGAGGGATAGAAAGTTAGAAACATCGATGAGAGAGAAACATCAATCAGCTGCCTCCTGCACACTCGCTATTGGGGATGTTTCTGCAACTAAGGTACATGTCCTTGACCGGAATCGAACCTGGGACCCTTCAGTCTGCAGGCTGATACTCTATCCACTGAGCCAAACTGGTTA
This sequence comes from Vespertilio murinus, assembly GCA_963924515.1. NCBI lineage: Eukaryota > Metazoa > Chordata > Mammalia > Chiroptera > Vespertilionidae > Vespertilio > Vespertilio murinus. The sequence continues at coordinate 32,581,435 of OZ004715.1, read as the reverse complement.
GGGCTGCATTCAGTATTTTTGTGGTTTTTAAAAAATATATATTTATTGATTATGGTATCACATTATTGTCCTCATCCCCCCATTCCCATCCCAAACCCCTCCCCACAAATATCCCCAACCCCCTGTTGTCCATGGCCACTGGCTAGGCCCATGTGCATGCACACAAGTCCTTTGGTTGATCTCTCCCCCTCACCCCCACCCTCCCCTACCTTCCCTCTGAGGTTTGAGAGTCTGATCTCTGCTTCTTTTTCTCTGGGTTTGTTTTTGTTCATCAGTTTATGTTGTTCATTATTTCCTCTAGATGTGTGAGATCATGTGATCCAAGAAATACCCTTGTAAGAACCTAAACTGTGACAAGCCATAATGTTATGCTGAGAGGGAAATGAATCAGTCTGTAGTGAGTTCCTTTCTGGGCCAACAGTTCTTTTGAGTCCCAATTTCAATGTAAACAGTTCCTTATGTGTACAACAGGAAGATAATCCAATTAAAATATGGGCAAAGACGCTAACTAAACACTTTTCGAGAGGACATACAGAAGGCCAAGAGACATAAGAAAACATGCTCAAAGTCACTAATCATTCGAGAGATGCAAATCAAAACAATAAGGTACCATCTCACACCTGTCAGAATGGCTATCATCAGCTGGCGAGGATATGGAGAAAATGAACCCTCGTGCACTGCTGGTGGGAATGCATACTGGTGCAGCCACTGTGGAAAATAGTACGGGGTCCCTCAGAAAGTTAAAAATGGAACTCCCATTTGACCCAGTAATCCCATTTCCAGTAATATATCCAAAAAAATCAGAAAGGATATATGCACCTCTATGTTTAGAGCGGCATAATTTACAATAGCTAAGATTTGGAAACAGCCTAAGTGCCCATCAGCAGATGAGTGTATTAAAATATGGTGGTACATCACACAATGTAATATGTAATACTATGCTACTAAAAAAAAAAGGAACTTTTACCATTTGCAACAGCATGGATGGACCTGGAGAGCATTATGCTAAGATAAATAAGTCAGTTGGAGAAATATAAATATCTCATGATCTCACTCATGTGGTATATAATGAACAACATAAAGTGATGCACAAAAATAGATCCAGTGACAAAGAAACACCAAATAGACCGTCCAACCTCAGAGGGAAGGCAAGAAAGGGTAGGAGGGTGGTGAGAGATCAACCCAAGGACTTGTATGCATGCATATTAGTATAACCAATAGACATGAACACTGGGGTGGTGGAGGCTTGTCTTGGAGATTGAGAGTGGCTGGGGAGGGGTCAATCGAGGAAAAATAAGACATATGTAATACTTTAAACAATAAAAAAGAGGAATGTCTGAGCCCTAGCCAATTTGCCTCAGTGAATAGAGCATCCACCTGTGGGCTGAAGGGTCTGGGGTTCAATTCCTGTCAAGGATACATGCCTGGGTTGTGGGCTCAGTTCCCAGTAGGAGGCATGCAGGAGGCAGCCAATTAATTATCTCTTATTAATGTTTCTCTCCCTCTCCTTTCCTCTCTAAAATCAATGTATATATATATTGGCATGCAGGAGGCAGCCAATTATCTCTTATTGATGTTTCTCTCCCTCTCCTTTCCTCTCTAATATATATATATATATATATATATATATATATATATATATATTCATTTAAGACTGTTTTTCACAATAAAGTCTTGAATTTAGTTATTGAATCCAGTGGTTTATTATAAAGACACTAACAGTTATGAAGCACTAACCATGTGCCAAGTATTGTGCCAGTTACATAGTAAATAAGACAATATAAGGAGTACCTACTTAGCAAGTGCTTCAATATAGTATTTCATTTAATCCTCTCATTAGTCTTATGAAGGTGTATACTATATTTCTCCCATTTTGCAAATAAATCAAATTAAGCTTAGGGAAGATAAGTAAAATGTCAAAGTAATGCAGCTAGTAAGTGATAGCTGGGGTTCAAATCCAAGTTTGTCTAATTTTATACCCCTATTCATAATCACTATTTTGTAATTATACCAATAAACACAGTAGTGTTTACTTTTAACCATTCATCAGCTCGTTTATTTTGCAGTCAATGCAGACCTAAGCCCTGGGAGCTTGCATGTCAGTCTTTTGAGTTCTATATATGCTAAGGTTATCATGGTCTTAAGAATATGCAGAGGAGACATGGTGAAACTTGGAAGCACTTGAAGTTTAGCAGTGCTTATGGTTCTATATTTTTCATTCATTCAACATTTATTGAACACTTAAGGTATGTCAGGCCATTGTGGGGTAAAGTAAGTAAGGCAGCCTGAATTCTTACTGGCTGAGTATAACTTTGGGAACTTTGGCATTTGGATTCAAAAGAGAGGCAGAGAGGAATTGTGGAAGGAAAACTAGATTGAAGATTGAGAGACCTAGGTTCTAGTCTGGTACCATAGTGCTGTAAATAGCTTTGGGATTGTATAGGAAATGGTATAGTGCTTCCTGTGAAGTGGCTAACACATGTTGAATAAAAACTATGTTTTGGATCATTTTGTTTTACAGTCCTGTGATGCTTTATTTTATGACACTCTTCTCTTCTGTTCACTTGTATATACATTGAGCAGTGCACATATTTGTGCCACACCTCTGCCTGGGTGGTTGATAAATTTGGAAACAAACCTACTTCCAGAGGAGTGTAAGGGCATTTACTAGTACCAGGCAGAGACAGAATCAGTACCCTGGAGAGTTCCAGATGGGCGCTACACCTGCACAACACAAACCAATCTTAGCAGGCAGTTAATGATTATAACTCTCTTTAAAAATCTTTTATTTAGATCCTAAATTACTCCCTTAATCTAGTGTAGATACCTTGACAGTGATGGCTTCAGTTTGGAGTGATTTCATAGGGTTGTAGATCTTTGGGATTATCTCATCGAACTTCTTAGAAAAATCGAGAAAACAGACTCAGAAGGAGAATAGTAAAAGGGTTAAGTGCTGTGTGAAAGGGAATACAGCAGTCATTAGAAAAGTCTGGACAAGAATCCTACTTTTTTTGTGATGGCATTTTCTTTTTTTTTTTTTTTAAATTTATTAAGGTATTATGTGTACATAGCTTACCATTGTCCCCCCCCCCATATATGCCCTCCCTCCCCAGAGTTCTATGTCCATTGGTTGTACTTTTATATATGCATACCAGTCCTTCGGTTGATCCCCTATCTCCCCCAGATCTCCCTAAGAATCCTACTTTTTATTGTTTAAGTGTTTTCTCAATAAAAGTAGCTTACATTCAGAGGGTAAAATAAATAATAAATCCCACACACTATTTTTAGGGAAAAAATAATAGTTTTATGAATTAATAGAAATTTAAGATGAACTGATAGGACAGAGTCCAGGGGATCTATAGTGTAAATTTCTTTGTGTTTTTTTAAAAAAATAAATCATTATTATTCAGATTATTACAATTGTTCCTCTTCTTTCCCCCATAGCTCCCCTCTACTCAGTACCCACCCACCCTCTGCCCTTACCCCCTCCCTGTTCTCAACCATAAGTGTACAATTTTTGTCCAGTCTCTTCCTGTACCCCCACAAGCCCTTTTCCCCCAAGAATTGTCAGTCTACTCTCTTTCTATACTCCTGATTCTATTATATTAAACAGTTTGTGCCTTTATTTTTTAAACTACTCTATGCTAGGCTCTGTGCTAGAGCATTGCACATATGTTATCTTAATATTCAAATTTACTACCTCTGTTTTACCAAGTCTCATAGAAGTTAAATAAGTTGCTAATGGTAATGAGTAGCAGAGTAGATAGATATTCAAGCCCAAACCCATCATAGGATTTCTGTGCATTGAATACTATATATGAGCAAAGTCTGTGAACCTATTTCCAGTGGGAATGGTTAAAAATTAGCAATATGAAAAAAATAACAATATGCAGTATTATTCTTATCAAAATTTTCTCATAAGTTATATTTGTAACAAAATTATAGTTACAATATTTATTTCACTTGCTTATTATATTTTCATCAACACAGGAGGGATCTTTATGTTTTTTATGGTTTAGCAGCCACTTCATTGTGCTTACTTATTTTTGTAAGGAACAAGCAACATATACCACATCTTGCCAACATTCAAGATAATGCAATAATAACAAAATTATCCCAAGAAAAATAACTGGAAATTGCATTAGATGATGCTTTATTAGGAATAGAGGTCCAGTGCACGAATTTGGCCTGGCCAGCAATTGGGGCCAATGCAAGAGGGCGGTGCTGGCTGGCCAGGGAGAGGGACTGTAGGAGGTTGGCCGGCCACCCCCCAATTGGGGCTGACTGGGGGTAGAGAGTAGGCTGGGGGAGGGACCGTGGGAGGTTGGCTGGCCAGTGGTGGTGGTGTGGATGGTAGGGGGAGACCACAAGAGGTTGGCTGAAGGAGCACACTGGCCACAAGGGGGCAGCCCCTACATTGAGTGTCTGCCCCCTGGTGGTCAGTGTGCATCATAGCAACTGGTTGTTTGGTCATTTACACACACACACACACACACACACACACACACACTAGAGGCCCGGTGCATGAAAATTCATTTACTGTAGAGGGGGGTCCCTCAGCCCTGCCTGCCCCTTCTCACAGTCCGGGAGCCCTCAGAGGTGGAAGACGATCAGGGGCGGGAGGCAACCCAGTGATCAGGGGAAGGCAACGTTCCATCACATCTCTGCTGCTGCCACTGCTGGCAGCAAGCCTCAGCCGGCCCTGGTTACCTGAGCCTCGGCGGCCCTGGGCAGCTTGGCAGCTGTGCAGACGACATCTGAAACTTGCCTGTGTCTCAGGCCGGTCCTGAGCAGCTGGGGTGTTGAGGGGATTGGGAAACTGGAGGCAGGTGTGCAGCACTGCCATCTTGTGGCTATGGGCACTGCCATCTTTGAGGGTATGACAGTCAGAATATTCCCTCTTTATTAGATAGGATAATTGCTATAATAAAACAACAGTATACATTATTTTTTTCCAGTGACCTTCAGTTTGAGAAGCTTAACAGTAGAAATAGATCTTTAAGATTCGAGTCATTGAAAAATGTAGTTCTTTGAAATTTGGGACATATATTAGGAAAATCACAGATAGAGCATACCCTTCACTGAAATCCTGGAGAAAAGCATTTTGTTAATTTAGGGAACAAGCTGGACACTGGCAAATTTAGGAATTTGAAGACAATAGCCACCTGGGCTGTATAATGAGAACCATTGGTATTTGTAGCAGATAGAAATAAACTTAGGCTGACCAACTAAATATTTTATTTAAAAAGTTAAATGCTTCATTGTATTTTGGATAGAATACAGAAAGTAAAATGGCTTTTAATAAAATATTAAAATTCTTAATTGTGTTTTCTTAGAAACTAATCAAAAGATTACAGAGTACTACATACACAATTTGAAGACACAAATTGGATGCAGAGTGACTAGAGGTCATTCCAGGTGTGGAATTTTAGAAAATCCTTGGAGTAAATGTCATTGTGACTCTGGTAGCAGATACAAAGAATGATAATCTAGAGAGGAGATAGGGAACACTCTGATCAGCCAGTGGATAAATGGAACTGGAATTGCGTTCTTTAATTTATGGTTTATCTTCCACACCTCTGTCTTCATAAATGGTAATTTTTCAGATCGCTTTCAATGAGATCTGTCAGGTGGAGATCTTGGGGAGCATATATTTTCTCATTTTGATCTTGAATGTATTTGGAGACTTTTTAAAGAATCTTTTCATAATGAAATTCTATGCATTAGAAGATGGTGTATACTGTTAAGCATGCTTCAAGATATGATTGACCCTCAAGCTTCTGTGTTTCTGCATAAAGGTTACTTAGAATTTGAACTGTTTCTTCGAACTGCTGCCTTTCAGGCTGGTTCTCCAGTTCTGTAGGAACTTGGTCTAGAACTGGCAGTTTGTGCCACTGCTGCGTCCTTGTTGAATGAATATCTTCATGAACGCTGGTGCCTGCTGCAGCCTCATGGTGAGGACAAGATCGCTTCCCCACCTCATCTGCTCTCTAAATCCTGTTGTATTGTCCCCTCATGTTTTATTTCTTACGTCCTCAGCCAGCATGAAGGCTTTTTGAAGTAAGGGACTATATTTACATAGTTGGTGCACAGTTAATGTTTATTGATTGACCACCTGGAACATTTAGGAAATGGGGAAAGGGGTTAATGCACCAAAGTTTGAGGTGAGGTGACTTTGGAATAATATTTTAGATTTCTTATGAGTATCGAAGAATTATTGGAGCTCTGAGAATAGCTCTATACTATTTTTTCTTTTCACTTTTCATTAACAGGGGCCCTATGTTACTTTCCTCCAGGGTCTGTTGGTCATCCTCATAACCCTTCCTCTTCTGCACAATTCTTTGACCTTGAATTTATCATTTTCCCCATTTGGGCCTCTATGTCCTCATTAATAAAATAAGATCAATATAACCTTTAAGTTTCTTTCCACTTTTAATATTCTATGATGTTACTGTCCAGAAGTTCTGCTGAAATATGGAGCAAATTATGTATCAATTTCTTTGTCATAGAAGCCATATTGGTTCACTGAACAGGTTCTGGAGAATAAAAACATCATTCATGCCCAGATTTAGTGGGCATATTAATATTGATAGTCTCCATGGATTTTTATCAAAGGAAATTTTGGACATAGGAATGGTGACATTTGTCCATCTTAGCACTTAGCAGCTACAATCAAGAGATGAAAGCTTGGAAAAAGTGACTGACGTCATTAGACCTATTTGACCGTGTGGTATTATCCTCAGAACACACTCCAGCATCTGAGTTATTTTTATCTCCTGTGGGTCAGAGGCTGGGGCTTGTTTCTCTTCTCTGAGAAGGTGGTAGACAGTTTAATAGATGGCTTTGCCTGCCAGGACATTTGGTCTTAATAATGTGCTCAATTTTTCCTTTGTTCCATTGGGAACTTAAACTGTAACAAGGAAATGTAGTAGTAAAAATACTTTGATGTAGAAAAAAACAAGCACCTTTTGCTGAAATAATTTTGTTCTGATCCCTGGCCTTGAGCATGTTATTCTTCTTTCCACATCAGCATCTTTTTTTCTGAATATCCTGCCCCTCTTTGCTGATAGCCTTATTAAATATTTTCAAAAGCCCACTCCCATCCCCATCCTCCAATTGCACTTTCTTCTTTCTCTGAAATTCTATTAAAAAGGAGCCTATACTATGCACTGCATTAATTACTTAGTTCTCTACCATCTTACATGATTGTTATTTAATATATTTCTTTATTGATTTCAGAGAGAAGGGAGAGGGATAGAGGGATAGAGAGATAAAACATCAATGATGAGGGAGAATTATTGATCAGCTGCCTTTTGCATGCCCCATATTGGGGATAGAGCTCACAACCTGGGCATGTGCCCTTGGCCAGAATCGAACCTGGGACACTTCAATTCGAAGGCCGATACTTTATCCACTGAGCCTAACCGGCTAGGGCCCATATTATATTATTATATCATTTTGTGTGTGTGTTCATTTTGTCTCCTTAAATTATTTGCATCTTGTAGGCACAGAGCAATCTTTGTTCAGCTCTGTGATCCTACCAGAAACAGTATAGAGGAAGGAATAAAAGAGTGTGAGGAATTTAGCATTTATTGAATTCATACCTTGTACTAGGGATATATTCATACTTTGAGCAGGGGATATGTACTTCATAGTTTATTTTTGAATTTTCACAACAGCTTAAAGATAGGAAATATTAGGTCCATTTTACATATACAGGGAGAGCCTCAAATAAAATGAAACTGCAATTGAGAGAGTTGAAGGGAGAAATTGACAACTCAATAATAGTTGAAGACTTCTGTACTTCACTTTAAATAACAGGCATATAATCTAAATAAAAGATCAGTAAGGAAATAGAGTACTTGAACAACATTAGAATCAACTAAACCTAACAGACATTTATAGAATCCTTCACCCAACAATAGTAGAATGTCTATTCTTCCCAAATGCACATGAAACATTCCTTAAGATAGACCAGCTATTTAAAATTATATATATATATATATATATTTTTTTTTTTTCTGCACACTTCCTACTGGGGATGTGCCCGCAACAAAGGTACATGCCCTTAACTAGAATTGAACATGGGACCCTTGAGTCGGCAGACCAACACTTTATCCACTGAGCCAAATCGGTTAGGGCTAGACTAGTGATTTTTAACTGATGTGCTGCAGCACACTGGTGTGCCACAAAGAATTTTTAAAACATGCAGTACCTGACTATTTAGTCAGGGACACTGACCTCTTTTCCCTTAGATTGTAAAAAAAAAAAAAAAAAAAAAAAAAAGACAACAGCCCTGCTGATGTGGCTCTCTATTGATGTTTCTATCTCTCTATTCCTCTCCCTTCCTCTCTCTAAAATAAATAAAAATCATATAAAAAAAGAATGAAAGGAGGAATATTACTATCTTAGAGAAATAAAGAGAATGTAAGGGGCACACTATTAACTCTTGCATGCCAGTAAATTAAATAACTTAGTTAAAATGGATAAATTCCTAGAAAGACAGAATACTGAAAATAACTTAAGAAGAAATAGAAAATCTATAAACTTATAAAATTAAAGAAATTGAATTAATAATATATTTTTAAATTCCACCAACAAAAGATCAGGACCAGATGGCTTCAGTGGTGATTTGTAGCAGATATTTAAAGGATTAACACTGATTCTTCACAAACTCTTAAAAAAAAAAAAAAAAGGACGAGAATGGAACATTTTAAATCTCACCCTAAGAAGCCAATATTAGCTGATATCAAAACTAGATAACACATTACTGAAAAAGAAAACTGCAGACCATTATCTCTTATGAACACCCTCAACCAAATAATAGCAAATTGGATTCAGCACTACATAAAAAGAATGATCCAAGTGGGATAGCATATACACTGGATATCATTTCTGCATGATCCAAGTGGGATATCTCAGGAATATAAGGTTGGTTCAATATACAAAAGTCACAGTTCAATATCTCAATAGACAGAAAAAGCATTTGACAAAATTCAACATTTTTTCATGATAAAAACACTTAACAATTTAGAAGTCAAAGAAACTTCCTTAATATAACAAAGGGCATCTATAAAAAACAACGATAAAACTATAGCTAACAACATACTAATGGTGAAACACTAGAACTTTTCTCTCCAAGACCAGGAACATGACAAGGATGGCCACTCTCACCATTTCATTGAACTTTTTACTGGAGATTCTAGCCAGGGCAATTAGGTAAGAAAAAGAAATAAAGGCATACATCTTGGAAAGAAAAAATTCAGTTGTATATCTATACATTTAGTAATGAATAATCTGAAAATGAAATTTAGAGAACAATTTTTATTTGTGTCAAAAGAAATAAAATACAAATAAATTTAACAAAAGTGCAAGACTTGTGCACTGAAAACTATAAAACATTGTTCAAAGAAGTTAAAGAAGATTTAACTAAATAGAAATACAGATTTAAATAAATAGAAACCATGCTTATGGTTTAGAAGATATTGTTAAGATGGCATTACTCTCTAAATTAATCTGTAGATTTAGTGCACTCCAATGTCCAAATTACACTTGGCCTTTTTATGTGTGCAGAAATTAAGCTGATTTTAAAATCATATGGAAATTCAAGGAACCCACAAAAGCCAAAACAATTTTAAAAAGGACAGTTAAAGAACTCACAATTCTTGCCAGAACCGGTTTGGCTCAGCGGTAGAGCGTCGGTCTGCGGACTGAAAGGTCCCGGGTTCGATTCCGGTCAAGGGCATGTATGTTGGTTGCGGGCACATCCCCGGTGAGGGGTGTGCAGGAGGCAGCTGGTCGATGTTTCTCTCTCATCGACGTTTCTAGCTCTCTATCTCTCTCCCTTTCTCTCTGTAAAATATCAATAAAATATATTAAAAAAAAAGAACTCACAATTCTCAATTTCTAATATTACTACAAGGCTTGATTACAAAGCTATTATAATAAAAAAAATGTGTGGGAGAAACCAAGATGGTGGCATAGGTAAACATCTAAACTGCAGCCTCGCATAAAGGTTTAAAAATACAGCTAAAAGACAAAACAGACATCATCTAGAACCACAGGAAAGACGACTGACTGGCAAATCTACAACTAGAAGGAAAGAGAAAACCACAAGGAAAATCAGAGGAGCTGTAAAAGCCCAAAGTATGGAGATACGGGCTTGTGAGAACATCTGTAGGTGTAGGGAGGACGGAGCTGGAGAGGACAGGGCGGCTGAGTGCCTAGCTGGTGTTCTCTAGTGGGAAGGAGATAAAAGCTCAGGACTGTGCTGAACTCTAGTTCCTACTGCACTGAACCCCAGTTCCAGGTGAGACCCTGGGGACCCAGGCTCATACAAGGAGAATCTGGCTGTAAGGCAGAAAATCAGAGGAGCAGCGAAAGGCAGAACTCTGGAGGCATGCATGAGAATGTGTGCACAGGACGGACTGTTGACTGTGCCACTGGATTGCCCTAGTGGGAAGGAAACAAAAGCTCCAGACTGTGCTGAACCCCTGTTCCGGATGAGAATCTGGGAATCCAGATTCATTGGGGGAGAGACTAGACTGTCTGGTAGCAGGCGAAATTGAGGGCGCCTTTCTCTCAAAGGTGCTTGCAGTGACAGGGCAGGGCTGACAGGAAACCAAGGCTGTAGGCTCCACCCTAAAACTCCACCCCATCCAAGCTGAACACAGAGGCTTTTGCAATTTTGCAAGTCGAATAAGGCTGTCTCCTGGCATAAACACAGCTGATCCTCACAGCCAATTGGCCTGGAAGCCAACTCCTCCCACTGATACCAACAACAATCAAGACTTAACTACAACAAGGCTGTACACACAGTCCCAAAAAAGGTGCACCAAGAGTGTCCACCTCAGGTAACTGGGGAGGCCGAGCCACTGGCTCATATAGGACACCTAGCACACAAAGCCACCCTATCAACTCAGGGAAGCAGTGAAAATGCGGAGACAAAAAAATAGATCACAAACGAAAGAAATGGAGGAAAAACAAACAATTGGATATAGAGTTCAAAACCATGGTTATAAGGTTTTTCAAGAATTTCCTAGAAAAAGCCGATAAATTTAGTGAGACCCTGGAGGATATGAGAGAGACCCTTGAGGATATGGAAAAGGACCAACTAGAAATTAAACATATACTGACTGAAATAAAAAATATTATACAGACACCCAATAGCAAACTAGAGGAATGCAAGAATCAAGTCAAAGATTTGAAATACAAAGAAGCAAAAATCACTCAACTGGAAAAGCTACAAGAAAAAAGAATCCAAAAATTTGAAGTGTAAGAAGCCTCTGGGACAACTTCAAGGGTAACAACATCTGAATTATGGGAGAGCAAGAAGAAGAGAAAGAGCAAGTTACTGAAAACCTATTTGAAGAAATAATGACAGAAAACTTCCCCCACTAGTGAAAGAAATAGACTTACAAATCCAGGAAGCACACAGAACCCCAAACAAAAGAAATCCAAAGAGGACCACACCAAGACACATCATAATTAAAATGTCAAGAGCAAAAGACAAAGAGAGAATATTAAAAGCACCAAGAGAAAAACAGTTACCTACAAGGGAGCATCCATAAGCTTGTCAGCTGATTGATTTCTCAACAGAAACTATGCAGACCAGACAGGAGTGGCAAGAAATAGTCAAAGTGATGATTAGGAAGAACCTACAACCAAGAGTACTCTACCCAGCCAAGCTGACATTCAGAATTGAAGGGCAGATAAAGAGCTTCACAGATAAGAAAAAGCTAAAGGAGTTCATCAACACCAAACCAGTATTATATGAAATGCTGAAAGGTATTCTTTAAGAAGAGGAAGAAGAAGAAAAAGGTAAAGATAAAAATTATGAACAACAAATGAATCTTAAAATCAAGTGAATAAAAAATCTAATGAACAGAATAAACTCGTGAATATAATAGAATCAGGGGCATAGAAAGAGAGTGGATTGACAAATCTCAGGGGGAAAGAGGAATGGGGGTTCAGGAAGAGACTGGACAAAAATTGTAATCTTTGGATGAGGACAGTAGGCAGGGGGAGGTAAGGGAAGAGGGTGGGATGGGAACCAGGTGGAGGGGAGCTATGGGGGGAAAAAAAGAGGAACAACTGTAATAATCTGAACAATAAAGATTTATATAAAAAAAAGACACAACAAAGAGTTACTGGCATATTATAGACATACTATAGGCCCCGTGCACGAAATTCATGCACAGTCCCTTGGCCTGTCCCGACGATCAGGGCTGATAAAGTTCCCTGCCTCCATGCCTCCTGCCTCCCCACCTTCCCACCTCCTTTCCTCTCCATCCACACACCACCACATGGTTCCCCTGACTCCCCACTTCCTTTTTCTCCCCTGCTCCCTCAGTACCCTGTGCACCACCACATGATCGCCTGCGATGTTTTGTGCTGCCCTCTGGTGGTCAGTGCATGTCATAGCGAATGATTGAACTCCCATTCTCTTGGTCGAACTTCCAAGGGGCACTTTGCATATTAGCCTTTTATATAAATAGATTGATAAAGGAAATTCAATTGATTGTCCAGAAATAAATCCATACATCTTTTGATTGATTTTTAACAAGGATGCCAAAATAATTAAATGGGCAAAGAAGAGTCTTTTTAGTAAATGGTACTGGAGCAATAGACTATCCATGTGCAAAATAATTAGATTGGACTTCTACCTCACACTGTATCAACAACTAACTTAAAATAGATCAGAGACTTAAGTATAAGAGCTAAAACTGTAAGATGCTTGGAAGAAGCTATAGGTATTATTTTTTGTGAACTTAATTATACAATGGTTCCTTAAATATGACACCAAAAGCATAAGCAATAAAATTTTTTTTATATATTTCATCAAGATTTAAAATTTTTGTGATTCATATGATACTATCAATACAATAATAAAATACTTAGGAATAAATGGGTGAAAATATTTGTAAGTCATTGATCTGAAGTGGGACTAGTAAGCAGGATATTTTGTGTATGCGCGCGCGCACACACACACACACACACACACACACACACAGAATAGTTATATACAGAGAAAACAGTTATAGCTCTAACCAGTTTTCCTCAGTGATCAGAGTGTCAGCTCAAGGACCAAAGGATCTCAGATTCAATTCTCGGTTGTGGGTTTGGTCCTTGTCTCTCACCAAAGCCTTGTGTGGGAAGCAACCAATTGATGTGTCTCTCTCATGTCAATGTTTCTCTCCCTGCTTCTGCCCTTTCTTCTACTCTTTCTGAAAATCAATGGGGAAAAATATCTTTGGGTGAATATTAAAAAAACAAAAACCACCATAACTTGAAAAGACAACCCAATGAAAAAATGGTCAATGGATCCAAGTAGACATTTCTCTAAAGAACATATGCAGTTGAAAACATGTTCAGCATCATTTACTAGGGAAATGTAAATCAAAACCATAGTGGTAAATTATTACACCCTCTAGAACTGTTATAATAAAAAATATGGACAAGCTCTAGCTGGTTTGGCTTAGTGGATAGAGCATTGGCCTGTGGATGGAAGGATCCTGGATTTGATTCCAGTCAAGGGCAAGTACCTTGGTTGTAGGCTCTTCCCTGGCCTGAGCCCTTGTCGGGTGCATGCAGGAGGCAGTCTATCGATGTGTTTCTCTCACATCAATATTATGCTCTGTCTTTACCTCTCTCTTCTATGCTCTCTAAAATGAATAGAAAAATATCTTCGGGTGAAGATTACAAAAATAAAAATAAAGATGGACAATGACAAGTGCTGGCAAGGAAGTGGAGAAATTGGAACCCTAATATACTACCTCTGGGAATGTAAAATGTTGTAGCCACTTTGGAAAAGTCTGTCAGTTCCTCACAAGATTAAATAGAATTACAATATGACTCAGAAATTCCATTCTTCAGTATAAACCCAAGAGAACTAAAGCTATATATCCATACAAAAATTGCACATTTAAAATGCTCCATAGCAGCATTTTCATATTGGCCCCAAAAGTGGAACAAGCAAACCCTAATGTCTACTAATTCTAAGGCCTTGATTCTCAGTAGCATGACATCACTTGGGAGCTTAGGAATACAGAATATTAGGCTCACTTCAGACTTACTGAATTGGAATCTACATTTTAACACATTCCCCAGGTGATTCATATGCACACTAAAAGTTGGGGTGCTTACTTGTTTGGGATGGGGATTATGTAATCAATTAACTTCAAATGTAGTTAAAGTCAACAATATAATTTCAAGATTAACCACAGAAAGAAAAGAAATAGCCTTATACAGCAAAACTTTTAAATCAGCATAGAACTCAGAAAATTAACAAGAAGGGGGAAAGAAAAGAGTTAAAAATATGTTTAGGGCAAATGAAAAGCACATTTGAGGTGAAGCATAACAGTAATCTTAATAAGTATAAGTGGACAAATTTTACCAGTTACAAGAGATTACTAGATAAGATTTAAAAGTAGTTTTACTATATGCCTTTTATAAGAAACACTAGTGGCCTGGTGCATGAATTCATGCACATTTGAAGAAATTAATTAGAAAGTGGTGGCAGGGCAGTACTGGGCCGGACACACCCTGAAGCCAATCTCCCTTAGTTCCTCTCCAGCCAGCTGCACCTGGGGCAGCACCTTGGCTCAAAGGGCCTCTGTGGAGTGAGCTGGGTCCCTCTGGCAGGTGGGGGTCCCTTGGCCTGGCCGGGCCAAAACCAGCTCTCTGACATCCCCCAAGGGGTCCCAGTGTGCTAGAGGGCATTCTGCAAAGTTGCTGTTACACGGCAACTCCTATATGGAGTGTCTGCCCCTTCATGGTCAGTGTATGTCATACTTATTGGCTGATTGGATGGTTGGACAGTTGTTTAGCTATATATGTACACACACACAAACACACACTAGATGCCTGTTGCATGATATTCATGCAAGAATAGGCCTTCCTTTCCTTGGCTTCACTCCCAGCTGCCCAGGAGCCAGCAAGTCCCTGCTCCCGACTTGCCCAGGAGCCAAGTCCTCACTTCTGTCTGGAGCACCACCCCTGTAGCTCCCTCCGCTGCCCCTCTCCCCCTCATAGCAGGCATCCTACCCCTCCCTAATTAATTTGTTCCACACCTGCACATGCAAATTAACCCGCCAGCTTCGTTGGGTTAATTTGCATACTCACTCTGATTGGCTGTGGGTGTAGCAGAGGTATGGTCAATTTACATGTTTTTCTATTATTAGGTAAGATAGATACATAAAACATAAGATTGTGAAAGTAAAAATAGGAAAAAAGATATATCAGGTAAATACTAAACATCAGAGTGCTAGGGTAGCAACAATACCTCAATAAAGCTGAAAGACAATTATAATGATGGAATAGCCATATTAATATCAGACAAAATATATTTAAGGCAAAATGGTTCATCTTAGAATATTTAATAATTCTAAAATAGCCTCAAAATTTATAAAGCAAAATTGAAGAACCACAGGAAGAAATTTATAAATGCAATATACTTGTTAGGAGATTTTAATACATCTTAATTATTGGAAGTCCAAAAATCAAAAAAGCAGTAAAGTTATAGAACATTTAAACAACATAATTAATATGTATGATCTAACAGGCACATATACAGATCCTACATCCAACAACTAGAGAATATACATCCTTCTTAAGTACATGTGAAGCATTGTTCAAAACCAAACAAAACTTAAAGTAACTAAGAAGGAAGAGATGGTGTGGTGATATAGATAAGATGGGCTTTATAAGATTCTTACCGTATTTGCCGGTGTATAAGACGACTTTTTGGCCCTGAAAAATATGCCTCCAAGTGGGGGGTAGTTTTATATGGCGAGTATATAACAAACTGTATTTTTAGTGGAAATGTTAGGGGGTCGTCTTATACGCCCAGTCGTCTTATACGCCGGCAAATACGTATTTTTCAGGGCCAAAAAATCGTCTTATATGCCGGCAAATATGGTATTTTAGATCTTTTCTTGATTTTGAGCATTATACTTGTAATCACTGGTTTTGAAGCTTTAATCATCCCTTTGAAACTCAGCCACTTTCAAAATTTGCAGACTCTGCCATAAATTGAGAAGGAATTGTTTGTATCTTTGATAACATAATTGAATTGTATGAGCAATCTAATTTCATCTGTTCATAAAGTTTAAATTAGGAGAATGTCAACTCATGCAGCAGCTGCAGTGTTAGACAAGGACTTTATATCTAGTCACTGGAATTCTGGGGTAGAATCTCTTCAGCATTCTTGACTCCTAAACTTAGAACTCTTTGCATATCAAAAAGCCTGGTAAAGTAAATTTTGGCCTTTCCAAATATACCCCACTCCCACATACCCAGAAGTAACCTCCATCTCCTCTGAGTCACAACAGTATTTTATCTATGCACAATGTTTGGCACAAAATGGACATCTAACAAATGTTTGAATGACAGAATAGAAGGGAAAGAGGGAAAAAGAGAAGGTCCATGCCTTCCAGGGTTTTTTGTCTCAGATATCATCCCAGGAAATGAAAGAACCCTTGATTTAGTCAGGAAAGGCCTTGCTCTAGGGCAGTGGTCGGCAAACAGCGGCTCGAGAGCCACATGTGGCTCTTTGGCCCCTTGAGTGTGGCTCTTCCACAAAACACCACGTGCAGACATGCACGTACAGTGGGATTGAAACTTCGTGGCCCATGTGCAGAAGTCGGTTTTCAGCTCTCAAAAGGGAGCTTGATGGAGGGCCTGGCCTCAATCGATCTCCCCTCAAGTGGGATTGTGGTGCAGGTGAAGGGGCGGTGCCAAGCCAATGCAGGGTGCCAGGTGGGGCAGAGGGGGTGCGAGGCTGGGACCTGATCCCCACAGGCCACCCCAAGGGACCCTACCTGTGCACAGATTCGTTCACCAGGCCTTCTGGTATAATTATAAAACGGAGATACCTGTTTCCTTGCTAGCTGTCAGCCAGAGGCTACTCTCTGCTCCTATAGCCTTAACATGTGGCCTTCTTAGTTTTCAACTCATCATGGGCAGGTAGTCTTTTTTTGTACTTCAAATCTCTGACTTTCTGTCATCATCGGGAGAAACCTCTTTGCTTTTAAAAGGATTGTGTGATTAGGTCTTACATTAGAGTTGACTGTGCATTATAATAATCCGTGGGTA
Organism: Vespertilio murinus; assembly: GCA_963924515.1. NCBI lineage: Eukaryota > Metazoa > Chordata > Mammalia > Chiroptera > Vespertilionidae > Vespertilio > Vespertilio murinus. Next base: position 32,564,341 of record OZ004715.1, on the reverse strand, counting down.
TAAAATTCATCATATTCACCTATTCTGGAATTAGGGTGGGAAATCTTAGAATGCTGCCTACCACATTTGTTTATGTTTTATCTCTTTTACTAGATCCTAAGAGTCTTGAGGACAGGGTAATGCATAACACTTGTCCAGTGCTGCTACTTTATATATACTATTCAACTACTCAAACATGCTATTTCACATAACCATGTGCTTTATTTTGATCCAGATATTCAACAGAAGTACTCAAATTAAAGGAAAACATACTTGAAGTTAGGCATAAAAGGGACTAATCGTTTCCTCCTGGTATCCAGAGGGATGCCAACAATAGCTTCCAACACAAATTTATCTTTGGAATTGAAAGTCTATTACCCAGGGACTTTCTAATGTTAATGTTTTCCTTCCTGACTGAGTAGCTTTTAACCTATAGTTTTGAGTGATGGATGTCCTTGAAATTTAATGACATTTGTTCATATCTTATTGACTATCTGCTCAAAAAATAGATTAGCAGATATTTTTCTCATCAGAGACCTTGTCTGTGTAATGATGTCATTATAATCAGGCTGGGTAATGTAATTCTCTGCTTAGCTCGGTCATTCTCATTTGGGATGACTCATGTAGAGGCTTCTGGAATACAGTACAGTATTTTAAAGAATACCATGTAAGGAGGAGTAATAAGATTTATTTATCATCTCTGACCTTTCAGTGTAGGATAAATTTTAACCCGACATTTCCTAAAATCATTTGACTATAAAAGTCCTACTGTAGAACACCCCAAAAAATCTCAGAGCATAGTTTTGGGAAAGTTGATTTTTTTTCTAATCTAGGAAATTAAGACCAACTTTTAGGAGCATTATAGAGTACTTTTATTAGAAGTAGCTTTAGACTTTATTGGTTGAACTACCATATTACATTCAGAGAATCTGAGGACCTATGGGATTGAAGAAACATGCCAAAGATAGTGAGTTGTTGATAGAGCTTAGATGAAAATAATTCAGATATCTTATCTCTCACTTTTGTGCTTTTCTCATTATAATACAGTTCTTAACAACCTAGCTATTATGAACCATAAGCTAATTTTTGCTGAAGATGGCCATACCTTTAACATAGATGAGACTTTAGTTGAAAATAGATGTGGGAGGAGGGCTTTTGACTAAAAAACTATCTTGTAATTTTCTTTAAACTGTTTTTTTTTTGTTTAAAGAAAATCACAAGATAGTTTTTTCCAACTTCAGTTCATTTTTCTTTGTATATAGTTTGTCTATTAAGTAAAGGCTTATCTCTTTTTCCTTCAGGAGTAAAAGCTGTTATAAGGCCCTCAGAACCCAGGGTGAACTAATTCAGTTATTTTCTTTTCTAGCATTTGTACTGTTGGAATGTGTGTTCCAAGTGGGGATATAGCATAAATTATTTAATGGTTGTTCTTTTAATTTTTTAAAGATATAATTAGCTTAGGAACTATTTTCCCCAGCTATCTACTTAAGAGACATTGAGAGAAACTCCTAGAGAAGACCCTTGGGCAATTGTTGACACAATTTGTTGCCTTAGAATCTATCTAAGAGGAGGAGCAATGTTTAGTGCTGAAAAACATGATATTGGAGAGGCTTTCTAGAAGTGCTTTGAGTCTAGATGAGAAGAGAGGTTCAGTGTGCTTGTGATCTGAAAGCTCAGTACCTGGGTGCAAGTACTACAGTAAAATATTATGCTGCAGATTATCTGCCCCCATCCTATCCATTGTTCTACTTCTTGTTTCAATTCTGTTATCTTAGAGCCATTCTTATCAACCTCACAGTCAGATTCAGTTAGTTCATTTTAGTCCTTTCAGTATTTTTAGCTGCCTATGACAATTGAATTGTGACATGGGCTTTTTAAATTTGGGTTTTTTTTAGTTGTGTTTTTAAAAATATTTTTTTATTGATTTCAGAGAGGAAAGGAGAGGGAGAGATTGAAACATCAATGATAAAAGAGAATCACTGATTGGCTGCCTCATGCACTCCCCTTATTGGGAATGGGGAATTGAGCACACATTCCATGCATCAAACCCATAATATATTATGGGTTTGATGCATGGAATCAACTCATAATATATTATGATAATAATATTTGTGACTGGGTCAAAATCATAATATTTTATTATCAAACTAGAGTACTCGCCCAACCGGCCGAGCATCGACCTATGAACCAGGTCATGGTTTGACTTCTTGTCAGGGCACATGCCTAGATTGCAGGCTTGATCTCCAGTGTGTGGTGTGCAGGAGGCAGCCAATTAGTGATTCTGATTCTCTATCATCATTGATGTTTCTATTTCTTTCTCACTCTCTGAAATAAATAAAAATATATTTAAAAAATAAACTAGAGTACTTATTAAAATACAAGTACTAAGAATCTCACATTTGTACCGTATTTGGCAGTTTGCAAAATGTTACACAAAATTCTCTTTTGGGTATCATAGTAAACCCTATAGTCCTTAATTACTACATAGATTTTTATAATGAGGACTCTAAAGTTTCAAGAGGAGAAATGTATCTAGCCAGGGTCATAGCACTAGTGAATGGTAGACTGAAATATCAACTCCTAGTGGGAGTCATTTGCATTTTTTTAATAACTAGAGATATTGAGCATCTTTTCATGTGCTTCTCGGTCATTTGTATGTGTTCTTTGGAGACATGTCTATTCAAATCCCTTGACTATTTTTAAAATTGGGTTGTCTTTTGTTACTGGGTTGTAACATTATATATATATATATATATATATATATATATATATATATATATATTATATATCTCCATCCTAATAATAGAGTAATACACAAATTAACCATCTTGCCACCATACAAGCCACACCCACCTGCCAATCAGAGAGAGTATGCAGATTAACCCAACAAAGATGGCAGTTAATTTGCATACACAGAGGAAGGGAGGAGTGAAGAATGAAGACAGCATAGAAGGAAGAGGGAGGGAAAGTGGAAAGCAAGGGCTGTGGCTGCTGGAGGGAAAGCACTGGCAGTGGGAGAGGTGGGAGTGGTGGGAGGGAACTCATCAGGTAGAGGCTTTAGACTTGGGAAGGGGCTGAGCCTGGGGGGGACCTCTTCCAAAGCCTAGAGCCTGAGGTGGAGACTTTAAGCTTGGGAAGGTGCTGGGGGAAACCCCTTCTCAAGCCTAAAGCCTAGCCTACGACCCGAGGTGTGTGTGTGTGTGTGTGGGGGGGGGGGGGGGGGCGCGCTGGCTTCCCAAGCCAAATGATAATTTGAAAAAGATACTAGTAGACTGAATTTAGCTGATATGTGGTGCTTGCTATATGCCATATTTTTTTTTGAGAGGTGACTTTAGATAAGTCAAGGACTAGCAATAATGAATTGATAGCCTGCAAATAGCAAAAATTGTGGATCTTCCTGAAGTCATGGGCCAAAAGGAAATGCAAAAGTTTTCCTTAATCATATTTCTGGGCTTGAACTAGGAATTTGTGTGAAGATGCTGTATTTCTAATTGCCAGCAGGGAAATGGGGAACATGGTCAGAGAAGGTTGGGAGAAGAGGGGAAGAGAATGGGGGCTTAGTTGGGAGAGGGAATAGGGAAAAGGTAGCTGAAATGCAAAGGGAGAGAAAGTTGACCTGAAACAGTAGTAGGTGTGGCCTCATCCTGGTTTTGTGATTGGTCAGTGATCTGTTTGCAAGTAAATTTTTGTTGGGCAAATCTTTCCTCATAGTGGCCAGAATATCCACTGCATTAAGTTTAACTGTAGTAGTCACCATCCTCCTAACCCTTTTCTAGTCTTGTGGGACCTTGGGATCCAGAGTGAGCTCTACATGTTTTGTGGAGAAAGAGGGAGGAGGCATTAAATAACAGCTATCCTCCTCCACAATAAAGATTCTCCGAAGAGTTTCTGATATTTTAGAGAGGATTCCCTCTTATTGATAACAAATGTTGCTGTAAACTCTAGATCTAGGGCGTTCTTGATTGAAGGAAGCAGAGGTCATTGCAGTTTCAGTGTCATCCAAGAATTGTTTATAGATTAAATATATTGACTAGAAGTTATATAAAGTCAGTGCAGTTAGTTACAACCATATAGCCCCTTCCCTCACCTTCATAGATATGTAAAAAGACTCACTTTAGGTGTACCATCATTGTGCTCACAAAAGCTTCCGAGTACAAGATCACTGGATCCAGTTTTTATTCCTAGATAAAACTACAAAGCAGCTTCTTCCAATTAATGAATATTGAGTCATTCAGCATGTATTTATTGAATGACAACTTTGTGATGTGCTTTTGATTCAATGTTGAAATAGATAGATTTAGTTCCTAAATTGTACCTTACTAAGGTATGATCTGAAGGAAAAAAAAGATATTTTATTTAAATCTTATTTTAAAATCTACAAAGAAATGCTAGAAATTACTTTAGATATACTGCTCTGGATTTTGTACAACTCAGTGGTGGGTCATATAAGATCCCATAACTCATTGTTTATAAAGGACCTAGAAGACAGAAAATTGACTATATCCCAGCCCACCCTCCCAAATAACATCGGGACCTGGAACCAACAGCACTCTGGATGATATGAGTGAATAGTGCCAGAATCTGTTATATAACCTCCTAAAAATTCTTCCTTGGGGTTTCAGTTAAGTTGTCAAATTTTAAATCCTCACCCCTGTGTCTGTCTATATGTGTTTTACCATTTGCCTTTCTGGGAAACGATAAAATTTTCTGCCTCGAAACTAGTGGCATCTTCTACAGTAGGAATCTGTCTTCCTTGGTAAGCTGGAAAATGGGGATCTTCCTGTCTTTGTGCCACATTTTACTTAGTCTTAATTCGGAGCTTCTAATTCAATGGTTCAATTCCAGTCAGGGCACATGCCTGGGTTGCAGGCTTAGTCCCCAGTGGGGAGCATCCAGGAGGCAGCCAGTTATCAATGGTTCTCTCTGATCATTGATGTTTTATCTCTCTCTCTCTCCCCCTTCTTTTCTGAAATCAATAAAAATACATTTTTTTTAAAAAAGAGAAAACCTTTGAAAAATAAATTAAAATACAATCATAGGTGGAAAGAGATCTTATCCTATTTTACATATGAGGAAACAGGTATAGAGAGATGAAAAACCTTGCTCTAAGTGCCATGTGTTTGTGATGAAACAGCTATGTATGGTTTAGGCATAAAATTGAATGATTTTTTAAAAAATTTTCTCCCTTTGTCATAGACCTCAAGCAATGCAAGACCCTTAAGTAGCTGGTATGCTGTTTACCCCATATAAAGTGTGTTTTGGTAGAGTATGATGAAATTTAAGGGCTCATATTTTATCTGAAGGATTTGGGTTATAACAGTATACTGTCATCTTATTCATTGGGCTTGGCAAAGGTTTAACCCAGCACTCTCTGATGGAAATATAATGCAAATTGCAAATGTGAACCTTATGTGAAATTTCTAGTAGCTACAGTATAAAAAACTTAAAAGGAAACAGGTGGAATTAATAATATATTTTATTTAGTACAATATGTCCAAAATAGTCTTATTTCTTTTTTTCTAAAATATTCCTATATCAACATAGAATTAATAGGAAAAATTATTTAAGAGAGATTTGCATTCTTTCATACAAAATCTTCTAAACTGGGTGTGTATTTTACCTCATAGTACATCTGAATTTTTACTAGCCACATTTCAGGTGCCCAGTATTCACATGTACCTGATGCTACTCTATTGAACAGTGCATCATTTCAGTCTTCATTTTCCTCACCCTTCATTCCTGGTTTTCTAACCTTCATTCCTGTCCTCACTATTTTCTTTTAATGGATCTCTTTATTTTTTCCTTCATTGGTCCCTAGATAAGCATGCTTCTTTTCTGTGTAAGTACCAGGTATCCTTCTTTGGTCAGGTTAAAAAAAAAAAAAAAAAAAATATATATATATATATATATATATATATATATATATATATATATATATCTTCTCCTCTAGCTATTATTTGAAATCAGCTAGTGCTCCTTAAACTGTGCCTTTTCTTTTCTGTGAACATTCAGCTCTTTTGATCTGAGCTTCTCATCTCATTTTACTGATGAGTCTGTCTCTTCTGCTAAATTTTGTGCTCCTTGAGAACAAAGATAATGTTCATTTCTATAATCTCAGCAACCTAGCAGTTTCTGGTTCCTAGCAGAAACTTGATAAATTTGTAATAATTGAACAAATAAATAAGGTTTTCCTGTATACCTTACCAGCTCTTTTTTTCTTCCTCAATGATTTTTCTCTTCAACAACAGAGCTATGCTGTGGTGGGTATATAGGCAACTCTTGTTATTTGTGATTTTAATTATTTTCAGGAAAACAGTCAAGAATTTTAGACATATTCCACAGTTGCTTCCAGAAACCCTTTCTTTGTCACTTTTCAAATGATTGTCTGATCTTACTCATGTTGGGAAAGACTTTGGGGTCTATATTAGTCATGGCTCTTCAACTGTCTACTTTTAAAATACCTGATGTTTCTCCCAGGTTCATTTCCTCTCCCCACCTTCATCCCTGTCTTTGCTCTCTCTGGACATTCCCTCCATTATGAGTTTATTATGCAGCCCCAGTCCTGATTTGACTTGAAGATAGGAGCTCCCTAATAGTAACCTATCATGAAAACACAAAGTTACAGGCTACTGAAGTGAAAAAGGATAGAGATTCAAGTCTAGGGGGTCTTCACATCTTTAAAGTTAGCTAAATTATTTTTTTAAACAAAGCTTTAGACAGAATCCTATATATATAAAACTGGTGAAAATGGAGCTGCTTTCATTAAAATGGGTTAGGGGCTGCCAGATAAAATCTGGGGGCTCCACAGAACAAGGTTTGAGAACCACTAATCTACCGTATTTGCCGGCGTATAAGACGACTTTTTGGCCCTGAAAAATATGCCTCCAAGTGGGGGGTAGTCTTATACGGTGAGTATATAACAAACTCTGTATTTTTAGTGGAAATGTTAGGGGGTCGTCTTATACGCCGGCAAATACGTATTTTTCAGGGCCAAAAAATCGTCTTATACGCCGGCAAATACGGTAGTTTCCTCACAATACAAACAGTGAAATCAAGACCTAGAGTGGGGGAGGTGATGGGGTAGGGGTTAATGGAGGGATAAGGACACATATGTAATATCTTAATCAATAAAGAAATTTTAAAAAGACCCAAGGAAGTAAAACAGCTTGCCTAATCCATATAGCAAGCTAGTGACAAGATCTGGACTAGCACCTATGTTTCCTTTCCAGGCCTGTGTTCTGTTAATGACATTTTACTGTTTAGAATCTTATTTCCTAAGGGGAGAAAACAGTAACAATGAGCCTTTTATTTTATTCTCCTTGGTGAGATATGACAGGGGTCCACCTCTTCTTCCCTTCTAATAAATCAGTTTGGCCCCCTCTTGTTATTGTTTTTCTCTAAAACCCAGGCTGGGGCTTGTTTTAGCCTTTGTTCTGTTCCCAGTTTTTGTAGTGCCAAGATGGATAGGGAGAGAGCGGATTCAGGCAGGTCATGGTGGCACAGACATTTCCTGTTCCTTGGCTCGTCTGGCTATGTCTTTCAGAGGCAGCAGAATGCCATGGCCAGGTGTGTCTTTCAGGGCCTTCCAAGCTCTTGGATGTGGTAGGTGTTTATAACCGCAATTTCCTCATAATCTTGTTTTTCACAGGCTTCTAGCCACTACCTGAGGTAATACATCTAAGTCTCCACTCTGAGAGTCATCAATCATTCAGAGCTCCCTGTGGTCTGGCCATAATTTATCTCTGTGTTCTTATTATCTCTGTATTCTTATTGACCAGTGTCCCCTTCATGTATCCTATGTTTTCTCTGAGACTACTGTGTTTTGTCTCCTCATATTGTCCTTTCACCTATTAAATATTAATCATCATTTTAAATACTCCCTTTTCAAGAAGTCTTTCTCAATTCCCAACTGTATGCATTTTCCTCTTTTGTGGTATTTTAAGTTTTTAGCCTCCTCTTCCATCATTCCCTGTCTCATTTTTTATGTACAACAATTTTATACATGCCACATTCTCACTTCCATGCCTTTGCTTATACTCTCCATTTGCCCGACTTCCCTGCCCTAATTTTTACTTCACTTTTACCCAGCTATCTCCTACGTAAATTTAGGATGGACTCAGGCATCTCTTAGTCCAAGATGGCTTTCCTGACCCCTCCACACTGATTCAGTCTATCGCCTTAACCACTCAGCCACCTCTACTGCTTCTCCACACTGATTCAGACTATCCCCACCCCAAAATATTAGAATATACCTATCTCTATCTTTGTACTTACATGCTATATTTTATCTATTTGTACCTGACTCACACACTAGACCGTGTTCTCTACCTTATAATTTCTAACATCTAGCATCTCACTAATAATAGATGCTTAATAAATATTTGTAGGATAGATGAATAAATTACTTTTATGTTATTAAATGGCTTAATTTATGGTCTACATTTTTTGTAAATATCTATCTACCTCTAGACTATAAATTAATTCTGTGAAGACAAAGAAAGGGATTGAATCCTACTCATCTTTTTGTCCCTCTTAGAGCCTCATTCTTTTTTGAAAAAAAATTTTTTCATTGGTTTTTTACAGAGAGGAGAGAGGAGGGATAGAGAGTTAGAAACATTGATGAGAGAAACATTGATTAGCTGCCTCCTACACACTCCCTACTGGAGATGTGCCGCAACCAAGGTGCATACCCTTGACCGGAATCGAACCGGGGACCTTCCAGTCCACAGGCCGACACTCTATCCACTGAGCCAAACCGGTTCCGGCTAGAGCCTCATTCTTAGTGAGCATATCAATTAGGGTTCTCCAGAGGAACAGAACCAGTAGGAGACATATTTTAAGGAATTGGCTTACATGAGTGCAAAGCTGGCAAGTCTGAAATCTGTAGGGCAGGCCAGCAGGCTAGAAATCCACTCAGGCAGGATTTCTAGTCTTGAGACATAATTCCTTCTTCTCTAGGAAAGTCAGCTTTTGCCTTTAAGGCTTTTCAATGATGAAATGAGGCCTAACAGATTGTCAGGGATAATCTCCTTTACCTAAAGTCAGCTGACATCTACAAAGCACCTTCATAGTAACATGTAGACTAGTGTTTGACCAAACAACAGGGCACCATAAGCCTAGCCAGGTTTACACAAAATTTAATCATCACAGTAAGTGATAAATAAATGTTTGCTTAATTAAAATATGCCTTTGAGTTCTTATCTGAAGCTCAATAAAGGAGAACAATCTCACTCCTGCTTCCAGCAGTAATTTGAACTCTATAACTTAAAAATCCCCCACCGTCTAAATTCCTCCCAACAGCTCTGAATAAAAACAGAAAACACTCTTTAAGATACATTACTGAGCTTGTAAGAAAGCAAAAGACTCTCCAATGGCTGAAAATGAAGGCAAACTGAGTAGTAAGTCTATGTAACTTTGGGACTTGGGAAAAGGTGATAAGACAGTCCTTAAAGGTAAGGCCTACAAGTGAGACTGGGACATTAAGTGAAATGGTAAATAGAAAAAAAAATCCATTAATATATGGACACAAGAAAGTTTCATATCTCAGCCTCTCCTCTAGATAGGGAATAAAAAAAGGCCTTTCTTTGAGGATCAAAAACCATAGGTCTGGTCCAGGCCAGGCAGGTAAGAAAGTTGGTTAGAACATTGGCCTGATACACCAAGGTTATGAGTTCAATTCTATTCAGGGCAACCAATAAATGCATAAATAAGTGGAAGAACAAATCAATGTTGCCCCCTCTCTCAAAATCAATTTAAAAAATTAAAACAAAATCATAAATTTGTCCTTAGTTGGATTTGGAGTTTGGATGTATACTATCTGTGTGCCCTGAGGTCCTACAAATTGATTAATGAACACAGAAGTATGCCCAGTCAGTGATACATGGGGGTGCCTAGCAGAAAAAACACACACAAACCTTCTTAAGGTGATAGAAGATCTAAAACCATAAGATGATAAAAATAGCTATAAAATTAATATATTAAAAATTTTTTAGGACAAACAAATGAAAAATGAGAGGATAGAGTCAGATATCACGAATAATATAAGGCAGATATGACAAAGAATTTCTAGAAATAAAAGCACAGAGCATTGAAATTAAAAACATCATGGATGGTTTAAATGAGAGATTAGATAATGGTGAAGAGAAAATTGGTGAATGGAAAGTAAGGCAGAAATTATCCATGATGGTTCACAGAGAGGGAAAATATGAAAGCATGGTTAAGAGACATGAGGATAGAATGAGAAGATACAATATATGTTTAATAATTGTTCTAAAAGGAGAGAATAGAGAAAATGGAAAAGAAGCAATTTTTAAAGGTAGGGTTGAAATTGAAATTTTTCAAAAATTGATGACAGACCTCAATTAGGAAGCACATTGAGTTCCAAAGGATAAATTAACATAAAGCTACTTCTAGATATATTATAGTGAAACTGCATAACACAAAGAACTATGAAAGTAGTTCTTAAAAGCAACAGAAGTAAAAGAGACATCCTATAAGAAATGACAAATTAAAAACAGTGACAAACAAAGGAATAATATCCGTAAAAGCTGTGAGGGAAAATAAAACCCAAAGGAAAATAAAATAAAATGAAAATCTAGAATTTTTAATTTAGTTAAACCTTCATTCAAGAGCGAGGATAAACAAAACACTGATTCAAAAGAATATGTTCACCTTTATATTTATTGCAGTGTTATTTATATATGAGTGGATGAAAAAGCTGTGGTACAACCTGGCCGGTGTAGATCAGTGGTTGTGCTTCAACCCCAGAACCAGGAAGTCACAGTTTGACTCCTCGTCAGGCCATATGCCCAGGTTGCAGGCTCGATCCTCAGTAGGGTGTGTGCAGGAGGCAGCTGATCATTGATGTTGATGTTTCTATCTCTTCCTCTCCCTCTCCCTTTCTCTCCCTGAAATCAATTTAAAAAAATAAAGTTATGAGTTCACAACAAAAGAAAATGTATATCTTTTTAAAAAAGCTGTGATAAATATTTACAATGGAATATTAATCAGCCATAAAAAAGAATGAAATCTTAACCATTTGTAACAGCATGGATGGACCTAGAGGGTATTATGTTAAGTGAAATAAGTCAGTCAGAGAAATATTAATGCCAAGTGATTTGATTTATATGTGGAATCTAAAGAACAACATAAATGAACAAACAAAACAGAAATAAACTCATAAATACAGAGAACAGATTAGATTGATGGTTGACAGAGAAGGGAGTCAGAAGATGAGGTGAAAAAGGTGAAGGGCTTGAGAAGTATAGGTTGGTATTTAGAAAATAGTCATGGAATGTAAAGTACTGTAAAGGAAATATAGTCAATAAAATTGTAATAAAATAAAAGGCTAATAATCAACCAGTTGCTATGATGCACATTGACTACAAGAGCTGCCCCCTGGTGGTCAGTGCGCTCCCATAGGGAGTACGGCTCAGCTAGAAGCCCTGAGTTGGACTCATGGCTGGCAATCTCAGCAGTGGTAGCAGCAGCCTCTCCCTCCTCCCCAGCAGTGCTTAAAGATGTGTGACTGCCGGCAGTCAGACATCCCCCAGGGCTCCCGGACTGTATGATTGTCTAACCATTATGCTGTACAACTGAAACTAATACAAAATAATATTGACTGTAAATTGTAATGGAAAAAACAATTTAAAAAACACAGCAAACTTAAAAACAGCACATTTTAGCACAATTTAAAAACCAGCTGTCTGAAATTGGAAACACACACACACACACACACACACCCCTGAAAAATAGTAATTTTTCTGATAATCTCTTGTTATGAATACTGTAGATTCTTTCATTGGAGTTGGGAGGTAGGATTTGAAGACCTAGTTTTAAGTTTCCTACACATGGATGATAGAGAGACAGACTACTATGTCTTTAGACCATTCAAAAAACAAAGTCATGTATCAGAATTGTTAATACAAGGGAGAAGCTACTCTTGGCCTTAGGATTTCAGCTTTATGAAAATCCCCAAAGTACAAAATCTAGAATATGGGAAATAAATAGCACTTAAGTAGAAATCTCTTTTCAAGAATATTGTCAAAGTTTCTTTTTCATTATTCCACAAGCTCCAAATTATTGGCTTCATGGGTCTTCAGAGGCCCCTCTCCTAGTTACTGGTAAGCTAGGAAACAAGAACTAGCTCCATCTTTTAGCCTTATCCCCACTGCCCTGCCACTTCCTCTATGCCATAAACATATCCTGTGTTATACTACTGTTTAGCATGGCTTTGTGAATTACACATTCATACTGCAATATTTTTGTGTAAGCCACTTCTCTACTTGGAATGCCCTTTTTACACTGCATATTAAAATCTTACTGTTTAACTTCAGAGCCTGATAATGCCTTTAGAAACCGTGTGGTTAAATGTTCACATTTACATATGAAGAAAATGCAATTCAGATGAATTCCTAAGCTATACAAAATTTATCCTATTCACTCTATAATCAGAATTTATCACTCCGTTCTGTACTATAGCACAATCAGAAAATCAGGTATGTAGGATATCTGGGACCTGATCTGTTTTGACTTTATTTCAAGTTTAAATATCCCAACTCTAAAAGAGCACAAGGAATTATATTAAATTGTGGTAAAATACACATTATATAAATTTACCATCTTAACTATTTTTTAAAATATGTTTTTTTAAAAATTGATTTCAGAGAGAAGAAAGGAGAGGGAGTTGAGAGATAGAAACATCAATGATGAGAATTATTGATTGGCTGCCTCCTCCACAACTCCTACTGGGGATGGAGCCTGCACCCCAAGCATGTTCTGTGACCGGGAATCAAACCTTGACTTCCTGGTTCATGGGTCAACTCTCAATCACCAAGCCACACCAGCCAGGCATTAACTTCTTTTAAGTGTATAACTTAATAGTGCTAAGATACTCACAGAATTGTGAAACCAATCTCCATAACTCTTTTAATCTTGCCAAATTGAATTTCTGTATCCATCAACAATAAATCTCCATTGAACACAAGGATTTCTAAAGATGTGTTTTATCCTATATAGTGTGATAAAAGAAATAAAGGAATTTAAGTAAGAAGAAACTGAAAACTTTAATTTCAAGGGTTTGAGAATTATTTAGAAACCTCATGAAGAAAAACATTTTCTCTTAAAAGCTATTTTGTGAAAAAAAGATTAATATTTATAATGGTTGATTATTAGTAAGAAAGAAATTGTATCTACAGGTTTTAGTTGTCTATATCATTTTGTATAAGTATCATTTTAAAGCTATATTTTTATTATAAAAGTTGTGGACAAAAAAGGAGTTTAGTGATCAAAAGTAACTATCTTAAGGAGTGATCTGGCCATGAATTCCTAACTGGGCAGGTCATGGTGGATAGTCATGCCTAGGTATATAATTTTAGTAAAAGATTTTTAAGTAAGCCCTGTCCATTGTTCTTGTGCTTCTAGGTTAACACACCTTTGGAATACCAGAAATAATCCTCTTATTCAGACCTTTCAAGGAAGACTTTAACCACCCTCAAGGGAGCACATAATCTTATTAACTATCCCATAGTTTTCTCCCACCTTCAAGTAATGTTCCTTGTGTTCCTTCTTTAATTTCAAATGTATGAAAGAAACTGCAAAATTCATTCTCTAGAGCACTTGAGATCTTGCTTCTGGGCAATGTTGTCAGTTTGATTCAAGTCCTTATGAAAATTCTCTATAGGTTTGGATGTTTCTTATGTCGACAAAATCATACTTCCTAGGAAGCCATTTAAAAATAAAAACTGAAATTGTTATCTTAGTTGCTTTTTTATTGTAAAATTTTATTTAATCTAAAATTAAATAGAAAAGTATGCATAAAAGTATTTTAGAAAATTAGTAAATTGTGAGATTTAAAAAAATAAATCCTCTTAAAATTCTTTTTGAATAATTTGATATTTTCGAAGTAGTGTGGGGTATGCATAAGTTTAGATTAATAATATTTATTCTGGAGTTAGGTTGTACAGTCTTGAATTCTGAATCCATCACTCAATAGTTGTATGACCTTGAACAAGTTAATCTCTCTATGGCTTTGGTATAAGATTATTATTATTATTATTATTATTGGAGTGAAATCAGTTTTATTACAGAAAATCTCCCTGCTTTAGGGAGGGATTGCCTAGATTATTTTACCTGTACTATCTATTTTAGCTGTAAGCTTATGAGATAATGCTACCTCCCTTATTAAAAATTTTTAAAATATGTTTTTATTGATTTCAGAGAGAGGATGAGAGGGATAGAAACATCAGTGATGAGAGAGAATCACTGATTGGCACACCCTCTACTGGGGAACGAGCCCACAACCTGGGCATGTGCCCTGACTGGGAATCAAGCTGTTGTTCATTTGTTGATGCTCAACTACTGAGCCACACCAGTCCAGCTACCTCCCTTATTTGATTGATGTGAGGATAATTGAATAAGATGTGTGAAGTTAATATAATAACTACTACTTACTAAGTACTTAACATATTAGCTATTATTAATTTTACTATCTACACAAATAAAAGAGAAAGATGCAAATTGACCATACCTCCCGATGCCCACCAGCCAATCAGGAGTGAGTATGCAAATTAACCCAACAAAAAAAATGGTGGGTTAATTTGCATATGCAGGCGCCTAATGGCCAGGGGCAGGGTGGATGTTTGCACAGTCATTTCGCACTGCCTCAGCAGCTCCAGGCCTCTGGACAGCATGAGAAGGTGGAAAGGTAGCTCCAGCCAGAGTGAAGGCAGTGCCCGCAGCCAGAGGAAGAGAGGTCCATTCTTGCATGAATCTTCATGCATTGGGCCTTTAGTAAGTTAATAAAATTCTGGTACTTGGTCTCTGGGTTTAATAATCTACTCTACTTATGTTATTTTTATTTTTATTCTTCCTTGTGCTAGAGCTAAGACAACGTCTATAGTCTCTATTTCCCTTATCCTGCCAACCAGTACTTTGCATACTGCTGGACAAATAGTAGGTTCTTAATCTAATTAATTTTTGTTAATGAGTCAATAATGATAATATTTTAAAAAGGTTGTAGAATACATTTTATTATAATAGCACTAAATAAGAGAGTCCACTAAGGATAAAATGAACTGGAGTTTCAGGCAAATCAGTTTGGGTTGGTTTTTAAAACTATAGTTTTGGAGCTTATTGAATATGAAGAGCATTTCAGTGGATCATTAGAGGTAACTGAAAGGATGGACAAATTCATTGAGCAGAAGATAGTCAGAACAGCACAATATTTGTTGCACTTGTATACTAAGGCATGAGCTTCTATTCAGACCCATTCTGAATAAACTTGGTATAACAAAGAGAGCACTGAATTGAGAAGAAATCAGTATTCCTACAGGGGTCCCACTGTATGGCCTTGGACAACTTTTCTTCTTTAAGCCTCAGTTTCTTGTATAAAAACTATAGGCCCAGAAATTGGTGCACAGAAAGGGTCCCTAGCGGCTGCCAGCTGCTGGCTGGAACCTCCCTTCCAGCCTCACTTCCCTGGCTGCCGGCTGGGGCCTCCCTTTCCTGGCTGCTGGCTGTCAACCGGGGCCTTCCTTTCATGCCACTCCCTGGTCGTCAGTGCACATCATAGCGAGTGGTTGAACTCCCAAGAGGACACCGCGCGCGCGTGCGTGTGCACGCGCGCGCACATACACACACACTAGAGGCCTAGTGCATGAAATTCATGCACAGGTAGGGTCCTAGGCCTGGCCTGCAATAAGGGCCTTCCAGCTGCCTGCTGGGGCCTTTCTTCGTTCTGCACCACCCCCTAGTGGTCAGCACACGTCATAGCAAGCGATCAAACTCTCAGTCTCCTGATTGAACTCCAGAGGGGACACATTGCATATTAGCCTTTTATATACTGTATATAGATAAATGACAGGATATCATCTAAGGTCCATTTCTCCATTTAGAACATGTGTGGTTCCATGTTGCTGAATTCAGGTGTAACTAGGACCCTATGGAATGTCTCTTCCACAACAGTGCCAGTTCTCCCAGCCTGCCAAAATTCAGTCATTAGTGCCTATTCTGTTGAATAACATCTCTTCCTGAATCATTGCCAATTGGAAATTGCAGAATGGAATGTGCCACCTGGGTTTGGATTTGGAAATCAGAAGTGTTGTTGCCTTGAGGTATAAGGATGTTTCTGAAGAGCCCTGGTTGTGAATAAACTGATAATACCAGTCATGGCAGTTTGCACTTGGATCAGGAAAAGAGGGTCATCTCCTTTGCTAATGAGAGCAGAGTGAGGGGATTATTCTTTTATTTTATTTTTTAAAATTAATCCTCACCTGAGGATATGCTTAGAGAGAGGAAGGGAGGGAGGGAGGGCAGAGGGAAAGAAGGGAGAGAGAGATATAATAGAGAAACATTGATTGGTTGCCTTCTTTACATTCCCCGACTGGAATCAAACCCACAAGCCAGGTATGTGCCCTGACCCATAATGGAACCAGTAACCCTTTAGTGCATGTGATGGTGCTCAGACAAAAGCCACTCCAGCCAGGCAGAATTCTTTTTTTAATCACCTTCTTGCAATTTGCTATGTGAAATGTGTCCTGATGATGCAGTATCACAAAGTGAATCAATGAATCAGTGATAAAAAAAAAACAAAAAAAACTTTCTTTTGCTTTCATAATGCTTTGCTGTTTATAGAGTGCAGGGCAAAAGTAGGGTTACAATTGTTTGTATGGAAAGTAACACAATGATTAATAAATAATAATCCTATATAATAAAAGCCTAATATGCTAAGTGTCTGTCATCTGTTCAACCAATCAAAGCGTAATATGCTAATGATATGCTAAGGCCCTTCAACTGCTCTCTATGATTGCACTGACCACCATGGGGCAGACGATCCTACCAGTAGGTTAGTTTGCTGCTGGGGTTCAGCCAATTGGGACTGAGCGAGATGGAGAGACATGCCCTGGAGCCCTCCCGTGGTCCTTCCTCAGCTGACCAACCTCCCATGTCCCTCCCTGGCCCCGATCATGCACAGGTTGGGTCCCTCAGCCTGGTCTGTGCACTCTTGCAATCCGGGACCCCTCGGAGGATGTCAGAGAGTCAGTTTTGGCCTGATCCCGCAGGCCAGGCCAAGGAACCCCACTGGTGCATGAATTCATGCACCTGGCCTCTAGTACAAGAATAAATCGTGTTTCATGTACTCACAACTTACTTTTGCCCCACCCTGTATTGTTTATCATACTTGATCTCACAAGCATTCTTAATGCAAATCAGGTCTTTAGTTTCCCTGTCCTGTAATATCATTTAGGGATTTCTGTTGAATTAGAGTGTGCTTTAATTTTGGGGATAGTTGTCTTTCTTGCTGTAAGGAGACAGCGTTATAGAATGGAAAGGGCATGTGGTCTGCCTCAAACTAGGAATTTGATCTTGAATTAGTTAAGTATTTCCTCTCTCTGGGCCTCTGTTTCCTCATAAATAAAAGGCCTCTAAGCAAAAATTTCCCTTTCAGATGGCTAAGGGAATATGTATTAAAGTCTCATATTTATAAATAATTCAATAACTAGTATGTTGATTTGTATCTAAAATAGATCACTAAGATAGAGCATGGTCTTATGGCACATTGGAGTAAATGACCATATTTCTGTCTATTTATAAGTGCCTGGCAGCATTCAAACAATGAATCCATTTTATTGAAATATTCTCCATTTCAAAGGACTCATACAGGCACATGTTTAATCCAGTGGTTTTTATATAAAAAGGGGGAAGTAAAGGACCTAAAATATGTGGATGGGTGCTATGCTAGATACTTTATATACTCACCTATTTATTTAATAAATATTGGGAATTTAACATGTACCAGGCTTTATAATGGGCATTGGACTGATACAACAGTTATCATGACAGAAAGGTCACTGCTGGCATGGAACACATTTTTGGTTGGGGAGATGGATAATAAACGAATAGTCAAGGAAACTTCAAAATAAATATAATGTCTATGAAGATACCAGATAAAATGACTGGGAGTGTAGGGGAGGGGACTACCTTTGTTCAGGTAGTCAGGAAAAACATCACTGAAGAAGTAATGTGTGAGCTGAGACTTGAATAGTACAGAGATCTGGGGAAAAGATGCATCAGTAGTAAGTGCAAAAGCCCCAAAGAAATAGCAAGTTTAGCATGTTTGAGGAATACATTAAAGGCATGGTCATTTAAATCTAACAAACTTTAGAAATAGATATTATCATTGTTTTATAGTTGAAGATACAGAGGAGTTAAGAGCCCAAGCTCAAGTAGGAAGTTGAGGACCTGAGATGTAAATCCAGTTAGGCTGGCTTTAAAATCCATGCTCTTTTCACTGTGCCATGCCTCTCAGCAGTTGATTAAAATGCAGTTTCTGAGTTAGCTTGAATAACTTGTTTCTCAGTAACATGGTGGGGAAGGTACTCTTTCTTTTGATTCAGGGAGTGTATACCCCAGCTGAAAGTGTAAATGGCTATTTGTTCTTCGCATTTAATGACCATATAGTACTGTGTATTCTTATGTGATACTGTTTTATATATTGTGACTCCTTGTTCCCTCAAGGTATAGGTGGGTTTCAGGTAGATGGGTTTCCTCTGTCAAGGATCAAGCAACAGATTTTTATTAAGAATGTTGTTATGAGCTTGGCCGGCATGGCTCAGTGGTTGACTGTCAACCTATGAGCCAGGAGGTCATGATTTGATTCCTGGTCAGGGCATTTGCTCAGATTGGGGGCTCCATCCCCAGTGTGGGGCTGCCAGGAAGCTGTTAATGATTCTCATTATTGTTGTTTCTATCCTCTCCTTTCCTTTCTGAAATCAGTAAATTTAATCCTCCCCTGAGGATATGCTTAGAGAGAGGAAGGGAGGGAAAGAAGGGAGAGAGAGATATAACAGAGAAACATCGATTGGTTGACTTCCTTATACTCCCCGACAGGAATCAAACTCACAACCTAGGTATGTGCCCTGACCACTTACAAATCTAGATACAACCATTTTTCATAACATATTAACTAATGGAATCCGATTTGGTATTAAAAAGAACATTATATGAGCCTAACTGGTGTGGTTCAGTGGTTGAGCATTAACCTATGAACCAAGAAGTCAAGTTTTAATTCCCGGTCAGGTCACATGCCTGTGTTACGGGCTTCATCCCATGCAAGAGGCAGCCGATCAATGATTCTCTCTCATCATTGATGTTTCTACTTCTCTCCCTTTTCCATTTTCTCTGAAATAAATAAAAACCATATTTAAAAATAAAAGAACATTATATGATAAAGTAAGATTTATTACTGGATTCAAAGGCTGGAAGAAAAATAGAAACCCAATGATTGCTTCACCGTTGAAGTCTCCCAAACATTTATTGTAGAGAAAATACAAGCTTCACAAAAGCTATTACCGTATTTGCCGGCGTATAAGACGACTTTTTGGCCATGAAAAATATGCCTCCAAGTGGGGGGTAGTCTTATACGGCGAGTATATAACAAACTCTGTATTTTTTGTGGAAATGTTAGGGGGTCGTCTTATATGCTGGCAAATACGTATTTTTCAGGGCCAAAAAAATCGTCTTATACGCCAGCAAATACGGTATTTCCCAACATGTTCTATGTAGCCAGCATCATTACTCTGACACCAAACCAAAGACACCACAGGAAAAGAAAACCACAAACCAAAATCCCCAACGAACATAGATGCAACAATCTTAACAGCATTTTAACAAATTGGATTCTATGATATCCAAAAAAGATCATGCATCATGACCCAATGGGGTTCATCCTAGAAACTCAAATTTCATATAACATTTGAATATCCGTCAATATAATTGACCATCCCAGCAAATTTAATAAGAAAAAGAACAGGATCTCAATAGATGCATAAAAAGCCTTTGAGATAACTTATTTATTTATTTTTTTTGGTGCTGAGAATTCTTGGCAAATTTCAAGTATACAATATAGTATTGTTAACTATCATCACGATGCCCCACAAAAGTTATTCATCTTGCCTAACTAAAACTTTGGATTCTTTGATTCTTTGGCCAACACTCATCATTTCTCCCTCCCTCAACTCCTGGCAACCACTTTTCTAGTCTCTGTTTCTCTGCTTCTGAGTTTGACTATTTTATTCTTTTTTTGTTTGTTTGTTTTGTTTGACTATTTTAGATTTACAAATAAGGGAGATCATGCAATATTTCAATATTTATCTTTTTTTTAAATGTATTTTTTATTGATTTTTCACAGAGAGGAAGGTAGAGGGACAGAGAGTTAGAAACATCGATGAGAGAGAAACATTGACCAGCTGCCTCTTGCACACCCCCTACTGGGGATGAGCCCGCAACCAATGTACATGCCCTTGACCGGAATCGAACCTGGGACCTTTCAGTCCACAGGCCGACGCTCTATCCACTGAGCCAAACCGGTTTCGGCAATATTTATCTTTTTGTGTCTGGCTTATTTCACGTAGCAGAATGTCCTTCAGATTTATCCACATTGTTGCAAGTGGCAGGATTCATGTGTGTGTTATTTTAAAGGCTGAATAATATGTGTGTGAATATATATATATATATATATATATATATATATATATGTGTGTGTGTGTGTGTGTGTGTGTGTGTGTATATATATATATATATATATATATATATATATATATATACATATACATTTTCTTATCCATTTGTCCATCCAAAAACATTGTTTTCATATGTGGCTACTGTGAGAGAGGGATGATTTCTAAGTGGATTAATGCACAGAGGCTTTGGTTTGACAAGAGGTAGTTGGGAAACAGTGTCTGAATAGGAGATTGATGTAGTAGTACCATTCAGTGTCTGAATGGTCGTAGGCAAGGGTTCCTGCATATGCTTCTTCACAGCACAAGGGTGTTGACCGAGGAGACAATGGGGGATGAATACTGCCCCATATTCTTTCAAGTCCAGTACCCTGGTTCAGGAGTGTGTCCATCTGGAGGAAGGGGTGCCTTTTTCTAATTTACATAAAGACTCTGGAGGAATCTTGCAGGAGGGAAATAGTGGAAGATCTGTTTGGAATAAACTGTGAGGCCAGATCATAAAGGATCTTTCTTTGTATCTAGATTGCTTGATGGACATGTGTAGCTTTGATAGTAGTGGTGATTATGGGTATGATGTGACCCTACACTGGAGTTAAACTTGGATATTTTTCAATGCCAGGAGCCCTATTTATCTGGCATAAAATAAATCCCTATCTTTTGAAAATTACATATGCTCAGTGTTTCTCCAGAGCACTTTAAAACTTTATAACTGACCCAATTTGGCCCAGTATCAAATCAGCCTGATTTAATTTTATAAGCAAGTCATGGAAAGAGAATCTGTCCCATGACTCCAAAGCATTCTGTTCTGTAGCTCCGCTATAATTATAGACAAATGCATCTAATCTTCCCATTATGTGTTCTTCTGAGATACCGGATCCTCCCCCACCCCCTGTATTCGATAATTTCGTTATCCTATGATAGTGCGTCATTTAATAATTCCCCAAATAGAAGACTTTCATAAAATCTGCTCAGAAAAAATGATTTGCTGTTCTCAACTGAAGTCACAGCTGGGCTATTTACTCAGAAATTAGTCATTTTCAGGGCCTTGAGATTGCTGTTTTTCTTAGGGGGGGGGTGTCTTATAAATTTTATAAACTCCAGAGGACTAAGTAGGTATTATCAGAGACCTACAAACCTGAGACTCAATTGGATTGGTTATGGTTGCCCTCTCTGATATTAACCTCCAAATGTCTAGCTGTATTCAATTCAATAACCCCATTAACACTTCCTAAACATCTACTTTGTGCCAAATAGTAGGATAAATATTGGGAATACAAAGATGGAGAGTACAGTTCCCATCTAATGAAGCACATACAATTTCTAAACCTGATCATCAGGAGCACTGAGACTTAATTTTACCAGCCAGCTCTGCCACCTACTAAATGCTACCATTGAACATGTGACTTAATTTATCTGAGCCTCATTTTCCTATAAAACCAGTAACACATTGAGATAATATTCCAGGAAGGCATGAAAAATTGTAAGATTAATTTGGTTATCTGGGATGAATAAAATATGTAGTTTTTCAGGGTTTTCTTTCCCTCCACACTCTTCTGTCACCGCTGGATCTTTAGCTTTAAAGACAGAAAAGAGACTCATTATTTCAGCCTTTTCATTTTGTCCTGTTTTTTTCTTTGGGCTATTTCTACTTTTATCATGTTATTTGTATGTAGATAAGTGGAACTGATATTCCTTATCACAAACACAGTATGAAAGTACTAAGACTTGTATAAGATAAGGTACTTAAGAGTATAAAAAACCCTTAATGTTGAATTTTCAATCCATTTTCAAGATTTTTTTCACCTTTCACTTCCTTGATCTTTTTGTGCTTTGTGATATTTCACAGGACTGATATCTTAAGAAAACTATTTTCTGTCATTTTAGGTTCCTACTGGATTGTAGTTGAACACTCATGATCTCCTGATAAGATTATTTCCCCTGAATGTTTTCTTACACTTAGTCACATTAAAACTCCTCTGCCACTTTTCTGCCCACGTTCACATCATCTTTCAGTTTATCCCTAATCAGCTTGGCATTTTAATCCCTGGAAGAGCTGAATGCCATCTGCATACTTGGCAATTTTCCCATGCATTCTTTTCCAGATCGTTTATATGAATGTTAACTGACACACCATACAGCTCGCTTTCTATCTAAGAAGTGCCTTAGTTGCAGAGCATTTGGTTTAACAACTTAATCACTGAATTAATACTTGAAGGACAAGCCATCGGATTTTCCTTTATCCAGAAAAGTGTTCACTTCTATTCTTCCTTTCTTATTCCTAAACTGACTTCCATAACAGGCATTTCCCTGTGTACTGAAAGAAAGTTTTATGGTTCATGAATTAGATTAAGTCCAAATTTGCGATTAGAACCATTTTACCAATGTAAGGTCCTATCTGACTATTTTAGTTCTCATTTATGTCACTGTTCCAGAACATCTATAGTAGGAATTCTATTCCATTTTCTATGACTTCATTAAGTTCTATTTTTAAGAAATATATATTTTGTATTGATTTCAGAGAGGAAGGGAGAGGGAGAGTGAAATAGAAGCATAATGATGAGAGAGTCACTGATCAGTTGCCTCCTGTACACCACCTCTCACTGGGGATCAAGCCCAAAATTAGGACATATGCTCTGAATAGGAATCAAATGATGACTTTCTAGTTCATAGGTCAATGCTCAAACACTGAGCTATACTGGCTGGACTAAATTCTACTTTTTAATATCACTGTCATTTCCCAGATAGATTCTAAGTTCCTAGGCCTAATCAATCAAATGATCCATTGAATTATTAGGCAAGTGCTGTCTAATAGCTATTGGTTTACCATGTAAAAAAGAAAGTCCTGAAGTCTAGTTATTGCACCAGTAAATGCACCAGTCTCTTCTGCATTATGGACTAAATGCTCTCTCAGATCTTAGGCACAGATCTCATGCCACCTCTGCGCTTAAAATATTTTTAAAAAATTATTTATTGTTTAAAGTATTTCATATGTCTCCTTTTCCCCCCATTGATCTCTTCCTGGCCATTCCCACCGCTCAGCACATGCCCTTACCCCCCCTACTGTCTGTGTCCATGGGTTATGCTTATGTGCATGCATACAAGTCATTGGTTAATCTCTTACCCTTTGTTCCTCCCCCGCCCCCTTGCTTAAAATCTTTGATAGTATTTTTGGAGACATTTGGAGAAACTTGAATACAGGCATACCTCACAGACCACTGCAATAAAATGAATATTGCAATAAAGCAAGTCTCACAAATGTTGTTAATTCTTGACTAAGGTATTTTTTCCATTGATTTTTAGAGAGAGTGTAAGTGATGGGGAGAGACAGAGAAACATAGATGTGGGAGTGACATAGTGATTGGTTGCACATGCCCCAACTGGGGCCAGGGAACTGAGCCTGCAGTAGAGAGATGTGCCCTTGACCAGAATTAAACACCAGACCCTTTGGTCCTCAGGCCAGTGTTCTAACCAGTGAGTAAAACTAGCTAGGACATGAAGTCAGACAAATTTTTCAGTTTTTTTTAATGCATATGAAAGTTTTGTTTATACTATAGTATATTAAGTGTGTGATAGCATATCTAAAAAACAACATACATACCTTAATTTAAAAATACTTTATTGCTAAATAATGCCAACCATCATCTGAGTCTTCATTTTGCTGGTGGAGGATCTCACCTTGATGTTGATGACAATGCTGTTATCTCCAAAGTGCAATAAAATGAGGTATGCCTGTATAGATTCAATGAAGATATTAAAATTATTATGAATTATGAAATAATAAATTATTAAAAGGGCATTACCCTAGGATTGGCAAATTAATAGAAAGATAATAGATTAGAGGTTATTAGGGACTGAGGAGAGAGAGGATTTGGCAGTTATTGCTTAATGGCTCAGAGTTTGTTTGGGATGGTTAAAACGTTTTGGGAATAGTGATGATGGTTGTACAACATCATGAATGTACTTAATGCCACTGAATTGTGCACTTAAAATGGTTAAAATGGCAAATTTTGTTATATATATATTACAACAATAAAACTTTTTATCATTATCAGAGATAATACTTAAAAGTTTATAGGAGCAATGACGATTGTTATTTGGGATTTTCCTTAAAACACTTAAACAATAGTCTCAGTAACAATAGTTGAAGGTGATAGATGAAAATATTGGCAAAATATTTATAACTATTGAAAATAGAATTTTTTTTCATAATAAAAAGTTTTAAAAAATTTTTGGAAGCTAGCCATTAAGTCCCAGCTACTCAGCCTGACATTTGAAGCCCTTTGCCAGTCAGTGTCTTCTCTTTCTCTTTCTCATTGCTTACCCCACAGTGCCCTCCCTGCAGTCAGCTAGCCCACTGCTTTGCTCTGTGCTCAAATGGCCTTTGTGCTTTTGCAGTCACCTTTCCATTCTGCTTCCTCCTTATGTGGCAGATTTCTACTCATTCTTCAAAATTCAGCCTTCCCAGACTTCTCCAGGCAGTGAGAACTCTCTCCTTTGGGGTTCCCACAGTTCCTTGTTTGTACTCCTGCCACAGCTTTTATGCCTTATAGTAATATCTTTTATTTATGCTTCTGTACTCCACTAACCTGTGAGCTTCTTGAAGGTAGAGGAAATGGGGTGGGCGGAAGAGGGTATAGGGGGGATGGGTAGAGATACACTTGGGTGGTAAACACACAATACTGTATACTTTCATCAACCAATGTCACTCCAATATGTCACTCTCACATCTATGTATTCTCTGTCCCCCTCCCTCATTTATACTCTCTCTAAAAATGTCACCCCAATAAATTAATAAAATGAGGTGGGGGGAATAAGGTAGATAAAATTCACTTTTCACTGTCTTTTTGAGCTATATGAAACCTTTGCTGTTTCAGTTGTTTTTGTAAATATTTTTAAAGGAAAATGTTGAAAGGTGAGAATGTGAGTACTAGTTATAAATCCTAAGAGTTGAAAGGGATCTTAGCAATTACCCATATGGATCTCCTTCTCCTTTTCTAGAGTGTTTTTCAACTTGGCAAATGCTAATGCATTTTTCTATTTCCAGCACCTACCACTTTGTGCTCAGTAAATTGTTGCTGAATTTACTGACAAATTACAGACCTTATTCTACAGCTTTCAAAAAGCCAACTATCTAGCTTGGGGTGTGTAGACATACACCTTTTAGGTGAAACAGTTAATTTTCAGGCATGGCTTGTCAGATCAGCAATTAAGCACCTGGAGGGATGTCCCTGGGCCAGTGGAGTCTGACTGTTCAATTGACTGACTGCAGAGTGTCTGCAGTCCACATCTTGCCAGTAGGTGGCAGCATATGCTCACAAATTCTCTTTAAGATCTGCAGCCCTGATTTTACCCTTTGCACGTAGGGTGGGAAAAAGGTAGTCTCTACTATTTCTAGTATATTTTCTGACTTCTTAATACCTGAAGATACTTGGGAAAGAACAAGGCCTGAATGAGAGACAGTGAGAGCCAAAGACTAAGCACCTTGTTAAAGATAAATGTCCAAATCAGTGCTATGTATTTACCATGTACTAGTTTCCAGAGCTCCTAGAAAGCCCTCTCTCCTCCCTAAGTGACTTCGAGAGACTGTAAATGCATTATTAGTGCTTATATATTTTAGCTTGAGGTTTTTAATCCTTGTGCAAACCTCAGCCTCTAGGGAGGATTTGTACACGAGGCTGTTTTTAGGTCCTTTAGTTCCAGTTGGATGGAGTTGACAACAAATTTTCATGTATGTAAGGATAGAGAAGAAAGAGCATCACACCCTAAATATAGACATGCAAGAACACAGGAGAAGATGGCTGGGCCTGCAGAGGGAGACACAATCCACTGAATCCTTGCAGTGGTCTCTTCTGATTTTCTATATTTGTCCAGCCCAAACCACATCTCTCCTAACATCTCCAGTCAATAAGCAAGCCCTCACTGTGAACTTACTAAGTACACAGCTCAGTGAAGGGATTGGAAAATTTTAGATACAATGATTACATTTGTACAGGCTTTACTTAGCTCAGAGAATATAATCTGACAAAAGGAAATAATATTTAAAATTCAAAATGTTCTGGAAAATCCAGGGCTCACATGGTCCTTGCTTTGAGGCATTATTACATAATCTCAAAAGGTGGTATCAGATGATGATGCTATGAGCCAAATATGAGCACACAATAAATGGGAGGAAAGTTCAGAAGAGGAAGAAGCCATGTTGGCTGTGGTAAGTACAACAACAATAATACCTGGTATATAAGTGTCTGTTGCATTTTGCTTCTAGTACTTCATATTTGCAATAGCATTTCAGAGTTTCCAACATATTAATGTCAGTTATTCTCATCTGGCTTCATTAAGTTTTCACTACTACCTGTGACTCAGGTATTATTAAGTGAGGGCGAAGTACATAAAATACTTAGAATAGTGGTTAGCACACATTTGCTATTATTAGCTCTGTTTTATGTAAGAGGAAACTGAGGCTTAGAGGGGCATTTGCTTACCCCAAATCACATACCTGACAAGTGGTAGAACTAAGCCTGATCTCAGCTTCCCTGGCTCCTGTTTCTAGACCTTTCTCCATTATCCCATGCATGTAGGAGGAGATTTTTAAGCTGGGATTGCCTTGGTTGGGTCAGCTTTGGAGGTGGCTTTAGCAGAGAAGTCTCTGAAATAATGCTCCTCAGCTTCATGAGCCTTTCTTGGCAGGTAGATGGGAATTGATGAGAGTATTCAGTGCCTTGAGTAAGAAGAGTTAAATCTAGAAGCCTCTACTCATTTTAGCAATAAGGGGAGATGGTCCATCAAGGAAGCGGCAAGCCATTAAACTCACATACATCCTCAGCTGCTAGGCTTGTTAAGAAAATGTCACAATAGGGGGAAATTGACAACACAGGCACCCGTAGGTATTTTTAGTCTGTGCTTCAAGGATGTACATCTTGGGTTCTGTTTAGGACTGAGCACAAGGGGGTGAATTTGGATTGATTTGACATGACTGCTAGTCAGAAAGTCCATACTGAGCATTTTTAATTGGCCCAGCCTAAAGAAGGAACTATGCATGTGTGCATGTTATAGACTAATAACTTTTTCAAACTCTCAAACACTGGGCAAGAGCTATAATCTTTTTCTTGGGTTGGGGCAGTGTGGAACTATCAGTAAAAATCTTTAACTGTGCCTATTTATTGCACCAGCAATTTTGCAATAAACTGTCTTTCTAAACTGTACAACATGGTGAATATAGTTAATAATTCTGTATGTATACTTGAAATTTGCTGAGTAGATTTTAAGTGTTCTCAGTACACACACACACACACACAAATACAAATGATAACTATGCTAGGTGATGGATATGTTAACCTGATTGTGGTAATCCCATTTCACCAAGTATGAGTATATATATAATTGTCAATTATACTATAGTAAAGCTAGAAAAAATTAATTCTTTATCCTATGGATATATTTTTAAATGTGAGCCATTGTAACATTGTTATAGCACAAACAACCCAAAAAACTGGAGATGTAAATGCTTATCAATAAATATTGTTTAGATTACTGTAGGACCTTCAAGTGGAATTTCCTACAACTGTTAAAGAGGTCCATCAATATGTGATAAAAACATATCACTAAGATGTATTTTTTTGTCTAGCCGGTGTGGTTCAGTGTTGAGTATTGACCTATGAACCAAGAAGTCATAGTTGGATTCCTGGTCAGGGCATATGCCCAGGTTGCAGGCTTGATGCCCTGCAGTGTAGGGCATGCAGGAGGCAGCCAATCAATGATTCTCTCATCATTGATGTTTCTATCTCTCCCTTACCTTTCCTTTCTGAAATCAATAAAAAAATATTTTTTAAGAAGATGTATTTTTAAGTGCAATAAAAATCAAAGTTCAAAAAAGAAGAGTTCACATAGTACTAGAGGCCCAGTGCACAAAAATTGTGCCCTCAGGGGTGTGGATGGGGGTTTCTCAGGCCGGCCTGTGCACTCTCGCAGTCTGGGAGCCTTTGGGGGATGTCTATCTGATGGCTTAGGCCCACTCCTCCTGGAGTGGGCCTAAGTCGGCAGTGGGATATCCTGCCATGCCGCTGTGCTCACCAGCCAGCCAGCCATGAGTCTGGGTCAGGGCTTCTGACTGAATGGCGCTTCCCTTGTGGGAGCGCACTGACCACCAGGGGAAGCTCCTGCATTGAGCGTCTTCCCCCTGGTGGTCAGTGCACATCATAGCTACCGGTAGTTCCACTGTTTGGTCAACTTGCATATTAGTCTTTTGTTATATAGGACATATATGTATGCAGCTATATGCACACATTTCCCTCACAATGGAAGGATATGCTTGCACTGATAATGGGAGTATGTGTGATGATAGAGGAATGGGGAAGGATAAACTTATTTTTTATTTTATCCTTTGATTTATTCTTTGATTGACTTAAATATATATATAAATTTAAGCCATTTGCTTAAGGTCATACAGCCAGGAGAGTGCACAGCTAGAATTCCCACCCAGACTGTGATCCAGAATCCTTCTGGATTCTAGCAGATTGCCTCCTAACAGTGCTCTTAGTATCAGGAAGTACTTTTGTCTCTTGCTTGTAAGCTGCAAAAAAATTCAAAATACCTGGAATCAAAACATCCAAAGGCCATGAGCTGGGAGAATGTGCTCATTCTCCAGAAGAAGGTTTTGTGCCCCAACTGCCTGCCATCCTGGCTTCTTTTTTATAAGATTGTAGCTCAGCCAAGAGAGGTCAGTGACCTGGAGCCAGGAAATACAGACTAAGATTTCTAACAGGACAAATTACCTTAAGGAAAAGGCATTAAGATCATTGGAGAAGTGGGGGTGGGGAGAAGGCATGAAAACAGTATCATTAGCCAACTTGGTCAATGGGCAGATGCAGGAAGTGGCAGATAAACCCAGCCAGGATCTATAAATATACTTCAATATTAGTATTCAAAACCTACAAAATAAATGAGTGAATTAAAAAACGTTGGCATCTAGATATAAACTCTTAGTTCTAAACTTAACTCTGATGATTTTTTTGGTGTGATTTGGGCATATTATTTAACTGCTCTGGGTTTCAGTTTATTCACTGGTCAAATGGATAGCATTATCTGTCCTAGCTACTTTACAGAGTTTTAAGAAATAAATAAGGCAAGGAATGTACCTTAAGATGCAAGGCATTGAACTGTTAATGCAAGGATGAGAAGTTACTGTTAATGTCTTTGAGACTTACCTCAGAGAAGTAGAGCTATTTTGAGATGCAAAATGGGCGGAAGCATCCAAAAAGCATTGCTGGTAACAAGGTAGCACACCTAACCAAAAAGGAGCCCCATGGGTCATATTTTCTAGTTCCTCCCTTTTATAGTCGTGGACAAAGACCTACAGAGTCCAAAATCTGCAGAGCAATGATAGTGCCATGTATAGACTATTATTTAAACCACTAAGTAAGACAAAACAGTAGCTGAAGGGGTAGGATATGCTTGCTATAGGTCCCTTGCCCAAGGGGCTTGCTGAACGATGAATGTTGCACAGGGTCCTGGAAGCAAACTGAGAAGCTTAGTAAGGAATTAGGACAGAGGTGGGGGGATGGACTTCAGTGTTTCAACTCCAGGATGGCTGAATGCCTCTGAGGAGCAATTTGAGGGTGCCCAGGGACTTGGATAGGACAAATGACAACTTCCTAGAACGGACTGTTCCAGAACCAAGAGAGGAAAGGAAATAGCTTGGCCTCGTCCTGGACAGTTCACAGGAACCAGGGTAGGAAGTATTTGTAGTGGAACTACAACATCGAGTCCCCTTTGAGCGGAAGAAGGAAATGGGTGGGTGTGGGGGCAGTGCATGCAGTGCAGTACACATGACAAGTCAGTTTTTGTGATGGTGGGAGCGAAGATAGGGAGAATGAATCAACAAGGAGATAATGCTATGCAGTGACAAGTTACTGGACTCAGACTTGGGTGTGAATGCTTGCTCACCTGCTCCACCATTAACTTGCCCTATGACATTTTCCTCTTTTGAATCTTGATTTCCTCATCTCGAAAATAAAGACCTTTTCCCCTATCTCATAAGTTGTTAAGATGATTAAATATGTTATTGAAAGCAAGTAATACACAGTTTATAGAACGTGATGTCCAATATTTTAATATATTCCTTTATTTTGGAGAAGGACTTCTAGAAAATCTTTGGTGAAACATGCTAATTTGAAATTTTAAGCACTGGGAAAGCAAGCCAACCTAGCTACCAGGTACAGTGTGGAAAAGCCCTTTTTGCAAATGGAGAACCTGGGTGCGGGTGAAGCAGATTCAGGGCCAACAGTGCCCCAGCAGCAACCTAACTCACGAGGAATCAGGCTCCCTCCTCTACTGGTTAGAGTGTCTGCCCCCTGGTGGTCATTGGGCATCATAACTGCTGAATGGTTGAATGGTCGGATGGTGGCTTAGGCACTTATATATATAGATTAGAGGCCCAGTGCACAAAATTCGTGCATGGGTAGGGTCCCTAGCAGCTGCCAGCTGCCGCCAGAGCCTCACTTTGCACCCACGTTGGCCTGGCACCACCTGCTCACCTGCTCCACCATCTCATCGGGGCCGTTGGGGGCCAGCAGCGCCTCCACTGCCGCCCCCTGCAAGCATTGCATTGCCAATGCCTGTCAGGTTCTGCACTGCCCCCTAGTGGTCAGTGCATGTCTAACTCCTGATTGGTCAAACTCCTGCCCATGAGGACAATTAGCATATTAGCCTTTTATTATATAGGATTACAAAAACCTGAGAGTGAAAAGTGCTTTGATTTATTTTATAGGTGAGGAAGTGGTTTGCTTGAAGCTCTCAATCATGGTGATCCAAATGCAATGTTAGGCTCTAACCCTAAAGCATGTCTCTTGACTGTCATTCTGGGGTTCTGTCTGCTATAGGCTCATCTTTGTGATAATGAATTTCTGACCTCAACTTGTACAAAACTAATTTGTTTTTTTTGTGTGTGTTTTTTTCCAGGGCCAAGTGCTTTCGGGGCAAAAAAGTCCTTGGAGATTATGATATCAAAGTGGAACAGGTAATCAGCCTGAAGCCCGGAGCTGCATCTGCATCATCATCAATCCCTGTTGGCATTCCAGAGTGAACCATCTTGTCCTGCTGAGAGGAAGATCCTTTGCTGGGTTACAGACTATCTCTTGAACCCCACCCTTTGCCCAGGGCTTTTCTTTTATGAGACATAATCCTGAAGGCTGTATCTTTGAATTTCTCTGACTTTTTATCATGGTTCTGGTGTCCATAGAGAGGCAAATAGTGTAGCTCTTAGGTCCTTCATGTAGTGCAGGGTTCTCAGGCTGAGGAAAGCCTTAGAGGAGTGTCTTTCCAAAACACTGGCCACAGCTTCATGTTATTAGTGGCATGGTATTCCTGGGAAGGCACATGTTTGGCATTCAGGTGTGTGGCCTCCAGTGGTGACTACTCTGGGCGCCTTAACATACTTCAGAGAGAACTTAGAAAAGAGCACCTCCTGTTTTAATGCAGTAAAGTCCTGAAAGTTTCATTTTTTTATCCTCCTATATTGTTTGCTTCATGATAAATAGAAATTAGATCCATTTGGGTAGAGAGGTGGAGGACATGTAATATCAGTAATGTATGTATTTTCTATGTAATAATAGAACTTACTCATTATTCCTTACACAGTGTTCGGTGGTTTACAGAGTACTTTCTTATCCATTATTGCATTACATTCAGTTCTTAAAATAAGTTTTTATATAGACAGGGTTGGTAAAAACTTTTCCTTTTTAAAAATCCTCACCCAAGGATATGTTTTCATTGATTTTTAGAGAGGGGAAGGAAGAGTGAGAGAGAAGGGAAATATTGATCAGTTGCCTCCCATACACTGCACAAGTGGGGATTGAACCCACAACCTGGGTATGTGCCCTGACCAGGAATTGAACCTGCAAACCTTCAGTGTACAAGATGATGCTCCAACCAACTGAGCCACCCAGCT
The DNA here is from genome assembly GCA_963924515.1 of Vespertilio murinus. Lineage (NCBI taxonomy): Eukaryota > Metazoa > Chordata > Mammalia > Chiroptera > Vespertilionidae > Vespertilio > Vespertilio murinus. Next base: position 32,531,905 of record OZ004715.1, on the reverse strand, counting down.
AGGACAATTTTTCCCCATCTTACACATGGGAGAAACTTTTCCTCCAGAGAGTATAAGTAATTTGCCTAATGTTGTACACAGCTAGTTAGTAGTAAAGCAGACCTAAAACCCAGTGGCCTAATCTAAAACCTAGTGCTTTTATGTTGAACCTGATAAAGGGCATGTTTGCCCTGGTTCACAGTCTTGCTCTCAGAGGCAGCACAAAGGATGCTGGGCTGGGAGTCCGAAGACCCAAGTTTTGCTTCTTCACTACCAAAAATAAGTTTTTTTGTTTTGTTTTTGTCTAGCAAAGTTACTTAACTGTTTTTTTTAAATCTCTTCCTCCTGCCTCATAGAGTTGCTATGAGTTAAATGAGATCAGTTTGTGAAAGTGTTTTGAAAATTGTAAATACAATGTTTTGTGGTGAGGATGTTATTGTTGCTGCTATGTGGGGGATTTGGCAAAGTTAGGATTGTGGACTTATTCCTCTACTGTTATTTTTTATTTACTTTTCACCATAGTAAAAAAACACATAACCTGAAATTGCCTTCCCAATCCCTATTGTTTCTTTCCAGGCAGAATTTTCAGAGCTCAACCTGGTGGCCCATGCAGATGGGACCTGTGCTGTGGACATGCAGGTTCTCCGGAATGGAACGAAGGTCGTCCGGTAAGGTCCTTTCTCTCCGCGGGGTCACTGCCACTGTCTCCAGAATGAACATCTCTGGTTTGCAGAGGCAGTTTCAAAATCAAGTGTTGGAGTGGGATTATATTACTATGTATAGTGTGTAGAACTTAAAAGATGTTTGCTGTGCAGAGGTGGTACAGGAAGACAGCGGAAACCAGCTCCTGCCGCATGGAGCTCTTAGTCCAATGGTAGAGAAAACTTCGTGGACTAAGAGCTTCCTTAGAGGTAACTGGATTCCTGTTAGAGGGGTTCCAGGACTCCAGCCCCACTTCAAGGAGTACAGCTATGTGCTTTTATCTCTGCATATATTTTCCCTGGAAATCAGTATTCTATTGCTTAAAAATAAAGTTTGAAAACCTCCAATCTAGTTCAGCCTCTTAATTTTACATTGATTTGCCATTGACTCAGTGAGTTGTTAGCAGAGCCCTGTGTTCTGTGTGCATTCTCTTAACTTCCAGTCCTGTGATATTTCTATATTCATCATCCCTGGGAACTCACAACTCCAATAGGAGAAGCTAAAGTCAGAAGGGACATTATGAATGGAAGAAAAATTTCAATTACAGTGCACTTACATGCCACGTAGCGAGATGGGCACATAATACATTTCTGTGAGGGAGGTGGTGAGAATGCCAGATTGGGAAAATGATTTCCACAGTATTATTCTTACCAAGGGCTCATGTGGCTTCAGGTTTTCAGGTGTGTGAGTCTTGCTCTAGGAAGAGTCTTTACTTCACTCTTCCCTATACCAGTCTGCAGTAGCCTGACACTGAGGCCTCCAGGGTCCAATAGGAACTGGGCCAGTGACAGGACAGGAAAAACTCAGGTGTCTGGAACCTATCAACAGGAAATATTAGTTTGTCCATCTTGAGTTCATTCATCCTGGAGACGAAGGAGGAGGACAGAAAAAGAGACGTCTGTCCGCATGGGAGTGAGATTGGGGAGAGATAATGGGTTTCTCAAGCTGCAGGTAGAGTGAGTCATAGGGACATATGCACACAAGCAGGTAGTTACAGGTGTCATGGGATCTGGCAAGAATAAGGCAGACCTTTCCAGGTACTAGTATAGGAACTCAAGAGCTGGCCACAAATCTAGAGCTCAATTTCTATAACTGGATTATAAGATTTGATCTTAGGTATACAGCTGAAGCCAGTTTCCCAGAATTGGGGCACTAGGAGGTCAAAGCAGCTCCAGGACTTGATTCTAAGTCTCCTGAGTGACAGAGGAGGGCTCCTTCCATCCCTACTTTAAAAGATTGATTTTTGCACCTGGGTGGGGCTGTAGCTGCAGGGGGAATTTGGATAGGTGCCTGGGCAGAGAACCAGGTAGATCATTGCATATGTTGTGAAATTGCTGAGTCCTGGAGCCTTGAGGGTGGATGCTGCCACAGAATTGAATTTCTGAGAAGATGAGGTTCCTCAGGAGTACGGGCATAAACATAGGGGCCCTGGTCCTATAGGGGCAGCTGTGGATAAGAGCTTTGCTGGCTGGAGGTGAATGCAGGGAGCCTTCCCATGCACAAGAACACTCTGTACTCAGTGTTTCCTGTAGCTGTTGCTCAACCTCAGTTCTGCAAAAATTATTTGTACCTCTCCCTAGTGTCCACTTTGGAAGAATAACATTGGGAAGTCTGGCATCTAGACTCAGCCAGCCTGGACCCTTGCTCTCCTGGTGGCTGATGAGGGCATTGCCTATTTTAAGGAGTAGCTTTATGTTCTCAGAACAGTATCTGCTGGGACCCCCTTGAAAAAACAATTCTGCAGCTACAAGGAGCTTCAACTTTTATACTATCCCATAGTGATAGGGAAAATTCTTTTTCTCTTAAGGTGTGAGGATCTAAAAGTGTTTCTTCCCTCCTGAGGGCATTTGTACCTTATAAAAAGGCAGTGCTTAACCCAGAGGAATAAGGGAATTTTAGAAATATGTTTCTCAGCCCTGGCCAGTTTGACTCAGTATTTAAAGGGCTGGCCTGCAGACTGAAGGGTCATGGGTTTGATTACAGTCAAGGGCTCGTACCTTGGTTGCAGGTATGGTCGATGGCCCCGGTCGGGGGCATGCATCTGTTTGGGCACATGCAGGAGGCAACCATTTGATGTGTCTCTCTCACATCGATGTTTCTCTCTCTCTCTTTGTCTATCCCCCTTCTTTCCACTCTCTAAAAATCAATGGGAAAAAGTGTCCCTGGGTGAAGATTAACAACAACAAAAAGAATATGTTTATCTTTGAGATGTGCCATAATACCTCATTTTTAGTAAATAAAAAATAATAATAATAAAATAAGGGACTTGAACCAGGTGACCCTAAGACTCCTTCTCTGTCTTGGGCTTTGGAAATGGGAGACAAGGTGATGTACCACCTGAGGTGCTGGTTAATGGCAAACTTGCCTCTACATTTTTACCAGGTCCTTCCGGCCAGATTTTGTGCTCATCCGGCAGCATGCATTTGGCATGGCAGAGAATGAGGACTTCCGACACCTGATCATTGGCATGCAGTATGCAGGCCTCCCCAGCATCAACTCACTTGAATCAATTTACAACTTCTGTGACAAGCCATGGGTGGTAAGTGAGGTTCCCTTCCCTCTCAGTGAAAAGGTAGCACCCAGGTCCTACATCTCCCAGTCCCCAGGAGGGACCACTGGTAAACAAGATGCGGTAGGCGCCAGTTGAAAGGATGTGGGAGGAGCTTCAGCTGGGACACGGGAAAGATAGACTCTCACAACAAAACATAATCATCGTGGGCTGGGGCACCTTAGCTGCATAGTGGACCTTTGGCCTTACAAAAAGTCACATCAAGATTCTTTGCAGAAGCCCTTACAAGTCTGTAAACTCTGCCCTCAGCCATAGAATACAACAATACGAAGAACTATTTCTTGCCTTTGAATGGTCTAACCATTGGAAAGGTCTGAGGCCAGTGGGGATCAAGGGGATGGTCCATCTCAGAGGGGTGCTAGTGACAAGTTACCAAGTGTTTTAACAACCTCAAAATCAGATTTATCTATAAACATATGGATCAGACACTTACTATATGAGATGTAAGTGCCCTTAGGGATAATTAAATCTCCGCCCTTCGTGGTAGATATATCAAAATTAAAAAAGGAAAGTAAGGAGTGTAAAACCTCTTACTATATGGTGCTAACTTCTGAGATTTTCCTATTTTAATTTTATTTAATACTCACAATAACCTTACAGGGAAGATATTATTATCATTATTACCACTTTTTATAAAAAAATGAGACCCAGAAAAGATTAATCTATAACCAAAGTTATGGAACCAGGATTTCTGTAGACTGCACTGCCACTCACATAAATCAAGTTAGCATGTGATGAAGAAGCTAGTGTTTTCTTCTTTGGCCAGTCTGGAAATCTAGGAGGCAGAGGAAACTTCTGAGCAGAGAGAAAGCGAGGCTAGGAGGGAGAGTGACCTATGATGGCTACTGTGACACTCTGACCGCCCCTCCGATAGCCGGGGCAACCCAGCTCCTATAACTCTGCCACTCCAGGCTAGTCCTCTCAGAAGGCCCCTAATTACATCCTTTTCTTATTGTTTTTCAGAAATCAAATTTTAGTTTTCACACACTAGCTTTCCGAGAGTCAAGGCACTGGTGCCTGATTTTGAAGTTTCTGGACCCCAAGCATCTCCACCACTCAGAGAACTGGAGGGGATATTTTAACCAACTAGATTCATTGCTTCTGCTCTTGATTTTTCCCCCACACCTGAACTCAGTTTTCCTGTTCCCTTGGAAGCCAGCAAGATCTGACAGTATAAGAGAAAGAACAATGAATGAGGAGTCAGAAGATCTGGGAGCTGTTGTTGAGGAGGGAGGTTGGGTTCCCAACCTCCACTTGTTCAGCCTTTGCGTCTGTGTGGCCTATGCATCTGGAATACTAGTGTTATAGGAACAGGCTAACAGAGTTGTGTGATTTGAGTGGGTTGCTATTTGCAGAAGAGCACATATGAGGCCTTCACCAAACTTCTTTTCTGGGGTCCTCCCCTTTCTCCTTAGTCATGTGCCCTTCCTTGCTGCACATATGCCCTAGTCCTTCCCCCATCCTTTCAATGTCTATTAGAATTTGGCTCCCTCATAGTCACACAGGGTGAGTTTGCTATTATCAGCTTTTTTCTGAGTGATTTCACTATTCAGCCTTCTGACTAATCTCTCTATGCTATGGTTGTTTTTTTGTTTTTGTTTTGTTTTTGTCAACTAGCAATAATAGTAGTACCTGCCATCAGTTTGCTAACTTGTGTTGTTACAGTCTCCTACTATTTGGAGTATTTTATAAAAGCTGGTTCCCTGCTTTATGTTTCAAAACTGTGCCAGAGGCCAAGGAGGGCAGAATCGGAGAGCCTGTACCTAGGGCTTTGCCTCTCCAGGGATCTGGTATCTGGTGAGGGTTCACATTCTCACCCATTCACAATCCCAGCACATTGCTTTTGGCATTGCATGAGAACAGAAGGGCTTCTTGGCTAGACACCAAGTTCTCCTTTCATTTTTACTAAGCAGCTGCCACAACAATGGCATTTTATATATTGTCCTCTGCCTGTTAACGGGAGTGGATAACTTTACTGACTATGAGAGGAGGGGTCCCTCTGAGATGTGGCTTTGGTTCATATTTTCTTAAATTTCTTTATTGTGGGTACCCTTGATGTGAGGCCTCAGTTGGTTGGAAAACGCCCTACCTTACACCAATCACTGTGTTTCTGAGCACACCTGCTATCTCATAAATTGGTCAGGGAGGGCAGGCACAGTTGGATTTTGGAAATAGAAGTGGACTTACCAATAACAGTAGCCTTCCAGAGAAAGCAAGAACATCTTCATACCATATTGCTACAGATTGATCTGAAATTCCTGTCACCTTTTTAAGGCTTTTTAGAGACAGATGCACTAGGGTTGAATTAAGTGTTTTATTTCCAGGAGGGATGAGTATAAATCTTTAAATTCAGACTGATCTTGAAGTCCCATTTCTTCTAAGAAGTCTTTCCTGATTCATTGGATAAGTAGTTACAGTGAACATTATATTCCTATTTGTTGCCAATATCACCCCCAGGTCCCAAATCCATTCTTTTGTCTATAGATAGAGGCAATAACCCTTATTGAATATTACATTTGTTTAATTGGTGACTGCATGCTTGTGACTTAGTCTAAGGTTCTAAGAAGGCAGGCGTTAGGTGCCAAGCCCAGCACCTTGAGCAGGCAGGGGCTATTGGAAATAAGGTTGAGAAGGGTAGGGTGAGCTACCAGGGACCCAACCTAGTGCCTGGGAACTGGCTACCTTTTTAATCTTGGCTGTCCCAGGCTCTGGGAGTGCGCCGTGGGCCTTTCTGGCATCGGTGTGGTGCCTGTGTAACTCTCCCACATGCTGGGAAGATAGGGACCCACATGCCTTTGTGCTTTGCCAGGGCGTGGGCTGCAGCAGGACAGAGGTTGTTAAGCAGAGCTGGCTGGGGATGCTGAGAGCCTTGGGAGCTCAGGCCCAGCAGGAGTCTAGCCAGACTGAGACTTAAAGATCAGATGAGGTGGTGGAGAGAATCAGAGAGGGCAGGGAAGGTATGAAGTGTTGGTCTTGATGGTCAAAGCAAGTTGAAGAACGATAGAATGGTGAGAACAGCAGGGTGCAATGAAGAATGAACCTTTTATATGGCAGCCTCAATTTCAGGCATGATCTGGAAGCTGAGCCTTTCCTTCCCTGCTCTAGGCTTAGTCTCCTCACTTGTAAAATGAGAAGTTTGTTTGGTCCAGAGCTCTCTTTCAGTAATAACATCTTAGGGGCTTGTGCGTCCATGACTCATGCTTTCAGTCCTGGTGGATGTTTAGAGATCTGGAGTCACCAACCAATCACTAGGGAAGTGATTTAGAAATTTCAACATTTTCCAGCATTTCAAAAACAATAACAGAATTCTCTTTTCCTACAAAAGGACCTCAAGGAGATGATCACTTAAACTGTAGTTTGATGATGGAGTTTAGGAGGAAATAAAATAAAAGATGTTATTTGTGGTAAAAAGTTTGAGGAACTGTTCAAGCTCATTTCTCTCATTTTGTATATCAAGAAAATGAGGCCAGGAGAGGAGAAATCATTTGCCAAAGGACACCTAGAAAGTTCGAGGCAGAACAAGAATTAGAAGACTCCAGTTTTCTAATAACTCAGTTCTGAGCTTTTATTACTCCAGCCCCTTTCTCCCAGGCTCGTGTGCCAACATCCCTTATAAAGAACAGGATCTAAGCTTTGGAAGAATGTTCTAGCTTTCCTTTCTCTGATAAATAGAAGGCAGGTTTGATCTGGCAACTTTTCCTTCTAGCAGTTCCAGAAATTGGGGCTTAGACTGTAATGTAACCCAGTAGCACTAGAGGAAGGATGCTGAATAATCCTCACTGCTAGTGTGCTGGGCATAGGTGTGCGGGGGCGTGTGAAAGGACTGAGTAGGGAAGACACCTGTGTTTCTTGTAGAAAGTGCATGGTTTCTGCAGAGCCTGAAAGGCAGCTACTTGGAGGAATAGAGAGAGTTATGAATTGGGAATAAAGGGACCTGACTATGAATCTGGCTCAACCCTGTGACCTTGGAGAAGTGATTTGACTGGGCCTCAGTTTCTTCACTTATAAAATTGTGGTGGAGGGGAGCAGCGAGTGCTAGATATTTGCCAAAGGCCTTTCAACCCTGACACTGTAAGTATGCATACTTCACGGAGCTGTTCTGGTTTTCTCACAGGGGAAGGGGCTATCTGAGTTCAGTTGTTAGATGAGTAGTAAGTCCCACAAAGACTGAGTCTGTCTGTCGTATTATAACAGGACCATCAAAATCTTCCTGAAGAACAGCTTCATTCGTTACCCCTTGCTCAAACTCCGACTACTTCATACTGCTCATAGGGAAAAGACCTGTTTCTTTGCCTGACATTTAAACTTCCAAGACGTGGTCCATGTTACCTATCCAGCTTCATCAATGGCTATTTCTAGAGATGCAGGTGTTTAGAACCGGAGAACCAAATTTCAATCTCAGCTTCACTTCTTTGCAGCTCTGTGACTTTAGGCAACTTTCATTCCCTCTCTGAGTGGTATGTGTAAAATGAAGATGATAAAGTACCCAGTTTCTCACTTTAATATGAGGGTTCAATGAAATATCATTAAAATTGAGTCGGTTGAGAATGAATATTAACTCATTCTCTCATTTACACAGCTTAAGAATGTATTCCTTGAGAATAGGAATTGTATACCTCTTTTATATCCTCAGAGCACAAATTCCTCAACAGAGCAAATGCTCAATAAACATTTTTTTTGATAGATTGCTATTTTGTCTGTTCTATAAGTTGTCTAGATTAGCTGAAACATTTTTTTCTCTTTTACAGTTTGCCCAGCTGGTGGCCATCTACAAGACACTGGGAGGAGAAAAGTTCCCACTAATTGAGCAGACATACTACCCTAACCACAAAGAGATGGTAGGTGATCAGGTGGGGATTTTAGTCTCTATTTCCACTCTGAACTTATTCACAATTATAACTGTGGGGCTCTGAAGAGGGTTTTAGTATCTTAACCCCGATTGTGGCTGAACTGCAGACCTGCTTTGTGAGGTCAGAGTGGTTGTATTTTAGCTTATATTACCTTGTCTCCAAAATCTGGAGACAGAATAGGGAAGAGCAGAAACAAGGCATTTTATCAAGCTGAGAAATATAACAAACCTATGGATCAGTAATCAAAAGATCCCACTCTTTGGATTCTAGCCCTGGCCTGCCACATGTCATTGGATCAGTTAAATTTCTTTTACAAATGGAAAGTCAAATGGACATAATTATTCCTAACCAGGATCTTGAATTTGGTACAAAATATAAGTAATAGCCTTCTGGGAAATGGTGAAGCATCCTTCAGATGTCAGGTGTTATTCCTGCTATTATTACCAAGGCCTCTCATTCCCTTGGCTTTGTCAAGATTGTGAGAAGACTAGGTTAACATAATGCCTTCTCTGAGGCCATCCTAGTATATCAGAAGGGGCTGAGAGATGGTATTGTTGGTTGGTTTTTCCTCCATGGAGACATGGAGCTCACTTCCTTTTCTTCCCCTCTGTCTCTACACCCTCTGCAGCAGGCCTGCATGGTCAGTTGCTGATCATGTTTAACTCACCAATGGAGACTCTCTGCCTTAGCATTCCAGTTGTACTCTGGGACAGAGATTATGTTTGTTACTCTCTCACTCCCTTCTCAAAAAGGAACTACATTTGTACCATTTCTGTGAATCAAGAGCCTTCTTCTGGCATATTGTGCATGGCCTTGTTTCTCATCAAACAACATAATAGAAAACAAAGAACAACAACCTTAGACCTTGAATAGAACTACCTCTTTCCTCTTTGTCAGAGTTTCTCAGGGAGAGACTCTGGAACTTTAAGCTCTTATCCTTAATAAATCCTTAAGACCAACATCAGGGCCTAAGGGATCTATCCATGCTTGGAGTTCTCAGGGAGTCCCAGACACAGTGGTAAGGGGACTGAGTTGAAGGAAGGATGGGGACCAAAGCTGGATTTTTCTTGCTGTACTATTTAGCAGGGCTAACCACAAAAAATATTTTGAAAAAATTGCAAAGTATATTGTCTATTTACCATCCTTTCATCACAAGGGCCCTTGGGTTATTTCTCTCTTGTTCTCTGTCCTGAAATCTGCCCTCCAAAGAAGACCTAAGATTTCTCTGAGGTGTCAAAATTTAAAGGAGAATTTCAACTCTAGGCTTTTTTGGCTTAAAAAAAGTTTTGAAGTAGGAATTAAGATATTAGTAATCTAGAAGAGAAGGACTTTCTAAAAGAAACATAAAAGAAGACTTAGGGACATCAGGTGAAGGTATTAATGATAGTTAACCTGCAGAGATAACACCTAAGTCTGTTCCTATCCAAAGAGGTGTGCTAGGTGGCCAGACCCTCTGCCAGGAACTGGATGGAGGTTACAGCGTGTAGAGGAGAGTTAGGCCATTATAGGTCTAATATTGAGTGATTCTGTGCCCCAGCAAGTCATTTCCCCAGACAAATGAAAGTGTAGGAGAGGATCAGGATGAGCTGAGATTGGAGTAGAGAGTACACAGCCATATTATGTTGCTTTTTGTTCTTCCAAGTCAGCCTGTTTATGATACTGTCAACCTGTCTTCTGGTATTGTACATCAAATAGGTGCACTATCTCATATGTATAGCATTCACCATTTCTTCACTATTGAGTCAATTAAGGTAAGATAAAACACATTTTCCTAGAGAGAAAAGGATCAGAACTATTCTGATCTAAGATTCTAAGCCAGAATCAAAATTTTCAGTAACAGGTATTGGCTAGAACAGTGGTCAGCAAACTCATTAGTCAACAGAGCCAAATATCAACAGTACAACAATAGAAATTTCTTTTGGGAGCCAATTTTTTTAAAACTTAAACTTCTTCTAACACCACTTTTTCAAAATAGACTCTCCCAGCCCGGGGGCTAGAATAAAAGTTTTTGGGAGGCAGGAGAAAAGGGTTGAGGGCAGGATATTTTATTTTCCCTAGCCTTTGACATATTCTGGGCTGGGGTTTCAGACACAAGCTGTAACATACCCTAGCCCTGCTCTAACACTAGCCACTTGGTACTTCCCATTTGCTGGCAGCAAAGAGGCAAGTGGTGATAGCCAGAACTCTGTAGTGAGGGAGAGCTGGCTTGGTCTTCAGAACTTTTGAAGGAATGTGGTGGTCATTGTTCCCTACTAGGGCTGGATGATGTCAACAAACTCCTTCCTGAGGAGGAGGCGTCCCTGGTACCAGCTGCAGGTGCCATCAACATGCTTCATGCAGACATAATGCCGGGCCTGGTACCCATAGAGTTTCCGTTCCAGCAGCCAATCTGTCCAGAGGCACTCATTGGGGGCTGAGACGGTACAGGGCACTGTATAGCAGGTGGTGATCTAGAGTCACAACAACACAACATCAAAGTGAGTAGGGTGTCATTTTTCTACAATTTTTTTTCTTCAGACTCATATACATCCTTTTAGCCTAGCTCAGTGGTTGGCTCTTTGGACCCTTGAGTGTTCTAATGCCACTTCTTCAAAATAGACTCGCCCCGGCCGAAAACCGACTTCTGCGCATGGGCCACGAAGTTTTGCGCCCACACGTGGTATTTTGTGGAAGAGCCACACTCAAGGTGCCAAAGAGCCCCATGTGATTCGCGAGCCATGGTTTGCCGACCACTGGCCTAGTTCAAATGCCTTTGCCTTATGAAGTTCTTCCTAGTCTTCAAAATTCCCCAAATTTTCCTTCCCCTGTGTTTCCTATATACAGTTTTGCCTCCCTAATGGCATTTCTGGAGTCAGACAAACTTGAGGGTCCTTACTCTACCACTGGCCTTGAGCAAATTACTTTCTAGAGCATTAATTTCTTTACTTTAAAATGGAAACCTTAATTATTTTACATTTGTTATAAAGACTACATTAAAATATTTAAAATAAATTGACAATTACAGGGCCTGGCAAAGAGTAGTTTCTGTTAAAATGGTAGCTATACTATTTTAATTTGCCTTATATGACCCACCTTTCTTGCCAAAATGTTAAGTACATTGAGATCAGAGACTATGTATCATCCTGCTTTCTCATCTCCAACTTTATATACAGTACCTGATCTATGGCAGATCAAGTATACTATGATAAGTGAATAAACACATGCATGAAGGAAGAAGTACCATCAGTAGGAGCCACAAAAGACATTCTCTTACGTGGCAGCCACAGTTCATATGGTAGTGGTGATTCAGACTTTCTCTTTGCAAAAAGGATAGATTTTCCCAGGGCTCAATGTAGTTGCACAGATGGATGAAGACTTTTCCATCATTGAGGACCTGACCTACAAAGGAAGATAGAGGAGAACATAGCATGAGGAATATGTTTGTGAAACTCCAGAAGCCTGAGTCCTTGAAGAGCCCAGAATTGCAGCCTCTTTAGTGTGTGTTTTGTTTTGTGTTTTTTGTTGTTGTTGTTTTGTTTTTTTGGGGTGGCAGTGGTGACATAAGGCTCAATTAAGGGACCAGAAAAACCTCTAAAATATTTATATAACAGATTATGATTGTACAAAAGAGAGTTGTGGAATACAGGCCTTTTCCTTTAGTGTGATGCAGAGAAAACATGGACTATAAAGTGAGATTCTTGGTGAAACCCCTTTCTTTTCTGTCATTTACAAGATGTGTGACCTTAAGAAAGTCATGTAACTTCTCAACTGGAAGATAAGAATAATAAGGTTATTGTCAGGATTAAATTAGATAATATTTGGTAAAGCTTCCAGCACAGTAGGAGGCCCATAGAAGATGCTCAATAAATAACAGGGCTTTTCCCCTTTCCAATATCTACATAGGCCAGACTTCTGCTCCATTGATACCTAAATTGGTAAGACTTTCTCATTCTCCCCGGGAAAGTGCCCCTTCTTTACTTATCAAACTGTTTCCTATCTTCCAAAGACATTTTTCAGTACCACCTCATCCTCAAAGCCATCCCTGACCATGCTAGCTCACATCTCTTAGAACTTTAATCACTCACTTACTGAGCAACTACTAGGCTGGTATCATGAATGCAGAAATAAATATAGTAGGATCTTTTATCTCAAGGAGCTTAAAATAAAGTAGGTCAGAGAGATAAGTAGGCAAAAAATATACTATTATGTTTATATAAAAGATGCAGTATAAGAACAAAGGAAATCACAATTATCTGTCTGTGGAAGGGGCAGGGGCATGGAGGCTGTCTAAGAGAAGATGATGCTCCTGGTGGGCTTTGACAGGATGGTTAGAAGTTCACGTGCCAGTCAAATTGGGGGAAAGACTTCTGGACATTGGAACTTCCTGTACAAAGGTGGAGGGGCACAGCCCAGCCGAATACCTTCTATAACTGCAAGTAGTTTAGTTCAGCTCTGGGGGAAATGAGGGGCTGGAAACTGTCAGTGATAAGTGGCAGGAGACAAAACTGGAGAGGTGAGCAGTGTTATAGTCACAAAGGACTTTCATCATTAGGCAAAAGAGTTTGTGACTTCTCTGGAAGAGCATGGACATCACTGATGACTTTCCACTAGACCTGTGTTTTGTCATTTATTTTCTTTTTAAAAAAAATATATTTTATTGATATTTCACAGAGAGGAAGGGAGAGAAATAGAGAGCTAGAAATGTCGATGAGAGAGAAACATCGACCAGCCGCCTCTTGCACACCCCCTACTGGGGATGTGCCGGCAACCAATGTACATGCCCTTGACCAGAATCGAACCCAGGACCTTTTAGTCCACAGACCGACGCTCTACCACTGAGCCAAACCGGTTTCGGCTGTCATTTATTTTCATTCTTGGTTAGACTTGACCTCCTTGAGGGCAGAGAGCACGCCTCCTGCTTTGACTGATGCTCCACAGTGCCTAGCAGGGGACTAAGCATGCAGAAGGTAGGTGCTTAGGAAGGAAGGAAGTGGCTTCATCTGCTAGTCAGTGGCATGCTCTGCCTCTGCCTCTCCCATCGAGAGGCTCCCAGATCAGCACAATTCCACATTCTTAGAGCTGGGGGCCCTTACCAGTGTGTCTTTCAATGCCTATGAGTTCTCAAGAGTCAAGTTTGGAGTGTGAGCTCTTTGAGGACTATGACTTGTGACTTCACTCTCCTGTCCAAGGCCTGGCAGCAAGTAGGTGGTCATTCATTGCTGAGTGGATGGACAGATAGGAATTTCTCCTTATCTGCTGTGTTTTTCTTTTTCTTATCTTTCTAAGCATTTTTCACCCTTCAGGGCTAATTTAGTTCTCTCTTACACAATGACGTTTCCCTAACTGTTTGTAACCGCATACGTACTTTCTTCCTGAACTACAAAATACTATAGTATTGCATTCACTCACTTATGAAGTCATAGTTTTATGTGGTTCTTTAACTGTTCTGTCCCAACCAATTCAGCATGGAGTTTACCTGCCAGACAAGACAAGTTGGGGGGAAAGATTTCTGGACATTGGGAATATCCTGTGCACAGGTGGAGGGCACAGCCCAGCCGAATACCTTCTATAACTGCAAGGCGTTATACCGGGGCTCAAGTTCATGGAAACGGAACCATGTTAGACTCAAGGCTTCTGTTAGGGTTTGTGCTTTACTATTCCCCAGAATAGGGCCTGAGGTGTGAGTTAGCCACACAGGCTCACTAAGAGTCAGGAGTATGATCCAATGTGGCTGTCTAAAGCTAATTCCATCAGAGGCTACAGTAACTATAATGTATGTGTTGCAGAGAGAGGGATCGCACACACAATTTTCCTTTACTATGTGAAATTAAAACCTTTCCTGTAGTGTTGTGTCCAGTTCATTGTCCTGTGCTAGGAAAGGGACCGGGACAATATGCCATTGGAGAAGATGGCCAGCAGACCTGAAGTTAGAGTGCTTGCATCTATTGTCCTCAGGCCTCTGAGAGATCATCATAGAGCAGAGGGCAGAGCTGAATCCACAAAGAGCAGTTTCAGAGGAGGCAGACTTGGATTCAAGATGCCAAAAATCGTATGCTAATTAAAAATATTTGAAAATGGAACCAGCTACCCTAGGCTGGGAGAGCAACTTGTTCCTAAATTAGTGAAGCAGTGGTCAAGGTCACTGCCATGAGGATTCTTGCATCGAAAGGGAGGTAACCAAGGCCCCTCCTGACTCAGAGGTTGCCTCTTAGTAGCAGCTCTGTTTTATGCCCAAGAATGTGTCACCTGCTCAGCTTGCTGCCCAAGGGTAGCCCTGGCTTCTCCTTGGCTGCCTTCCTTAGGACAGAGACTATTGGGGCCACTTGCTGCTCTTTAACTTACCAGTCAAGAGGTACTGCTTTTGGCTGTTTGCTTCTAGTTTCACACCACAGAGGGAGGAATCAAAAGGTGTATAGATATACTGAATATCCCTGACTCTCTCAAACCCTTTAAACATCTGAAAAACAATTACAAAAAAGAAGTATTAGGTCAGTGAGTGAACTATATATTTTAACAGAGAAAATTTCTCAATCTAAAGAAATTAAGCAAATGTCTAGTTCAGGATTTGATGCTCACAGATGGCCTACCTGGGTCATTTCTCTCTTTTAAAAACCTTGTTTTATTCCAGTGAGAGGGGAAGTCCATGCACAGGCAGCTGTAGGACTAGAAGGACATTGAGGGTCTGTCCCGCATCGTCATTCAGATTCTGTTCCCAAAATGTCATCACTTGCACGTTAGCATCAACACCCAGGATCACTGAGCTAGATTGCCTGACCTATGAGCACCACCCTTGCTAAAACACAAACCCTAACCCTCCCAAAAGCCCAGAAGGTCAAAGCACTGTCCTGTCCCCATGTACCTTTATCTGTTTGATTTCATACCGGATCATTTTTTGAGTGTCAGCAGGATCTGCACTGGCAGGAATTACCTTCTCACTGGAGATCTTGGCCCGGATCACTGCACAGGAAGCAAAAGAGGGAACCTTCAGCAACCTGTGGGGGGTAATTTGGGATCTGGATGACCTGGGGCCCCCAGAGAACGTTATAGGAGAATTCTGGGTTGTGAGGAGGAGGATATGAGAGAGCAGGAACCTGGAAACTCCTGTGTAGTCAGGCCTATTAGGTCCTACAGCCTCTGCACTTTACTTGCTCATAAACCAGGGACTAGGGGTGGGCATTAGGATAGAGGAAGGGAGGGAGCGCATTGAGGGTAGGTGAGTGTGGTCATCTGTTGATATAGCCCAAGGCCTAAAACAGAGCCTGCACAGAGTTTTGATTTCTTGAGCCCGAATGTTTATTGAATTAAATAAGTGATCTGACCCTGCACAGAGGCAGTTCATCTTTTGCCATTTGGTTATTAATAAAAAACTGTTTATGAAGTTCTTCCTCTATGCCTGGCCTAACACTAGGTGCCAGGTCATAGGTGTGATTAAGACAGGGTCCTCTATCTTGCAGAACTCTTGGTCTAGTGGAGAACACATTTGCAAACAACAGCAGAGCATAGTAGGAGCAAAAAATGTTAAAAATGCCATAATAGCACCAAGGAGTCAGGAAGCCTTGGGAGAAAAGGAGATATCTGTGTTAGACTTTGAAGAATGAACAGTTTTAAGGATGGGGAGAGGGCATTCCAGGCAGAGGGAAGAGAGAGGGTAAAAGATGTGTATTGGTGTGAGTATATGATGGCTCAGTTACAGGCTTGGACACCGGGAGTTAATAACGAAAGCCCAACCTCCTGGCGCTGGCTCCCCCTCCCCCACCCATTACATCAGAGTAATCACAGGATAGCTCCAGTGACTTGTTCAATGACAGTGGGCAGGGGCGAGGGGGCCGCGGTGGAGGCCCCTTCACAGTCTTAATCTCCTTACAAGTCAGCCAAGCTCTGCCCTGGCAAGGTTGCTATGGTGCCGGCCTTGCCCTACCCACCAACCCCAACCGGAGGCAGCCGGTTCGGGATTTGAGCTCCTCCCATTCCCTCCAGACTGCAGGTCTACAGCAATGCCCTGTGCTAATCACACACTACCACCCCCAGCTGTGTACCTCCCGGGCCTCCGGACTCACCAAGCGCGGAGTGGCAGACATGCTGCTGGGGGTGCGAGGGGGCGCAGCTGCACGCCTCGGCCAGCCCCGGCGGCCTCAGCAGTGCCAGCAGCCGCAGCAACAGCGCCCAGCTCGACGTGGTCTGCAGGCTCCCGGGCATGACCCTGCAGAGCCCCAACTAAGCCTGCGGGGTCTGTCGAATCAAACAGACTCTCCAGGGCACTTCCAGAACGCCTCGCGCCCCTCGCCCCTCGCCCTAGGCTTTATGAGGTGGACCTAGGGCCAATCCCGCCCTTTGGGCTCCGCCCGCCTTTGGCTGTAAGCCACCCGCGGCTACAGGACCCACGGCCCTCCTGACTGGCAGCCTCAATAAGATGAAGAGGGAAGCCAGGAGAAGCCCTTAGCTTCCATTTCCGTGCCTGAGCAATTAAGCCTCCCAGAAGTGGAGGGAAGGCACCGGGAGACGGGATGGTGTCATGGCAAAAAGAAACCGCAACAAAGACAAATGCAAGAGGCAGAAAGACCAAGGGACTGTGATTCAGGCAGAAAGATCAAGAGTGAGGAGAGGCACAAACAGAAAGAGTGAGACAGGCAGAGTCATCCAGAGGCAGACAGAATTACAACAGGCAAAAGAGACAGTGACAGAGAAGGACGAACCCCTTGCTGAGCTGCACACTGGGAATGAGACAAGCTACTCAGGGCTTCTTTCAGCTGCAGGAAGTGTTTTCAATGCCCTATTTAGGAGCTCCAAAGCAACAGTAAACAGTAATGGAATAAGGCAGAGAAAGTTGCTCTGTGTGTGTGTGTGTGTGTGTGTGTGTGTGTGTGTGTGTGTCTTGGCTCTGTTGGCTGGGGGGTGGGGAGAGATGTCAGTGAAAGCAGCCAATGCTTTAGAAACTTTTCCCATACCCAGAGCTTCAGATTGCAGATGGCTGAGGAGAGTGCTTTTGGTGAGGGTTCAAAGCACAAAGTAATATCTCATTACCTAACATAAATCTGGGACCTCAAGCCTCTTCAGATAGTAACCTACTGATTCCTACCTCATTTTGCTATTTACTGAAGAAACCATGTCTTATACAAGGTGGGGGCAAAGGTAGGCTTGGAGAATAGTTCTTTTAAGTTTTTATTATTCCTCTGTTAAAATACAATACCTCAAAGTAGAATTTACACTCATAAGAATCTCTTTCAAATTACAAACATGTTGACTTTTTATGTCAGCTTTCTTCCAAACCCCAGTGTCTGAACATACTAAGCTGTTTGTTGGTTGAGCTTCGGGTGTTGGTGAGCAATGAAAAGACTGTGAAGGTGGAGAAAAGACAGGTTCAGTACAGGAAAGCTAGATATTTGAGGGGGGAAGGGAGGATACTAAAAGGGACATGACCAAAGGGGCATTAAGATTCCAAAGATATATTCCTTTTGTAATTATGGTTTACTAGGATATAATTTACATACAGTAAAATTCACCCTTTCAAAGGTGCATTTTTTTCACCCTAGCTGTTTGGCTCAGTGGATAGAGCATCGTCCTGCAGACTGAAGGTTCATGGGTTCGATTCTGGTCAAGGGCACATGTTGTGGTTGCAGGCTCCATCCCCAGTAAGGGACGTGCAGGAAGCAGCCGATCAATAATTGCTTGTCATAACTGATGTTTTTGTCTCCCTCTCCCTTTCTCTCTGAAATCAATAAAAAATATATTTTAAAAAAAGATTCATTTTTTCAAATTCTCCAGTCCTGCCTTGTGCTTGTTTAATGCAGAGAAGATTGAAGCAATTCGTTTTAAAGATGTTGAGTACCAAGTAGGGGAACAGAGTTCTTATAGATCTGCCATTAACATACTTATGACCTTAAGCAAGCCACTGTCACTCTATGGGCCTCGGTTTTTGTATTTGTAAAGCACATAGGTTGGACTAGTTTTTTAAAGGGCCCTTCCAAAGGTGTTCCCAACAAAAATATTTGTAACATTCCACAGGAAAACAGGCACACTCTGACCAATTCATTCTTTTCTCTTGTTTTCAGCTGACATTGCCCACATTCCCTGTGGTGGTGAAGATTGGCCATGCTCACTCGGGCATGGGAAAGGTAAGGCTGGGGCCTGCTGTGCTTTGGAATTGAGGCCAAGAAGGGTACTTTTCAGAGAGTCCAGTTATGGATGATTATCCCTCTGTTATTGATTAATTCTTCCATGATTTGGCTCCTCTGAAGCTATGAGTGTTAACCCAAACAGGCCTTTCAACAAGCCAAGTGTAGACTACCTGCTTGGTCCGTTGGGCCTTTTGCAGTAAGTATAGCTCCTGAGCCTAGGAAGGGAAGCTGGAGAGAAGGACTCTCCTAAGATGTGGCACTCAGGCTTGCAACTGGAATGGAAACATCTTGATGGGTTTGGAGGCCCCAGATTCTTGTGACTCTCAGTGTGTATATGTGTATGTCTCCTTTTTCCCCTCTCTGCCTTGCTCCAAAATTAGGTCAAAGTGGAAAACCACTACGACTTCCAGGACATTGCTAGCGTGGTAGCCCTCACCCAGACCTACGCCACAGCAGAGCCTTTCATTGACGCCAAGTATGACATCCGGGTCCAGAAGATAGGCAACAATTACAAGGCTTACATGTGAGTGGGGTGGGTTCCCAGCAGATACTCTTGGATTTCTCCCCAACTCAAAGGAGAATCCGAGCCTCCACTTAGCAACCAGTATTTAGTTAAACTTCCTCTGGCCCACAAGGCAGAGAACAGAGAGAGGGTGCCATTAAATGAGGAGACTTAGCCTAGGGGGGAGTGGGGGTCCATGAACTAAGATGAGAAATAACATTAATATTTATTTTTATTAGCCTTTAAATAAAATTTAGCATTCTCCCTAGTTATGAACAAAGACAAAAGGCTATAGTAGCAGCAATAGCATGATTGACTTTGTCACTACAGGTAATCACAGAGATTCTTGTATTTTTATACAGTTGTGACAGATATCTCTAAATACAATTACTGTTATCACTACTAAAGAATCATGACAGTTATTAGACCTGCCACTACATTTACCCCTGTAAATGTGTTTGTTACTTATAAAAAAACATTTTGACTAATCACAGATTTGTTTGTTTAATATTTTGGTAACTATTTTGATAATTACTTTAAATAATTGCATTCCTTTGTTATCCTGTATACTTTATTATATACATTTACACATTTTATATTTTATAATTGAAAAGAATCCACATGCTTCACCAGGCTTCCAGAGCACAGAAAAAGTTAAGAAAGTCCTGATGTAAATATATAGCCTATAAAACATTATAGAGCATTAAAAGCCTAGTTGTTAGGAGAATAGATGACTTTTCTACATTTGCCGAATGGAAAGTTAAAGGTTTCCACTATTAGAATCTAGAAAAAGAAAAGGTTCCAAGTCTACCAGATCTTCCATAATATACTCATACATAAGAATGCAAATGGGATTATAATTCCATTTTGGCAATCTTAATCTTCCATTTTTAGAAAAAAAATTTAGGTAGTTTTTTGTTTTTGTTTTTACAAAGACACAACATGATAGTATATGAATTTGATCTTTGCTACTTATGACTTCAGCAGACTTCAGGGTTGAGTAGCTTCCCTTTCCTTTATCATTTCCATTTTTCTTCCTTCATTCCCTATTTAGTGTTTCTACTTCCCACCCCTTGAATTAGTAAGGAGCCCTTTCCCCATGCTTCCTTCTCATAGCTATGGTTTAGCCCTTTTCACATGTGTTATTGAATCACTCTCCTCTGATCTCTAGCAGAAACGTTAGAATCCTCTCTGCAGGACCACTGCCTTATGTAACAATACAGTACATACTGTGGTCAACTGTATGTACTGTATTGGGAACCCAGTAAGTATTCAGGGAACAACTCAGAGAGAATTGAGACATCAATTTTTCCCCTTTACTGACTGGATTCCTACTTTTTTAAAAAAGTTTATAATTTTTACTTGTAGTCTTTCTGCTTCAGAAAGGAAGTTAGGGTTGCTTGAAAATTATGCACAATGTAAGAAGGGATAATTTTAAAAACCATTGTAAGAATACTATCTGAAGCAGAAAAATAATATATTCAGCCACAATTAAAGCAGATTACTATCCTTTAATGTGAAAATCCCCTAAATAAAAAAAATTCTTGACAATGAAGCAAGAGTGTCTTTATCCTTAAAAAGGAGACACACCTCATTTTTAAGGGTTAGGATTTTCAAAAGCACTTTAAATGAAGCATAAGAGAATCTCAACTATTGATACAGGGTGGGTAACCAGAGCAGCTTTAGAAATTCTTTACTTCCTTTTTTATTTGCAAGGGACAGACAGTTATTTGGCTTTTCTTCCCAAAACTTTGGCTATCCCTTTGCTCTCAGAAGAAGGAATTGGCTTGGCAATAGCCAAGATAAAGTTTGAAATTCTTTCCTTCTCCCTCAGTTCTCACCCTAGAGATCAGTGGCAGACATAGTTGGTGTAAAGATTCCTGCCCCACTCTCACTAGGCAATAATTGGGGTCCTTCTGTGGAGTTCAGATGTCCTACAAGTCTCGTTCCCCTTTGTTCCCACATGCCCCAGGAAGCCTGTATGGATCTGTGCCATGCATGCTGTTATTAGAGAAAGGTGTGAAGTGTAAGGGACATTATTATTGCTTATTCAAAGTTTCTAACAACCCTCTATGCACTATGGCCCTGTTCTAGGGACATGGAAATGAATAACTCTCTGCCTCTGCCCTTGAGGAACCAGCCTTGTCACAGGGACACATTTGTAAAATACCAATATTAGGAAGACAGTGTTATTTTCATATGATCTGTCTTTGTTTTGCTACTCAGGTTTTTCAAGCCACTCCACTGTGAGTTGCTTGTTGTTGTTTTTTCTGAGCTTGGTAGTGGGGTGTAGAGGTAAATGTAGCACAATGGGGGAATAAAGAGTCCTGAATTTTTATCTTATATCTACGTTAATTAGACATACAATCTTGGACAAGTCATCCAACCTCTGAGTCTTAATCTCTTTGTAAAGTAGAAGCAAGAATCCCAGCCTATTCACAACAGGGGGCTTGCAATGAGGTCTGGTGAGGGGCTTGGGAAGGAAGAATCTTGGAAAGTAGTCAGTACTAGGAGTGTGAGGAGTTGTTATTACCGTCACTCAATTCACTGCACCGCAGGACTCTGAAACACCAGCTGTACTATGTTTCTAAGTATCTGAAATTAGATATCTAGAGAAGATAGTCCTGAGTGGAAACTAGCACATCCAATCTCCAACCAGTAGTGAATGATAAGGACAGCATAAAAAGGCCTCTATCAGTGATGTGAGAAGGACTTTTCTGCCCCCTAGGTGATCCCCATCCTCTTGACTGTATCTGAGTAAAGATTAATAACTAAAAATACATAATTTTGGTATGTTACAGTTTATTTAAAATTATAGCACAACTTTATGTTTACACATGGATAAAAGAGGCTCAGTCAGGTGAAATGATTCACCAAAGGTCACTCAGCCAGTCAAGAGCAAATCCAAAACCAGAAACCAGATTATTTACCTCATATTTAGCCCAAGACTAGTTGACGCTAACATATTCTCATAGATGGAGGGTGCACAGGGCATAGCAGAGAACAGGTCCATTTGATAATGAAACAACTTAAGCTTGAAAAGGTTGACTGACTTATTCAGTCATATTGCTAATACTGCAGGCTCTCAAAAACCAATTGTTGAATGAATGAATAAATGGGCTAGTACAGAAGCCATTGGGAGATAGTCACAGAGCTCAGAGGGGGTTTCAGAATCAATAGAATTCAGTTTGTATATACTGTAGTCCCCCTTTATCTGTGGATCCCTGAAACCATGAATAGTATCAACCTCTGTATATACTGTCTTTTCCTATACCTATATAACTATGGTAATATTTAATTTATAAATTAGGCACAGTAAAGATTAACAATAACCATAATAAAATAGAACAATTATAATAATATTGTTCTATTTTATTATAAATATTATGTGATTATGATATCTCTCTTTTATAATATCTTATTATACTGTGCTCATCTTTCTTGTGATGATGTGAGATGATAAAATGCCTATGTGATAAGATGAAGTGAGGTGAATGAGACATTATTAAGTAAAATAAGGGTTCCTTGAACAAAAGTACTGTAATACCACCACAGCTGATCTGATAACCAACGTGGCTACTAAGTGACTAATAGGTAGGGAGCACATGCAATGGATACTTGGACAAAGGGATGATTTACAACCTGAGTGAGACAGAGCGATAGATTTTATCATGCTGCTCAGATCAGTGTGAATTTAAAACTTATGAACTGTTTATTTCTGGAATTTTTCATTGAATATTTTTAGACTTTGGTTGACCACAGGCAACTAAACCCATGGAAAATTAAACCGTGGATCAGGGACTACAGTATGAAGTCGGCCCAGATACTTAGTGGATAGGCTGCTGGGTATGCAAGACAATATATACCCTTAAGTTGCTTACAGGCTTGTGGACAGAAAACTTAGATCAAATAACTAAGGTTAAAAACAGATACAGGATTGAAAGCGAGGTACAGGCAGAGTCCAATAGGGGCTCTTAAGAGAGCAAGCACTCATCAGTCTGAAAGATCAGGAAGGTTCCATGGGGCCAGAGCAGAGAGCTGGACTCTCACAGAGAGGAGGAGAGCATTGCAGGTGGAGGTTTGGCAGAGGCAGCCAGGCTCTAGGCTTAGCAGCAGGCCCCTGGGCAGTTTGTGGTAGAAGCAGATGAGGAAAGCAGCGGTGAGCTAAAAATCTGCAAAGTTTTATGCCCTCCTCTTGCTTGGGTGGCTTACTGCCTGTCCTGTCTGGCGGGACCTTGTTGTAGGAGGACATCGATTTCAGGAAACTGGAAGACAAACACTGGCTCTGCAATGCTGGAACAGATCGCCATGTCAGACAGGTGAGTGTAAAGAGGAGTCCAGTCCCTAGCCCAGCAAGAGGGGGCCTTCTTTAGATGAAGAGGTATACAAATTGGGCCTTGTCCGCAGGGCACCTCTAATCAGACAGGGTAGATAGAACACAAAGGCCCAAACAGCCAGTTAGCAAGATCAGGTAGGACTAGACTATGTGCTAAATGATGGAGATAAAAATTGGACATACCACAGAAGCTCCAAGAAAGGAATAGTTACTATGGGCTGGAATAGCCAAGGAAAGGCCACCTAGAGTCGATGAGACTTGCTCTGAGCCTGAAAAGACAGGTATCTGGAGAGCAAAGTTGGAGGGCACTGAAGATAAGGCAGTGTGCTTAATGGAGGGAGGGAGGGCTGGAGAGGGGTGGTGATCAAGGCTGAGGCAGCAGTGAGAGTGTGACCAGAAAGCAGGCTGGATGTGAGCTAACGGCCCAGCCTCAGGATACCTTCCCATCTCCTCCAGGTACAAGCTGTGGGTAGATACCTGCTCTGAGATGTTTGGTGGCCTGGACATCTGTGCTGTCAAAGCTGTGCATGGCAAAGATGGGAGAGACTACATTTTTGAGGTAAGTATGACTTAAGGAGTACCTTAGTAAGAGATAATCCTCAAGGCTGGAAGCCAAGCTAGTGGTTTGATGACTATGTAGATGGCCCGGACTACATTTTGGTCAGACTCTCCTGGGCCGTGGGAAGGTTCCCACATGACACAACCAGTGGATTTGCATAGCAACACACCTTCACCAGTGGGGAGTTATTGCTTTCAAGCAGCTTGGCTGACCCACACAATGGGTAAGAGATACCAAATCTGGGTTCCTGGGCTCCTAGGAAAGTATCGGGTTTTTTGTTTTGTTTGTTTTGTTTTGTTTTTGTTTGTTTGTTGTTGTGTTTTTGTTTGTTTGTTTGTTTTGTGTGTGTGTGTGTGTGTGTGTGTGTGTGTGTGTGTGTGTGTTTTACCATTCTTGGTCTCAGAAAGAATCATTCAATTTAATCTATTCACTTTGCAGGTGAGAAAAACTGAGGTCTCATATAATGAACTTGTGCCCAAGGCCACAGAGTGAATTATTGTCCCAACATGGGTTAGATATCAGGTCTTCTGGATGCAGGAGATTCTTCTTAGCCTGTCTCTGAGCCTTGGGGACACTTGAATCAGTCTGATTCTCAAACACAACTTTACTGACTTCCTTTTTCTGTATTAAAGGGAAAGTCAGTGACAATATGAATCCTTCACACACATTTCTGCCCAGTCCTCTAACAAGCAGGAAAGGCTCCTTGTTCAGATTTGGTGGTATTTGCAGAAAGTTAGTGTCAGGATCCCAAAGTGGGCTACTCTATGGTCTGCTTGACATGTAACTTTCTAGATCAGTGGTTCTCAACCTTTTTAAGGCGCAACCCTTTAATACAGTTCCTCATGTTGTGGTGACCCCAACCATAAAATTATTTTCTTAGGCTCTACAGCAGCGGTTCTTAACCTGTGGGTCATGACCCCCAGGTTGAGAACTGCTAGCAAGGTGGCCTAAGACCATTGGAAAACACAGATATTTACGTTAAGATTCATTAACAGTAGCAAAATTACAGTTATGAAGTAGCAACAAAAATAATTTTATGATTGGGGTCACCACAACATGAGGAGTTGTATTAAAGGGCCACGGCATTAAAAAGGTTGAGAATCACTCTCCTACATAGTGAGACCTCCCCTCTCTGGGTGGGCCTCAGTTTTGTCATCCATCATTTAGGAGAGTTGGAATACATTGTCTGTGATCCTGGGCAGGGCAGGCTCTTCCTAGAGTGAGAAAACATTGATCTGGACCTTGAATATAAGAAGAATCATGATTGGAGCAAAAGGGAAGTCATACCAGATCATGGGCAAAGGCAGGAGTCTAGTCATTTAATGGTCAGAGTACCTGTGGAGATACAGTGTGTGTGGGTGAAAAGTCAGACACGAAAACTGCCTTGCTTTTAACTGGAGCACTAAGGGAATGGTCTTCAGTTGTTCCTGGTCCCCTCACTTGCAAACTTTTGAGCCCTTGGTCTATACTCTATCTGGCTCTCTACCTCTCTCCACTCACTATCTTCAGTAACCGATTTTCAGTCTCATTGAGCACTGGCCTGGGTGAAGGTTGGCGGATGCCCATGGCAGAGGTTTGAAGGAAGATGGGACTAAGGTCCTCTTTCTGCAAAGGAACATGCTTTTAGCTGAAGAGAACAATAGCAGCTTCATTCCCAACCTATTTCTATTGGCTTAAGTCCTACTTGTTCTGAAATACTATACCAGGCCTTTAATGGCTCCAGACCCTTTTCTAACCTGAGCCACGTCTCTACCAGGTCATGGACTGCAGTATGCCGCTAATTGGGGAACACCAGGTGGAGGACAAACAACTCATCATCGAACTAGTCATCAGCAAGATGAACCAGCTGCTGTCTAGGACCCCTGTCCTGTCTCCTCAGAGACCCTTAACCACCCAGCAGCCACAGGTAAGCATCTGGGAAGAGACACAGGAGAGCCAAGAACCATTCCCAAGCCCACTGCTCTAGACTATGGAGGCTCTAGGATGGAACAGAGGTCAGATACCTACAGGCCTGAATAGGATATATAGACTCTTCTCTCCCTTCCTTTCTTTCTCTTCTGCAGGTCTAGTGGGAAGTACACATTGAAGTTGTTGTAGAACTTCAGGCTCTATGGTTCTAGAATGGTCCAAAGGAAGGGCAAAGACCCCCTGGGTCCAAGGATCTTTAGTCACATCTAGAAGATGTCTCACTTTTCAAAGATATCCCCAAACTCTTCTCTCCACCAAACTTTTGTATAACAAAGTGGCAAGAACTCTTAATCCTAGTCTAGCTCTTCCCTAGCTATGTGACATTGAGGGGAAGTTACTATCCTTTTTAGGGTTCAAGTTTTATCACTTGTAAATAAAAATCTCTCAGAAATTTTTCATTCAAATTTTATTTCAAACAAGGAAGTAGAACATAGTAGTAACTTAGAGTGTAGACTTTGAATCAAGAACTACCCAACTTTGTATCCTGGGCCCTCCATTTATTAGGTTTGTGACCTTGGACATTTTTATCTCTTGCTCAGTAAAGTTCTGAACAATAGCACCTATCTCTAGGGGTGTTATGAGAATCAAATGAAGTAGAACCCTTAAATATGTCAGAGTACATAAAAGCAACTCAGTAAAGGTCACCTATTATTACCTGAGTTTAGCCTGTCCTTGCCACTGAATTATGAAGTGACCTTGGATAGATTTCTTCCTATTGCTGTGCCTTAGCATCTTTGCCTGTAAAATGAGGGTTGAACAAAAACATTGCCATGATCTCTTCTAGCAATAAAATTTAGATTATATGAAAATAATCTCTGAAGCATAAATGTTCAGTAACAAAGAGGAAATTCATAAAAAATTGTTTCCACCTCATATAAAGCATTAGCTCTTTTTTGGTATAAGCCGCCTTACTCTATAAACATTAATATTGCAGCTTAAATATTTTAAGGAGTAATCTATCAGTCAAGGCAGAAAACCTAGTAGGGAATGAGCTTACCTAAATATAGGGGCTACTGCAAACATCCCTTGTAGCAAAGCCAGTCTGGCTCAAGGATAAGCTTTTCTCTGCTCAGCCTCACATTTGAAGTGACAACAGAATATTGTGGAAAGCATACCATGCTGGGACTTAGGACACTCAGGGGCTAGTCTCACTCTGTTGTGACCTTGGGTAAGTCACTTCCCACCTCTAGACCTCTCTTTTCTTGCCTATAGAATGGAGCTGAATTACATGATCTCTAGATCCCTTTGAATTCTAAGATTACATGACACATGGAGTCACCCTCACTGCAAAGTCTGAATGCACAGTCCTCCACAAGACTGCCTTCACTCCTGACACCAACAAAAAGTTCAGAGATTTCCCCAAAACCACCCTCAAATTTCACAATTCTTTGGAAGGATTTACAGAACTTATTGAAAGCTATTATACTCACAGGTGTGTTTTGGAAAAGGATACAAGTAAAAAATAAGCCAAAGGAAGAGGCAGAGGATACAGTATGGGAGGGTTCTAAACACAAAACTTCAATTGTCTTCAGGATGCCTTAGCCTCCTGGCATCCATATGTGATAATAACACAGGACAGATTCCCAATCAGGGAAGCTCACCTGAGCTTTGGTGTTCAGCATTTTTTTGGGTCTCATTTCATGGACATTGATTGATCAATCACCTGGTAGAACTCAATCTCTAATTCCCCTCTTCCTAGAGGTCAGGTTAATACCATGTGGCCCAAGGAGCCCACCATGAGTGACCTCAGTATCATACATTATAAGGTGTGGTCTAAGGTGGCCCCCACCATGAATAACAAAGATACTCCTATCACTCAGGAAATTCTAAGAGTTTATAGGTTACTTCTCAGGAATGGGGGACAAAGACCAAATCTCTCTTTGGATAAGGACTAAGTCTTTATTGTATACATAATTAAATTAAATTAAATTAAATTAGCAAATAAGTTCTCAAATGCTTCCAGCCCTTTGTGAGCTAAGGCCATGCCTCATTCATCTGTGTTACCACTGACATGCACAGGACTAGCCCAAAGTTTATACTTAAATTAGTTAATAGAGTTAGGGCTATGGTGATGAATGAGATACAGTTTGTGTCCAAGAGTTATTTATATCCTAAATTGAAATCATGACTAAATTTACAGAGGTCATTATCATTTGTTGGATAATGTCTTATATTCTCTATTAGCTTCCTTCTGAACCTTTTGCCTTCACCCAGGACACTCAAAAGACAGAAGACAATCAACAAACAGTATGCCATACTTATCAAAAGCTGAAACTTGGGCTTGAAATCATGACTGTTCTGGTCATATTTCTACCTCCCATTTCTCCCTGATAATAGCACCTCTCCATTGGTCATATTTTAGTCATCATGGCTTCAGTTCTATGAGACTGTCAGACCAGATTTCCTTTGTATTCCCACTGTCACATCTATCAACTTACCTGAGCCTTTACCCACACGAATCTGCTTCTAAGGCCCACTCTCTATTGGTGATCTGGATCCCACTTTTTTGCTTTCAAGTATTCCCTCTCTTCTCCATCTTCAGTTTCTCCTTTTCCAGAAGATTATTATTTTAACACACAAATATTTCCCACTTAGAAAAAACAAAGACTTTCCTCGATTCCTGCTCTCTTCCAGTTACTGTCCAATTTTCCTGTTCCTCTTCACAATAAATCATCTTGAGTTGTCTTAGTCACTACCTCCCCTTTATCATATCAGATTTTCTTTTCTATCAGTATTCCACTTCTACCATCCCACTAAAATTACTCTTGTTAAAGTTACTCCTTTCCTCCCTCCTTCCCTCTCTCCCCCATTCCCTTCCTTCAACTCTCTCTCCCTCCCTCCTTTCCTTCCTTCTTTTTCCCTCTCTATCCTTACCTGCAGCTCCTGAGTTTTTTATTTCTTTGATTCTAGAAGAGTACTTAAAGGAGGCTGGAGCGATTGGGGTGGGGGAGGTGAGTAGAGGGCACACCTTGCCTTGTTGTCATCCAGCTCCATAGCCTAGAATGGGTAAATAATATAAAACAAAGTCATAAAAGTGGGCCCAGGCCAGATCCTGTAACCAGTTTAAAGGAATAGGAGCAGGAGTATGAGAGGCACTGGCTGTGTCTCTGAAAGCAGGGAGGTGAGTGGCAAAGCTGGTGACAACTTAGCTTCGGCCTGTCTTGACTGCCTGCTCTGGGCTGCCTATTGACATTAGTGTTTTAGAGTCAGTTCTCAAGGTGGCAGTGACACCTGGTGGCCAGTGATGGCCAAAGCCTCTGGGTCTGTATTCCCTGCTCTCCCATCTACCCTCATATTCACTGACCCCATGGGGCCTATTATCTGGGATCTGAGCTTAGCCTTACATCCTGAGGCCTTGGAGAGGCTTGGGCTGCTCCTGAGACTGGAATCAGAGAAAGGACATCAAGTAGAGAGTTCAGAGCTTTTAGGTCATGCCAGTAGAAGTGGCATCCTAGTGCTCGCCTTCATGTAGCTAATCTTTTTTCAATTCCACTGCTCCCATTCTTTTTTTTATTTTTCTATAAAATCTTCTAAGGCCAAAGGGCTGAATAGCTAATGCAGGGAATTTATATACCAATGGGCTTTCTATTTGGCTTTGGGTTAGACCTATGAGGAGTGATTCTAAGACTCAGTCTTTGGAAGCATTAATACATGTATGGTATCCTGGAGGAAAACAAACCTCTTCCCTTATTCTGAACTGATAATACCACATTTGCAATGTTTTTTCCCCCAGTCTGAAGGTCATAGTATACCAAGGATAAACTCTAACTCTAACTGGGTCATTTTCTAAAGGAGAGAACACCAGGAGGTTGAAGCATTTGGCAAATGTATTTTTTAAGAGTTAAAATTGCTATAGTTGAATAGTGATAGTCTCAAGGAGCCCATGATTAAATATATTTTGCTTTCTGATAGCTGTCATGATATATACCTGGTGCCAAAAGGCAAACATACCCACTGGAAGATAAACTCTGTAACAGTGGGAGAGAAATTGGCTGCTCTGTGAGTAGTGTGTAACTGCCACATAATTGCTGATATTCAGAGAGGGGCAGGATGAGCCACTTGTCAGAGACATTGTAAAAGGGTGGGCTTGGGGCTAGGGCTATTGGAGCAGGTACCTTTTAAAATCTTCTTCCAGATCTGAGATGCTGTGATTCAGGCCATGTGCTAGCCACAGACCTGAGAAATGCAATGATGAGAGTTCACAAATGAAGGACTGAGAACTAGTAACCTATGGTCTCTGGTGGGACATTCTGCCAATCCTTTTAAATTGGCTCTCTGGCCTAAAGAGATACCAAAAACATTTCCAGCCATGTCTTTCCAGCCACAAATGCTTGAAAAGATGAGATCTCTTGTCAAGGAGACTAAGACAAGAAGACCAAGACTTAGAAAGTTGTTTCATTGTAGTCTGAATAGCCATGCAGTTAGGGAGGGAACACAATTCAGATCCCAACCATGAGATTAAGAGAGCTTCATTTAACTTAGAAGAAGTAAATTTAGGACAATTGAAAGGCCTTCCTGCTTCCCACAGCAGAACTGACTTTAGAGAATTTATTCCCCAGTGAGTATAAACTGAAAATCTGAGGAGATTTGAGGCAGATTCAGATAAAGTCACTAGTGACTAGATCCCTTAACAGACTATTAAGAGAAACTGACTATTTTGGGGTTGTCTTAACTTTTTAGGGACATTTTTAATCACTTGAAGCTGACATTCTGACCTTGAGTGACCTGGCCGTCAGTGCTCCCATAGGTCTTGTGGCCTGCCTGCGACATTTCTTATGTCCTTCGGAAATCACTGATTGTGGGAGAGCCCCAGTCCAGGAGATGAGCTCTGTCCCCAGAACAGACATTCGCCTCACAAAAGAAGGAAGAGGAGCTCATCCTCGGGCACCTTTTATATAACCTTTCAGAGGAAGGAAGGTGGGCATTGGCAACTGCAGAGGTCATCCCAGAACGATCCCTGAAAACACGCTGTTCCCCTTGCTCTGACTGAACCTACAACCTTCTGACCACATTCCTTCCTGCTGCCTCATTCCCCCTAGGGTCCTAGACCGGGAGAGCGGGGCCTAGGGGAGCTGATCAGAATAGTTCTGTGGTGTGACCAGCAAGGAGCTTGGCCTGGCCTCTTTCCTGGGGCCAGACCCTGAGACCCTTTCCTAATTTCCTGTCTCAGATATGCTGAGCAAGGCCTTCCTCCTTGGTGGGGGCAGCTGGACCCAGGCCAACAACTCTCAAGAGTTGAGTCACGTAATGTCTTTCCTTCCTCATCTTTCCACCCTGCTGGGACCTAGATAGTAGCTCCTGTCTCCCAGCTTGTCTGCTGAAAGCCACAGGATAACAAATTAAAGGTGTCTTTGACAAAAAAAAACCCACAAATCATCAGGGGCTTAGTTTCTCTATCAGCCCAGTAATTTACTTTCCAATAACTTCAAGAGTGAATATTTACTGTTTCTGAAATGACTTTTCTCTATTTTCAGAGACCTTACTGGCTGGAATAGATGATCAAAGAATGTGGTCAGTGATATGCAAAGAACATGGTATAGCTTAGCCCAGAATCTCCTACATACTCAA
Source organism: Vespertilio murinus (assembly GCA_963924515.1). NCBI lineage: Eukaryota > Metazoa > Chordata > Mammalia > Chiroptera > Vespertilionidae > Vespertilio > Vespertilio murinus. The sequence goes on along the minus strand of OZ004715.1, from coordinate 32,500,778 downwards.
CTACTATGCACCAGGTGACAGGAAGCCACCCAACAATATCTTCTCCATTGATGCATGAAATCCTACACTAGAAATTCTTTCCTTTGGATTGATATTATTATTATTTAAATAATAGTGATGATGCCAACTTACATAATTACTTGGCTAGCATTTACAAATTTATAAAGCACAGCCATTATTTTTAGTCACACAATCCTAGGTAAGAAGGTTTGGGCTATTTCTATCTCTGTTTCATATCAGCAAAGAGAATACAAATGATGTGTCCAAGGTCATACAGCTTATAACAAGAGAGCTAGATATTCTGGTCCCTAGCCCTATAATGCCATGCACTGTTCCCTTTTGATGCTCCTACTAGAGTACAGGGGATGGTAAGACTGGATAGGGCTGGGCCTTTTGACTATTGACCCTGTATAATGGAAAACCTTACTCTCCTCCCAACCTGAAGGAGTCTCTGAGCATCACCAACTCTTATCTTCTTGACTTCTCTCATCACTAAAGCCCAGTGGATCCAGCATAGCAGGATACTAGCTCAATCAGCTTTGGTGGAGTGCAGCTGCATATTCTCCTTGCCAAACCCCTCAAAGCCTGTGCCTGCAGGTCATGTCTGCTCAGGCCCAGTAGCCATGGGATCTTTCTGGGCCCAAGCCTCTGCATCTACGAAGGGCTTGTCCTATTTCTCAGACACCTAAAGAACTGAAAAATTCATGAAAGAATTAATGGAAGCCTAGAGCCAGTAGAGTCTATAGAAGTCGTCTGCTTACAACGGCATAGCACCTCTGACCCGAGGTTGTCCAGACCCTGCTTAAATATCTCTAGTCCCAGGAGACTCACTACTACTACCCAAGCAAGCCCTTGATCTTGTTCAGAGCTTGTACATTTGACTAACTTAGTCCTCAGTGCGTTCATAGTTATCTCATTTAATCTTTGCAACCAGCCCATGTGGGAAACCGAAACTCAGAGATTAAGTAACATCAAATTCACATCAGGAAATAGGTCATTTCCACAATTCTCACCATCCTATATGCTCCATGTACCCATTTTATCCCACCAGAGTCTGCCTTAAAAGAGATACCCAGAACTGGTTGCTGTGTCTTCTTGTGAAGTTTATCAGCCTAAAGAGCAGTGGACTTGTGACCTGTTGAACCACTTTTTGAGACACTGTTGAACCACCAGCTGCATCATAGTTTGGAAGCACTATTACAAACTGACACCTCCTGAACTTGTTGTTAGCCTCTAGGCCCGGGGTTATTGGGTTTTTTCTTTATGCTGCTAATAGGCCATTTATTTCCCCTTCTCTTGTGGGTGTGCCCGGGCACAGGCATTGGACTTCACATTCTTACCTGGTTAAGTAAACCCAACTTCCTGAGGGAAACTGCAGCTCAGTCTGGCCATGAGTTCCTGCTGTGGGCTGGCTACAGGCCAGACTTTGGCAGTGACGCCAGAGTGGCCAGACTTCTCTGGAATCTGGCATCCCATGAGGCTCTTGGTGACTGGAGACAGATCTCATGGTAGCCAATCCCCACAGGGAATAGGCCCTCAGCTCCAGCAGATGGAAGGCTTGTGGGTGGAGGCAGAGAGTCTCAGCCTGGCATAGGACAGTCCTAGGGGACTCTCCTCCCGCCTCCCATTGCCCCTGGGAAGTCCTCAGTCCATAACCTCGGTGAAGCTGAGGACAGAACTCCCAAGGCGCCAGACAGGGGTGGCCAAGGCACATTCCCAGGCTCCAGCCCAAAAGACTACCTCTGGGAGCTCTTCCCCTTACGCTTTGGGAAGGGAACTTTTGGGTTCAGTTCATCTTTGAGTATCTTATTTGTATACTTCTTGTGGCTGAGGAGAACTGGGGCCAGCCTTCATGGTATGATTACTCCTGTCACTTCCTTCTGTGAAAGTCTGGAGTTCTCCCCTTAGAGTTTTATGTGTAAGATTTTAAAGGTTCTCCTGGAATCATGGAGTCTCAGGACTGGAAGAAACTGTGGTGTTCATCTGCTCTATCTCATGATGAAGGAATATTATCTGCAACAATTTTGTCAGGCAATTCTCTAGCTTCTACCTGAAGACGCCCACTTCCCAAAACAGCCACTTGCACTGTTTTTACTGTAGAAAGTTATTCCAATAAGTGAAAGTCTGCTCTTCTGGAATTTCTGCCCATTGACCCTGGCTCTGCCCTTGTGCTCTGTGGTCCTTCATGGAGGAGAAACCTATGAAGGAGGACATCTTAAAATGTTCTTGTCCAGTGTCCACAGTAATTCACTGGCAGTCACAGCGGTGAAGCCTTGAGGGAGGGGCTGGCAAGAGCGTCAGTCTAGCTGCTCCACAAAGAATATGAATTTTGCTGTTTTTCATCTGAATATCTCTCTCAGGCATCGAGGCCATGACACTGATGGCTTGTCAGGGAGCCCAGGGGAGGTTTGTAACGTCACAACAGAATAAAATTCTCTGAAGCCCGGGAATGGGAGCTCACTGCAGGGGATACTCCATCATGGGAGTGAGACCCAGGAAACAATGGGACTTCCAAAGAAAAGGCCTCTTAATATTACCATCGCAGCATCTGTTGTGTTTTATGTAGCACCTACTGGGGCCAGGTGCTTATAAATATCTAGATAATCAATCTCACTTTATATCACAAAAACCTTTTGAATAAAGGCAGGTGCTGAGGAGCAAAATAACTTGCTCAAGGTCACAAAGTTAGAGAGTGGCAGGTTTAGATTAACCCAAGGCCTTCCTAATCGAAAAGCCTAATTCCTCAGTCACTCTGCTACCCAATTTTAAAGTACACCTAGATTGCCGTGTGTGTGTGTGTGTGTGTGTGTGTGTGTGTGTGTGTGTGTGTGTTTTGGGCCTGGGGTTAATACCCAGGCCCATCTGAGCATGTCAGGATCGCAGGTTAAAAAGCAACCCTGTTATCCTGTGCTCCCATTTCCAAACATTATGTCCTGGCCCCAGACTTCTCATCCAGTTGTCAGCCAAGTTAAAAGAAGGAAGAGATCTTAATAGGAAAGAACTGTTGAGGCTTATGTGTCCTAAACTTGGCTGGTTAAATAGTCTTGATGTAAGCAATTACTGCTGCTTTGAGGCTTGTTTGACTTTGCATTCTATGCCTGATATATAGGCACGTGTAGCAGGCCTCGAGTTTAATTCCCTAACCAGACAGAGCATTTTCAGAGCTGCTCACCAGAGTTGATACCAAATAAAATATGGATTAATATCCAGGATTTACCATCATTTTTCTCTTAAGAGACTTATATTCTGCTTCATTTTGGATTTTCATTGTAGTTATTGTTGCATGTTCATTTACTTAACAAGATTTTTACGAAGGACCTCTTATATGCTTGGTTATGTGCTTAATGATGTTGGTAAAATGATGATAGTCTTGAATATTCAAAAATATTCCCAATTCTATTTTTTAAAATATATTTTTTATGGATTTTGGAGAGAGAGGAAGGGAAAGGGAGAGATGGAAACAACTGGTGAGAGAGAAACATCAACATCAATCGGCTGCCTCCTGCATGCCCCCTCCGGGAGATCAAGTCCACAAGCCTGGACATGTGCCCTGACCCAGAATCAAACTGGCGATTCTCTGGTACATGGGTCAAAGCTCAATCACTGAGCCACACTGGCCAGGCTTCCAATTCTATTTGAACTTTTTTAAAAATCCTCAATTGAGGATATATTTATTGGTTTGAGAGAGAAAGAGGAAGGGACAAACATTAGTGTGAGAGAGAAACATCAGTTGGTTGCCTCCTATATGCATCCTGACCGGGGATCAAACCTGCAATCTAGGTATGTGCTCTGATTAGGAATAGAGCCCTCAACCTTTTGGTGTGTAGGATGACATTCCAACCAATTGAGCTATCCGGCCAGGGCTTTTTTTTTTTTTTTTTTTTTAAATCCTAACATGAGGATATTTTATTAGAGAGAGGAAAAGATGGGGAAGGAGAGAGAGAAACATCGGTTGGTTACCTCCTGTATGTACCCGACCTGGGATTAAACCTGTGAGCTTTCAGAATACAAGGACAGCGCTCCAACCAACTGAGCCACACCAGCTAGGGTGCAGCCAGAGCTCTTTTAACTTTTTAATAAAGAACTCACATATCAGGCCATCTATCCCAACTTTTCTTTTTTTGGGGGGGGAGGACATTGTTAGGAATTCATGAAAAGATGAAGATACATAGTCCTTGCCCTTAAGGATTTGGCAGTTTTCTTAGAAGCATCATCCAAGTCTTCATGATAACAAGATAGCACTGCAAATGTCCCTTTCAGTAGTATAAGTCTCCTAAATGCTATTATAGGATTTCAGAGAGGAGATGACAATCGAAAAGAGGCAGGCAGAAGGAGAGATTTTATGGATTAGGGTAGAACTTGACTTAGACCTCCATACACTATGGAGTGGCCTAGACTAGAGAATAAACAGGGAGGGGTCAGGCCTGATGGGAGCCGGTGTGTTTAGGACATGAGGGAGAGAGAAGGCTAGCAGGGTCAATTCCAACTATGCTGATGAAAGTTCCTGAGTCAGCCTCAAGAGTGTGAGTGTTATTCTGTAAGCAATGAAAAGAAGAGGTGAGCATCAGACTGTCAGGCCTGGCTCACAGTCCAGTAGCATTAGCCACCACTGTGTGACCCTGGACAAATTACCTGACTTAGATGTACCTCAGCTTCCTTTTCTAAAATTAGGGGTGTTGATAATAGCATCCATATTATAGAGCTGTAGTGAAGTTTAAGGTAAATGCTATATAAAAGTGTCCATGTTACTTAGCATATACACACACACACACACACACACATATATAAATATATATATATATATATATATATATATATATATATATATATATATATATAGTGTTAATTATAAATTATTTAGTGCATTAGAGTTAGGGAAGGAATTTAGAAGGATAAGTAGCCATGAAGAAGATAGATTGGAGAGGGAAGAGATTAAAGAATGAGGAGACTATTTTGGTAGTCTAAGCAAGACATGATAGAGGCCTGATCAGGGTTGGCCAAGAGAAACTGGTGAATTTTGGATGTGATGAGGGAAACATGCTGAGTCTTAGTGGCTGACTGGAGGCAGTGGTTCTCTAGCTCGCTTATTGGGTGTGGGTATTTCAGTGCCGAGGCTCAGACCAAGTCTTGCAGATCTCATGAGAGTGCTTGGTAGAAAGGGAAAGAAGTGTTGATGTTCTTGCTGTGATCTTTGAGAAACTGGGGATTATAGGTATAAGGGATGCCCTCTGATGTGTTGGCACTAAGGACATTTCAAAGGCTCCCTACCTCCTTCTACCTGAAATTCTTAGTACAACAAGTGTTAGGCATCACTGTTATTTAGAAGACCATGATACTAGAAAGGGTAACACTTCTGCTCTCCTGGCAGTAGAGCTGCAAATGGGCTTCAATAGGCAGAAGAGAAGATAGATGGCCAGAATTGGAGCCCCATGGGAAATGGGGAACAGGAGGAGAAACTATTTTAATGTGGGAGTAGGGTTGGGGGGGGGCATGTCACAAGGGGAGAGGAGCACTAAAAGAGGAAGTGGGAGAATGCTGAAGACACACAAAGCCCATTTCACAGCCCTGCCTCAGAAGCTAGCTCCCTTTCTGACATCACCATCGGCACACTTGGCAGCCCTCCGGCTTTAGAGAGCATTTCCCCTATGCTGAATTCAAGCTCCAAGTGCTCACCGCCTTTCATACAAATGTTAGACAAACTGAAGTCACATGCATCTTTAATCCTGTTAGGGCATAATCAGAATCACAGCTGGAAGGAGAGGAAGCATGGGAGTGGAGCCATGTTGTTGGGTAAAATGTAATGATGTTGTCTGAGAGGAAAACAGCTTGGCCTTGAACACTTTTACAAACATGAACATCATACTCCTTCCCTCTGGGTAAGAAAGGTTCTAGAAAGCAAACAACTGTCCCCTCCTTCAAGTCCCTCCCTGTGGGAGGTGTAGCCAGCCCAAAGAGTGGCTCTGAACCGAGTCCCCTCCAGAGCTGATCCCACCCTGGAGTTAACTCCACATGAGAAGAGAGCCAAGTGAGGCTGGTCACCTGGTCCAGGTTCCTCCCTGCCCTCGCGCTCCCCCCACCCCCCACTTCTTTAGTCCCTGCAGTCTCTGAAAGCACAGCCTGCTCTTTGGAGTTTGGTGTTGATCCTTCCCTTTTCTTCAGGAAGCCAGGCCTGTGAGTATGAGCGGAAGCTGGACATCAGGCAGTTCACATAGAAGAAACCAAATGCTGATGGAAGACTCAAAGCTTCTTATAAGTCTTAAAAGGGATGAAATGAAAAAGGGGTGGATACACTGTGTATCAGAGTAGTTCTAAGCCCCAGACTGCCTACACCTGTGTGCCAGCAACAGCCTAGAGGCTGACAATTATTTCTGAAACAGCAGAAGCCTCGGGACCAGGTCCCACAGGTCCCACTGCAGCCATACTGCAAAGCCACAGGGCTTCTCTTTGGAATCTGCTTAGAGTTTTCTTTTTATCTCTTTTACATTTTTGTCTTCCAGAGTGGAACACTTAAGGATCCGGACTCGAGCAAGACCCCACCTCAGCGGCCAGCCCCCCAAGGTTGTTTACAGTATATTCTCGACTGTAATGGCATTGCAGTAGGGCCAAAGCAAGTCCAAGCTTCTTAAAGTGATTGGTAGTTAATTTTTCAAAGCAGAAATTTTAAGCCAAAAACAAATAAGGAAAGAAAGGAAAGTGGGGAGGGAAACAACTTACCCTCCCATTGGTGCCATTTCTGCGTTCTTTCAGTGCTGACTGGACTGTGTTCTTCCTATGCAGTGTCAGCTCCTCTGTCTGGTTGTTTACCTGTTCCTGTCCGTGCTTGTAACGCTCACTGACGTTTCTCTGTATAACTTGTGATTCCAGGGCTGTTTGTCAACAGTGTACAAAAGAATCGTGCCTCTCCAAAGTCCAGTGTGACTCTACCTTCTGGGTGGTTTGATATATTTTTTAAAGTATTACATAATGTGGGGTGAAATAGGACTAGGGGATGGACAGGAGAGAAACAAAGACCACAAAAATAAAACCCAACTCCACTCCTCCTTCTCTCCTATGACCCCTTCTCCTCTGGAGCCGGTCCAGGCTCAGATTAAACCACCCCACCCCAACCCCTGCTTACCTTCATGAATGTGCTTGGGGTCTTGAATGAACTGTGCTTTTTGCTTTCTTTCTGCATGACTAGATAGAAGTTTAAGAGATTTCCAAGGTCTAATTTCCATAGCTTCATCCGTTGAATCTGAAGCCATCCACCTTTTTCTCCATTTGCTAAAATTTGGTGCAGTTTGAGTATATGTGAATATGCTGGCTGTGCCTGTAGAGTTCTTGTGTTTTCAGTGATGACATGAAACATAAAGAAGAAGCTATTCTAGGAATGTGGTTTGTAGTTTACATCCCAGTGTATCCTTTGTTTTTATTATTAAATAATTAGCTTTGAGATTAGAAAAAAAATGGGGCCGCTAATGTGCAATATCCAGGTGAACTTGTGAGTATTTTCTGTGTTGATTTCAGTCCTCCCAAGTTGTTTCTTCTTTGTTGCTGTTTCTGAATTGGCCATGTGTGTGCTTTTGTAGAACTGAGCTGTTTTGTATTCCCAAAGCTTAACCTATGTACAGAGATGATTCTTTAGCAATTTTAGACACAGAATGCAGGGAGCTACTAAAAGTCTGGGAAGGATTGGGGCCATTCAGCTCTTAGCCTCTCCTGAGGCATCATAACACGAGACCAAATTTAAAACGTCCCATTTCACTTGAGTTGGTACACTGCCTACCGAGCTCTGAGGTGGACTTCTGCTTTAGTTTTCTGCTGTTATGAGAGCCCTCTGGAGTATAAAGAGCTTTATCTTTCTAGGGAAAAAGTGTCTCACTCAGATGTTACCTTGTGTGTGTTTGGGGCAAAGGCTGCACAGCTGTGGCTCTTGAAGAACCCTCACCAGTTCTCTTTCCTCCAATACTCAGCTCCTGGGCAGTGATGAAGCAGTTAATTAATGCAGGCCTCGGGTTCAATGCCTCATCTTGCCATCTCCTAGCCAGGCTGGGGATGGGCACCGAGTGGCCTCCTCTAGCATCATGGTTCATGGAAGTTCATGCCAGCAGTTTGCCTTTCAGAAGAAGTGCTTCTGGCTCTACTTTTACATTCCCTTTCACTTCTATACTGATATGTCACTGTTCTGGATTACCAGGTCTGAGGAATAACTAGCGTTGGTAGTATGTAACATGATTTATGTGTCAAGGGGCACTGCTCTGGTTTCTCCTTGGGTTGCTGGCAAGTTCAGAGGCGACAGGGAAATACACTAAGTGTGAATGTGCTTGTCTCTGATCCCTTCTTTAGATGATGATGGTAATCGATCTGTTGTAAATATATACATAGATGCATTTACACTCTTTCAGGTGAGTTGCCTAAGAATCAGGCCCTTCAATATCTCCCAATCTGATGAAATGATAGAAAGGAATAAAGCAACATTTCCCGGAATGGAGGAATTTCTTTCTTTCTTTATTATTTTTGTCCAAGTGATGAGCTGATAGTGGTGTTGCTTCTCTGCATGTTCTCAGTGTGAACATCCAGGTGCTTTTCATGTGACATTTGTGAACCACAAACACAAAGTTGCTATTTGAATTCAGTCAGGTTCCAGGGTGGTATCAGCCAAGGTCTCTCAGGTGGGAGAGAAAACTGCCAAACACGAGTAGACAGCTTAACCTGACTGTCATGTGACCTCAGGCAGCATGCTAAGGGACAACTCTATGGCCTGGGGGACATATGCATCGCAGTATAGGATTGCCATTCAGGTGTTTTGTACCCATTTCTTTTCTGATGTTGTCCCCCTTTTTTTTGTACTGACCCAGCGTGAGAACCTCAGCTAATGCTGGAAGTGTGATTGAAGTACCTCTCTTTTGTGACTCTCTTGTATAGCTTAATGTGCAATAAAGGAAAAGTTATATCTGTCTTCAGTGTTAAGTTGTAAAGTTTCTGGCTACTCAAGCATATCTGTACAAGGTGGGAAAGCTTTCAGATTTCTGGTACAAGATGCTGAGCTATCAACGTGAAATATTTTATAAGAAGATGTTAATACAAGTAATACCAAACTTTTAAAAGGCAAAAACTGGTTAATATGAAATAATCTGCTAACCTGTCATCTTCGCTAGTTAACTAATTTGAACCTGGGAATTCTTAAACATGAAAATTTCCATTTATTCATTAATTTATATATTTATGTGTAACTAACCCTAATATTAATTGTTAATTGATGATAAAGTGGATAATTGATAATTGGTGATAAATGGGCCAACAGTCATGGGTGCACAATGATATAGACATAGAATTTTGCCTCTCCAGAGGGTACAGGTGTTCTGGTGTTTTTAGAAAACTAAGCTACAACACAACTTTTAGCTGCCATTAAGTTTCTATAAACCACTCCTTCCAGTAGGCCCATGGATGTGGACACTGAAATTTCGACTGAGAAATTGGATCTCTAGGCCAATTATGTGTCATTTCTACTACTCTGTATGTGCTGATGGGACATGTTTTGACTCCTGACTATAGTAACCACCCTCAGAAAAATCAGAACCATTGGTACCACACTTACTGTCTATCTATCTCCAGAGGAAGGGTGACTTTTTTCTTTCCAGAACACAGATGGTTTTCTGTCTCATGCTGGGAGAAGGGTATCCTGGTCCTCTTTGAGGGGGTGGAGGTGGGGGAGTCTTCTCTACCAGGTGCTGCCCACATCTTCAGAGGAAAATGGGGCTTGGATTTCTGTAGAATTTTACCATATTCACCTGAAGAGGACTGAAGCCTCTGAGGATGCTACTAAAAAGTAAAAGAGTTACTGGAAACAAAATATTTATCTTAGTCATGGCCATGAGCTAATACTAAAATGAAGCCCTGGCAGGATGGGGTGTGAGAATCAGACACACGAAGACTCAGAGCAGTACGAAGGCTAGATTCCATAAAACAATGTAAGTCAGTGATCGTAAAGCATAGAATACTTTTTGAAGAACTTTCTCTTCTGTTACCATCTTTGAAACACTGCCATCTTAAAAGAAAACTACAAGTAGGCCTTATTTTTTTTTTTTTAACAGTTTTATGGTTAGAAACACAGAGGCCCAGAAAAGTTTCCTGACTTGCTCAAGGATCATTGATATACTATATCTTGAGTTTTCTGATTCCTAGACCACAGCTCTTTCCACTGCCCTGTACTGTGTCTGCTGTGTGGAACTTGAGACCTCCTAGTAAACCATGAGGAACCTCTGGGGAAGAGAGGTGGGGTCCCTCTGGTCGGCAGGGTCTTCTGTAGAAAGCTCACCTTTGATTGAAGCCACTCATCCCATTGTTTCTTCCCTGTCCCCCGACTTCTGCTGTGTCTGAGGTGCTGTGTCTCTGAGGAAAAGCAAGTAATGGCAATGTATGAGCGTAACCAGGAACTGGCTCTGGCTCTGGAGTCCTTCAGAGCATCAGGTGGCTTCTTGATATGGAGCTTATCCTTTCAGTAATTAACTAACCACACCCATTGAGATATAGATTTTAACAAGAAAACCCTTTGATATGGTTAAATTATGAAGTTTTTCTTGTACTGAACCTAGGGGGCCCTGGGCAACCCCAAGGAATGCAACCCCCAGGCAAGGTGCTGCCTCCACGCCGACTCCCCCGGGGACCATCAGTGCCACCTTCCTCCTCTTCCTCCTCCTCTTCTTCTTCCTCCTTCTCGGCTCCTCAGCTGCCGGGCGGCCCCACCACCCACGGAGATGCACCCTCCAGCAGCAGCTCCCTGGCAGAGGCCCAGCCACCTCCGGCTGCTGCACCACAGAAGCCCCAGCCTCACCCACAGCTCAAGTAAGAGACAACTCAGCAGCTGCTTCCCCTCCCCCTCTTCCTGCCCTTCCTCGCAGGCCTTGGGCTCCAGAGGTGCTAGAAAGCACCTTCAGCCAGGCCTCTTCCTCCTCCACAGATATTTTTGTGGGGGTTTTTTTTTGGGTTTTGGTTTTGGGTTTTATTTTTTGGTTTTTGGTTGTGTGTGGGGTTTTTGTTGTTGTTGATGATGATGGGGACCTATTTAGGGTTGATTGGGGAGGATAGGAAAGAGGGAAGTGAAAGTCTAAAGTCTAGCTAGAAGCTCAAACCCTCCCCTTTCTTACTGGGGAGTGACAATAAGGCAGAGATACTACCCCTTCTATTCTTGTACTACCTTAGGGTGTTTGTTTTTTTAATTTTTTTATCCTTTCTCCTACTCTTTTTCCCATTTCTCACTCCCCCACCCCCCCCTCTTAATTTTTTTTTTTTAAATCTTCTTTGCTGCCTCTGACTCATAGTTTATGGTATGTAATTAGCAAGGCTGCTCAGAAGGAAGAGAGAAGTAGTTAAATCCATTTCAACTTTTTACTCTGAGCTTTCTCAGAGAGAGGTTAGTTTTTGGTGTGGCCATCTGAGAAGGGCTCAGATAGAGACCCCGAGCAACTGCATCCTCTGGGGTTCTCTCACTCCCAGGAAAACCTCTAGAAGCTCCCATTACACTGCCCTGCTTCAGAGGAAGAACTGAGAACCCCTAGGAAATAGTACAACTGTTTGCTTGAGAAGAATAGCACCTGCTTCACCAGAACCAGAGGTACCTCTCTTCAATTTCCCCAAAAGGTGCTCTGCATCACTGTCAGCACAGACAGTTGCAGCCTTGATGATGGTATAGACCAGCTGTGGGCAAACTACAGCCCGGATCTGGCCCGTTCAGCTGTTCTATCCGGCCCATGGAGCCGAAAGAGCGGAGGGTTCTCTTGATCTCCCCTCCGCTCCTTCACCAGCAGCCCAAGAGGAGAGTGCCAGCATGGTCAGGTTGCTTTTGTTTTGGCCCTCCGGTCCAGTTTAAGAACCCATGGTGGCCCTCGAGTCAAAAAGTTTGCCCACCCCTGGTATAGACCCATCTGTGCTTCTCAGAGTAAAATAATGAGAATCTTTAAGGAGGGAGAATAGGGGGCCATAGAATTTTAGAGTTCAAATGAGGCACTTTTAGAGATTGTCTAGCCATCACATAAATGAGAAAACACAGCTCCGAGAGATTCAATTTTCATTTTTAAAGCCACTCTTTTCGTTAGTGGCATAGCCAAGATTAGGAATCAGGGGCTCCAGTTGACTACTTTCTCTGGGTTTTCCAATCCGACATGACAGGAGGAGCATCACCCGCTCCAGCACCCCTTGCTATGGCCAGTGACACATTTCTTATCTCACATGTCTCATAACCTCCCTTCAACCCAGTTGGGTTTTTTTTTTTCTGTATGCTGACTTTTTAATCTCTCCCACCTTCTCAGTAACCAATTTTGGCCCCAGTTTGAGGGCATATTTTTGGGTTGTCATTGCTTAAGTTGTTGAATAACACCAGCCTCTGATGAGGAAGGCTTCTACCCAATCCCTCAACTTGTGTGTGCAAATGAGTCCCCCCTTCTCAGAGGCCAGCATGCCGTGGCTCATCTCTAGCCTAATGAAAGGCAGGACAATTTTCACAGTCCCTGCAGGAAGCGAGAAACTGCTCATACTTCTGTAGAATGAAGTTTCTGGGGCTGCACCCCGAATTTAGGGGAGGGCTGGGAGGTTTAAGGCACCAGGAAAAAAGTTCTGGAGACAGAAACTGGCAGGACACAGTTGAAATAAAAAAAAAAAGAGAGAGAGAGAGAGAGAGAAGATGGGCCACTGGAGACACTAGACTGTATCCTCTTCCGAAGTTCTGGACTTAGCCTTCCCTCAACCATCTTGAGTTTTGTTCTCTGAGTTGCTAATCTCTCAAAGGATAAATCAGTCCCTAAAATGTGTGGGATTATTTTTCCCCAGTAGAAAACTGCCTAACAACCTTGCGTTGGCCTGATGAGTAGAGTTGTCCCTCAGTGTCCATGGGGCATTGGTTCCAGGACCCCCTGCAGATATCAAAATTTGAGGATGCTCAAGTTCCTTATGTAAAATTGTGTAGTATTTGCATATAACCTATATTTGCATATAACCTACAGCCGGGTATGCTTTCACATCTTCATTCCCATGGCTTCAGTGTACTGTTCGGCTTATGGCATATTCAAGTTTGCTTTTAAGAATTATCTGGGATTTATTTTTTCAAATATGTTTGGTCCCCAGTTGGTTAAATCTGTGAATGTGGAGGGCTGACTGTGTCTCTTGCCCCTGGACACCCGGAGCCCCCACAAGACCTTATACTAGGGGTCTCTGAGGGAGGCTGCAAAGAGTGATTACATTCACTTTAATGCTCAAGGTAAATTGAGCACTAGAATTCATACCAAGCCAACAGGTTCTGTTGGAATCAAAGAAAAAAGCAGAATATAAAAAGCTCTCAAAAGGCCTAGAGATTATTTTACCAAACAACTACAGACCACAAATGAAAACCAAACACCAGAGAGGCAATGGCTTGCCCAAGGTCAAGAGTAAGTGAGTGGCAGAATCAAGACTGACTCAGTTCTTCTGATGCTGACTCCACACTACTTGACAATTCATGGAAAAGAGAGTGCAAGAGTCCAGGGGCCCTTAGTTGTTACATTTCATCAGAGGGGAAGGGTGTGAGTCCTAGATTAGTACTCACCAAGTTGAGGCCTCGGGAATTTAATCTGCTGGCTCTTTCGCATTAAATAAAAGAAAACATCCTTTGAGTCACCCCTTCTTCCTCTTTCCCTTCTCTCTCTTTTTTCCCTTCTTCCTTTTTCTCCTCCTTCCTCTCTCCCTCACTGGCCCCATCCTTTCCTGTTTTAGCAGCAGTGAAGGTGAAGAAAATAGCACAGGAGCCTCCCAGGATCGTGACAGCACAATCCCTACTGGATTTCTATCACTGTGGGCTCCCTTGGGTGGGAGTGGGAGTGGGAGTTCCAGTTGTGTATCCTCATGTGATCGTCCTTTCCTAACTTGCTGGGAACACCACCCTCTCACATTCTCTCTGGTTTTTATCTTCAAGCAAGTCGCAGTCCCTGACAAATGCCTTCAGCTTCTCTGAGTCCTCCTTCTTCCGGTCTTCAGCCAATGAGGATGAAGCCAAAGCAGAGACCATCAGGAGCTTGAGGAAGTCCTTTGCCAGCCTCTTTTCAGATTAGCTCTTCAGACACGTGGGCACCTGGCCTAACCGGGAGAGGCATCTGAGACATTTGCCAACAGCAGTCAGCCACGTTTTGTAGTGATGTCCCATGACCTTGACTTGTGTGGCCCCTTCCTCTGCTCCATTGTGCTAAGTGATGTGCAGCTCAGAAAAGATCATGGGAAGGTCTCAGGGCAGGTGCCTAATCAGTGAGGGGCACCTGACATCAGAGAGAATAGAGCTGCTTTTCTGTAGTTATGAGAGCATTCTCTGAGGTCATCATTTGGTGTGAGTTTAGTGGCCTTATTGTGACAGCGCCATCATGTCTTATTCTTCCTTGTGAAACCAGGACTCCCTTCACTGAGGACTCCTGGTAGCTTAACCTAACACAGATGCAGTGCTAAGCATGCCCCCTCTCCTTTAGTCAGAGCTGCCTATGTGGGGAGTATATATTTAATCCAAAATATTCTTGGTGTTAGGAATTTACCCACACCTGGATTCCTTGTCAGACACACTTGATTAGCTGTTGAAAACACACCTGCCCAGCACATGAGATTCCTTGACCGCTGTCATAGTGGAGCACCTTTAGTCTACTGATACTGGAGAGAACAAGGATCTGAAGTTTTCCCCTTCCCCTCTCTGGAGTGCAGTTCTTTCGTGTGTGCTGCAGTGATCTTGAGCTCCGAAGCTGCACTGTGGAGAATGCATGACACTGTAACAGCAGTATATCAAGTTTTGTGTTCATCTCAAAATAAATGTTAAGACATTTGGTGTAATAAAAACAGCAACATTAACCAGCATTTGATTCAGCCACGAGGTCTCCCCTAAGCTACCCTTCTGATTGAGTGTATGTGAGGCATGTGTGCATTTTTGGGAGTGCAGGGGAGGGAAAAGTCTAGGAGAGTGAAGCTGTTTGTGTTACTATGTGTGAATGTGCTTCTGTGTGAATGTGATTGTGAGTGTACAACTATTTCCAATTGAATGAAAGTATGGCTGTCCTTTAGACGACACTTATGCTGGGCATCCTGACACCTCTCCAGTGGTTACATTTCCTCCAGGACATCTGTACTTCCTTCAGTAACTCAGAATTTCTACCAATTTTACTGAATATCAAGACTTTCTAATAAGCATAGCATTCTTGTCCCCATACCAGTCAAGTTAGACCTACTTGTTTGGTGTATCAGGCTTCTCAGCTAAAGCCAACATGGTGGTACCAATGAGGCTGGACTGACCTACGCTGGTGAAGGGGATCCCACAAGCCCCAGGCATCCTGAAGGGGCCTGTGATGGAGGGTGGGCTCTGGGGGTTTTCACTCCAGCTTCTTCATGTCTCTGGTACTCAAGAGCATGTTCTCCCAAACCACAAATGCTGTGAGGACAAGTACCACATCTGCACTGATAAAAAGAAATCAGTATATTGACATTTTATCCAAATAATTTCCTACACGTGATACTCATTCTACTAACTCAACAGAACACTCATCCAAATGCCACTATCTTTCTAACTCTCCTTGGAGTAAATGCTGAGAGGTCAGGGAATGAATTTCTCTGATGCCAGGGTCTCCTTTCTAATTTAACCATGCTTTCAGAGTTCAAAGATCTAGATCTTTACCTTTTTCTTACACTTAAAAAGCAGGAAGTAGAACCTCCCATTAAATGACATCTCCGGAATGGCAGCTTTCCTCCAACACAACCCATATAACTAGGGAACAAAATACAAACCAAACAAAAGGGGGGTGGTGGTGGTGGGGGAGGGATTAGGGAATACCTGTGTTCAAGGGAATTGATCTTTATGGTTTTTTCTATTTCCAACCAAGAGTCTCTCTAGTACTGTAGTCACTTCTATCCCCCTGATTCCAAATATGTCTTAATAGAATTCATTTAGTTAGAAAGCATTTTCTGAGTATTTAATATAAGTATACATATTGTGATGGATTCAAGGAAATATTTACTAACATTTCCATAGTGCTACTAAGTTCCAGGCAGAATTCTAAGTGCTTAACATTTATCAAATCATTTATTCTTTATAACAAACCTGTATTATAGGTACTATTATTATTTCACAAATGAGAAAATGGAAGCATCAATTTAATAACTTGCTCAAGTTCACCCAACTGGTTTGTGGTGGAGCTGGAATTTGAACCCAAGCAGTGTAGCAGTGGAGCTCATGGCCTTGACTACTTTGCTATATTTCTTTTACTTAATCTAGCAGAGGGAACAAGTTGTGATTGTGTCAAATTGTACATAACATGGCAACAAAATAAGAGATGTACACAAAACTTTTTCACACTTCCTTTACCTATCCCTTGACCTGAGGGAAAGAAAGGATGGGAGAAGATTGGAGTGCTTGTTACCAGTGTTGACCCCTTATCCTAGAACCATGAGTAACACACCCAGTGTATCTTATTGTGATCAAATATAATTCTGGTTCTTGAAAAATTACTCATTCTTCCACATTTAATGTCAGACCAAAAACCACAAGTGGCTTATTTAGAAAATGAGTCAACCCTGGAACTGCTGGGGTGACAAAAAGGGGAGGGATTTACCATAGATCATGTGGCACCCTAGTCCAAAGGACATGTGGATCTTATCCAACCCTTATTTATGGAGTGGGGTTAGAGGTGGGGGAGTTCCATTCAGAAACAGCCCTCTTGATACATAATAAAGATGGCCTCAGAGACTGGGAAATTTGCCACTCACACAACAAGCAATAAATATTTGATGAATACCATGATAAAAAACTGATCTAAAGCGGGGATCTCCAAGGGTTGATGGAGATCAAGGGTCCATTACAGATCTTGAAACCTTAGTCTACAGGTCAATTGTGACCACTGTGCAATCATCCCTATAACTGATGGGGATTCCTTACCCACATCTTCATCCCAGATTAATAGAAATAGAACACTTCATCCCTGCCCTTATGAAACTCTCCATCTCCCTGGATCAAGATGAATTAGTAGCACTAGCCAACTTGGCTCAGTGGATAGAGCGTTGGCCCACAGACTGAAGGGTCATAGGTTCAATTCTGATCAAGGGCATGTACCTGGGTTGCAGGCTTGATCCCCACGCCCAGTTGAGTTGCTGTCTGTCTATCCCTGTTCCATCCACTCTCTCTAAAAAATCAATGGAAAAATACCTTGGGTGAGGATTAACAACAACAAAAGATTAATTAATTCTGCTCATCATTTATTTGTTCACAACTCTTTATTGTGTTCTTACTGAGCTCAATAAATTATGTGGGAAGAATATGAAATGAGTTAACCAAGGATTCTGCCCTCACAAAATTTTATAGCCCAGAAAAGAAGTATATATTAACAAATATTAAGAAGAAAGTAAGCACCATACGACAAATGCAGTCAAAATGTTAGTTTGAAAAAAATTACGGTTGATAAGTATTAGTGAAGATATGGGAAGTGGAACTCTTACACATTACAAATGGGAACACATGTGTTGGTACTACCACTTCAGGGAACAATTTGGCAATATCCAATACACAAACCTTATGACTCAGCAATTTCATTTCTAGACATTCACTCTAGAGAATCTCTTGCACTTGTACTCAAGGAGGCAACTGAAAGAATTAGTCTTAGCATCATTGGTGAAAAATGGAAACAACCACTGTCTCTCAAGGGGGGAATTAAAATATAAATTAGTTTATTCATAAATTGGAACATTATATAGGAGTTAAATAAAAAAGATATTTGAAGAATTCAGAAAAGATATAAAGGAGGATGAAAAAGATAAGCCAGCCGAAACTGGTTTGGCTCAGTGGATAGAGCGTTGGTCTGCGGACTGAAAGGTCCCAGGTTTGATTCCGGTCAAGGGCATGTACATTGGTTGCCGGCACATCCCCAGTAGGGGGTGTGCAGGAGGCAGCTGGTTTATGTTTCTCTGGCATCAACATTTCTAGCTCTCTATCTCTCTCCCTTACTCTCTGTAAAATATCAATAAAATATATATATTTTTTTAAAAAAAGATGAGCCAAATAAATGTAAAATGGCCAAACAGCAAGTACATGTTGTTGGTGTCAAGCTGGAGTGGTCAGAGAAGACAGCACCCTAGAGGTGAGCTGTGAGCAACCCACAGGATAGGGAGGCATGCCAGCTAGGGAGAATGGGATGAGTGCACAAAATCCAGTCATTTAATTTTTCAGTTCAAAATTTCATCTACTTTTATCCTCTCATTTTACAGATGTGAAAACCAAGGCCCAGGCAACTTAAGGAGCTTGGCATGTCATGAAGAAAGTTAGTAGTAGAAGCAAATGAGTCTCAGTCCTAGATGGGCCGTTCAGGGCACTGTCCCTTGTGAGGTAAATGTATTGGTTTCATTTCCAGGGAGGGAGAGGCTTACAAGAACATTTCTCAGAGGCTGGGGAAGAAATGGGAAGGGACAATAGTGGGCAGTGGAAGGAGTCTAGGTTCTGAAATCAAATTTGAGTTTAAATCCTGGCTTTGCTAATTATTAGCTAATTGACTTTATTTTTATTTTTTTTAAATATATTTTATTGACATTTTACAGAGAGGAAGAGAGAGAGATAGAGAGCTAGAAACGTCGATGAGAGAGAAACACCGACCAGCTGCCTTTTGCACACCCCCCACCGGGGATGTGCCCGCAACCCAAGGTACATGCCCTTGATCGGAATCGAACCGGGGACCTTTCAGTCCACAGACTGACGCTCTACCACTGAGCCAAACCGGTTTCGGCATTAATTGACTTTAATTATAAGTCATTTAGCCTTTCTCAGTCTTGACTTTCTCATCTGTAAATGAGAACAATGCTACCTTTCTGAGGAGGTTTTCTAAAGATTTTAATGAGTTAATTTATCTCAAGTCTGGTGCTAACAGTGGTTGGCATGTGAGAGGATCCTAAAAAATCCTCTCTGTCTCATAAAAAGAACATCAGTGTAATTCCCAAAGCCCTTTGACTAGGACTCTTCCAGAAGCATCAAAAGAATGGCCAATCTTGCCTTTCTTCATTTCCTGTAACCAGGGAGGCTCTAGGGCAATTTCAGCCCAACTGAGTAATGCCTTTTCCTAGGGCCATGGTCAGCAAACTCATTAGTCAACAGAGCCAAATATCAACAGTTCTTTTGAGAGCCAAATTTTTTAAACTTCAACTTCTTCTAATGCCACTTCTTCAAAATAGACTCGTCCAGGCCATGGTATTTTGTGGAAGAGCCACACTCAAGAGGCCAAAGAGCTACATGTGGCTTGTGAGCTGCAGTTTGCCAACCACGGTCCTAGGGCTATAATTCTTTTGAGTTGTTTAAATTGAGTTGAGGGTAAACACCTTGGGAGACAAATGCTGCTGCCTAAGCATCCTACTAGTAATGAGGAATGTGTGTGTGCGCGCCTGTGCGTATGTGTACACACACACACACACACACACACACACACACACACACACACACCAAAACCACTACAGCCTTAGAGATGACAGTACAAACCCATATGACTCTAATGGATTAATTTTTAATTGTTCATACCATATGATTATTCCTACAGTGGTGTGTGGTTTCCTTCAAACAATTTCTTTGGGAGGCTAAACATTTATTCCAATAAGCCTGCTGCTTATACTTAGAAAATAATTGCCTTCAGATCTGTAGCCCTCAAATTTGAATTCTGTAATTCTGGAATTTACCTGGGAACCTAGAGATCCCTATACAAACTGTTCTGTGTACTGTATATTTTGGCAGGTCCTCAACACACACACACACGCACAAAGATTAAGAATCATTGCTTTAGGGAGTGAATTTTGATTAAAAAAAAACAACAACACTTAAAATTCTTTGGTAGTTAACTCTAATGATTAAGCTAAATAATATGTAAGGTTCAAAACACAATGTGGCTATAAATTAATAAGATAATTTTATGTGGCTTGCAAACTGGTTCTACAGGAAATTAATCCCAGAAAAGGAGTTTCATATGTTTTTAATAATTTCTCTTGAAATAAATGTCAAGTCCCATCAAGATTATTGATTTTGAAGGAGAGAAAATGCATTTCAGCAGACAAATTCTTTTTGTTAAAAGTAACCTGATTAGTGTCTAATTCTCAACAGACTTATTTAGAATAAAGTTTTCTTCAGGTAATCATAATCATTATCCTTTACATTTGTATAGTACTTTACGGTTTATACAGCATCTTGCATTTTAAAGACACGATATGGTTTATAAAGCCCTGAATCACCTATCATTATGTTTGAATCTCACAGTAGCCCCATGAAGCTATTCTCCGTTATAGGTAACTTCCAAGTATCTGAGTTTGGACTCATACTTGAATGATACTCTTTCTCCTATAAATCTGTTTGGACTTCAAAGTTTGTTGATGATAAAACAATGCAACTGTTCATTCTCTCTGATGTTCTGATGTTCTCTCCTCTTATTCAATACACTATCACTCTGAGAGTTTGCTTTCTCTCTTGGATATTGATATAGTGTCACACACACACACACACACACACACACACACACACACACACCCCTGCCCACTGTCCTTTATTGTCAGTAGTCTTTTCTTCTGTTTCATACTTCCCCAGCCTATCACCTTTAGGGAAATAACCTGAGGAGGGGGCAGAGAAGAGAACACCAGAGAGTTCTTCAGGACCCCCGCACCCTTGTAAACAAACACTGCCCCATTTTCATCCTCCTCTATATCCATATCTATCTTTTGTGATAAGAATTTCCATCCTTCAGCTAACTCTTCCATAGTAGAAAGCCACAGCCATCCCAGTAGTTGTGATTCAATTCGGTGACTGCCTGACAAACCCTGGTTGTTCTAGATCCAGTTCTTGAAGGAAGGGAGATTAACTCTCTCAGATTACACAGTTTTGGACTTCTTGGATCCACTCTGGAGCTCATGGGTCATCATTTTTGGCAGATGATTGTAAAAGAATAGGCCCAAAGAAACCCACTAGACAGCTCAACGACTTAATATTCTAAGACCCTCAAACCATCTTGGGAACTGAGTGGCTTGGGAGTAGACAGGAATGACATTTGGACTGCCCATTTGGCTTTGGAGTTCCACTAAGCTAGCACAGTATAACTCTTGGGATCTAAAGATACCCTTTATTTGAATATTTAACACCCAAGTAGTACATTTATCAACTTATTTTGATATAATATTTATAGAAAGAGGTTATTTCAAGTAGATTATTTCTTCTTAGACTATTCCTTTGGTTTATCCCCTTAGCTATTAATCTGAATTAGGAATTTTATTTATGCCTCCTATTTGCCAGCCTCCTAATTGGGCTTCCTGGATTTAATCTCTTGCCTATTTCATTCTTTCTTTGTTTTGTTATTGTTATTAATCCTCATCCGAGGATATTTTTTCCATTGATTTTTAGAAAAAGTGGAAGGGAAAGAAGTGGGTAGAGAGAAAAACATCAATGTGAGAGATACATCAATTAGTCACCTCCCACACACATCCTGACCAGGACCGGGAATTGAACCAGCAACCCATTTACTAGTACATGCCCTTGATTGAAAATCGAACCCACTATCCTTTGGTTCTCGGGCTAACACTGTAACCACTTAGCAACACTGACCAAGGCTCTTGCCTATTTCTTTTAAAACCTCTGATTATCAAAATCTTTCAGTGGATCTCCAAGCATAGAGTAAGGCCCAAACTCCTTATCTTGGCACTTAAGGTTGCCCTAGAGTCTAGCCCAGGGGTGGGCAAACTTTTTGACTCGAGGGCCACAATGGGTTCTTAAACTGGACCGGAGGGCCGAAACAAAAGCAACCTGACCATGCTGGCACTCTCATCTTGGGCTGTTGGTGAAGGAGCGGAGGGGAGAGCAAGAGAACCCTCCACTCTTTCAGCTCCGCAGGCCGGATAGAACAGCCGAATGGGCCAGATCCGGCCCGTGGGCCGTAGTTTGCCCACGGCTGGTCTAGCCTCAATTTATCAGGGAGGGAATATGTCTAGTGGTTAGGTATTTGGGCTTTAGGATCAGGCAAATCTGGTTTCAGTACTAGTTCTACCATTTATTAGCTCTATGACATTGGGCAAATGACTAAACTTCTCTAAACCTCAGTTTCCTTACAATTAACAACTGACATAGTAATGGCTTATATGGCTTTTGTTAGGATTAAATGAGATAATGCATGGAAAGTACTGTATGCAGGTATCTCACACATATAAAGAAGATCTTAATATTTTATTTATTATCATCATTGGTTTTCAACTCTTATCTCCTCCTATTTGGCTGCAGCTAAGCTGATATAAAATCCACTGTGCTTTCACATTTTTGCTCTACATATATACTCACTTTATCATTTTTCAGCTATCCTCAGCCCCTTAAAAAAATTCCTTTTCTTATCCTCATTACCCATCCAGATCATAAAAATGCTTCAAGGCCCAGCTGAAATATCACCACCTACCCATGAAGCAGTTTCTGCCCACATTATTAGTCCCCTCGCTTCTCTAAATTCTTACAATCACTTATTTCCTCTACTACTTGCGTAGACTTTTTGCAGGTTCATATGATTTCATTAAACTGTATGTGCTTCTTTTGTCTCTTTATTCTTTCCATAATATTGAATTCCTTATGATTTTTATATTGAATTATTTTCTTCAGCTTTTTTTTCTACTGGAGCCTATGCTTTAGGCTATTCTGAATCCCGCATTTCCCCCAAAATTTTATTATGAAAAATTTTAAATGCACATAAAGTTGAAGTAACTGTACATTGAACCCTTTTACACTCACTACCTACATTCTACAAATAACATTGTATTATTCTTGCTTTATCCCATATCTATCCATCCCTTTGTGCATTCAACAATCCATCTAGTTTTTAATGCATTTCATAGAAAGTTGAAGACATCAGTACACTTGATAAATGATAATACAAATTAGTTCCATCTGGTAAGAACTTTGAAGATAATATAGTTTATTCCCTGATTTTATAGGGGGGAAAACTAAAGCCCTAAGATATTAAACAATTAGTCTAACTTCAGTCAATCAATCGACATATATGTTATAAGCACCTACTATATGTCTGGTATTCTGCAAGGTCCTGGAATATAATTAATAAAACAGATAAAGGCCCTGTCATCATGAAGCTTACAAGGGGGAAGGCAGTCTTAAACAGATCATCACAAATATTTAAATAGTAAAGTACATGGGGATCCAATTAAGTGGTGGTTTGGTAAAGGGATTCTGAGAGGAATCATTACATACTGTATTGATCTCTAGACCCTTACTGTTGCTGATTTCCAATGGCTTTCATATACATATAATAATACTCTCTTTTTTTCCACATGAATAAGTGACTATATTGTAAAATTATTATTGTTGTAAAAATAAGAAATTCTTCCAGAAGAATCCAAATACTACAAGGCAGAGTTAGAGGTGAAGCCTCTGTGGAAGAAAAGATTCTCAGCAAAATGGAGATGTTAGCCTTAGCCCTGTAGTTAAAGCTCTAAAGCAGAAACGTTGGCCTTCCCGAGAGGTAGGGCAGAGGTTGCTCAGATCAGACTACAGGAAGCATATGAACTAAGGCAAAAGGGACCCTTCACTCGCAAGAAGCTCATTATAGGTTGGGATCAAAGAATGGCAGATCAAAGCTTTCATTAAGAGCGGCCTCCTGAGCTGGACTTTGTTCCCAATTTTAGAGTTGTAAATTCCTAGTAGGCTGAGTATGTGTGAGTGAAACATGATTTTTCCTTAGGAAATTTCTAGGTTTCTCTCCTATGGAATGATTTAAGGATTTTGCAGTTTCTCCTACACGTTTGTTCTGTTGGAAGCTGTCTTATTGTACTAAGGTAAATAAATGGGCTCATGGCTGGTCTCAAGACAAGGGAGTAGCATTGAGATTTATCAAGGCTTCATGTCTGATTTACTAGTAGACTTCTGATGCCAGAGTTTTGCCATAAGCTAAGTCCATGAATTGACTGAGCACATTCCCAACATAATCCTTTTCCCTCAGGTTGCCATTTCAAAAAGGGACATGCTTTTTTGTCTCTTTCTGCCTTGTTTCTTTTTCTTTTTTTAACTTATTTTACATTTGGTAACTAGACCACTTCTAGATAACCCTAAAAACTTGTTGAATGTCATAAGGGAGGACCTTGTACTCCCAATTATGCAGTTTCCTCTTTTTTTTTCCCAAATGGATGATGCATCACCACCCATTGGCAAGTGGTTTGCCTCCCTGTCCCACTAACATCACAAGCTTGGTTATGGGACTTTGGCCAATGGCATGAAAACCAACAGAATTTACTCCACAAAGCCAACTCATTTGGCTCTCCCATTGCCACAAAAATGATCAGCCTGCGTCTAAGCATGGAAAGACAAGTGGAATAGAACCAGCTGGTTTGCAGGTGCCAGGATCTAATGTGAGTGATAAATTCATGCTTGTGTTATAAGCAGTGGTGCTTTGGAGTTGTCTGTCTCTATAGCAAACCTGAGCGATATATACTGACAAAAAACTATTGAGACTAGACCATCTCTGGAATTTTGCCTAGGGTGGGTGAGATTTATCAGAAAGCTAGTTTTGAACTAGCGATTGCAATATTGCAGGAAGATGGTTTGGAAATTAAAGGAGACTAATTCAAGTGAATAAGGGTACTATGGAAAGAGGTGTGAAGTCTGTATTGGGAAGAGGACATTGTGTTTTCTTGGAAATCTTTTTTTTTTTAAATAATATTTTTATTGATTTCAGAGAGGAAGGGATAAAAGAGATAGAAACATCAATGATGAGAATCATTGGTCGGCTGCCTCTGGCACGCCCCCTACAGGGAATTGAGCATGTAACTTGAGCAGGTACCCTTGCCTGGAATCGATCCCAGGACCCTTCAGTCTGTAGGCCAACGCTCTATCCACTGAGCCAAACTCGCTAGTGCTTAACTTGAAAATCTTTACATTAGTTTGTTTCATTCTTCTAGAGCTCCCTGGTTTAGTTTCTCTCAGAAAAGCCATGGGCTGTGATATGACTGGCATTATTAAAAAGTGAGATTGCTTTCAATATTTGATAAAAAGTGTTTCAAGCACCCTATTTAAAAATAAACATTTCTTTCAAGGAACTGCCTACTGATATAGAAATCAGCAAATACTGTTTATTTTTGCCTGAAAATATGATTAAATAAAACTTTATAAAGGACAACCACTGAATAACTTCTTCCTATGCAATAGTAGTAGAACCCAGCAATGCTTTCTATAAGACCTACTGAACCATGTGGGCGCCAGCTAAAATGTAGTAGGAATCAAAAGGAGAGCATTCTAAAAAGTCCTGGATTTCTAGTGTCTTATTAACTAGGTCACCACTTTGGATCCTTTGGATGCTGTTTTTAGAAGCAAATACTGCCTTTGTTCAAGTCCCCTAACTTTGTATCTTTGTAAAGTTCCAGCTGCTTCCAGCCAGACCCACTTTTCCCATTCATCCTTATTTTAAATTCATTCTGAAAACGTAGGCCAGAGTAAGCCCAAAGTGTCACTTGCACCAAAGCACACCTCTAACACACCCAGAATAGTTCCCCGCTGCCTTGAGCATAAAGGCCACACAATAACTGATCACCAAGGCTCTCTGCAAATAAAACCCAATATATGGTCTTAGCTTCCTACTACACCAATCCTCCACTCCAAACTAATGATCTACTCATAATTATTCAAATATAACTTGTGCTTTCCTGCCTACTCACCTCTGCTCACAAAGTTAAAGATATTCTCTCTCTCTCTCTCTCTCTCTCTCTCTCTCTCTCTCTCTCTCTCTTTCTCTCTCTTGTTTGATTGAACACTTCTCACCCTTCAAGCCCTCACTCATGTTTCACCCATGAAGTGATGTCTGACAACGCAATTACAAGGGATTTGGGTCCTATTAATTATATGGGTGACACAGACTTTTTGGAGCCCAATATTGCTTGATTTAATGAAGTTAAAGGACAATAATTTATGGTTGTAACTTCTTAATGGCTAAATAGCTTGAGCAGAATGCAAAAAGCTAAATATCACATTGAAACCGAATCTACTGAGCCAGATTCTGCTGTTGGCAATTTAGTTAGAATTTAGGGACAAATACAAACACCAAAATCATCTTTTAAAAATTTTTAATGTTTATTTTTTAAGTATATTTTATTGAGTTTTTACAGAGAGGAAGAGAGTTAGAAACATCGATGAGAGAGGATCACCGATTAGCTGCCTCCTGCACACCCCCCCACTGGGGATGTGCCCACAACCAAGGTACATGCCCTTGACCGAAATCGAACCGGGGACCTTTCAGTCTGCCGGCCAACGCTCTATCCACTGAGCCAAACAGGTTTTGGCGAAAATCACCTTTTTAAAGTAATAACTACTGTTCAAGCATTCCCTTCAGAAACTGGAGACGGATTAAAGATTGTGGGTTTTTAGGATATATGGAGAGTAAATCTTGAAAGGCAGGGAGATCTGTGCATTCTCTTGGAAATCTGTGGATTTAGTCTGATAGTTTTAAAACTTTACTTTTTGTAATAGAACACCCATATTTTTCAAAAATATATTACATGAGCCTGGCTGGTGTGGCTCAGCAGTTGAGTGTCGACCCAGGAACCAAGTGGTTGCTAATTCAATTCTGTCATAGCATATGCCCCAGTTGGAGGCTCAATCCCCAGTATGGGGTGTTCAGGAGGCAACCAATTGATAACGTTCCTCTCTCATAGGTGCTTCTATCTCTCTATCCTCTCCCTTCCTCCCTCTCTCAAAGCCAATAAAACATATTTAAACACATATATATTTTTTACATGAAACCTTAATGTATAAAACAGATTAAAGTACATTTTTTTCTGATTAAAGGAGAACAGCAAGCCAGGCACACCACTTTGTTGACCTCTCTATTTTCCCTTTATCCCTAGGTGATCTCTGCATCCCTTCCTTGAAACACCAAGTCTAAAACAAACAACAAACAAACAAACAAACAACTGTCACTGGTATAGTCTAACTCTGCTACGCTATTTACAACACCTCTGATAATTAGTCATTTAGCCTGCGTTTAAATATAAAGTTTTAGTCTTTCTGCTTAGCTAAAATTGAGCTAAAGGTATATTATAACCCTTACCGAAATGAAGAAGTTGAAGCTCCTCAAACTGAAAGCCCCCTGGGATGCACAGGTCAGGGCGCTTCTGTAGACAGTGACATGTGCCCTGAGGGCCAGAGTACTCGGAGAAGGACAGGAAGAGTGGCTCAGTGTCCACCTCTGGACCAGAGTTCACTGCCTCCAGACCAGTGAAGAGAGGCAGGAGGAGTTCTCCAGAGTGAACCTTAGGAAATGGGATTGGGCTCTTTGGCCGTATCTTTATTCCTTACAATTGCTTCAAGCCTCGGAGCTGCTAGCTGTTAGAAAGATCATTTTAGTGGAAATATTTACTCTTAAGTGACAGGTTATACCTAATGAAAGGTTACACAGGCTAAGGTTAGAGCATATTTAAAATGTGCTTCCTATTGCCATTTTGTCAGTAATGCCCCTCCTGGGTCTCTCTCTTCTATAATGAAATCCAAGACTTCAATAGTTAGATCCTCCAGGATTACAAAATGCATTTATTTTTCTTACATGGAAAAGGAAGCTTATTAAAAACCAATAAGCATGTAGGGCATTGTGGAAGAAGGGATTCCTCATGCCAGGTTCCACCTCCAAATGAACTGAAGAAAAGTGCTGTACAAGATAACCAAGTGTGTGACAGATAATCATGGGTAAATATGAGTGGGAAGCTTAACTTCCTACTGGTGGCTATCCAGAGCTTGTTGGTGTAACCACAGGCAGGGCTAAGACAGAGTCTCCACTCCCATCCCTGAGTTAGGTGCTATTGCCTTCCAACAAACCCTCAAAGGGCCCAGTGTCGTGAGCTAGAAGGGTGGAGAGGAAGGTCAAGGCACAACTCTACATAAAAGGAAGTGATTCATTTAAATATATACTGTATTTAATACAATATTCAAGTGAGTATAGGAGTCTACGCTCCACTGTGCGTAAGGGTGTGGCTGTTGGAAAGCTAACTTGGAGGGGAAAATTTTTTGGATTTTGTTACAAGTATTTTAGCCCATTGGTAAAATACCAGCTAAGCGCCAGCTGGGAGAATGTACATCAGAAAGCACAAAGAGAACACCGTTTCCAAAAAAAACAACAACAAAGAAACATCTGCTAGACTTGGGATTCAGGCAATCAAACAGAGCTGTGAAACAAACCTATCAACCTACAACTTACCAGTCCACCACTGTGGCTTCTTCTGAATTATGGTGACAGTGGCAGCACTCTTCCAAACGCTGGGGGTTTGTTATTTGATGGGTAGCAACGAGGTACCGACATACGTGGTTTCATGTTGTCAGTGCATGCATAGTTCCCCTGGCTGGAGAAAAACTGTGTGATCTCTGCCCGGAAAAATACAACGCGAAGTGCCATTAGTGGATAAACACAGGGTGGTGGTCCTGAAAGCAGGGTCTCTGATTGGCAATGGCCAAAATTGTATTCAATTTTCTATACTTTATTCTAAACTCACCTCCTTTAAGAAGTTTTCTACTTGGTCAAAGTGTGATATCAGAACAAGGACATTTGCGTTCTCTTTCAAAACCATAAAATCTTTCTGAGGAGAGAAACATCCATGTAAAAAAATAACTTTAAAATCACTGTACCAAAAAATTAATTTACATATACATTTAGAATAATTAAATCTTAAGAGTTCTAATCAAAGGAATTTCAGAGGGCATCTAGCCCAAACTTAACCTGTCACAAACCTGGCATGGGACTGTGCCTGGGACTTGCAAAGTACAAATAGATAAACAGTAAAACTTCATGTTTTCAAGTTCCCTTATGTCAAATTTTATCATATTTAATAAGAAGCACCTAGAATAAAAAGAGAAAAAAAGCCCATGTGAATTATGATCTTTAAAATACATAATCAAGGATGAAAGAGGAAATGCAAAATGACATGGCAGAATTTCTAGAAAATTCTTACACTGAAAATACATGTCAGAATCTCAGTGATATAGCTAAGTGAAACTCTATGAAAATTAAAAGTATTAAATACCTATGATAATAAATCTTAAAATAAATTAAATATGCTAAAAATGTAAGAAAATGGAATAAATAGAAAATAGCAGAAGAAGTAAACTGATAAGGATAAAAACAGAAATGCCCGGCTGATGTGGCTCAGTGGTTGACATCAACCTATGAACCAGGAGGTCATGACTTAGTTTCAAGTCAAGGCACATGCCTGGTTGCAGGCTCGATCCCCAGTACAGGGTGTGCAGAAGGCAGCCAATCAATGATTCTCTGTCATCATTGATGTTTTTATCTTTCCCTCTCCCTTTCTCTCTGAAATCAATAAAAATAGGTTTTTAAAAAGCAGAAATTAATGAGATTTTTAAAACCTATACTAATATCAAAATATGGTTCACTGAAAAATTTCACAAAAATAATCCAACTAGTATTTTTAAAGGGGAGAGAAAGCATAAAAACACAAAATGAGAAATGACCAGGAAAAGTTCGTCAAAAGAAAAGTAATTTAAAAAACCACAATCTATGCAAATACATGAAATAATTATTTTTTAAATAAGAATAAACCCATTACAGGTTCATATAAATAACAACTTTATTTATATGAAAAATAATTATATATTTCTTTTAAAATTTACTAGGAAGAGTGGTTTGTTTGCATTTTGCAAGTCTCTTTAATAATTGGCTTCATAGAAGACAATGGGATTCTTACCTGCTTCTGCATTTAATTTGTTGTCACACACACTTTAGCCTCTGGATAACTCTACTGTATATTTGTGAGAGAATGAAAATGAAAGAAGTTGAAACTTGGTGTTCTAGGAAGATATAATCTTTTCTTGAAGAGTTAATTTTTTTCTCATTCACTTGCAGTGATTTCTGTCATATATCAATTCCAGGGTCTGTTTCTAGCTTCTCAGATTTCTTCCATTATTTATTCATTTATCCTGCATAAATACTATACTATCCTATCTAATTAAGAGGAAATATGCTAATTGACCCTCATGCCATGTCAAAGATAGCAGCACTCAAAGCCAACAAGGAGGGAATATGCTAATTGACTGCCCTGCCCTCAAAGATGGCAACACCCATAGCCAATAAGGAAGGAATATGCTAATTGACTGTCCCACCCTCAAATATGGTAGCACCCACAGCCAATAGGAGGGAATATGCTAATTGACTGCTACATCCTCAAAGGTGGTGGCACCCACAGCCACAAGATAGCAGGGCCCCGTCCTCTCAGTCTTGCCGGGACAGCAGGCACATGGCAAGTCTGGGCCCACTGCTCCATGCACCTGCCTCTGGAATCCCCCAATCTCCTCAGTCCCCTAGCCACCCAGGTCAGGCCCAAGGTGCAGGGAAGCCTTGGATGCCAGCTTCCCAGCCAATGCCCGAGGTGCAGGCAAGCATGTTGGTTACCCAGCCACCCAGGGCTGGTTGAGGCTCAGGTAACCAGGGCTGGCTGAGGATTAACACTGCCAGCATTGGCAGCAGTAGAGATGTGATGGGGTATCACCTTCCCCTGATCTCTGGGTTGCCTCCTGCCCCTGAAGGCTTCCAGACTGTGAGAAGGGGCAGGCCGGGCTGAGGGACCCCCCCCTCCAGTGCATGAATTTTCATGCACTGGGCCTCTAGTCTTCTTATAATTGTATAATAATTCTTAATATCTGATAGGAAAACTCCATCACCATTTTCTCCTTTAAAATTGTCCATAAAAACTTTAGGATCATTTGGTCAGGATGACAAATTGACCCTTTTGAGATTTTTATTATAATTGCATTAAATATATAGATTAATTTGAGGGGATTTCAGAGAGGAAAGGAGAGGGAGAGATAGAAACACCAATGATGAGAGATTCATAGATCAACTACCTGCTGCACACCCCCTACTGGAGATGGAGCCCATAGCCCAGGCATGTACACTGACCACAGAATTGAACCATGACCTACTGGTTCATAGGCCAACACTCAACCACTGAGCCACACCGGCTGGGCAATTCTCAGCCTTTTAGTCCATAATATGGTATATCTCTCTATTTATTTAGGACTTTTTTTCCCTATTTATTTATTTAGGACAAAGAGGCAGGAAGAGGGAGAGAGAGACAAACATGATAAGAGAGAATCATTGATCAGATGCCTCTTGCATGCCCCCTACTGGGGATCAAGCCCACAACCCAGTATGTGCCCTGACCTCCTGGTTCATAGGTCAATTAAGCCATACTGGCCAGGCTACTATTGTTGTTTTTAAAATTGATTATCTTCAGGAACTTTACTGAATTCTCTCACTAGCTATCTAATTTAGAAATTTTGGGATTTTCTATGTAGACATTTATAATTGCCTACCAAGATGGACTATTCTCTGTCTTTTACAATTCTTTAGCTTCTCCTTTCCTTTCCTTATCTCTTGGTCAGAAGTACTTAATTTTAAGTGCTAATATCAGTCTTTTTCTTTGTGGTGATTGCTTTCTGTTCCTGTTTAAGAAATTGTTACTTATTCCCCCTATGTTAACTTCTAAAAGCTCTATTGTTTTTCCTTTTATATGTAGATCTACAAGTCATCTGAATTGATTAGTGTATAAGTGGGAGATAGAAATCAGGATTTTTTTCCCCCATAAACATATCAAGTTGATTCTGCACCATTAAATGAAAAGACCACTTATTACCTACTAAATTATAGTGATAACTTTGTCATAAATCTTTAGAGGTCTGTTTCTGAATTCTTATGTTTTTCTTGGTGTATTTTTATTTATATTTTTTCTATATTTATAGAGCAATTGATCTGTAACTTTACTTGTGATGTTCTTACTAAGTTTTGGTGTCACAACCTGAATTACTATACTTATATAGCAAACCTTATTATCCAGTAGCTTTGCCCTCCAAAATTTGTCTTCATCAGAACTATATTTACTATTCTTTAGCTTGTCGATTTCCACAAAAAGGCTTCTGAAACTTTTGTTAGGATTATATCAATTTGGGAGAGAATTGATATGTTTATAATATTGAGCCTACCAGTCTATGAATATGGTATATCCCTATAATTGAGCCTACCAATCTATGAATATGGTATATCCCTATAATTCTTCTTTAATTCCTCTGGTAATGTTTTGTAGTTTTCTGTGAAGAGTCTTCTATATCTTTTGATAGATTTTATTTTCTAGATATTTTATTTTTTGCTATCATAAATACCCTAAAGGCCTGATGCATGAAATTCATGCAAGGGGCTCAGCCTCTGCCACCATGGCAGCGCTTCTGTCTTGGTCCCCACAGCCAGGGCTTTGTCCAAAAGGTCATCTGGAAGGACAACTGGTCTAATTAGCATATTATGCTTTTATTATTATAAATACATATTACATGTATGTATATACATATGTATTTATAGGTGTATATAAATATATTTAAAATTTGTGTTGCCTAATATTTTATTTCTGGTGTATGGAAATACAACTAATATTTTTGTATATCAATCTGATATCTAGCAATCTTACTAAATTTACTTATTATTTGTGATGGTTTGTCTATAGATTCTTTTGGATTCTATACATGCAATTATGTCATCTGTGGACAATGATAGTTTTGTTTCTTTTTTTCCCCAAACCTATATATTTTTTTTCTTTCTGGCCTTATTATACTGACTAAAGCTTTGAGTAGAATGTTGACCTAAGTGGGAAGTGGTGATAATAGATATTCTTGTCTTGTTTCTGATTTCAGAAGAAAAACTTCAATATTTCTCCATTAAACATATTTGCTATATCTTTTCCTGTTGTTTGATTGCTTGGTTAACTTTTAACATGTCCTTATAAGATTAAGGAAGTTCTCTTATAATGCTACTTTATTAAGAATTTTTAAATTTTATTTAATTTTATTAATTTTATTTTTCCCATCACCATTTATCCCCTCTATGCCTCTTCCACCTCCACCCATTCCTCACCCCTGCAATCACCACACTGTTATCCATGTCCATGAGTTCTCTCCTTTTTTTCTCTTTTGCTCAATTCCCCCACCTCCCAGGACCTTTTCCCTGTCTCCCCCCATACCCCTCCCCCAACCTCACTAGAGCTGTCTGCTGGTTATCTATGAGTCTGTAAGAATTTTTTTTTTTAAATCAAGAGTGAATGTTAAGTTTTTTCTCTATTGACTACAATGATCATATAAGGTTTCTTCCTTGTTCTGTTCATGTGTGAATTACATTGTTTGACTTTAAATCAACGGTGCATTCCTGGAATACCAAAGTTGGTCTTATGTATTATTCTTTCTATATATCAATGTGTTTGATTTGCTAATTTTTTCTGTATTTATTAGAGAGATTGATCTCTAATTTTATTTGTGATGTTCTTGTCAAATTTTGCATAATCATGTTGTCCTCATAAAATGAGTTGGAAAATAATCTCTTTTTCTTTCTCTGAGAAAGATTTTCATTAGAATGATATTGTTTCTTCTATAAATATTTTAAAATTCATTGATAAAGACATCAGAGCCCAGAATTTTCTTCATGAGAAAGTTCTAAATTACAATTATTTTCCTTTAGTAGATATAGGACAATTCACATTTTCTATGTGTTCTTGTGTTTGGTAGGATGTGTTTTTCTATGGACTTGTCCATTTCGTTTAAAATTTTAAATTTATTGGTGTAACATTCTTCATGGTATCTTATCTTTTTCATTTCTTTAGTACCATGTAGTTAGGTCTCTTTTTTTTCGTTTCAAATGTTGACAATTCTACTTTGTCTAGTACTGTTATAGCTACAGCAGCTGATTTTGGTTACTCTTAGTTTTTCCTTAGCATTTAGTAAAAAGTCTGTTGCATTAAATCAATGTTAACTGAATTTTACTATAATCTACTTTTTTAAAACTTAAAAATAGCCCAGCTGGCATGGCTCACTGTTTGAGCATTGACCTATGAATCAGGAATGTGCTTTGATTTGATTCCCGGGCATGTGCTCAGGTTGCAGGCTCAATACCAAGTGTGGGGCAAGCAAGAGGCAGCTAATTTATGCTTCTCTCTCATCATTGATGCTCCTATATCTCTCTTCCCTCATTTCCTCTCTCTAAAATAAAAATATATGTTAAAAAGAAATAAATAAAAATAACTATTATTGAAGTATAATTTACACACAATGAAATCTACTTATTTCTAAAAGGTACATAGTTTGATTAGTTTTGACAAATCTATATACCTATGCAACCACCCTAACCATCAGGATATAGAACATTTCTATTACCCCCAAAAAGTTCCCTTGTGCCCTTTGCAATCAATTCCTGCACTTCTTCACCACTGACCCACCCATGCTTGGGAAACAACTGATCTGATTTCTGTCACTAAAGATTAGTTTAACCTGTTTTTGAATTTCATTTAAATGGAATCAGACATTGGGTACTCTTTTTGTGTCTGGCTTCTTTTTCTCAGCACAATATTTTTGAGAATCACCCATGTACATATACCAGTAGTTCATTCCTTTCTATTGCTGAATGGTAGGCCATTATATACTATAATTGGTTTAATTAATCTGGTAATGGATATCTGAGTGTTTTACAGCTTTTAGCTCTTGTCATGAACATCCATTGACAAGTCTTTGCATGGATATGTTTTTATTTATTGAAGAGTATCTAGGAGTGAAATTTATGTGTCAGATAGTAAGAATACATTAACTTTCTAGAAGACTGCCAAGTAGTTTTCCAAAGTAGTTGAATTGTATTACATTCCCACCAGCAATGTATAGCAGTCCTGGGTGTTCTATCCTTGTCAAAACTCGATAGTATGTCTTTTGAATTTTAGTTGTTCTAGGGGGTGTCTAGCGATATTTTATTTTGGTTGTAAGTTGGATTTTTTTTAGTGACCAATGATGTTAATCATCTTTTAATGTGCTTATTGATCATTTGTATATCCTCTTTTATGAAATATCTATTCAAGCCTTTTGTCCATTTAAAATGATTTATTTCTTTGTCTTCTTAATATGTAAGAGTTTATTATATTTTATGGATACAAGTCTCTTGTCAGACATGTGTATAATGAATATATTCTTTCAATTTTTGGATTGTATTTTCATTTTATTAGTAGTATTCTTCTAAGGGCAGAAGATTATAATTTTGATGAGGTCAAATTTATCTTCATTTTTTTTCTTACAGTTGGTTCTTTTGCATCTTACATAAGAAATCTTTGCTTATCCTAAGGCTGTGAAGATTTTTCACCTAAGATTTCTTTTCTAGACTTTAAAGTTTTTTACTTTACATATAGATCCATGTTCAAATTTGAGCTAGCTTTGCAAGATGAAGGTTGAGGTTCATTTTTTTCCTACAGATACCCAGTTATTCTAGCAGCATTTGTTGAAAAGACTATCCCCATTGAATTACCTTGAACTTCTTATTGAAAATCAATTCTCTCTCTCTCTCTCTCTCTCTCTCTCTCTCTCTCTCTCCTTTTGTTTCAATGTCATATAGGTCAACCATATGCCAATACCACACTGTCTTGATTTGATAATAGCTTTATACTAAGTCTTAAAGTCAGGTAATATGATTTCAAATTTGCTTTGGCTACTAAATATATTTTGTGTTTCCATGTAATTTTCAGATTCAGTTGGTCAACTTATTTTCTTTAGAAAGCCTTTTGGGACTTTAATTTGTATTATGTTGAATCTATAGTTGAGAAGAATTGAGCATTTTAATTCATGAACATGATTTCTCTTTTCACTTATCTTAGCTATGTTTGTAGTTTCCATTGTATAAGTCTTTCATATATCTTGTCAAATACTTCCCTAAGTAATGTAAGTTTGGGGATATTATCATAAATGTACTTTAAATTTTTAGTTTCCAATTATTTCTTTCTAGTATGTCAAAATACAAATGAATTTTTTCAGCATCAAAAATCTTTTTTTAATCCTCACCCTAAAATATGTGTGGTTTTTTTAAAAATTGATTTTGAGAGGAAGGGAGCGGGGAGGGAGGGAGGGAAGGAGAGAAAGAGAGAGAGAGAGAGAGAGAGAGAGAGAGAGAGAGAGAGATGACACTCCAACAAACTAAGCCAGGGCTACAAAATCTTTTTAATAACAAGATAGGATTTGGGGTTAGTTTTTCTGGCCTGGGCTGATCTACCAGCCTCACCCTCGAGGAAACTTCTGGCCCTTGGTAAGTAGGTATGGTTTGGTATGGCTGTGAGGGGTTCCTGGAGCTTTGCCAAAATGCTTGTACACTTCCCCACCCTTTCAAAGACCAGAAAGCAGGCCGGTGCCACAGCCCTTAGGGGAATCTGGGGCCCAGCTAGTCGAAGGTGAGGATTTTGACCCCAGCCTTGAGGATGCAACTCCAGGCACGGCTGCTTATAGGAAGTGTATACATCTTCAGTTTGGCACCTCCTAGACAAGCAAGTCATTGGTTACAGTCCTTACAACCACAGAGGTTTTGCCATCCTGGCCAGGAAGTTTCAACTTCTGGATCATCCGGGAAAGGGACAGAGGTGGCCAGTTGGTACAACTCATGAACAACCTCTTCAGCACCACTTGGTTAGAGGTGAAGTTGATTTGTCTGGCCAGAAACCTATACAGCTTGACCATTAGCCTTAGTAGATATTCTGGCTCTTGGGCTCTTTGCACCATTATGCTAAGTGAAATAAGCCAGTCACAGAAAGGCAAATAATTTATGATTCCACTTATTGGGAGTATCTAAAATAGTCAAATTCGTAGAGTCGGAGTGTAATGGTGGTTGCCAGGGATTCAGGGACAGGGTGGTGGGGGATGATGAGGGGGAAACTACTAATTAATGGGCATAAAATTTCAGTTAAACAAGATGAATACATTATAGAAATCTGCTTGCTATACAACATTGTACTTATAGTCAACAAAACTGTATTGTACACTTTAAAATTTGCCAAGAGAGTAAATCTCATGTTAAGAGTTCTCACTACAATAAAAAGAAAAAAAAATATTAGAGGATTTCTAATTGTTTTCATGATATAAAAAGTTCTTATAGGAATGTTAAGAAGACTTCAAGGTAAAAGAAAAAAATTAAAGTCCAGTTCTTTAATGACTTTCAGGTTTTCAGCACATGCCTAGTTCTTTCACTTTATGAATGGAAAAGGTGGCATGTATCCAGTGGCTTAATCTAAGGTGTCAACAATCTCTGAAGCTATTGAAATAAGAGGAGTGCCCACAATTACTAAAGATCTTCCGGTGATAAAAAAGAAATTGCATAAACGTCTGGCTACATGCATCAGAATGATTCAGCGTTTCACAAAAAAAAATTTTTTTTTTGATTTCTATTAACGTTCAAGTTAGGTAAATTTTCAGGAATACTTTCTCCTCATACTTAGCTGAGCCAGTTGAAAGGGAACAACTGCTCACTCCCAAAGGCGTCATAGGTTCTGAAAGCTGGTCAGAGATCTTCTTTTACTACGTCTTCTTAATCTCCACTTTTCTCTCAGTAGATAAGAGACTGAATAGATGACTTAGCCAGAGCAGAATTCTACCAATTGGTAGAAAGGAAGTTTTACTAAGCTAGGTTAGCAAGAATGAGATGATTGCTGAGGGCAATGAGCATGCTTCAAACTGCTTGCAATTGAATTGTTTAATTCACCTGAAAGAATCTGTACCTAAGCCTCTTGCTTATCGAGTGCACTCCCTAGGGGACCTGATCAAGGAAGGAAATAGGATATAGAGCCACTGCCATTGATCTGTGGGTATGAACATCTCCCTGATAAAGCCTTGGTTGAAGCCACGCCTATTAACCTTTAATTTCCATGTCCATGCATAGAGTAAAAACTTGGCTATCCAGATTCCTCAGAGAATGGGGTGGATCCTGAATAGTTATGAATAAGCAATATTTCTTTTTTTTAAATATGTATTTCATTGATTTTTTACAGAGAGGAAGAGAGAGGGATAGAGAGTTAGAAACATCGATGAGAGAGAATCATCGATCAGCTGCCTCTTGCACATCCCTGCTGGGGATGTGCCTGCAACCAAGGTACGTGCCCGTGACCGGAATCGAACCTGGAACCTTTCAGTCTGCAGGCCGACGCTATATCCACTGAGCCAAACCAGTTTCAGTGAATAAGCAATATTTCTGTAATGTGTTTCTCCTTATAAACTAAATGTATAGGATATTGTTTTCTTTTTTCATATATATATATACATATATATATTAATTTCAGAGATGAAGGGAGAGGGAGAAGAAGAGGGACAGGGTGAGGGAGAGAGAGACATCAAGGATGAGAGAGAATTGTTGATCGGCTACCTCCTGCACACTCTGGAGATGGAGCTCACAACCCAGGTATGCCATGACCTCTTGGTTCATAGGTTGACATTTAACTATTGAGCCATGCTAGCTAGGCTAGAATATTGTTTTCTTGAAGATCTAATCATTATAAGTATCAATCACAGTGATAATCTGTAATACAATGATGTCAGGACACATTTTCTTTATGACACTAAATGTTTCTAGACTCTTATGCCCTTTAAGATTTTTTTTCTCCCTTGTGTCATTTTCTTTGACTCTTTCCTCACACATACATTGTTAGTGGCTAAACCTTCCTGTATTGAGAAATTTAAAAAAATATTTCGCTTGATATTTCTCACTGAATATGTACATAAACAATACATTGCCATGTTTCTTGTGCAGAGATTCCTATGAATCAAGTTCATTAGCTTTTACTGAATAGACTTGGAGAATCTATTTCATCTGCTCAAAGGCATTTTTACTCAGTTTATTTTTCGGAAGATATTTCCAAAGGTGAGGTTGCTTGGGACCTAAGCTCTTGTTCTTTGAAATTTTGTTACTATTTTATATAGTTTTTTTTTTTTTACACAGTGAAGAGTTAATTCCCACACTATCAAGCAAAGTATTGAATGCGGTGGTGCAGGACCCTAAATGCACCCATACCCCTCATCAGGACTGATGTATTCCTTCCCTCAGCAGCTGACAGTATTGGCTGTTCTAAGCCACATGTGAGTCTCTCTCTGGGCATT
The DNA here is from genome assembly GCA_963924515.1 of Vespertilio murinus. Classification (NCBI taxonomy): domain Eukaryota; kingdom Metazoa; phylum Chordata; class Mammalia; order Chiroptera; family Vespertilionidae; genus Vespertilio; species Vespertilio murinus. The sequence continues at coordinate 32,461,843 of OZ004715.1, read as the reverse complement.
GCCCTCAGGCAAAGGGAGTTGCTTTACCCAAGGTTAGGTTCCCTCTCCGGGTGCAGCTCACATCCAGTGGCCAGAGTATGTGAATGTACAAAGACCCAGGCTTCTTTTCTTGACTCGAAATAACTTTGAAAGGCCATCCTAGTTCCAGAACTTCCTGTGGGATTGTCTCAAGTCTTTGTTGTAACTGCATCATTGCTCTACTTCTGCCCAGTCCTGCTCCGCTCACTCCTTTCAGGTGTTGCTCCTTAGAGAATTCTCATTGAACCTCCTGCAGGCAAATCATCTCAGAGTCTGTTTCTTAGGGTACCCACCCTAAGAGAGGCAGTTATGAGTTCCTCCACCAACTGCAGCCTGCCTAGCATTATCCTTTTGTTTCATGACATGTATGTGTAAGAATAGTACCTCTATTTAAAAAAAAACTTAAATATATATATTATTGACTTTTTACAGAGAAGAAGAGAGAGGGATAGAGAGTTAGAAACATCGATGAGAGAGAATCATCGACCAGCTGCCAAGGTACATGCCCTTGATCAGAATCGAATCCGGGATCCTTGAGTCTGCAGACCGACGCTCTATCCACTGAGCCAAACAGGTTTTGCAGTACCTCTATCTTGCCCTTCTGCAACAACTCATTGATTTACATATTTTCTATAGAATTTCTTCTTTGAGAGGAGATATTGAAGTTATAAAAAGTAGGCTTCCAAAGATAGATTATAGGCTAAAATTCATTCAGATAACTACTTTTATTGAAGAAGTTTTGTCTTTGCTTACAGATTATGAAGTATCAAGGATTTTTTGTTATATTATTTCTTCAGTGTTAGAAATGTTCATTCTGATAATCCTGTTTTATTGATTCTTTTAAATTAAAGTTTATGGTGCAAAGGAAATACTTATGAACACTGGGGCCTTTTTCAAATTCCCAAGTTTTCATATTCTTGCTGCTGAAATTTAGACAAGTATTCTATACCTAAGCCTTTTCTTTGATTTAAGGTCTTCATTCTACCATTTTGATAGATTGCTCTGATAACCTCTCTACCCTATTCATTTTTTTAAATTGAAGTATAGTTAACAATTCTAGCCATTAATTCTAACTGGGAGTTTCTAGTCTTAAACTATTTAAATATCCTGTTTAACCACATTGAATTTAGGGGACTAGAAAAACCATTGAAAAAAATCACAAGCATGATAATGTAAGACAAACTTTAATTTACTTAAACAAAAAAAAATGTATCAGTAATCAATACCAGGATAACATAAATTAATGTCACCTAATTCACAGACTAGTAGACATAGAAGAAACCTTAGGGATTTTCTAATCTGAGGACCTTGTTCTACAGATGAAACTCAGGGAGAAGTGAATTCTTCAGAGTGTGGCAACAAAAGTTGGAAAAGACTATTGATTCAGAAATCTTACTACCCTACCACATAACCACTGAATTCCTTTTACTTTCTCTCCAAATCACTCCATGAACCCAGAGCATTTTCTTGACTCAATATTTGGAGACCACAGTTATTTTAACTTCGTTGCTCTTTTAACCTCAAGTGGGTTTCTGGTATCCCTGCTTCTTAATTCAGTTATGCAATCCATCAGCATAATTTAACCAACACAAGTTAGCTTGAGTGAGAAAATATTTAAACACTTTCATTGATATCAGGTTGTGGTGTTTTGTTTTGTTTTTAAGAATAACTCTATAAGACCTTTTATAAGCTCCACTTGAACCCAATGTACTAAAATAATTATCAGATAATATGCATGTTCCCTTTATAAAGTATCTCACATAATATGCTTCTTTGTGTGAATTTTAGCCTCATTTGTGGTAGGATAAAACTTTTCTGATCAAGAAGTACATGCAAATGGATTCATTTCCATATATTTAGGATTCATCTAAAGTTAATGGTTGGCTAAATGAGTAACAAATGAATATCTAATTATACAAATATTGTATAATGGAAAGCCATCAGGTTGAGCTTTCAACCTGAATAAGAGTCTTAAAATTACTCAAGAAAGATAAGGGTGGTGCCAAGTGGAGGGAGCAGGGACTCTGATTCTGTTTCACAAATATTTTCCTTTCATATCTCTGGTCTTTGTCAATCTATTTAAAGAAACTAAGATAGACAGGCAATTGAAGTTTCTTGCAGTAAATTATTTTACTTAGAAATCCTGTATAGCAGGTATTGCCTGATTTAGCTGGAAATGATAAACTAGCAATGTAGTTATTCAAGTTAGAAGGACCTGAAAGAGCAGAAAGCTACCTGCTATGTTGTCAAGGTATCTCCTTAAGAAAGTGATAATAAAGAACTTCATTTGGAATGGGGAGTAGTTTGCAATGTTTCCTTTGGCCTTCAGCAGGACACAAAGAACTAGAATTCTCTAACACCTTCCATTTGGGTTAAACTACCCAAAGAAGAAGTCAAATCCTTACCTATAACTCCATTCTTCAGCTATATCTCCAAAGATATCACAGAACTATAAATGTTTCAGTTATAGAAAAGTTCCCTGACTTCTTAGGAAGTTTTCTTATATGCCTGGTGTGAGTGACTCTGATCTTGCATCTTATTTTTGCCCTAAGTAGATGGACTACAACAGAATGAACCACATCCCTACTTTGGGGTTGGTAGATACTGACACCTATGGCACTATGGGCATTTCAGCATCATGATGCTTCCCTGCAGTCAGGCATCTCATTTAGATACTCTTGACCCTCCTTCTGCGCCACCACCATCACCACCAGCAACACCACCCTCCTGGCATTCTTTACCAGGGCACTGAGATTCAGGCTGAGACCTGCTTCCTTACAAAGGACTTGTTTCCTTCCTATCTGGCATATCCCAGGTAGAAATCACGTTTCATAATGTTTTTCTCCTTTTGTTCTCAGATGTTCTAAGTTGGCTCCCTGCAGTGTATGGCAACATCAGAACACCTGGGGCAGAGCTGGCTTCCAGACCAACACACTTGCCAACAAACTGGCTTAGGATTTCTCTGCAGTGGGAATTTGGCCTGTTTGGAAATACCAGAGATAATTTGGGGGGAGGGGGGTACAGGGCGGGTGGAGGGAGAGTGTCAACACTTCCTACTAGAACAAAACAGAAAACCACATGGATCATTTTTTAAAAGCCAAGCTTTTCACTGGATGTGAGAGGAAATGGTTTGGAAAAGGCCAGAGATCACTGGTCGCTTCTTGTTCAGTATACTTTGGTTTTGTTTTCTCAGTCATGATTGGAAAAGGCTCTATCACTAACCTTCTATCAAGATGCTCACTGTATGACCTGGGGATCCATTATTAACTCTTGAGGGAAGTGAAAGGCCTCCCTAATGTATGAGGAACAAGGAATTGTTTCCTCACTCTGTCTTTTAAATTACAAAGTATGTTGATTCATCAAAGTCCAAACTTTTGCTTGGCACCATCTTGGCCTCTCATGACCTACCTTGACTTCTCCCGGTCATCTCCATAAAAGCTACGGGTGAGTCAGCCGAAATAGGAAAGTAAAGAGGTGTGTTTCTGGCTCCTCTGCTCAAGATTCTGAGCAATGAATAACTGTAAACAAGGTCTTTCAACCCGAAACTCTCAAGGGCAGGGTGTGGGGAGGTGTGTGGCATGGTGCGTGTTCAGCAGGTTGGACATGTGTACTTTCCTTCCATTTAATAATTAGAAAGGAATTAGCTTTCCTCTCTGAACTGTGGTCCAGCTTCTGATGCTGTTTGTGGAAAATGCCACTGAGTCAACACCAATCTCCAAAACCCTTGTATTTTCTGGCCAGGGATTCCCTCTTTCCTTGCAGTGATATCCCCCCCCTCCCCCTAGTTGCTTATGTCCTAGAATATTTACTAATTAAACTTGGGTTTTCTAGTTGATTTTATGGAAAGATTATTTTCCACATCTTGGTTAAACTTCTGTACACATGTTGGTTAACAGCTCATTGACAGCCAAGCACACAGGGAGAAAGCCCTTTGCCTCCATGCTGTGTGGTATGACTGCAGAGCCCTACCTTTCGTGCAGATCTTCAAGTTCTGTATAACTAAAGTAAGTTATCTGCAAGCCAACAGAGAAGACAACATCACTCCTGTCATATCTCTGCGGAATGTTGCTAGGTAAGAAATAAAAATTGTTCGTCTAAAGCCCAGAGAGTCTAGTAGACTGCCCCTCATGAAGGACCAGCAAATATTTCGTAGGAATCCTGGATCATTTACCTTCATGTGGGTCTTAAAAAGTTTTAAAGAACATTATGAAATGTGAATTCTATCTATCTGGCAGTGAGGGGTGGTGTGGTATTAGATTAAAATATACAAACGCACGTACTCACCCACTTCCACTTATGTAAAGACAAGTTGTAACCTGCATCTTTGAACCCCTGGTTAGGGCCAGGAAGACAAAGGAAGAGAGACTGTGTAGATTGGGGTTTCAGCACGTGGACTTCAGTCAGACTGCCCACATTCAGATCCTAGCTCCTTTACTTAACAAGTATGAGACTTTGGGCAAGTTACTTAATCTCTTTGTGCTTCTATTACTTCATCTGTAAATTGGGAACAAGAGTAGGCCCCACCTCTTAGGCATATTAGGAGTATTAAATTAATATTTGTAAAGTGCTTAGAAGAGTGTTTGGCACCTAGTGAGCTCTGTATAGGTAAATAAATAAAATGAGGGTGTGTGTTACAACTGTATTAGTGAGATCAGGCTGCCATAACAAAATATACCACAGATGGGGTGGCTTAACAACAGAAATTTAGTGTTTCACAGTTCTGAAAGCTGGAAGTCTGAGATCAAGATAACCACCGGGTTGGTTTCTAATGAGGGCTGTGGGAAGAATCTGCGCCAAACCTCTCACCTTGGCTTGTAAATGGCCATTTTCTCCCTCATGTACATATCTGTGTCCAAATTTTCCCTTTTTATAAGGTCACCAGTAATCACCTCTGTAAATAAGTTCACATTCTGAAGTATTGGGGTTAAGGACTCCAGTATAAGAATTTGAGGGCCATATAGTTCAGCCCAAAACAACAATTCTAACAGGAGTTCCTCTAGCTCCAGAGGAACTGCAGGAGTTGAAGTAGCCATATGTAATAGCAGCTACCAAACCACGTGGGAGGGAGCTCTTTTATCTGCATGTTTCTTCATTAAGCCTATTATATACATCTACCAGACTCTTATTTAAAACTCTACCTATGGCCTCTGCCTCACCCCGGGACTTAATGAGTTCAACAAGTCCATACAATTTCTTCAGAGCAGCATATTTCTTAAGTGTCAAGTTTGGCTTATTTAATTGGTCCAGAGCCTATTTTTGAGATATCCCTAGTTCCGGTGTCCTTTATTAAATTTTATCAATATTTATTAGAATTTGATGGAGTTTTCATAATCCTTTATCTTTCCAGAAGAGGGGTTTTAATCCTTTATGACTGCTTATATATACTCAACATATTTTTGAATAATTAAAAATTATTGTTTCTAAATTTTCTTCATGCTTGCCTTCATGGGCAAAATATAAAACTCTCTGTACCATGTTTTACATATATGAACTTTAGCTTGTGAGTTATTGGATATGTTATTGTCCACTAGGCCCCCCCCCAAAAAAAAAAATCCAATGTCTGAATGGGGAAGGAAGACCAAAGACAATTATGCTGCCATTCTGCCAGCTAAGGATTTCTGTTCAGTCCTGACTGGGGCTTCTTATGAGCACCATCCACCTCCTCCCTTCCCCCTAAAGCAACTGCTGTATAGGTTTTTGTTTTCATTTCTAAGTCATTTAATTGGAAACATGGCAATAGCAACAAATGTTAGATGAAGGGCTTTGTGTTTACAGATGAAATATGTGTTGCAGTATACTGTAGTGTTGCAAAATTAGAAAAGATTTTTTTTTTTTAACATCTCAATGGGTTTTATACAGGGGGTGATGTGACCCTGATTGGTTGGGTGAGGGCTAGGGTCCGGCCACAAAATGGAGGATAGCTCCGCCCTGCCCCACAAGGAGGCAGGGTTTTAGCCTCACCCTTTCATTCCCCCCTTGTCTTATGTGCACGGAGTCAAACCATTGACTCATCCTACCAAGACCTTTAGTACCACAGTTCCCATCAGTACTGTTAGGTGAAGCCACTAGTTGCCAGGATCCAGGCCATGCAGGAGCTGGGAGTCATGTAGCCTGGTCTGGGTGCCGTCTACTTCAGCAGCCATGGGCGTGCTCGGGATCCTTTTGAGTTCTTGGGCCTTTACCCACACTGAGTTCCCGGGCTACAGGGTCTTCAGTGGGCACTGGCAGTGCATCTGGAACAAGCAAACTGCTGAGCCTATAAGGACTTGAGCAAGGGAATGGTTCTCAAAAAGAGGGGAAACCATCCCAGTAATGGTACACCTGGCCCATAAGAGAGCGAAAGACAGAGGATTGGTCCAATCTTCACCGTTTTTAGTCAAACCTCTTTTCAGAGTCCTGCTCCACCAAAACTAGACCTAAATGCTGGTGGCTTACTCTCTGTGAAATCTACTTACCAATGCTCTCCTGGGAAAGTTTCCTGGGACCTGAATTTCCCTTACCTTGCTTAGCATTTACCTGTGCACAGACAGTACTTCTAGCAACTCTGGCCCACAGAAGCTCAGAAGTCTTGGTGACACTTAAGTGGACAACCGGTATCACTGGGCAACTCTGACCTAGAGCCTCTGGGACCAACAGTTTGTCATCTGGAGGGCCCACCCATAATCTGGTCCTTCGGTGGCTCACTTCTGTTCAGCCAATTCCTTCCGGCTGCAGTCGGTAACCTTCTTTCTCTGTGGATGGCACAGTGTCTCCATCAAAAGGCCTGGATTAAGGCCAAAGGTTCAGGAACGGTGCTCAAATGGTGTGGTCCAGGGTGACTACCGCTGCCTCTGATGATGGCAGTGCTGCGTCACTTCCATGCAGCCACGAATGGGCTCCTCTGGACCATCATCCAGAAGCAGGTTGGCAGGGCTGATGGCCAGTGTAGCTCCTGGCCCAGAGTCTGCTTATCTGCCTCCTTCACCAGCAATGCTGTGGTGGCCACTGCCCGGAGGCACGTTGGCCACCTTGCTGCCTCAGGGTCCAGTCTCTTAGGCAACAGGTCTCTTCCAGGGACCTAGAGTATTTACCTCACTCACGTAAGGCTTCGTGATGTCTGGCAAGGCTTATGGCAGGTCCTGAGTCTTGAACTTCAGCAGCTGCATTCCTCCAGCACGTGTTCCTTCCGAAGTCCACAGTCCTTCCTTGATGTCCAGTGGCTCCCTGGATTGATGTTCGGGTCCCATCGGCTCTGTCAGGACTGAATAGGCTGCCCCAGTGTCCACCAGGGAATTTCTAACCTGTCAGGATATTCTCTTTACAACTTTTACAGAAATCTAACTTTTAAACCTTAAAATGCTACATTTTTCCTACAGATACAGGCCTATCTGCATCTCTAAGCCCTGCCCTCCGCAGAACATCGGTGAAGGTTGTCCACGCAGTAGCAGGGGTTAAATACAAATAATTATTTTCACATTGTTTTAGCACAATTCTAAATAAATTACCAACTTTCGTGATGAAGTCTACTTATTTCTCTAAAGTAGACACACATGACTGAAACAAGAAATGACTAAAAAAGATTTAATCAAATAAGGAGATACACATACATAAAAATGTTAATATTCTGAAGAAAAATGTTTTCAGAAATTATTTAATTTATTTGTTATATTCACATGAACTCAGTATTCACTGACACATAGCTCTAATGACATATATATGAAAAACCATATAATAGATGAACTCGTTGATTATTTAAGCATAAAATAGATTGTGTTAAACCTTTCAAAAACAAAAAGGCTAAAGACATATTGTGGGATTAAACAATTATAGAAATAGTAGTGAAATCCTAGTATAACTTAGGATAAATTGAAAGAAATTTTAAAAAATCAATAATCCCCAAAACCTGGAACACAGCTGATTAAGTCTTGACTTTCTTTAGAGAAGTATCATTGCCTTATATTGCTCTTTTTAAAACATAATTCTAGAAATACGTATGTGCTCAATGAATTCATATTTGTGCATTAAAATCATTTGATTGAGACTGTGGTTTAAAAAGAGACAATCTTAGAGTTTAGCTATAGAAAACTCATGAAATTCATTATGTGTCAATAAAACTCATTGAAAATCTGAAGAGATTCATAAAAGGAGTTCAAAAGTAGAGGGCTTTTTCTCTTTAAAGGATCATTTACGCAAAGGAGGAAATTCAAAATGCTCTCCTACAAGTGAGGAATATTCTACTTGATTTGAGATAATAGTTTAACCCTCCTGCAATATAAAAAGAGAGAATAAGAAACCAGAGACCTTAGAAGGATATATTCATCTGGGCCAAATCCCTCATTTTACAAATGTACAGAGTTTCAGTGATATTAACTAAATTGTCCAAGATCATACAGTTAACTGTGTACCAAGCTGTTAAATTAATTTCCCTATGCTATGTTTCCTCATTTTTTCTTGATGATTTAAATAGTAAATAAATAATTTTAAATATACCTTAGTTTGCCCATGTGCACAATTAAGGAAAATGGAGAGGTACTGGTAGAAATGGAAAACCTGTACATTAGCCAAGACGTGGAAGCACCCCAAGTGTCCATTAATGAATAAATGGATAAACCAAGTGTGGTCTATATGTGCAATGGAATATTATTCAGTCTGAAAGAGGAATAAGATTCTGCACATGCTACAACTTGGACATTAAGTGAAATAGCCAGTCACAAAAGGACAAGTACAGTAAGATCCCTACAACAGTCAAATTCATAGGGACAGAAAGTAGAATGGTGGCTGCTGAGGGCTGAGGAGAGGGGAAATGGGGGGTGTTATTTACTGGAAGAAGTTTCAGTTTTGCAAGATAAAAGCATTCTGGAGATTGATTCCATATCAATGTGGATATAATTAACACTATTGAACTGTATACTTAGAAATAGTTAAAAGGGTAAGTTTTATGTTACGTGTTTTTAAACTACAATTAAAAGAAACAAAAAGGAATGAAGAAACAAACACAAAATGATGAGAGAAAAAGATAAAAGAGGGCACAATGCCAAAAAGAGCAAGAGGAAAAAGCAAAGATGAGTACTGTTTTTCCCAGCCACAGAGCTCCTTACCACCCACACACCCCACCCCCACACCCAGTCCTCAGTTATGATTCTCAGTTGCATCTGCTTACCAAACTCATTCTGCTGTGTATACCAGAAGTCCCTGCTGTGCTATAAAATTCCTGATTCCAATTCCTACACACACACACACACACACACACACAAAATGGTAGGTCAAAAACCTTCTTCCAATTCTGCAATCCTCTCCTTCCTAGGGTTTATCTGTCACCAAAGCCAAAATCTTTGTCATCCCTTCTCTCTAAATGGCTAAGGGCCAGCTAAACCAAACCATGAGATAACACTTATTTAGGAGTCTTCTTACCTTTCCTTCTTTCCCCTGGCTTTGGCTGCCCAATGCCCTCATATAGCTCGTGGGCAGAGGAGGTACTCACTACTCAACCCTGAGATTCCTGGGTCAGTGCCTTTGTTTTAAACAACTTTCTCTGCATGGTTCATGCACCATCTCCTTCCCACTTCCCCCTAGTGTCACCATCACTCCTACACACTCACTATCCAGACTTTCTCTTAGGCAACTATCATGCTAAGAATAGAATTGGACTACAAAAATCATAGTGTAGAAGTATGGAAAGATAACAGTTCATTAATACATGTTAATCTCCCAGAGAACACAGTATTTACATTGTAGTAGGTAGTCATTCAAATGGCCATCTCTTTAATAGTGAAATTTTAGTTCTAAGAGACAGGCCTTTGAGTCTGTGATTTGAAGGTGCAAGACCTTTGAGGAACATGTCCAAGGGACACTGAGCTCTGCTGCTTCTTTTTTTCCTGCTTCCTCACTCCTGAAACAGCTGCCCGCTTCTCTTAATAGTGTCACCTTAGAGGGAAACATTTGCAATATTCTGATGCTTTCTTAGCTCCATAGTCAGAAAGTTAAAATGGCCAAGTCCCCATTTTTGAGTAATCCATATTTACTGACATGCCTGGCTCAAAACTGCTGCTTATTCAGGTGGTTGATTCTGAAAAATTCTCATTAGCAGACTTCAAAAGAAGGGCCAAATGAAACGTAATTTTAAATTCCTGGTAAAGATTCAGCTTCTTCCTCATGGAAACTTTCCCCCCAAAAATGTTGCTTTTGCATAGGATGCATATTCTTGTTTGAGCTTTATTGTTAAAAATTTCCTCTCTGTTTTGTTGGAGAAACTAGTGAGCAGTGATAGATGGTGGTAGAAAAGGAATGGAGAGTACTGAATAATAAAGATTAGTTCCTTATTTTCCTGGGTGGCACTGGGCTGATGTGATTTTTAAAACTATTTGTTTCTAACACGACTGGGTGCACATGGATTGTAAAGGTGAACATCTCCACTGAAAAGCATTTCAATGCATAGCACATATATCCTTCTAAATTACTAAAAGAAGTTGAAGCACTGAGGTCCAGTGTAATTGACAAGGAGATTGGGTAGTCATTCTAAATTCAATAATATAAAGATGTGCAGCTCCCCCGTACACAGAGAGGAAGGGAGAGGGAGATAGAAACATCAATTATGAGGGAGAATCATTGATTGGCTGCTTCCCATAAGCCTCCAACTGGGAAATGAGCCTGCAAGCCTGGTGATACCTCATTGTCATTTTAATTTGCATCTCTCTGATGACCAGTGACTTTGAGGATTTTTTTCATATGTCCCTTGGCCATCTGTATGTCCACTTTGGAGAAGTGTCTATTCAGGTCCTTTGCCCATTTTTTAATTGGATTGTTTGTCTTCCTTTTGTTAAGTTGTATGAGTTCCTTATATATTTTGAATATTAATCCTTTATCAGATATATAATTGCCAAATATGTTCTCTCATACACTAGGCTCCCTTTTTGTTTTGTTGATGGTTTATTTTGTTGTGAAGAAGCTTTATGATGTAGTCCCATTTGCTGTGCAGAAGCTTTTTTTTGATGTAGTCCCATTTGTTTATTTTCTCCTTAGTTTCCATTGCCCTAGGACAGTGGTCGGCAAACTCATTAGTCAACAGAGCCAAATATCAACAGTACAACGATTTAGATTTCTTTTGAGAGCCAAATTTTTTTAAACTTAAACTATATAGGTAGGTACATTGTTATTAACTTAATTAGGTTATGTGGTATTTTGTGGAAGAGCCACACTCAAGGGGCCAAAGAGCCGCATGTGGCTCGTGAGCCGCGGTTTGCTGACTACTGCCCTAGGAAATGTATCCATAAACATATTGCTATGAGAGATGTCTGAGATTTTGCTGCCTATGGTTTCTACTAGGATTTTTATGGTTTTACAACTTACACTGAAGTATTTTATCCATTTTGAGTTTATTCTTGTGTATGGTGTAAGTTGGTGGTCTAGTTTATTTATTTATTTTTTGTATGTATCTGTCCAATTTTCCCAATACCATTTATTGAAGAGACTCTCTTGACTCCATTGTATATTTTTGCCACCTTTGTCAAATATTAATTGACCCCCCCCCATGCCTTTTTAATGACAGCTCATCTTTTATTTCCTATTAAGGCACCCAAATATCTGCGTGTCAATCTTTGTTCTATTAAATAGACTTTCTGTTTTCACCTTGAGTTGTGAGAATTAAAGATCAGATAATGTTCACTGTTTTAATTGTACTTGGCTTAAGTGGTTCCTCCTTTCATTTTTCCTTTTATTGCTCTTTCCTTGAAGTGCCATGCCAAATAAAGCAAGAATCTCTCCTATAGCATATTTAAAGCCACCCCCATATTCCTAGCACCAACACAAAGCAGGAGAAAGTTCAAAATGAGCATCTGTTTTCTAAGGAAGAATAGCATAAATAAATCATCTCTCTAACACAGACTGCAATCAATTAGGCAAAAAAAAAAAAAAAAGATATAACCACCAAGCTCTAATGGCGCTTGATAGTTAAAAAAGGCAAATCCAATTCTATAAGAAGAGGAGTTGAGCTAACATGCTTGGTAATCCCATGAAGTTTCCAGTAATTCTGCTTTTTCCTACTCTCAGTCATTTTATTTTTGTTCTTTGCTTATCATTTGGAATGTTGACTCATATTTGCTATGGGCAGTTACCTTTGGCTATTCAACTTTCATTTTAGACTCAAGGTACATTGCACCTTTTCCAAGAGTATGGAATTCCTTTTCTTGGAAACATGTTATGGCAAATCCTACAGACTATAAACATAAGTAAATCTTATTTATGAACAAGTTACCTCCTTTTATTTCCTAAAATATTTTTTCTTTTAAATACACTTTATCAAGAAAAAAATACCATAGTCTTTATTTAGCCTGTATTTCACCTTTAAAATAAAATCTACTTGAATTCCATTTTTTTGAATGAACTAAGTAAAGCCTGGCTATTAGGGGCCAGGAATGAAAGATGCCTTTCCTAGAATCCCTCCAACTTAATTAACGTGCTCAAAATTATAGAAAATTAAAGACATACTCAGGATTACAACCTATGTACGTATCTTAAACCCAAACTTAATATTCTTTTCATTGTACTACTTTGCCACAACATTTAGCTAGGGATGGACCCTGAAGTGATTTAATTAATTTTCTTCTGCAAATACCAATATTTTATTCTTAGTCTTTGAAAGAAAAAGTAAAACAGAGATAAGTTTTTAAAAAGATTTTTAAATGCTAGGCATTAAAATGTCTACATCTGCATTATATTTTATAATTGTTGTCATCATCACATTGAAAAATACTTATTAAGCCATTGGCTCTCTGTATTGTGCTGTGGTAAGCAGTGTATAAAGAGAACTACATGGAGACAATTCCCATTTCACTGGGTGGAAAAGAGAAGCTAAAACAGAGACACAATATGAAGAATACAGATTTGTTCCGGTGGGTGAAGAATTATGAAGATTAAGAATTATGAAGATTAAGAATTATGAAGATTAAGAATTATGAAGATTATGAATTATGAAGATTAAAGTGTGCTGTTTTTTTTTCTTTTGTTTTAACAGTTAAAAGCTGTTTAAAAGCAAAATAATCAAGGCCCTGGCTAGGTAGCCCAGTTGGTTAGGTCATTGTTGCAACACACAATATTTCGGGTTTGATCCCTGGTCAGGGCACTTATAAGAATCACCAGTGGATGCATAAATAAGTGGAACACAAATCAAGGTCTCTGTCCCCCTTCCTCTCTCTCTTTAAAACCAATTTTTAAAAATGTTAAAGTAAAAAGCAAAATAATCATACAACTATAAAAGTGGAAGAAACCTTAAGGATCATTCAGACCAAACTCCCCCAAGTACAAGCTCTCACCCCCGTACTGTCTGTGTCCATTGGCTTTGCTCATATGCATGCATACAAGTCCTTTGATTGATCTCTTATCCCCTCACCCCCTGCCTTCTCTTATAAGTTGTACAGTCTGCTCAATGCTTCTATCTCTGGTTCTATTTTTGTTCATCAGTTTATGTTGTTCATTATATTCCACAAATGAGTGAGATCATGTGATATTTATTTTTCTCTGACTGGCTTATTTTGCTTAGCATAATGCTCTCTAGTTCCATCCATGCTGTTGAAAATGGTAAGAATTCTTTTTTTTACAGCAGCGTAGAATTCATTGTGTAGATATAACACAGTTTTCTAATCCACTCATCTGCTGGTGGGCACTTAGGCTGTTTTCAAATCTTAGCTGTTATAAATTGTGCTAGGGGTCCATATATCCTTTCTGACTAGTGTTTCTGATTTTTGGGGATACATTCCTAGAAGTGGGATTACTGGGTTAAATGGAAGTTCCATTTTTAATTTTTTGAGGAGACTGTTTTCCACAATGGCTGCACCAGTCTGCATTCCCACCAGCAGTGCAAGAGAGTTCCTTTTTCTCTGCATCCTCTCTAGCCCTTGTCATTTGTTGATGATATCAATTCTGACATGTGTGAGATGGTACTTTGTTGTTGTTTTGACTTGGATCTCTCAGATGATTAGTGACTTTGAGCATGTTTTCATATGTCTCCTGGACTTCTTTATGTCCTCTTTCAAAAAGTATCTATTTAAGTCTTTTGCCCATTTTTTTGATTGGATTGTTTATCTTCATTTTGTTAAGTTGTATGAGTTCCCTATAAATTGTGGAGATAAAATACTTATCAGAGATAACATTGGCAAATATGTTCTCCTATGCAGTGGGCTATCTTGTTGTTTTGTTGATGGTTTCTTTTGCTGTGCAGAAACTTTTTATTTTTATGTAGTCCCATTTGTATATTTTCTCATTAGATTTCATTGCCCTATGAGTTGTATCGATAAAGATATTGTTATGACATATGTCTGCTCTTTGCTGCCTATGGAGTCTTCTAAGATTTTTATGGTTTCCTGCTTTACGTTTAAGTCCTTTATCCATTTTGAGTTTACTTTTGTATGTGGTGTAAGTTGGTGGTATAATTTATTTTTTTTGCAAGCATCTGTCCAATTTTCCCAATACCATTTATTGAAGAGACTCTCTTGAATCCGTTGTATGCTCTTGCTTCCTTTGTTAAATATTAATTGAGCATAATGGCTTGGGTTGATCACTGGGTTCTCTGTTCTGTTCCATTGGTCTATATGTCTGTTCTTGTGCCAGTACCAGGAAGTTTTGAGAACAGTGGCTTTGTAATATAGCTTGATATCTGTATTGTGATACCTCTAACACCATTCTTCTTTCTCAATATTGCTGCAGCTAATCAGGTTCTTTTTTCCCCCAGATGAATGTTTGGAGAGTTTATTCTAGGTCTTTGAAATATGCTGTTTGGTATCTGAATGGGGATTGCATTGAATCTATAGATTGCTTTAAGTAGTATGGACATTTTAATGATGTTGATTCTACCAATCCATGAACACAGTATATTCTTCCATTTGTTTATGTCTTCCTCTATCTCTTTTTGCAGCATCCTGAAATTTTCTGAGTACAAGAACTTTACCTCGTTGGTTAAATTTATTCCTAAGTATCTTAATTTGTTTGTTGCAATGGTAAATGGGACGGGATTTTTTTTTTTTTTTTTTTTAGTTTCTCTTCCTGTGAGTTCATTATTGGTGTATAAAAAAGCAATAGATTTCTGGGTGTTAATTTTATATGCTGCTACATTGCTGAATTCATTTATTAAGTCTAGTAGGTTTATTAATGGAATCTTATGGTTTTTGATGTACACCTGCGAATAATGACAATTTTACTTACTCTTTTCCAATTTGGATGCCTTCTGTTTCTTCTTCTTGTCTGATTGCTATGCAGACCAAACTTTATTTTATAGGTCAGAAAATTGCATATGAGGCAAAGCACCTTGCCCAAAGTTACAGAAAACTAAAGACATACTCAGGATTACAAAGTAGATATGCTGAATCCAAATTTAATATTTTATTCATTGCACTATTTACATTTCAAAATTATTATAGACTAGAGGCCTGGTGCATGAAATTTGTGCATGGGGGGAGGGTGTCCCTCAGCCCAATCTGCACCCTTTCCAATCAGGAACCACTTGAGGGATGTCTGACTGCCCATGTACACAATCCAGGACTGCTAGCCTGCCTGCCTTCCTAATTGCTCCTAACTGCTTCTTCCTGCCAGTCTGATCACCCTCTAACCACTCCCCTGCCAGCCTTATTGCCCCTAATTTTCCTCCCCTGCAGGCCTGGTCCCCCTAACTGCTCTCCCCTACAGGCCTGGGTCCCCCCAACTGGCCTTCCCTGCATGCTCGGTCACTCCCAACTTTCCTCCTCTGCCAGCCTGATCACCCCTAACTGTCCTTCTCTGCAGGCTTGATTGCCCTCAACTGCCCTCCCCTTGCAGGCCTGTTCCCTCCCAACTGCTCTCCCCTGCTGGCTATCTTGTGACAGCCATCTTGTGTCCACATGAGGGCAGCCATCTTGTATTGGAGTGATGGTCAATTTGCACATTACTCTTTTATTAGATGGGGTAGAGGCCTGGTGAACGAATGGGGGATGGCTGGTTTGCTCTGAAGAGTGTCCTGGATCAGGGTGGAGGTTCCCTTGGGGTGTGGGGTGGCCTAGGCGAGGGGCCTGTGGTGGTTTGCAGGCCGGCCACGCCCCCTGGCAACCCAAGCAGAGGCCCTGGTATCTAGAATTTATTTATCTTCTATAATTGAAACTTTGTAGCCTTGAGTGGAGGCCAAGGTAGGCCAGGAAGATTGGCTTTCTCCATTGCTGGGGCTCCCCAAGCCTCCTGCTCTCTCCAGCTTCGTGGCTGTTGCCCTGTGTGTTGGGATTTATTTATCTTCTACAATTGAAACTTTGTAGCCTTGAGCGGAGTACAAGGCTGGCCAGGGTGTGTGGGAAGCTTGGCTTCCTCTATTACCGGGGAAACCCAAGCCTCCTGCTTGCTCCGTGGTGCAGCCATCTTGGTTGGGTTAATTTGCATACTCACTCCTGATTGGCTGGTGGGCATGGCTTGTGGGTGTAACAGAGGTATGATCAATTTGCATATTACTCTTTTATTAGAATACTATCTCAAAAATTCAAAAAATTTAAGGTTAGAATTATAGGATTAGTTTAAGAGAAGAACAATGAAAAGATTAGAGGCAAAACAAGAGCATGTCTGGAGGAATGAAAAGTTTAAGAGGCAAGTGGAAATAGGGAGGCAAGTTAACAGTCTCTTACAAATGAGTAATGTGATATGTGGAATGTAGCAGAGAACATAGCATTGAGTGACAGGATACCTGGGGTCTGCCTCTCCTTAGCTCCAGGACTGTGGGTCAGTTATGATCTCTTCCTTCATAATTGAACTGAATTCCCTCAGAGGTGTCCTTTCCTGCTCTCACATGTTACAATTCTATTCTTTGATGAGCACCAAAACAGGCAGTTTTGGAAAGATAATCCTATATTGTTATGGATCACATCTCAAAAGATAATAGTCCTGCACCAAGAATAATGATTTCTTTTAATAAAAACTTCACAAACTCAACTGAAATGAAAACAAACAAAAATACTTCCTGATTTTCTGAGTTTCTTTATCATACAGGAGGATTTGGTTTTGGTGTTTAATTACTTATATTTTATACCCATGCATGGGAGCCCAATTTTCTGTTGCGGTCCATATCTATGTACGTCAAATATATTACTTTGAGTTATTTCTAAGGAATTTGTTTAAAATAATGTAAACCTAATTATTTGTTTAAAATAATGTAAACCTAAGCTCCAAACTGGGGGTGTTAGGTAAGGTTAGATAATGTTCCTCTGGTGGAATGAGTGTTCCTCTCTCTTGACTTTCTCCAGAGAAATGGTGTGGTTAAAGAGGATATTCATTCATTTTTTTAAAAATTGGGTGGCACCTACACTAATAAAAGAGAAAGATGCAAATTGACCATACGTTCATGACACCCACCAGCCAATCAGGAGTGGTTATGCAAATTAGCCCAACAAAGATGGTGGGTTAATTTGCATATGTGGGCACTGAGCAGCCAGGGGTGGGATGCTTGCACCATCACCACGGCAATGACGCATGGGTTCCACACCGCCCAACCACTCTGGGCCTCTGGGCAGCATGGGAAGATGGAAAGGCAGCTTCGGCCCAGGCAAAGGCAGTGCCAGCAGCCAGGGGAAGGAAGGCCCATTCTTGCACGAATCTTCATGCTTTGGGACTCTAGTTGGTTAATAAAATTATATAGGTTTCAACTGTACAATTCTGTAATATACTATCTATATGTTGTATTATGTTTTTACCACCCCAATTCAAGTCTCCTTTGGTGAGTATTTATTTCCACACACCCCCCCCCCCAACTTTTACCCTCTTCTACCTCCTTTCCTTCTGGTAATCTCTTTACTGTTGTCTCTGTCTATGAGTTATTGTTTTTGGGGGTTTTTGTTTTATCCCATTACCTTTTCACCCAGCTCCTCACCCCAGCCCCTCTGATAATTGTCAGTCTCTTCATCTATGAGTCTGTTTCTATTTTGTTAGTTTTATTTGTTCATTAGATTCCACATATAAGTGAAATCATATGGTATTTGTCTTTATCTGACTGGCTTATTTCACTTAGATAATAGTCTCCAGGACCATCAATGCTATTGTAAAAGGTACAATTTCCTTCTTTTTTATGGCCAAGTAGTATTCCTTTGCATGAATGTACCATGGCATTTTTATCCACTCTTCTACTGATGGGCACTTAGGCAATTCATTCTTGCACTGTCCTCAGAAGAAAAAAGACAACAAGGTCACAGTTGGCTGCTTTCTGTTATGTGTTAAAATACAATTACCAGCTGAAACCGGTTTGGCTCAGTGGTAGAGCGTCAGTCTGCGGACTGAAAGGTCCCAGGTTTGATTCCGGTCAAGGGCATGTACATTGGTTACGGACACATCCCCAGTGCGGGGTGTGCAGGAGGCAGCTGGTCAATGTTTCTCTCTCATCGACGTTTCTAGCTCTCTATCCCTCTCCCTTCCTCTCTGTGGCAAATCAATAAAATATATATTTTTTAAAATACAATTACCAGGTAGTCTAGTTGAGGCCAAGCTGGCCCTACAATAAATTTAACAAACTCCTGATCCAGGTTAGGAGCAGGGTGCAATTCAGTTTTTGTTGTATGTTTTTTTTCTTGATGTGCTAAATAAAAGTGCCAAACATGTGCGTATGAATCTTACAGTACAGAGTTGTAATTGTAATTCATTTAAGCAAAATGCCAAGCTTGTTTAAGGCAGATTTAAACAAACTGTGTACTTTACACAGCCCATTTTCTGAGATAAGAGCCAGGAGCATCTCATGCCATGCATTTAGAAACTACCTACAGAGTTCTGTCAAAGTTCTGTCTGTTTGAGTTTATGTCATTTGTATGTTTTGTATAGATGGCAATAAACATCTGGATATTTAGAAACATCTAGATGATGGACTTAAAATTTTTTTATGTTTGGCACTATAAAGAAACATTTCCAATCAATAGCATTGATATCATCAACCTTTAAACATGCATATGTTTCATTTTATTTTAGATTGACATGAGTAAAAATTTTTATAACCATAACATTTTAACTCAGTTTTGCATATTGACTTCCTCTTGTGAGAATTATAGCTTGGCACGCCATAAACTATAAAGCAAGTAAAATACCTCTGAAGTTTTAGAACTTTCTCACTCATTGTTTGCTGATCTGTCTTTTTTTTCTTACATTGAAAATTTGATCTTTGCCTTATTGGAACTATGAAGAAATCGAAAACTGAATAGACCTTTTTATAATACACAGTCATTGTTTGTACTTGCAAAATTGGATTAAGAAATCACTGGTATTCTTACACGTGTTTTTTTGCCAAAGAAAATTCAGCATATTTCTGCTTAGCCTTGAAATTTCTACCAACCAGACTGAGTGATTGTGTACCACCCACACTCTTCTTGGCATCCTCAGTTCCCCTGGGAAATCTCAGCTTGAAACCTATGTAACATGTATAAATTCCTCTTATACCTTCCCCTGTTACACCTGTCCTGCAGGTGAAATAATTCCCTAGCTGTACCACATTATAAGGCTCAGCACTTAAACTAGTAAAAAATCAACTAAACATATTTTCTGTTTCCCCTTTCCATGCTGTTCTGTACCCAAAATGATATATTTTTTATTGGTTTCTAAGAGGAAGGGAGAGGGAGATAGAAACATCAATGTTGAGAAAGAATCATTAATTGGCTGCCTTCTGCACACGCCCTACTGGGAATCGAGCTTGCAATCTGAGCCCTGACCTAGACTGAACCATGACTTCCTGGTCCATAGGTAGACGCTCAACCACTGAACCACAATGGCCCGGTTGTACCCAAAATTACAGACAACAACCTTCGATATGATGAGTACACCTTTCTTTATGCTTCATTTACTATTTTTAGGTATCAAATTCCACTTGGGTATAATTAAGTACTTTATTGAGTATAAGCATATTAGAAAGTGTGTAATGAACAGTTTCCTTCTTTAGTTTTGCAAATAGTTGAATTATTCAAAATCCTTTTTCTCTCTCATCTCTTCTCTCTCTCTCTCTCTTTCACTCTCTCTCTCTCTCTCTCACACACACACACACACACACACACACACACACACACGCACACATGCCACTCACAGCTTTAAAAAATTAACATAAGAAACTAAATGTTATAATTAATATAATGATCAAACTCTTCTAATTAGCAGCTCCCCCTTGCTTTACCTAGATTTTAGTACTATCAAAAAAGGAAATGCAAAATGAATACATTGTTTATCATTAGAGTAATCAGAAATTTGTCATCTTAAAATATTTTTCTTTATGAAATTCATGCATGTATGTAAATCAAGTAGTATTACAAAGTTTATTATAAACAAAGCTTCCTGAAACTGCAGTTCACTTCCCCACATCACTATGTCTGAGTTCTGCTTCCCACTCACTTCTCAGCCTCTTTCACCTCTTCTGCTCTTTCTCCGTTTTATATGACATTTCCCTCCAGATTTCTAATTGATTTGCTTTTGTGGCTTTTCCTTTATTAGTCAGCTGGGCATTATTTAACTTGCAACTCTAGGAGCTGTGAATTTAGCACTCTTACCTCACATACCCCTCCTTTCATTTTTTTCCCTTACCTTACTTTCATTATCTCAATATGATTTTATCACAATTTTTGGACAAATGAATATTCTGTGTTTACATAATTATTATCATATAAGTATTATTTATGAATGAGCCAAGTAGTATATTATATTTCTTTTCTAGCACAAGTTTATTTATTTTCCCCTAGAGTTAATAATTCTTTTTTTTTTTTTTTACTACCACTAATTGTTTCCAAACTCTCCAAAAGCACTACAGTCAAACATATCAAGTCATCTATTGTCATCATTTGGTGGGGGGTTGGGGAGACAGCTTTCTGGAATCCCTCCATCCTCCCTCTCCAAGTAGGATTAGTTGTTCTTTTTGCCTCCTGCAGTGTCCAACCTTGCCTTTATCATTTCCTGAGAACTGCCCTCCTTTTCTCTAGTGTTAGTTCCCCAGTTTCCTTTATTTTTGTCTCCTTTGTAATGAGTTTACTCCACCCCTTTGTTAGAGCATATTGTCTAGTAGCTTCCTGAAATGAGGCAATTTTAACAACTTTTTAATTTATAAATAACTTAAAGATTACATGAGTTTAATCACGTAATTTTCCTATTAATGTTTTGCTCCACTTGCTGTGTACACACACAAGAATGTAGGTACACTAAAAAAAATTTCTGAATCATTTTAAACTTAGTCCTATACATAATGGCCCTTTAGCCTAAATACTTCACTGTATATTTCATAGGAATAAAGGTATTATCTTATATATTTGTAGTTCCATTATTAACTTCGATAATTTTAACATTGATACAATACTTTAATCTACCATCCATATTCCAATGGATAAATTTTGTCAGTTGAATAAAAATGTTTTTTTATATTATTTTTTCCCTACGGTACAGAATCCTGTCTAGGACCAGATATTGTATTTAGTTGTCATACCTCTTTAGACTCCTTTAATCTGAAACATTTCACAACCTATCTTTGACTTTTATGAACCTTAAAAAAAGAGAGAGAATAAAGTCTCACTTTATTTTATTTTATTTTACTTTTTAAAAAATATATTTTACTGATTTTTTACAGAGAGGAAGAGAGAGGAATAGAGAGCCAGAAACATCGATGAGAGAGAGAATCATCGATCAGCTGCCTCCTGCACACCCCCTACTGGGGATGTGCCCGCAACCAATGCATATGCCCTTGGCCAGAATCAAACCTGGGACCCTTTAGTCCACAGACCGACGCTCTATCCACTGAGCCAAACCGGTTTTGGCACACTTTCTTTTATTTTAAATAAAATGCTCCTCTTTTTGGTTTCCTAATGTTGCTTTATTGTTAGATTCAAGTTATATACTCCTGATCACAATACAACATAAGTGCTATTCAATTCTTCTCCATTGGATAGGTGTTTTTTTAAAAATATATTTTTATTGATTTCAGAGAGAAAGGGAGAGGGAGAGAAAAATAAAGACATCAATGATAAGAGAGTATCACTGATCGGCTGCCTCCTACATGCCCCACACTGGGGATCAAGCCTGCCACCCAGGCATATGCCTTGACCAGGAATCAAACTGTAACCTTCTGGTTGATAGGTAGATGCTCAACCACTGAGTCAAGCTGGTTGGGCTGGATAGGAGTCTTTTTTATTGCAATAAGCTCTCTGTGGAAAGATACTTTAAGACCATACTAATATCCTCTTCACCACTGAAATTTCCCCCTAGATTTTGCATTCATTGATGATTCTTGCCTAAACCAATTTTTACTTTGATGATTGCAAATGATAATTGAACTATTGAACTCTTTTTACATTTATCAGTAAGCACTCAGCATTCTGCTGAAAGCAAAGCACTCCCTTCTCTTTTCATTCATCATCCATTTATTCATCCTTCTGTCCACTATCTACCTACCTATCTATTATCTATCTACCTACCTACCTAATGTATATACTTATCATCTCTCTATCATTATTATGTACTACTCATAGATCCCCCCCCAATGGTTTATGGTCCCTATTCTCTCTTTCTAGAATTCCTTTTTTTTTTTTAATTTGGCGTGATCTTCTAATTCTTGTTTCTTATTGTCCTTACTTAATGGCTATGGTGTATACTCTTGTCTCACAGACCTGTTTTCTACTCCCTACATTATTACTTTCTCTTTTCTTGAGCTCTCTCCCCAAAGGAAACAGAGGTAAAGATAAGGATTTAACCCACCTTTGTTAACTAAAAATGTAAACAAAAATTTGAATGGGGTTGAGAGAATCAAAGTCCAAGATTACAATTAGTACTCTGTCCACCTGCACATAATCCATTCTGGTTCAAGTGGAATGGCTGCTGGGTGTGAGTTTTGTGCATGCGTTTTGTGATCAAGGGAAAGAGGATCCTAAAGTATTAGTGTAGGAGGTTAAGTGTGATGTCACTGCTCAGGTAAGGGTATCAAGACAAACTATTTATACCATATTTTATATAATATGTAAATTTGTATCTCATCTGCACCAACCCACATAACTTTGCAAGATAAATCTAGGAAAATGGAACATTAAGAAGGCCCAGTAATGAAAATCGTCATATGGATATAATACAAATGATCTACATTTCACCATTTAAAAGACAAAAACAGCATAGGATACAGGAATGGATTTAATAGGAAATTCAACCGGAAAACAGAGCTTAATTTTCATGTGCTCAACAACTAATGTTCAACGCCTGTTTATGTGCCAGGTACCATACTCAGGTTATTTCCTAGATTTTCTTTCTAGGTTTTCATTATTAGTCTCAGCCGGAGAAAAATGTGTTTTGACAGACAAGTTACAATGGTGAGACAGGGAAACTGTGGTCAACTCTATGCAGCAATAAAACAAGAGAAACTGTGGTTGACTCTATACAATAATAAACTGAAGTGTGATTATAAAATATAGTCTGCCTAGGGTGCTGTTTTATTTATCTCAGAGGGGTTTGCCTAATTAATATATAAGTATCAAAAAACAACATTTTATGATTCCATATTTAACTGAAAATTACAAAATTTTGCTGAACCAATTGTTTATTTATAAATAGTCACTAGATAAAGGGGAAGAAAAATCATTTATTATTCAGGATTTTCAACTTGACATTCCATTAAAACTTGACAGAGTTTTAGTTAAATTTTGTGGTAAAGGAAGAAAGGGATGTTTTTCTAGTTTTATCCAAAATTACTTCACAGAATTTGTTTAGAGATAAGGATTGTAGAACCCTCCACAATATATTGTTGAATGAAAAAAAAAAGATGTTATGATAAGTATCATAATATCCAGTATGTACTTAAAATTAACATTTATTCATCTACACTAATAAAAGAGAAATATTCAAATTGACCATAACTCCATGACGCCCACCAGCCAATCAGGAGTAAACATGCAAATTAACACAACAAAGATAGTGGGTTAATTTGATACAATGGTGCAGAGTGAAGAATGAAGGCTTCAGCCTGAGCAAAAACTGAAGACTGAAGATGAGTGAAGACTAAAGAGGCTTGGCTTCTCTGCTGCAGCCAGAGCAAAGGCCTGGGTCCCGGGTGCTAGAAGAAAACCGGTGCCGGCAGCCAGGAGAAGGAAGGCCTCTTGCACGAATCTTCGTGCAATGGGCCTCTAGTATATTTATAAAGACCTAGAAATATTTGTACAAATTGTTTTAAAAGGCTATATCAAATTTTCAGGCTAAGTTAGAACTACTGATGACCATCTTTAGTTCCTACATGTCAAGTATAAGCAATGATGTGGAACAAAATAAATGCTAATACATTGCTAATGGGAGTGAAAGTTGGTACACCACTTTGAAGACAAATCTGGAATGTAATATCAGAAAAATGCAAAATAAAACAGTGATAAGGTATCATTTTGTGCACATCAGATCAAAAGCCATTTTAAATTCTTATAATATTAAGTATAGGCAATCAAGTGTGAAAGTGCATACACTCTGTACGCTTGATGCAGTATAAATCCAGAGGACCACATTGAAGAGCATTTTGAAAATCTCAAGTAAAGTTGAAAATTGGCATACTCTGTGACTCAGACATTGCACGTTTTCATTTTATTTCAATTCTTGATGGATTGAACTATATCATCAAGTAGACTTTTCAGAAGTGATTTATCTCCAGAATCCATTGCCTTTCTGAGGCTATCTATTGCCGGTATGCTGCCTGCTCCTATCTGTAGCCTGAATGACACTTGGTATAGAGTTTTTCAGTCAAACCCCTTATCACTCAAAGCATTTAGATCTTGCTTCACTGATTTCAGATAAAAGTTTCTGTGAATAAGTCAGAAAACAGCCTGATTTCTTTTTCCTGTATAGGTGGTTTGACCACTTTTCCAGGAGGACTGACCCACCCCTGCTTCTCCCTCCCTGCTCCTCTTCCTCCCCACCCCACACCTTCACAACCCTATTATCTGTGCCCATGGGTTATGTATGTATGCATACAAGTTCTTTTATCTCTTCCCACCCCCACTCCCTTTCCTCACCTTCTCAGTCCCCTATACACATACTCGCCTTCCCTCTGAGATTGGACAGTTTATTCCAAGCTTCTACATCTCTGGATACATTTTGTTCATCAGTTTATTTTGTTCATTAGATTCCACATATGAGTGTGATCTGGATAATATGTGAAGCCTCCACTCAGACCATGAGTCTAAAAGCTCACGTTAATGGGCCTTGGTTTTGTTCTATCCTTTATCTGCCTGAGATAGAGCAGGAAGGGGCTGGAGAGGGTTGAGACTTGGAGTGGATGAGCTCATGGAGCTTTATTACCACCTTCTCTAAGGAGCCCTGCATAAACAGGCCATTCTGTGAAGTTGGGTGGAGAGAGTCTGTCTTAGTTGACAAATACAGAGCTGAGTCTTGAACAACACAGGTTTGAATTGCATGGGTATACTTATATGTGGATCTTTTTCAATAAAAATATTGGAAAAATTTTTGGAGATTTGTAACAATTTGGAAAAAACTCCAAATGAACCACATAGTCTGGAAATATGGAAAAATTAAGAAAAAGTTAGGTGTGTCATGAATGTATAAAATATATGTAAATTTTTTCTTTATGATTTCCTTAATAACCTTTTCCTAGCTTATTTTATTGGGAGAATACAGTATATAAAATACATGTAACATTAGATATATGTTAATTGACTGTTTATTTTATTGATAAGGCTTCTGGTCAACGGTAGGCTGTTAATAGTTAAGTTTTGGGGGAGTCAAAGGTTGTTTATGAATTTTCAACTGTGCAGGTCATCAGTTCAAGAGTCAACTGGAGTTGGGGCAATGACGTTCTATTGTTTGAATGTTTCCCTGTTTCAGGATCATCAAGGTGATATACTTAGTGTGAAAGCATTGGGTATTTCAGCTTTTAGTTGGTATGTCCAAATATTTCTCCCTCCCACCCACCATCCAGAGACTTATTTACTGCTTAAAAAACAAAACAAAAAGCACCCCCCCCCCCCAAATCCTTTTTTACTTTTCACCTGGACTAAGTGGGGAAAAGGCAACTTCTGTGAGTTTTTCTAAATTAGGCTCATGAATCTGAGTTTGGAGATAGGGATCTCAACATATACGTTCTTTACCTTTTGTCATCTGTATTCCCAAACTTCATGCCACCAAACCTAAGTAGTTTTCCAGATTATTTTTTTTTCTGTCTACTGATTGCCCCTACATTTCTCTCTTGAGAAAGTCAAGAGTCTATTTCCAACATCCCTTTTTAATTTGAAAAAATTTGTGTTAATACCTGATTACATTTATTGACTCTTGTAGAATGAGATGGAGACTCTGGCATGGTTTCAGCATTAGTTGTATGTTCTTTGCTCTTTTTACTTTTATTTTGTACTTTTGGCTTATTTTGGAGGATGAAATTATTTTGTGATCTTAGATTTTAACTGCCAGCTAAAGGTCTTTCTAAGTTCATATTGTATATATTCTCTCTGTCGTGAATGTGGTTGGGTTAAGTATAGATTATTTACATTGAAATTTTCTATGACAAATTGTGCCTTCAAATTCTTATTTAAATGTTTTCACCTGGTCTTCTTTATATATATATATATATATATATATATATATATATATATATATATATTGTGGCCATCGTTACTGTTTCTATATTCTTCTTTTAAAAAAATATTTGTTGTTGAAAGTATTACATAAGTCCCCTTTCCCCCATTGACCTCTTCCAGTCCATCTCACCCCCCACCCCAGGCCTTCACCATCCTATTGTCTGTGTCCATGGGTTGTGCATATATGCATATAAGTTCACTGGTTGATCTCTTCCCACCCACCCTCCCCTGCCTTCCCTCTGAGATTCAGCAGTCTGTTCCATGATTCTGTGTCCCTGGATCTATCTTTGTTCATCAGTTTATTTTGTTCATTAGATTCCACAAACGAGTGAGGTCATGTGATACTTATCTTTCTTTGACTGGCTTATTTCGCTTAGCATGGTCCATTCATACTGTTGCAAATGGTAAGAGTTCCTTCTTGATAAGGAGCTATGGGTCTGGCTGTTGGACCTCAAAGGGAGGGAGGGAATAAAAGGGAGAGATCAACCAAAGGACTTGTGTGCATACATATGAGCCTAACCAGTGGTCAAGGACAATAGGGGGGTGGGGGCATGAGTGGGGAGGGATGGGGAATTGGAATGGGGGTGCTGAGGACAAATATGTGATTTCCTTAACCAATAAAGAAATTAAAAAATAAAATAAGCCAAAACCGGTTTGGCTCAGTGGATAGAGTGTCGGCCTTTTGACTGAAAGTTCCCAGGTTCAATTCCCGTCAAGGGCATGTACCTTGGTTGCGGGCACATCCCCAGGAGGAGGTGTGCAAGAGGCAGCTGACCGATGTTTCTCTCTCATCGATGTTTCTAACTCTCTATCCTTCTCTCTTCCTCTCTGTAAAAAAATCAATAAAATATTTTTTAAAAATAAATAAAATAATCTTCTGTGCCAAGACTGGTTTGGCTCAGTGGATAGAGCATTGGCCTGCGGACTCAAGGGTCCCAAGTTCGATTCCGGTCAAGAGCATGTACCTTGGTTGCAGGCACATCCCAGTAGGAGGTGTGCAGGAGGCAGCTGATCAATTTTTCTCTTTCATCAATGTTTCTGGCTCTCTATCTCTCTCCCTTCCTCTCTGTGAAAAATCAATAAAATACATTTTAAAATATAATAATAATCTGCTTTAAAAAAAGATAATGTAGACTTAGTCAACTTAAGTTTCTGATCATTTTTCTGCATTTGCAAAATAAACTAGTAAAGAAATTGGCGGGGGGGGGGGGAAGAGAGTTCTTTCTTTTTTACAGCTGTGTAGTACTCCATTGTGTAAATGTACCACAGTTTTTTTTTTTAATCCACTCATCTGCTGATGGGCACTTAGGCTGTTTCCAAATCTTAGCTATTGTAAATTGCACTGCTATGAATATAGGGTTGCATACATTCTTTCTGATTGGTGCTTTCGATTTCTTAGAATATATTCCTAGAAGTGGAATCAGTGGGTCAAATAGAAGTTCATTTTTAATTTTTTGAGGAAACTCCATACTGTTTTCCATAATATCTATATGCTTATTTTTATAAGCGCAGAAGATGAAAGATAGGATCTTTTTTTAAAAAAATACATATGATTGTTTTTAACTTTTGAAGAAAAAGTACTATAATAACATATTAGAGCAGATAATTCCATTTAGGTTAGTGAATAGCATTATCTTAAAGGTTATTTGTTCATTTCTAATTTGCCCTTTCATAAGTGCGGGGAAAAAAAGAAAAAATCAATTACTCCCAAGACATTCTTAAATTAGGTTTTTATATAGTGATTTTTGTTAGTTGTGTGTTTTTTAATAAGTATAATAGATCCTACGTAGGTATATCTAATGTATGCCCTTATATAAAAGGTCACTTGAGCACTTATATGAGTAGTCTTACACTCATATTTCAATAGGAAAATGGCATTAACAAGCCATTTGAAGAAATAAGTACAAATGGTCATTAAAAACAATTTCACATCATTAGTTTATCAAATACACTTAAAAGATGCCTTTGTTTATCAAATTCACAAAGATGAAAAAAATAATTTTATTCTAAACATTGAACAGAATGTAATGAGATACTTTTATATATTTTTAAAAACTTGACTACACCTTGATGGAATGTAATTTGAAAAGAAAAAGTTGAGGCTATCCTAAGTAGGAAACTACCCCAAGGAAATAATCAAGTACTAAGTACTTATTCTAATAAATAAGAAGAATATAAGTACTTATGTACAAGAACATTTATTGTACTGTTACTTATAAGAAGAAGAAAAAATTGAAAACAAGCTAGTATAAGCAGTAGGAGAATGCCTAAATAAATTATACTACTTAAGATGAAATATTATACATTCATTAAAATTGTGTTTTGGAAGAATTTTAGCAGCATGGGAAAAGTATAAGATGTAATGTTAAGAGAAAGAAGCAGACCATTCTACTTATCCTATATAATAAAAGCCAAGCAACTGAATGGTAAAACAACCAGTCAACCAGTTGCTATGATGTGCAATGACCACCAGGGGGGCAGACTCAGTGCAGGAGCTGCTCCTGGTGGTCAGTGCACTCCCACAGTGAAAGTGCCGCTCTGCTGACCAGGATGAGCGGTGCTCCCAGAGCAAGCCAATCTCTGCAGGCCACGCCCCCCACCAGTGCACAAATCCCATGCACTGGGCCTCTAGTGTTAAATAATGATATACACATAAAATAAGTCTGGAGAGAAAAACTATTACCAGTCAAAATATTATCAGTGATACTATCTGAGTAATGGGATGATAGGTGATAGTTAATCTTTTTCTTTAAATTTCATTATATTTTCCAAATGTTTGTTAATAAGCATGCATTATTTTATTAAAATAATAAAAATAAAAAACCCAGTGTTGATTTTAAAATATGTATTATATTTACTCTGCCGTACATAATATCTATATGTCACAACACGTCCCCAAAAGATCAGGGATATATTATACTAGTACATCCCAACATTAACACGATACGTAAGGTATTTCATGATGTGACCTCCACTTACTTTTCTCATTTTATTGTTATGCTTTGCAGATTTTTACACTTCATTTTAGCCATGCTGAAGTACTTTCAATCTTCCTGAGCATGCATGTTTATCTATAAGTGCAGTGTTTTTCCTTCCTGGAATGTCTTGGGCTTGATTTCAGGAGCAGAGATTTTCATGCCTTTTGAGGAAAGACTTGTAAGAACAAGACAGGGCCTAAGTTCTAGGGCATCTGGGGTCTGAGGCAAAACCTCAAGACAGGAACTCAAGCTGAGGGGAATAGGATGGAACTCCAGCTATCAGAATCAAGATCCCAAGGGACACATGAAATTAGCACCCAGAGCCACTTGAGGCCGAGTCCTCTAATGCTGGGCCACAACACTTTAATTCCCATTCTCTAAATAGAGATGGCCGTACTTTCATCTAAAAACAAAATCAAATCCTAAAGCTAAATTTTTTTAAAAAATGACATAATTATTATCTCATTCTTTATCTCCATGAAAAGGAATGATGGAGAATGTTTTATATTGTTAATTCTTACTGAATAATCATTTACATCAACCTCTGGCAAACTTCCATCTAAATAGGAGCTTCTGAGTTTTCTCACATCGTGCAGTATGGAAAATGGCATTTATAAGGCACACAAAGGTAAATCCAAGAGGGCCCTTATGCACAAAGATGATCAGCCTTGGGTGTCTGTGGACCCAAGGCCCTGCCCAGCTTCCCTTAGGGCTGAAATGATCACTATCTCTGCACGCCTAAGACACATCCCCCTCACACCAGCTCTGATCTACATCATTCCAGGCAGAGATACATCTACTCTGTTTGGAAATGTCCTCGGGAAAAGAGATTCTCCCCCCCTCTTCCTGAGTTAAGTTTTTCCTCCGGCTCTTTCTCAGATTTTGCCACCTGAATAACAACAGCCAGAGATACCTTCTTTCAACCTTTGAGGACTACTCTGCACCACCGCCAACACTTTTAAGGACTTTATTTTATGTGTATGGCCATGATTTCATTCTTTAGAGCAATTTTTTTTCCTGTCACACTTTCTTTTGTGTAACACCCTTATCTAAAGCACACCTCACATACAGTGACTAGAATATGACTTGCGGTTTCACGGATTGCTTAATAAGAATGCTTTCGCTCAGAAGTCAGCAAAATTCTGTAAGTAGATAGAGAAGCAAATCAGTTAAAATCAGCAATAGTTATTTTACTCCATTTGTGTGTGGGATGCTCTATTAGATCCTCAGGGAGTGACCAAGGAACACAAAGAAAGAGAAATGAGTTTGTGTGGACCACTATTTTTGTGTGTTTTATTATTCATTAAAAACAGAGACTTAGTAGTTCCACCTTTCTTATTCTCTGTTAAAGGACTAGGCCTAAAAGTGTCCTGCTTAATTTTGTTGACCATTTTACAAAGAAATAATGGATATGGTCCAAGGTATTTAAAAGGATGCTTATTTTTTAAGGGAATAACTTATTAATATCTATTAGAAACTACATGGGTTTCATTTCTTTCCACCAAGAATAGGAAAATTATGAAATATCTTTCAATTTTTTAAAAACTTGCTGATTACCTCAACTAGTTCCTACTATAAGTGGTTATTGGGGAAGGAGTGGGAGTTTAAACTTTAGATTCATTGTTTTTTTTTCCTGTCCCTCCCCCCTTCCAGTGTAGAAGTGTCTGTGCTTAAAGCTGTATAAATCATATACCTTTTTCTTCTGCCAAATGCTTCCTTAAAATGATACGTACATCCTTGGCCTAGAAAGTAGAAGCTTCTGCTCCCTCCTTGTTTCCTGTTTTCCAAATTAATAATACTTAGTCCTAGTAGTGATAGTGGCAGCCTTTGATTGTTTCAAAAAGATTTAGAGTAAGGCACACACACAACTTCTTCTATGCACCTTGAAGAACTTCTGGACTTAAGATAGACAGAGCTTTCTCATAATAACTTGTTCTGTTTTGTTAATCGTCACCCGAGGATATTTTTCCATTGATTTTTTTAGAGAGAGTGGGAGGAAAGGGGAAGAGGGGGAAGAGAAAGGGGGGGGAGAACATCTTGCCCCCACCAGGATGGGGATCTGAGATACTTGCCCTTGACCAGGAATTGAATCTTCAACCTTCCAGTGCATGGGATGACCCTCTAACCACCTATCAATGTCAACCAGGGCACTTTCTTATAACTTCTAAAAAATGATATGTTTTTATTTATTTCAGAGAATTGAAGGGAGAGTGAGAGAGGGATAGAAACATCAATAATGAGTGAGATTATTGATCGGCTGCCTCTTGCATGTCCCACACTGAGGGTTGAGCTGCAACCTTGGGCATATGTACTGACTTGGAATTGAACCGTGACCTCTTGTTTCATAGGTCAGTGCTCAACCACTGAGCCATGCCAACTGTGTTCATAAGTTTTTAATAGAAGCTAGCAATATGTGGAATGTGTATAGATTTCTTTTCAGTGCATATAATTATTTGCTATAGGTTGACAGAACGGGATGTGTAGGCAGGCTTTTATGAAGCCTTTCTTTCATTTTAGTCAACGCGCTTGCAATTTGGGTAGCTGCAACAGATTTGAGGTGGTGCCCTGTGCTATGGCTTTATAGGGCAATGAGCTAGGCTTTCCTAGCCTGTGTGGGTAACTGAAAGCTCGGACAGCCCAGTCTAGTCAGCCATGTATTTCTTATTTTAAAAATAGCTCACTGATACTCAGCAACTCTGCTCCTAGGTATTTAACCAGGAGAAATGAAAACACATGTTTTCACATGAAAACTTTTGTATAAATGTTCATACCAGCATTCTTCATAATAGCCAAAAAAGGAAAGCAGTTCAAATGTCCATCACCTGAAGGATAGGTAAACAAAATTCCGTATATCCATATAAGAGAATATTATTCAGCAATAAAGAGTAATGACATATTGGTATGTACTACAACATGGACATGCTTCAAAAACATTATTATTAAGTAAAAGAATCAGGAAATACCATGGTTCCTCTTACATGAAATGTTCAGAATAGGTAAATCTATGGGGATAGAAAGTAGATTAGTTGCCATGGCTGGAGAAGGGCGAGGGAACAACTGTTAGTGGGTATGGAATTTCTTTTTAAGAAGATAAAAATGTTTTTAAAATTGATAGTGGTGGTGTTGCACAACTCTGTGAATACACTGAGAGCCACTCAATTGTACACTTTAAATAGATGAATTTTATGGTATATAAATTATACCTCAATAAAGCTGTTAATAAAATAATAGCTTAGTTGTAACACTCCACCTCAAAAGTGTGGGCTGGGAATAGTGAATTTCTTCCAAAGAGTACAGAATAGGAAGAGGGGAGGAAAAAGTAATTTCCCAGTGGTGAGACCTGACAAACACTACCTCAGGCAAGTGATTAAGGTTGACAAGATATGATGAGAATTGCACTTCTGTGATCTTCCTTTCCAAAACCCTAACCCTAGTCTAAATATGAGAAAAATATAAGACAAATCCCAATTGAGGGATACCTGACTAGTATTCTTCAAAACTATCAAAGTCATCAAAAATGAAGGAAGTTTGAGAAACTTACTGTCAAGAAAAGCCCAAGGAGATATGACAACTAAATGTAATGTGATGTCCTAGATGGGCTCCTGAGATAGAAAAAAAGGATATTAGGTTAAAAAAACAACTAAGGAAATATGAATAAAATATATACTTTCATAACAATATATCAATATTGGTCCATTAATTGAGACAAAGTTACAGTAATATAAACTGTTAATAACAAAGAAACTTGGTGTTACTTAACTCCCCTTTACTTCAGTTTCCTCATCTCTAAAGTGGGAATAAATAGTATCTATGTCCTTGGTTTGGGGATTTAAATGATTTAAGCTATTTCAGGTATAATGCTTGGAAAGTACCTGACAAATGGTAAGTGCTCAATAAATCTTAGCTATTATACTACTATAGTTACACTTTTTTTCAGATGTCTTATTTTAAAACTAGAGGTCCAGTGCGTGGATTCGTGCACTGGTGGGGCACCTTGGCCTGGCCTGCACCCTCTTGCAATCTGGAATTCCTCAGGAGATGTCAGACTGCTGATTTAAGCCTGATCCCCACAGGCCAGGCTTAGGGACCCCACTGGTGCAAGAATCCGTGCATTGGGTCTCTAGTATGCATATAAGATCTTTGGTTAATCTCTTCCGGCCCTACCCCCTCTGAGATTCATCAGTCTGTTCCATGTTTTCATGTCTGTTTGTTGAGCATCTGCCCTCTGGTGGATGGTCGAACAGTTCCTTAGGCTTTTATATAGAGAGTTGAGTGAGATTAATTAAAAAAAATCTACCTACTACAACTATTAGGCTGACTGCTTTATAACAAGTTCCAAAATGCTGCCCTTTAAATATTTGTTAAGTGCCTGTTACAAAGAGAGTTGCTAGGGAATTGAATATTTAGGTACATTTTTCTCTATAGCCATCTAGTATGTTTTCAATGGACTTGGAAAGGAGTGGAATAACATATATAACTAAGGGGGAAAACATAAAGTCAATACATTATTTTAAATTCAGAATTAGTAAAGGACAAATAAATGAGAAATTTGCTGTTCCCCTGTAAAACCCCATGCCAGAATAAGTAAATAGCAAAATTACCTAATTTTATTATTATTATTTTTTTACTGTCACTTTTATCTGACAGCCATCGTTGGGAACAGTAAAATCTCAGCAGGAAACTATACAAGGAAGTTTAAATACAGAAGCAGCAAGGAATCCACAAATAAAAAACCACCCAGCTTACAAATATTATATACATATAAAAGGTCAATCATACTTTTGCCCAGAATACATAATGCCCAACTAAATTAGAATTTCAGATAAATAACAAATATATTTTTAGCATACATATGTTTCAAATATTGCATGAAACATATACTAAAAATTTATCTGAAATTTAAATTTGACTGCTCAGTATTTTTATTTGCTAAGCCTGGTGACTGTAGGGTAGCCATGGATAATTATATTTTTTAATGTTTTTTTTTATATTTTATCTCTAAGATTATCATAAGAAAATAGAAAAAATTAATAGCAGTCTTTAAAAATATCATACATTTTCCAATTAGTAATTCTGTAAGCCATAGTGAGAATGCTTTCTAGCAAAGGACACTGACTCATAGCAAAAAACAAAACAAAACTAGAATTACAACAATTGATCTTTAAAGAAGTAGAAATATACCAAAGCACCAAGGTGGATTTTTTTCCTAAACTCAAGCAAAAATATTTTAAATAATAATTTAGAGGTTCTGATGAGAAAATCTGAATAAATGAAAAAGAAACAGAGAGGGAGAACAACAGACAGAGACAGAGGGAGGCATGCAGACAGACATAAAAAGAGAAAAAGACTAATGTGAAAGACAGAGGAGGGAGCCAGAGGGAGAGGGAGAAGAAAACAAGAACTCAGTATATTGGGTTCTGAGGTGACACAGCACTGCTAGACAGAGACACCATCTTCCTGTGACAGCCTGGCAGTACAGCTGGGGTTTGGGGTGCCATAGTCACAACAGCCCAATCAATGTCTTCCTCAGGGCCAGATGCAATTAAACTGAGGAATGCGTGTGATGGTGTTGTTCCTATCCTGCTGCAAATGAATCCTTTGCTTTTTGCTTAAGATGAGAGTATTAGAAATGAAGACAGGAAGGAAGAGTAAGAGTGAGAAAGGGAAGGAGAAGGAAGAAAAGGGAGAAAGAAGTCTTCCTGGGAGGGAAGAAGAAAAGGAGGGAAGGAGAAAGTTTCCCAGCTTTTTTCTTAGTTATTTTTAAAAATATACCTCAACAAAAGAAAGACTTCATTTTTCAAAAAATGGACAATCTTTAATTTGGCTTGGGAATTGAACTCTCTTTCTCTCTCTCTCTCTCTCTCTCTCTCTCTCTCTCTTTCTCTCTTTCTTTCTCTCTCTCTCTCTCTCTCTCTCTCTCTCTCTCTCTCTCTCTCTCTCTCTTTCTCTCTCTCTCTCCCCCCCCCAAGTAGATTTAGTTGTATATTAAATTGTTATCAAACCTAAAAATTCACATTTTCAGAAAGGATTTTTGTGGTGCTATATTTCAGATCATTCAAAAATTGCAAAATGATACAAAATCATTTTACTACCAAAGATGGGGAAATTAATTCCTACTGCATGTATTTTTTAAAGGCATGTAGATATGGAAATTTTAGAGAAAATATATTTATGCATCATTGAAATAAAATATAAATGTGGTCCTGGTTACAATGTGCACATATCAAAACTCTTTCTTATATGTGCCCCAGTTATCTGGAAAGAAAATGCCTAATATCAAGAAGCAAGGATAGTGAGAGTAGTATTTGGGGTTGTTTAATTTAGAAAGAAGGCTGGATAATAGCCAATAAATTTCTTGGCTTTAAATAAGACCCTGGTGACATGTTTCATTTTGATTTCTGAGATTAATTAATTATGGGAAAATCTTAGAATTTATTTAAAGGGTCACATGGGAAAAGTCATATACCAGTAGAGGGGTTTAGTCTAAAATTGAGGCGTTCTAAGATAGGATGACTGGCATGTGGAAAATTACTAAGAAACAAATAATGGCTAATGTTCTTATTTTCCAAATTAGAAAAGGAGAAATTATTTTTAATGCCACTTTAGAGATCATTAGAACCTTTATAAACTTTTTTTGGAAAGAACTTGGTGTACAGTGAATCTGAGAAAGTTTACTGAATTATTCGGAGTTGTATTTCTAGTAACTAGTACAAAATAGTAGACTTACCAAACCTTCAAATGAAAGGCAGCAAATTGAAGAGCAGCTTCAAATCGTGATAAATGGAGAAACTGGAAGATCAATAAAAAGGTTCAATAAAGAAAAAATACAAATCATTTTGCTAGCCTGGAATTGGTTTTGGCAATTTTAGCATTTGCTAAGATTATTGCAGAAGGACTGGAAACGAGTGCAGCTGAAACATGAGAATTTAAACAAACATACAACACTTCTGTTGAAAATTAAAATGCAAAGGTGAAGATTTATTTTTGGCCTCGTTTATCTATGCCTAAGAATAGTTTCACATGCTTCTTTTGCTTTTCAATTTTTGTTGTAAACAATAGGACATTTGAGAGATTTTTCCATCATGAAATGCACCCAAAAAATGAATGCATTTTTTTTTAAAAAAAGGAATACAATATGAGCAAAATATCTAGTCTGCATAGCTAAATTTTGTCTTCTCCTCATCCTCTCTCCTTGTTTGTCTGAGGTTTTCTGTAAAGATAAAAATAATGGCAAAGTCACGTTTGATCACACACTTATTCTTCTTTCTCAACTTCCCTCTTTATTTTATGCCTCTCCTCTGTTGGAATTCTTTTACAACTTTTGATTATTTTTTAAGAAGTTGTACTAATAATTGCTTTCAAAAAGCCATGCTAATAGTTTGTTTCATATATCAATTATTACTTTTGACAGAAAAATCTAGAGCCATGATTTAATTCTTTTTTATACCATATATCTCTTGCCTAATCTCCAGATTTTGCAGCTTCCCACATGCATTGCTTCACATTTTCCTATGAAAAAGATCACTTCTTAAAGAACTTATATTATGTAAATGTTATTCTTTTTACAGAAAATAGTGCTAAAGCTAAATTCATTTCTACAAAGTACATCAGTTTAGGTAAACAAATTCTCAAATACACAATGTTCTCTGTTTGGTGCAAGTAACAGTTATGAGGAAAATAATCAAGTAATTTCAAAGGTTACAAATAGCTATAGTTTAACTCAAAACCATCAAGTTTTCAGGTAAAGCACTAAGTTACATTTTACAATATCTACTCTTCCACTTAAAACTGATCAGTTTAATAACACTCTGAAAAATACCTCATTACTACTAATTACTACTATCCCAGGAATTCTGCCATATTCGTGCAAATAGTAAAACTTTCACTTTTGTGCGTAGTAGTAAGTAAAAGGGTGGACTTCAGGTTTTCCCCCCTAATTTTGGAAGATTATTTATTCGGTAACTATATTTTTTTGGCCCTGCCCTGGGATACAGGTGCAGTTCCTTTCTAGATTTCACCCTGTCTGGAATGTTCCATGTTTTGATCCAAAATATACTTCACGTTCCACAAATGAAAGGAAGAGCTTGGAGGTCTGTAATGTTTTACAAAAGTAATTTTTAGAATTCTTTGAAAAGAAATTAAG
The DNA here is from genome assembly GCA_963924515.1 of Vespertilio murinus. Lineage (NCBI taxonomy): Eukaryota > Metazoa > Chordata > Mammalia > Chiroptera > Vespertilionidae > Vespertilio > Vespertilio murinus. Next base: position 32,424,173 of record OZ004715.1, on the reverse strand, counting down.
TGTATATATATTTTACTCACCTTTTCATGATTAATGGGATGCCCTCCCCCGTGCCTTACTATTTTGCTAACTATAAAAGTAATACATGAATTTCTGAAAACCTCAGAATATATCAAGAAAAGAAACATCACCAGTTTCTCTACCCCAGAGATAAGACCTTTTAACAATTTGCAGTATTATCTCCAACTTGTTAGTCAATTTTAAATTTTATGAAAGTTTTGAAGCTGCTTTATAAATAACATATTGCAAAATCCTCCATTTTCAACTTCCTGAGATGGGAAAACAATTTTGCTACTATTTCTCCTCCAAAACAGTCCAGGATTTAAATGTGTGAATTTGAGAGGACAGTTCAGAGATAAAAATATCTGCTATGATAACAGAAGTGCAGACAAGGGAGTCAGCCTAAAGATAATTTATGCAAATTTTGATGCCCTATATACACAGTACAAATTGCTTTGAATTTTTTCCAGATTTTGGGAGTTAAATTTATTTGAATTTTTTGCAGATTTGGGGAGTTACTTAAATTTCACCCAAAAAACCCTTCTAAATCCTTTCCAGTATTTTTTTTTTGTCTGAAAGGTTATTTGTACGCTTGTAAGAATTCAGAAAAGTATTAGGGTATAAGAAATGTCCATTTGTTTCAATATTCTAAGTTTAAATAATCCAATAATTCTTACAAAATTTCCAGTACTTCTCTGGTTTGAATAAAATCACGGCAAATAAATTATTTCCCTTAAAATAGTCACAAGTAATAGTAATTAGGGCCTGACATATTATAAACATATTGCCTTTTTGTCATATGATGTATTTAAGGTTTCAATACTTAATCATTTCTGAAGACAAACATTTACTTCCTTGCAAAATTAAACAAACAAATATGAAGTCTTATCTATGATTTAAATTGGATGATGTATTACAGGATCTCAATTTTGTTATTTTTTTTAAAAAATAGTATTCATTTTGGATAGGTGTTGAACAAACATGCTTATGATTTCCATTGGCATACAAAATGGTATGTTTTTTGTTGTTGTTTTATTTTGTTTTTGACAATCAATTCCCTGTGCTGATGGTCTGGGTAACTTAAACTTAGAAATTTTTTTCAAAACTTTTAGTTAAATTTATCAAAATGACAGCACATGTTAGCTTTTGCTGTTTTTGTCCACTAAACATTAGCTAGTTCTTTAAACTGGGAATTTTTTTTTTTGCAAGGATCTAGAAACAGAAAGAAGGGGGGGATCTGTTGCAAATATAATGGAATGAATTATAATTATATTTTTGTAAGTAACTTGTAGATATGTAGTACAATTTCCTAGTAAATATGACTTGATTTCTCAGGCAAGTTGTTTCAGACATTATATTCTCTCCCACAATACAAAAAAGTAATGTCACAAAGGTGAATTCTAAGATACTTATTGACAATGAAGGGCCGTAAGCACACAGTGGGCAAAAGTCCTAGCAAACTTGAAAAATATTTAACTGAACAATAATGGAGCAATGCCAAATGCTCAAAGTCACCAAAGATAATTTTAATTGTTGTAGATATAATGGTGTTCAATGACAGCTGTTTTGGAACAAAAAGGTTATTTCCTGCAAATTTCAGTAAGTTTTCTCCTAAAATAAACTCTCATTGATTGTTAAAATTACCAATTGTCCTTAATGGCAAATGGACACCAAAGTTGGCTAATTACTTTGAATATGGAGTCACTCCTACATGTTGATTTGTAAACACTATCTGGAGGAAAAATTAAAAGACATAATGTAGCCCAGTGTTATTTCTCCCTATGGAGATATTACAGGACTCTTATGTAAGAGAAGTTGTTGAAAAAAAATATCTAAAGCAAAAAGCACTTACAAACTGAATGTTGCAACTTTCCCAGTGAGCACAGCTTCCTCTCTCCTTTCCCCTCTCTTTTTTTGGAAATGACAAGAATAAGTTTTTTTTAATGACTAAATTTTTGCTAAATTATACATAAAAAATATAATTATTTAACAAAAAAGAGTTAACTGATTAGTCAATAAAAATTATTTTGTGTTCTAGCCTAATACTACTTGAATACACTAATTTGGATTTGGTACTTATTTATAATATTACAAGTCTGTTTTTAAGTTTATTTGACCCAAGGTTATCATTTTATGCATTGCACACAATAGTCCAATGCTATTTTTATTTTAATAATGTGTATTGACAGCTACTAGAATAAAAGTAATGTGGGGAAATATAAAGATAAAGAAGGTACAGTTTCTATTCTTAAATCTAGAGACACAGTGATTCAGCTAATTTATTAATGCATTTTATTGCTTCATTTTTTTCTAGGACAACTAATTATATATATATATATATATATATATATATATATATATACATATACACATTATTTTTAAAGTTGGAACATTCATACACAAAAAAGAATAAGAATTACCTTGAGTACATTCCACCATCATGAGATAATCACTATTAAAACATACACTTATTTTTTTCTGTACCTCTGTACATACAAATATATTTAAACAAGATATAGATAGTATTTTATGTTTTTTAAAAAATGTAGTTATCAGTTTAACAATGATGAGAAAAGAACTGAAATTTTTAAAAAGAACTCTCATTAAGAATTCCCATTATCTTTAGATATTTAAGATTTTTTTTCTTTTCTTTAGTTTTTTTTCCTTCTTTGTGGGATCCTAACATTCAATATTATATGCTTGTTAGGTTGTATTCCGGTATTTTGTACTTAAGTATTCCTTTTAAGAACACTTGGTTTTAAGTAAAACATTAAGGCCTTTCATAGATCAAAATAATACATAAAATTTATGTTATTAAAAGATGAAAAAGGTAAGAGAAAATTTCTATGAGGCTTAGTCTTCACCAACAAGTAATTAAGCATGGCAGTAATTTAATACAATCATGAATATTTTCAAAACCTAGTCATTTTGTTTCACTCTTTTTTGCAGAATATAGTTAAATAACAATTCTGTAGTAATACTACACTGACTTTTAAAAGGATAGATCTATATGTTCTGACATGAAAAGAACTTAATAAGTGAAAAATTCACAGAACCATGTATTTCAAATAATTTATGCTAAACAACTATAAAAATCTGTATGCTGAAGTACATATGTACTTCTATATGTATGAAAATACATGGAAAAGAAACTAACAAGAAATACCTCAATTTGGGAAGGGAAGTGGGAATGGAGAATAGTAAGGGGGGAACTTCGACAATTTATTCTAGATGTTTCTGTATTCCTTTCAACAAAGTAAAGTCATACGTTACTGTGCATTTATTTTTATCATTTTTTTCTTGGTATGGAATAATTTTAAATGAAAGACATTAAGGTGGACTAACATCATATTATCATTTATATCAGCCCTTTTTGCTGCTCTGAATTCTAGTCATTTCTGTAACCATCTAACTTCTTCTAAGAATATTGAAAGCTCTTAGAGAAGATATAAGTACTGTACCTTGCATTTCCCCCCACAGTACTGGCATTACTGCCTTGGCATGGTAGGTTCTAAATATGACTATCTTGAATATATAAAAGTTACAATGTAGACTACGATTTAGAAGCCACTATTCTGCCAGAGTAGCAAAATTATTACCTTATGAAGAGAAATCTACAAAGAGCTCTGATTATGGATTTCATTGTACGTCCTTTAATACAAAAGACATTAGATAATATTGCCCTTTATAGTATAATGACCAGAAGCTCAGTTTAATAAATTTTAGCCATGCTTGGCATACATTTCTTTGAAAATAAGATCTGGGATAACTGAAAGTAACCATTTCTAGTACCACTGCAGGATCAGTTAAGAGCTGGCAAGGATGCAGAGAAAAAGGAACCCTCTTTCACTGCTGGTGGGAATGCAGACTGGTGCAGCCCCTGTGGAAAACAGTATGGAGCTTCCTCAAAAAACTACAAATGGAACTCCCATTTGACCCAGTGATCCCACTTCTAGAAATATATCCCAAGGAACTAGAAACACCAATCAGAAAGGATATATGCACCCCTATGTTCATAGCAGCACAATTTACTAGTACAATAACTATTTGGAAACAGCCCAAGTGCCCATCAGCAGATGAGTGTATTAAAAAACTGTGGTACATCTACACAATGGAATACAACACTGCTGTAAAAAGGAAGGAACTCCTCCCATTTGCAACAGCATGGATGGACCTGGAGAGCATTATGCTAAGTGAAATAAGCCAGTCTGAGAAGGATAAATATCACATGATCTCACTCACTTGTGGAATACAATGAACAACATAAATTGATGAACAAAAACCGATCCAGAGGTAGAAAGAAGCATGGATCAGATGCTCAAACCTCAGATGGAAGGAAGGGGAGGATGGGAATAAGGGAGAGAGATCAACGAAAAGAGTTGTATGCATGAATGTAAGCATAACTAATGGACGCAGACACCAGGGGGGTGAGAGAGAGAAAAGAAAAAAGAGACTAAACTTAAAAAAAAAAAACCCACAGAATGTGCACTTTCCTGAAAATGAAAGCATGTGACAATTTTTTCCTTGTTAGTGAATTTATTGGAGTGACAGTGGTTAACAAAATCATATAGGTTTCAATTGCATAATTCTACAGCACATCATCTGTACACTGTATTGTGAGTTCACCACTCCAAGTCATGGACATTGACAATAGTATGGCGATTACCAGGGGTGGGGTTTGGGGGAGGGTATAGGAGGGAAAATAGTGATAGACAACCCCTGCATTCTTGAGACGCCTCTTTCTTTTCATTGTTTCTTTCTCCTTGGCTTAAAATCATGTGCAAACCCCTCATCTTAAAAAAAATAACAGTGAAAAGGTCCACCTTGATTAGACTCAGTGTATAACTTACCCTCTTTCCTTCACTGAAAAACATGTGTAAGAGCCACTGGCATTCATTATCTCCACTTTTTCATCACAGTTGGTAACCAGGAATGGCTAAGAGACTGGACTCAGGAGTTCGGTAAAGCTGAATTATTTTGGAACTGTTGCAAACTAATTGTATGACTGGTCAAGGTCTTTCTGTGTCTCAGTGTAGTCCCCTGTAAAATGAGGGTGACAATATCAATAATATTTCTTCCTGACCTCAGGGGGCTGTAGTGGAGATTAAATAGCACAATGCTTGGCTTGTAGCAGGTGCTCAATAAATGGTTTTGACTAGCATGTCTTCTACCTTCACCTCTGTTTTCACCAAAGTTTACTAGTACCAGGCCAATCTTAGTTAACTTCTCTATAACTTCCTTTAGGGGAGTATAGACATGAATGTAAATGGGGGTTGGGGGGTGGAGGAAGAGAGAAAAGAAAAAAGAGACTAAACTTAATAGTCATCTGAGAGAATTGTCTGCTCTCTTCCTTTGACCTTCATTATACCAGGCCATTGTCATTTTTCTGCTTCTCTAGCTGTTCCTTCTCATATTTCACCTATCCCTTAAAAATCTCATCTTTCTCATAGATTTCCCCTTAGCTGCCTCACTCTCTAGCTCTCCCTGGCAGTCTCATTTGCACCAATGAGGGTCAGTCTCTAGGTAAACAATGACAATTCCAAGTTGTATTTTCATCACAGACCCCTTTCCAAGACTCCTATGTACGGGAGTAGATGTCCATGTTCGTTACCCTCCACAAACACCTGAAACTCAACATTTCTCAAACTGAGCCCATCAACTGCTCACCTCAGAAACCTGAGCATCAGCTGATACTCATGCCCTCTAATACTCATGCCGTCTAATGCAAAAGGGTTTTTTGTTTGTTTTAAAGGCCTTAGATCTTACCTCCTAAATATTTTCGTATGGCTACATTCCATTCCTCCTTCAAGCTCAGTACTATATCTTTGGGAAGCCATCTCATTAACCACTCCACTCCTCAACCTGAATTAGATTTACCCCATTCTTTGTACCCCCATGGCAACACGGGATAACACTTTCCTAGCATAGTATTCTGCTTTTAAAAAAAGAAACTTATCTGCCCAGCCAGGTGTGGCTCAGCAATTGAGCGTCAGCCCAGGAACCTAGAGGTCATGGTCCCATTCCCCGCCAGGGCATTTGCCCGAGTTGCAAGTTTGATCCCCAGTACAGGCCATACAGGAGGCAGCTAATCAATGATTCTCTCTCATCATTAATGTTTCTCTCTCTCTCCCTCTCCTTTACTCTCTGAAATCAATAAAAATATATATTTTTTAAAAAGAAACTTACCTGTCCCCTCTGTAGGACTGTGAGCTCCCTAAAAGCCAGGTTTTTGTGTTTCAGCCAAACATGTGTGACAGAAGATGTGCTTAATAAGAATTTGAAAGTAAACCTACGCTAGCCCAGTGTTCAGCTTAATTCCACTGCTGTCTCAGGCATACTTTCAATAGCCTAGAATTTAGCTCAGTGACTTCACAAACAATTTAAAAAATATTAAATCTGTTCCCAGATAAGGAAGAGTTAGCTATATGTTAGAGTTCAAGGGAACCTTGCCAAGTCAATAAATTACTTGATGTTTGCTGAATACCAACTGTTTTCCTCAAATACTGAATAAGTTTGCTATTTCCATTTCTCAAATTTCTTACTGAGAAAAACTGGAATTAAACTTTTTTTTTCCATGATAAAGAAGAAATTCTTTTGGTAGGGCTAGCATTTTAAATGATGGTCCTTAAATACTTGAAAAGACAATTCTCTGACTTGATTGGGACTTAGACTCTCACGTGATAGAGAACAACATTAAAAATCTGGACTTGTATTTTGAGTTCTAACAAAATTTTTCCATTTACTACTTATAACCTTCTCATTGTAGCAGTGATTTTAAATGTGCATAAGAAGTGCACCCGAGTCAGGGAAGGAGAGAAGGAATCGAGATTGGGAATGATAATGTGAATTTGGCATTATTATTAAAATACCACAAATACTTCACATTAAAACATGCAATTGTTAGTTTGCCAGAATTCCAAGATTTATCTTAGAAATAGTCACTAATTATATCACTTTTTTTTTTACATCAGGTAGTTTTCCTTCTTTCCCTACAGGTATAATTAAAGGCATTAAATGCTATGGTTTTTTGCCAGTGTCTAATGTTTAGGTATCACAGATAAATCTAAATGGTTTTTAATTGCTCTTACTTCATTTTTTCATTTACAAATATTTGAGTACCTACTATGTGCCAAGCATACATGTACTTTGAGTGTAAAATATCGGGACTGGTGGGTTCTTCCTGTTTGAAATAGAGTATTATTTTGAATATAATAGTAATTCAGTAAATGGGTGTTGACTCACTGATTAAATTTAGTGTAGAAAATCTATTTGAGCTCTTTTGAAATATATACAAGAATGCTGTCTGAAAAGCTGCATTGTTAGAACAAATAAGTGTCAGGAAATCCCTTTGGTAGAGGTAATACTTTAGTAAATGAAATATAAAAATTGAATTGGAGGATCATAATGTAAAGTTGAACAGTACACTGAATACTTTTTAACAAAAAGGGCAAATTTAAAGGAACTGTATAACATATGTAAACTAGAAGTGTACTTTTTAGGATTAGTCAAATAATATTCAATTCAACTTTTAAAAGAGGGCCAAAGGATCTGGAAAGTAATCTATTATTATAAATCCATTATATTATTATAGAAAAATGAAGCGCTTTATTTTTAATCCAAAATGTAGACTAACTACATATATTTAATAACCTTCCTTATGCTAAAATCCCACTAAGATGATTAAGGCTGACAAAACTGGTTTGGCTTAGTGGATAGAGCGTCAGCCTGCCGACTGAAGGGTCCCGGGTTCAATTCCAGTCCAGGGCATGTACATTGGCTGAGGCACATCCCCAGTGGGGGGTGGGCAGGAGGCAGCTCATGGATGTTTCTCTCTCATCGATGTTTCTAGCTCTCTATCTCCCTTCTTCTCTGTAAAAAATCAATAAAATATATTTTAAAAAATTAAATAAATAAAATGATTAAGGCCACTACTAATCCATAAGGCATTTTTGTGTGAATTAGGAAAAGGTACCTCTTCATTCAGGCAGAATGAGTATCTGATTAGGACTCAAGACCATCTTTGTCCACTTGACTTCCTTTTGGGGCAGTTACAACCTGCACAGCAATCTGCTGGAGCCCTGGAATAACAGAATGACAAATCAAGGTAAGTGTATGGAGAAGAGAAAAGCAAAAACATGATAGTTCTTATTCAGTAAGGGGAGGATGTAAATAATCCTTTTTCTCCTCAACATAATTTAAAATTTTTGAGTTAAAATTCACATGCCATAAAATACACCCTTTAAATGTACAATTAAGTGGATTTTAGTATATAACAAAGTTGTATAATCATCACCATGTTCTAATCCCAGAACTTTTTATCACCCCCAAAAGAACCTTCCCTATTTTTTCCTCTTCCACCCTCTGCCAACACTGTTTCTGTCACTATGGATTTACCTATTCTATCAATTTTATATAAATAGAATTATGCAACATGAGGCCTTCTGTGACTGGCTTCTTTCATTTGGCATAATGTCTAGCGTGTGTCAGCATCCATTCCTTTTTAGTGCTGAATAATATTCTATTGTATAGATATACCGTATTCTGTTTATCCATTCATCCATTGATGAACATTTGGATGGTTTCCACTTGTTGGCTATCATTAGTAATGCTGCTGTGAACACTGGAATACAAGTGGCTTTACATTTTATAAGAGCTTATGAGGATTACAAGACTGTTTGCATGTAAATGACTATATACTGCCATGCTCTTGGTTTTATATTACCTACCTTCCTGCAGTTTCTCTCTTCCTTAAATAATTTTTTTTAATTTACTTTTCACCCAGTTCTCCCTCCGCTCTGGCAACCATTAATTTGTCCTCTAAATTTAGGTCTGTTTCTGTTTTGGTTTGTTTCTTTAGATTCCACAAATAAGTGAAATTATATGATATTTCTCTTTCTCTCTCTTCCTTATTTTACTACTAGAGGCTCGTTGCACAACATTCATGCAAGAATAGGCCTTCCTTCCCCTAGCTTCACTCCCAACTGCCTGGGATACAGCAAGTCCCCACTCCCTGGCCGTCCAGTGGGCTGGCAAGTCCTCACTTCTGTCCGGAGTACCATTCCTGTAGCTCCCTCTGCAACCTCTCCTCCCCCTCATAGCAGGCATCCCGCCCCTCCCTGCCGCTCTGGGCCTGCATATGCAAATTAACCCACCATCTTTGTAGGGTTGATTTGCATGCCCATTCTGATTGGCTGTAGGCATAGCAGAGGGTACGGTCAATTTATATGTTTGTCTATTATTAGGTAAGATATACCCTTTTGGTCCATCCATGTTGTTGCAAATTGAAAAAATTTATTCTTTTTTATTGCAGAGTAACATTCCACTGTGTATGTGTATATACATATTATGTCTTTTATCCATTCATCTATTGATAGGCACACCTAGGTTGCTTCCATATCTTGGCAATTGTAAATAATGCTACAATGAACATAGGGGTACATATATATTTTTGAATTAGTGTTTTTATTTCCTTTGGTTAAATATTAGAAGTGGAATTGCTGGGTCATATGGCAGTTCTATTTTTAATTTTTTGTGGTATCACCATACTGTTTTCCATTGGCTGCACTAATGTACAATTCCTCTAATGGTACTCATGGGTTTCCTTTTCTCCATGCCTTTACCAACACTTGTTATTTGTTGACTTTTTTACCTTTGTCATTCTGACAGGGGTGAGATCTTATCTCATTGTGGTTTTGGTTTGCCTTTCTCTAAGGATTAGTGATGTTGAGCAATTTTTCATATATCTGTCGGCCATTTGGATGTCTTCTTTGGGAAAACGGCAATTGAGATCCCTTGTCCATTTATTAAATAGGTTGTTTGGTTTTTTTGTTATTGTATGAGTTTTTTTTATTATTTGTCTGTTTATTTGATTCCAGAGAAATAGAAGAAAATTGATGTGAGAGAGAAACATCAATTGGTTGCCTCCTGCATGCACCCTGGGTATGTGCCCTGGATATGTGCCCATAACCTGTAACCAGGGTATGTGCCCTGACATGTGCCCTGGGTAGGTGCCCATAACCCATAACCTGGGTATGTGACCTGAAATAAAATCTGCCACCTTTTGGTGTATGGGATGATGCTCCAACCAACTGAGCCACATGGACCAGTGTATGATTTTTTTAAAATCTATTTTGGATATTACCCATTATTGGATATGCGATTTGCAAATATCTTCTCTTATTCAGAAGGTTGTTTTTTCATTTTTGTTGATGGTTTCCTTAACTGTGCAGAAACTTTTTAGTTTGATGTAGATCCTTTAATTAAAAACAAAATTTGGGGGGGTGGGGTTTTTTTGTTGCCTTTGCCAAAGGAGATATGTCAAGAAGATATTGCTAAGAACAAAGTCAAAGAATTTACTGCCTATGTTTTCTTCCAGGAGTTACATAGTTTCAAGTCTTACATATAAGTCTTTAATATATTTTGAGTTTATTTTTGTATGTAGTGTCAAATGACCCACTTTCTTTCTTTTGTGTGTGTGTGTGTGTGTGTGTGTGTGTGTGTGTGTGTATCTGTCCAGTTTTCCCAGCACCACTTATTAAAGGGATGGTCATTTCCCCACTTGATATTTTTGCTTTTTTTGTCATATACTGACCATGTAAACGAGGGTTTCTCTCTGGGCTCTCACTTTTGTTCCATTGATCTATGTGTCTATTTTTTGTGCCAGTAATATACTGTTTTATTTATTATAGCTTCATAGTATAGTTTAAAATCATGGAGCATGATACCTCCCATTTTCTCTTCTTTCCTCAAGATTACTTTGGCTATTTAGGGTCTTTTGTGGTTCCATATAAATTTTAGGATTATTTGTTCAGGTTCTGAGAAGAATACCATTGATATTTTGATTGGGATCATATTGAATCTATATAATGTTTTAGGTAGTATGGGCATATTAATAATCCTTGCAATTCATAAGTAAAGTATATCCTTCCATTTATTTGTGTCCTCTTTAATTTCTTCAATATCTTATACTTTTCAGTGTACAGATATTTCACCTCCTTGGTTAAATTTATTCCTAGGTATTTTATTCTTATTTTTATGTAACTATAAATGGGATTGTTTTCTTAATTTTTCATTACGATCATTTGTTATTAGTGTATACAAGTGCAACAGATTTCTGTATATTAGTTTCATATCCTGTAACTTTACTGAACTCATTAATTAGTTCTAACATTTTAAAAATTAAATTTATTGGGGTCACATTGGTTAATAAAAGTATATATGTTTTAAGTGTATAATTCTATGATATATTATAAGTATATTGCATTGCATGCTCACCACGCCAGAGTCATATCTTTTTTAGTCACCATATATTTGATCCCTTTTACCCTTTATTATGCCTCCCTTCCCTCTGGTAACCCACTGTACTGTTGTTTGTGTTTATGAGTTTTTGTTTATTTTCTTATTTATTTATTTGTTGTTCTGCATATAGTTAAAGATATTTAGAAATTAACCTACTGAAATTTTACTGAGAGAATAAATGAATAGTTATGAGATATTAAAATCATAAAAATACTTTGAGGAGGAAAAAATATCCATGTCATGGGGGTCAGAATAGATAATGCCAAGCTGTGATGTCAATAAACAAAGTATTATTCTTCAGTAAAGCATACGCACCTCACTACCTCCCTCCCACTTCTTCCACTTCTTTCCACTATAGTACAAAAGTTTCTACACATATAAATGCAATTCATAATCAATCTACCAATTACTTAAACATATAAGATGCAGCCGAAGCCGGTTTGGCTCAGTGGATAGACTGTCGGCCTGTGGACTGAAAGGTCCCAGGTTCGATTCTGGTCAAGGGCATGTAACTTGGTTGTGGGCACATCCCCAGTAGGGGGTGTGCAGGAGGCAGCTGATCAATGTTTCTCTCTCATCAATGTTTCTAACTCTCTCTCTCTCTCTCCCTTCCTCTCTGTAAAAAATCAATGAAATATATTTGAAAAAAACAAAAACACTTAAGATGCAGTAGAAATGCAAAACAGAAAGAAAAAGTCACTGTTCCACAGTGTCACCTCCAGAAAGGGACATACATTTTCTTTAGATGTATGAAAAATGCTGCTTTAGGTGTAGTGACAAGGCTGGCAAGCTGAAGACTAGGAAAACATCTCTATGGTGAGCACAGCAGCAAGAAGTCTGTTAGTTCATATCCTTCAGACTTTTAAGAGATGGGTACCTAGATGCCTAACAACACCTTCTTTACAAGGGGATATGAGTTATTGAAAAATTATTGTAGGAACAGAACATCTGAAATCACTCTACTAGGAAGCTCAGCTCTTAAGCTATAGACTCAAAATGCTCAGTCCTCAGACTCTGCTCAAGAAAAAAATTGTTTATCAATAGTAGTTATTCCATGTATCAAGAGCAAAGTTGGCACCCGAGTCCCAATGTTCAAAACAAAATTATATTATGTTCAAAAGAACAGAAAGGCCTGTGATTAACTAAGTAAGGTTCAATTTAGTAGCTGGGCCGGGGTTTATATAAATAAATAATAATCAAATTTGTAGGCATAAATGTTGAAAATGTAACTTCGAAAGGTGATTAAAATTTGACATCCCTATTGTTTCAATAATAAAAACTCATTGACAGCCTGTCACTTGCCATAAGCCAGGGCTACAAAAATGAATTTTAAAAATCCCTGTCTTAGAAGGTAGTACATGGGAAATTTTTGTTCCTTTCTCTTTTTTTCCTGTGAACGTAAGCTGCTCTCAAATAGTAACCAAGTCTTTTTAAAAATCGCTGTATTCATGGAGTTTACATTCTAGTGCAGGTAGACAAATAATAAAAGTTTAAGAAGTAATTTCAGGTAGCAATTCATGGTACAAAGAAAAACAAAACTCTTAAGAGAATAAAGAACAATGGTGACGGAAGACCTCTTGATGACAGATGGCACTTGAGTTGTTTACTTAATAGTAGGCATGGTCTTGCAAGTTAAACACCTAACAGTCAGTCATGGATTGCCCACTTAGTTGGTTTTAGGCACTGTAGAACAGTATGTCCTGCGCATGAAGAGATTAATAAACCACGGCTTCTGCTGTCAAATTAATCATAGTAAGGGAAGAGAGACAAGACACTTCACCAACAACCTATACCAAACTGCAACAAGTGTTAGACCAGGAAACTGCACCGAGTGAAGAGGAGCAATCAGAGCACAGAGGAACATGGTCACCCCGAGGGAGGTCTTCCAGAAGGGAAGACTAGGGTGTTGCAATGCTCCCCAACCTTTGGCACATGATATTCGTTTGTACAACCCAAACAGAGGGTAAAGGACGATGAAAGAAGAAAACTTCTAGAGGCAGAAGGCGTCCATTCCCTAGGGTTCTGCCAATCCAGGTTCCCCAGCTTTCCCAAAACCTAGGGGACTTGCATCTATTGGAATCTGTTCTTGGCACAGGTCCGCAAGGGTTGTTGTGTGGTGGCGGTTGTTTTTGGAGGGGGATTGTTGTTGTTGTTAACAACTGAAACTATCATAACTGCCTTTCACCAAATCCAACTTCCTCGCCCGTTTCTCAGCCTGACCATATTTATGCCCTAAAGTCCTCTGGAACTCAATCTCTGGAGACAATGGTTCTCCCAGCAATGAACGCATTTCACAGCTTGCCCATGAAAGACTTTGAGTTAAAAATTTTTCAGTAGAGAAACTTTTTTATAAATCCAAACTTTCCCAGAGCAAATCAACTTTTTGAAAAATATATATTTTATTGATTTTTTACAGAGAGGAAGGGAGAGAGATAGAGAGCTAGAAACGTCGATGATCATCAACCAGCCGCCTCCTGCACCACCACCACCCCCCCCCCCACCGGGGATGTGCCCGCAACCAATGTACATGCCCTTGACTGGGATCGAACCCGGGACCTTCCAGTTCGCAGACCGACGCTCTACCACTGAGCCAAACCGGTTTAGGCTCAACTTTTAAATAAAGGACTTAAGAACAGCATTTTAAAACAGTTTGAATATTTTATGATAAAATTAGAGGCCCAGTGCATGAAATTCATGCATGGGTAGGGTCCCTAAGCCTAGCCAGCGATCAGGGCCTATCTGTGGGGTGACTGGCAGAGCAATTGCGGGGGGGGGGGGGGGGGGAGGGCCACTGGCACCTGACTTGGCTAACCTGGGCCTATAGGCTGGGGGCAGCTCCTGTGTTGAGCATATGCCCCCTGGTGGTCAGTGTGTGTCATAGCAACTGGTCATTCCACTGTTCAGTCTGTTTGAAATTTAGGCTTTTATTATATACTAGAGGCCTGGTGCACAAAATTTGTCCCTCAGCCCGGCCTGAACCCTCTCACAGTTTGGGAGCCCTCAGGGGATGTCTGACTGATATCCTCAGCGCTGCTGCAGAGGTGGGAGAGGCTCCTGCTCACCAGCCTTGAGCCTGGCTTCTGGCTGAGTGGCACTCCCCCTGTGGGAGCATACTGACCACTGGGGGCAGTGCCTGCATTGAGTGTCTGCCCCTGGTGGTCATTGCATGTCAAAGCAACCAGTCATTCTGTTGTTTGGTTGATTTGTATATTAGCCTTTCATTATATAGGATGATATGCTTTGGGAGTTTTGAGGGAGATTGATGAGGGTATTGAAAAAACAAGATTGACCATAAACTGAAACTGGTTCTGGGCATGTCTGAGGCGGGGGAATGAAGGTAGGTTAGACTGGGCGAGGGTGGGGCTGTAGAATGTCATATTATTCTGTCTACTTCTATGTTTTCCATCACAGAAACGTTTGTGTTTTAGTTTTATATGGCTAAGTCTAGTACCTACAAATTCATAGAATATGGGGCCCATCACTATTTTAAAATCTACCTATTAGAATAGTGAAATTTTTTACATGCAAGAAAGTAGACTCCATGATGACTAAATATGATGGATATATGAAAAGAAAACCTTCACTTAACATCCAAATTGGGCTTTACTATATTGAGTGGCTATCAGAAAAAAAAAATTATCAATGCTTTTTAAATTATCACCTATTTAATGAACAACATTTCACCTATTTAATAAACAACATTTAGTGAGTTCCTACTAAAAGCCTGTCTTGGCATTTTCTCATCTCATCGATGAGATTATGAAGATACTAGAGGCCGATGCATGAAATTCAAGGGGCTCAGCCTTTGCAGCCCCAGCTTCATCCAGAAGGTCGTTCAGCAGTCTGGTCTAATTAGCATATTATGCTTTTATTATTATAGATATTTCCATTTCAGAGATGAGGAAACTAAGCCTCAGAGAGGGTGAGTTTCCTGCTCAAGGTCACAATGAGGAAAGATAAAGGTCAGGACTCTTTCCATCCTACCAGTACTTAATTAAAACAAACTTCTTAAAAAGAAAAGACTGATGGAAAGCAGGACAATTTTTCTGTTCTGAAAACTCTGCCACCCCACGGTGAACAGGAAAGCTCTTCTTCCCGACATCTGCCACTCTGCTTCCTACCTCCTACTACTTAGAGGCCAATCTGATATACAAAGGTGGGTCTCTTTATAGGGGGGGGAAGTAGATAAATATTGATTAAACAAGGAAAAATGTTCTTTTTTGTTCCCCAAAAATCAGAATTATTTTTTAATTTTTAAAAGATGTTTTTAAACCAGTAAAACCTTAAAACTTGAATAGTCTAACTCAGTGGTCGGCCAACCTCGGCTAGCGAGTCACATGCGGCTCTTTGGCCCCTTAAGTGTGGCTCTTCTACAAAATACCACATGCGGGTGCGCACATACAGAGCAATTGAAACTTCATGGCCCATGTGCAGAAGTCAGTTTTGGGCCTGGGCGAGTCTATTTTGAAGAAGTGGAGTTAGAACACTCAAGGGGACAAAAAGACACATGTGGCTCGCGAGCCGTGGTTTGCCCACCACTGGTCTAACTCAAAACTACTGAAACTATCAAATGGAATTTTTTGGAATTAAATGTCATCATTAATTTCATAGGTGTTCATAAATTATGGGGAAAAATAAGATATTCTCAAAAATAGGGAGTAATTTCACTCAATATTAAAGTGTATTATTGAAGAAATGGCCTTAAAATTATGTCTTCTTTAATTTTGTTCCAAAATGGAGTTACAAGCCTGATTTGGGTACTTAATACCTTGCAACAGATAGGCAAGCCATTTGGCAAGGGGCAAGAAAGGAGAGAGAAAGGGACCTTAATGATATTTAAAGTTGCATGTAAAATTTCATAGTTAGATTTAAAAACCGTGTGGGAACATAATACTGTAGAGTCATATAAAAAGTAGATTTATCTGTAGATGTCAACGTGTGTGTTTAACCTGTCCAGCACGTTGAACTGGTTATACTTTTTTAAATTTTAAATGAAGATCTTATAAATCATCTGGGAATCTATGGTGTTTATAGACTGATAAATGGTATCTCAGGTAAAGAGGAGGAGCACACGTCAGCGCTCGGCTTGTACACAGCCGCTGCAAATAAGTGACTCAATTGGATGACTGGAAACTCAGCACATTACTGTTCTAAACTCATCTGCAAAATGGTGACAGGTCCCTATTAATATCAGCATTTGCTGAACCCTTGGAAAACAAACTTTTTTGTTATGGTTTAAATTTTTTCCCCTTAGAAAGTAGTTTATGACCCTAGCTGGTTTGGTTCAGTAGATAGAGCATTGGCTTGTAGACTGAAGAGTCTTGGGTTGGATTCCAGTTAAGGGCACATGCCCAGGTTGCAGGCTCGATCCCCAGTAGGGGGCATGCACGAGGCAGCCACCCAATAATTCTCTCTCATCATTGATGTTTTTTTCCCTCTCCCTCTCCCTTCCTCTCTGAAATCAATAAACTACTTTCCCCCCATAAGTAGCTTACCTAACTGGCCAACATGGCTCAGCGGTTGAGCATCAAACCTGTGAACCGGGAAGTCACGGTCAGATTCCCAGTCAGGGCACATGCCCGGGTTTCGGGCTCAATTCCCCAGTGGGAGGTGTGCAGGGGCAGCCAATCGGTGATTTTCTCTCATGATTAATGTTTCTATCCCTCTTTCTCCCTCTCTCCTCCTCTGAATCAACTATATATGTATATATTTTAAAAAGTAGTTTACCAGAATTTAAAGATACCTGGCATCTGTCTGTGAGACTGTTTACATACAGTTGGAGTAAAATGAGAATCCATTCAGTGTGACCAACTCCTGCTAGTAGATCTGTACTTTCTTCCCAATATAATAAACATAGAATGCAATTATGAACCTGGGACCAAAGTCCCCCTAGTTAGAAGAAAAGCCAATATGTTGACAAATCTCAAATGAGATAAACAACTGAACATTAATTGCAAAAAAAAAAAAAAAAAAAAAAAAAAAAAGGCCGCAGGATCAGACATTTGGAAGGAGCCCTTGTGGTTGAGGAAAATGAACCCAGGCACAATCTTTCGTCTCCAGAAACTACATATGGGTCCAACTGCATATGTGTACTGCTGCAGGGTGGAGACCATGTGCTGTTTATCATTTTATTCCTAGCACTTAGCAGAGGGCCTGGCATAAAATAAGCACTCAATAAATGTTTGTGGAATGAAAGAATTTTGCAACTATAGATTATACAGTGTTTTTCCAACTTTTTAAAATGTGGCGCACAGTGAGAAACATTTTATACCAATTCCTGGTACAAGCAACTGCACATACATAACTAATGCAAAAATTATGAAACAAGACCTTCTTTAATTTGAGAGGTGCTTTCTGATGGTTTCTGTTCTGATGTGTTTTATTTGACATTAAAAAATACTGGTTATGATCCACAAAATTGATTTCAATAAGCCACCAATGGATTAAGACCAGTAGTTTGAAAAGACAGATTTATATTATTTCTGTTTATATTACTTAACTTCTTATATTTATAAGCTTCATTAGCTACATATCACTTTTGAAAAAAAATCACAAAATGTTTATATTTACAGGCAATTGAGAAAGTACTCAAGTCAACTCTAAAATGTTGCACCAGTTATGAATTCACAATGGTGAGGTTCCCTTTAGTCGATGTAGTTGAATTGGAACTTTGCCAACAAAAGTAGATTGGCTCTACTTCATACCACATAAAAATTAAACTCAAAGTGGTTCACAACCTAAAGGGAAGAGTTAAATCTACAAAAGTCTTAGAAGAAAATTTTGGAGTAAATTTTCAAGGCTTTGGATTAGGCATTGATATAACACCAAAAGAAAAAATAAATTGGATTTAACCAAAGTTAAAAAACAACAACAAAACCTTTTGCTTCAAATGACCCCATGGAGAAAGTAAAAAGACAATTTACATGATGGAAGGAAATATTTACAAATTCTATGCCTGACAAGGGACTTGTACATAAACAAATAAAAAGACAAATAATCCAATTTAAAAATGCACAAAGGATTTGAATAAACTTCTCTTCAGAGGATATACAAATGGCCAATAAACAGATGAAAAGATGCTTGTGTAATTTAGTCATTAGGAAAATGCAAATTAAAAACAATGAACTACTACTTCACACTCACTAGATTAGCTGAAATACAAAAGACAGACGACAAAGATATAGAAAAATTGGAATCCTCATAAGCTGCTGATAGGAATGTAAATTGGTATAGCTGCTTTGGAAAACAATCTGGCAATTCTTTAAAAATTAAATATAGAGTTACCATTATGACCCAGAAATTCTGCTCTGAGGTATATACCGAAGAGAAATGAAAAACATATCCACACAAACCTTGCTCATGAATGTTCACCACAGCATTATTCCTAATAGCCAAAAAATGGAAACAACCCAAATATTTATCAACTGATAAACAAAATGTGACATACTCATATAATGGAATATTATTTAGCCATAAAAGTGAATGAAATACTGATTCATACTATAACATTAGTGAGCCTTGAAAACGTGTTAAGTAAAAGAAGTCAGTCACCAAAGGCCACATGTGATACCATTTATATGAAATGTCCAAAATAAATATGTCTATAGAGACAGAAACTGATTAGTGGTTGCCTAATTTGGTGGCCCCGAATGGGAGTGGCTGCTAATGGAGGGAAGGTTTCTTTGGGGGTGATGGTGATGTTGGCACAATTCTGTCAATAAATTATAAATAATTAAATTGTACATTTAAAATGTATAGTATTTAAATTTTAGATTTTGGAAATTACGTCCCAATAAAGCTGTTTTTTTTTTTAAATAAAGCAGATTGGAACTCTGGAATGATCAAGAAGTAAGGTGCAGTCCAACCTATGAGGGAATGCGGTGGGGGGAGGGTGGGAGGGGAGGGAGGGGGTAAAAGATCAACCAAAGGACTTGTATGTGTGCATATGAGCAAAGCCAACGGACACAGGGGGGTGCGGAGGGGAAATGAGGGCACGTGGTGAGGGATGGGGGTGGCTGGGGAGAGGCCAAGGGGAAAAGGGGGACTTAAACAATAAAGAATTTAAACTTAAAAATAAGAACAAGAAGTAGGATGCATGCAGCACTTCAATGCCTGAGTGAAGAATGTTAAGCCATGTCAACGTGGCTCCCTGACTGGCCGGCAAAGAAACAGGGCTTTTCAGTGGCCATGGTCTCTGAAGTCCCCAAAGGGCTATGGCTCTCGACCTCTTATTTTAGGGGACGAGTGGGAAGACTCAGAATTTATCAGGTTTAAGCTCTGAATCTTTGCTGAAGTGATGATGCTCATCCTCACAAAAAATTTCCTTCAAATAACAAAGGAGGAACGTCTGCCCTAGAGGGGAGAGCTCTGGGCACCCCCACATATTAAGATGCTAAAAGAAGAAAGAGCAGCTTGGGCAAGGCCTCTTGAAGTCAGAGACTTTGCTCACCTCTATCTCCCCAAGGAGGGCCAGGCCTAGGACAGGGTGGCCAGTAAACGGGGTTAGGAGAAGGCAGAGAAAGGAAGGCCCCCCAGTCCAGAGGACCAGAGGCCTGATGGGGCATCTCTCTGCCTGCCTGAGGAGAGAGAGGCAGGAAAAGGGGGTTCCCCACAATCCACCCTGCACTTTTCTTCGGAGGCAGCGTGACCCCAAAAGGGTTCTCAAACTGGGAACCCTGAGATCTGCATCTCCCCCCCCCCCCGCCCCCTGCCACGTCCCACCCCAGCCCAGCCGGGGTCCCGGGGTGTCAGTCCACTGTCATAGAGTGAACGGCAGTCTGCTCGCGGGTGTGAGAAAGCTTTTCATGACTAAAACGAAAACCCTGCCGGGGCCGGTTTGGCTCAGTGGATAGAGCGTCGGACTTTGGACTAAGGGGTCCCGGGTTCGATTCCGGTCAGATGTTTCTCTCTATCTCTCTCCCTTCCTCTCTGTAAAAAATCAATAATATATATATTAAAATTTAAAAAAAGAAATTAAATCCTGTGGCTCTGAGGGACCGATTACCAGTGAATCCCAGGTGCAAAGGGGGGCCTTGACCGTGTGTCGCACCATGGGGTGTCAGACCAAACAACAGGGGTCCGCAGTGTGGGTTAGCGTCTTCTTGTCAGGAATGTCCCTGAAGAGAACGGCGGGGTCGGGGTCGGGGACGGGGTCGGGGTCGGGGTCCCGCAGGCCCCGCGGGGAGGCCGAGGCGCCCGCACCTGGCTCTCCCCGGCGGCGCGGCCGGCGTCCCTCCGCTCCGCTCCGCGAAACGGGGCCGTCCGGGGCCGCCTCCCAGCGGCGGCTGAGGGAACGCACCAGCTGGGCACACAGTGGGCGCTCAGAGGAGGCAGCGCGGCGAGCGGCCCTACTGTGCGCCGGGCGGGCGCCGCGGCCGCTCCCTCCGTCCGCCCGTCCGTCCGTCCGTCCGCCCGCCGCCCGTGCCGCCCCCTCAGGCCCCGCTCGGCGCGGGCGGGCGGGGCGCCGCACTCGGAGCCGGAGCCCGCGCGGAGCCGCCGCCCCGGGCGCTCGGTCAGCCTCCGGGACACCGGACACCGGACGCCGGAGCCCCAGGTCAGGGTCCGAGCCCCGCGGCTCTCCGGCCCGGGCGGCGGGTGAGGGGGCGGCGGGTGAGGGGGCGCGGGGTGAGGGGGCGCGGAGGAGCCGGACTCGGGGAGCGGGGCTGAGGGCTGAGGGCTGAGGCGACCCCCGAAGGCGCGGGCGGAGCGGGGAGGCTGGCCGGCGGGGGGCCGCGGGGAGGGGTCCCCGGGGAAGGGGCCGCGGTCCGGGCTGAGGGTCGCGCCCGGAGTGGCCCCCCGAGAAGCGCGGCGGGCGCGGGGCGCAGGGCACGGGCTGCGCGCGGTCCGGCCCGGGAGGCGCGAGCCGGGCGTCCGCCGCCGCCGCCGCCGCCGCCGCGGAGCCGAGAGGCGCCGGGAGCCGCCGCCGCCGCCGGGAACTCGGGGCGGAAGCGGGGGTCCCGCGCGGGCGGCGCTGCCGGGTCCGCGGAGCCCAGACCCCGAGCCGCCGCCGAGCGGAGCTGGGGTGACAGTTCGGCGAGGGGCGTCCTCGGGGTCCCCGCCCCGCGGTGCCCCGTGAGCACCCCGCTAGCCCTGAGCCGGGGTGAGGGGGGCGGGTGGAGGGTCTGGAGGTGTGGACTGGGGTCCTCCCCCCCCGGCGGGGTCAGGGATGGGAGCGCCCCCCCCCCGCACCTCGGGGTCGGACGGGCAGCGGGGGGTGCCGTGGGGTCCCCCGGTGCTCCCCCGGTGCCCGCGGCACTCGGCAGCCCGGCCGGGGTCCGCGGGGGGTGCGGGGTGCGGGGTGCGGGGTGGGCCCTCGGTGCGGGGCGCGGGGTGCGGGGTGGGCTGCGGCCGGGGAGGAGCCTAGGTGAGGAGGCCGAACCTGGGAGTAACCTCTCCGCCGCTTTTATAAAAGGTCAGCGAGGTGTCCGCGCCCCGCCGCCGCCCTGCCGGGGATCCGAAGGCTGCGCTCCTAATCCTCGCCGACGCCGGGCTTAGGTGAGTGGCTCCTGCCGTTGCGTTCTGTGGAAATGTGTGGTCGGTGTGTCCAGGAAAACCGGCAGGATGATCCCCGTGGTGATCCCGCTGCTGGGCTCTTACTTTTTTAACCGTGAGGATCTGATTCACCGGAGTCTGAGGATTAGTGGTTGGGGAACTAGTGTCAATGACTTCAGGAGAGTCAAATAATAATAATAATAATAATAATAATAATAATAATAAAGTAGACTTGAAGCTAAAGTTTTTCTTCTTTTGACCTTTCAAGTGTGGGGACAAAAATGTAAAACTGATATGTGTGACTTCTCATCTGAAAACAAAACCAGGCAAGATGATGATGATGAGCTGAGGGGTGTGTGAAACCCATTCCTGGATGGGGGACCTGGACTGTGAAGTGCATTATTTTATGTCAAGTGCTTTTATCATTCGTGGGACAGATTGTAACGGGGGTTATTGAGAGAATAAGGATTAACGTGCCTTTACACAAAAAGAAAAAGAAAAAAGGCCTGGGCAGATAGGTCTTGGACAGACCTCAGATGCTCCGTGGTGCTCTTCCTGTCCCTCGCTGAGTGACCAGCCGCTGGCCGAAAGCAGAACCAGCCTGGCGGAGCTGAGTGGTCCAGAAAGCCCTCCTGGGTAGAGGCCGGCATAGACCTTCACGGTGGCTGTTCTCTTAAGGAAATACCTTCCACTTCTAATTAAACTTTTTATAGAAAACCCTCCTGGATGCTACCAGTTAGCATTTGGAGTGATATTTCAAAAGTTCCTGCTCAAGTTTTAAAACCATTTTTTTGTGTTGTCTTATTTTAAATCGGGTTCACTCTAAAGTCAATACATTTCATAGTATTATTTAATATACCCAAATTTTGAACTGACGTCGTATTAGCCCCAAAGTGAGGTTATTACAAAACCATCCATTTTTGCCATACGGTGTACGCCGCATAATTTTCTCCTTTATTTAAATGAGATATTTGATATTTCACTTGCTAATGATTCAATCTTAAATTAAAAGATCTTAGGATCAACTAGTGACTACTCGATCTTTTGCAACTCACAGGGGGGGAAAAAAACTCGTGATATAATTTTTAAAATCAAAACTTTTTTCGTATTTGTTTCTAGCTTTTACAAGAACTGCTATAAAAGGCACGGCATCAGTGAAGTATAAAGGTTTGCAGAAGTCCAGGCTAAGTTTTTTGAGGCGCTCTGTTTTTCATTCTTTTAAATTTAAAGGAATATAACTTCTTTTTAAAAAATCTTTTTAAAAATTGATTTGAGAGAGAGAAACATCAATTTGTTGTACCGCTTATTTACGCAGTCATTGGTTGCTTCTTGTATGTGCCCGGACCGGGGATCAAACCCATGACCTTGCTGTATTAGGGTAATTTCGTAACCAGCAGAGCTATTCAGCCAGGGCTATAATTTCTTTTTAAAATTAATACTGTACTGTGATTGGTATTTTTAATAATTAAATACACTATTTTCTTTGAGGAGACTCGTTTCCTAAAGGTCCGTTTCTTTGTATATTTCATAATTACATTTAAAAACAATAAATGATACTTTTAAAAAATCACAATATAATTTTAAAATCACTGTGTCATTTAAATTACATTATCCCTGTGTATTAAAATTGATACAGGAGAAAAGGTGTGGCTTTAGGAATGTGCATTAGAAATGCATTATTGACCGCGGCCAATTGCTTTTAATTAGCAAGTAATAGGATTATAAGCAAATACTTATATTCTGTTAATTCTCTGAAAATGGGGATGTTTGCCACTAACTTTAATTATCAAAATAACTATGTGTGTGAAAGCGGTGTGAAAGGCATTGCTGTGAAAGCATATACAAGTATTAATACATTTCACTTCGTTTTAAAATTGTGAGATGGTGGTTAATAACAGGAGACTATAGGGAACTAGGGAAAATAGGTTAAAATAATGCTTTACAGATGTTTTATATATCCTGGCTCATACTTTTGCTTTTTTTTTTAATAAGATCTACATATGCCCAATGGATAGGACAGAAAATGTTAGTAATTCTAATTTGTGGGTGTTGTTCTGCTGAATTGTCATTTGAATTTGGAAATACATGTCATAAGGTGTGGCAAAGGTACTGGAACAAGTTTTTGGTCTCACAAGATTCCACTAAATAAATTTCGTCGTAGACGATTTTTTTCAATCACAAATCAAGAAAACTTGATTAAGACGCCAGTCTTTTAAGTGTAAAAATATGCCCCCTGCTTTAAAAATTGCTACTCTGAATTTCTAACTTGCTTTTCTTAGTTTTGTTTTTCCTAGTAGATCTCCGCGTTAGGGTGGTAGACCTCTTGGGCTGTCCCGTTCCTCCCTCTGGAAGCCGAAAGGCAACAAAAAGGGCAGCGATTTAAAATGTTTACAAAGTTCCTTCAAAACTGATCTAACTTGACTCTAAAAACTAAAATAAGACCTGTTAATAACATGTCGAAAATACAGATAGACCCGGAATATTACATTTCAGTTAGCTTCATGGCATTCTAGATATAATGTTAAAGTTGAAGATTATTTGTAATCTTCATGGGGTTTTCTTATTAACTATTTGTATTTTATCACAATGCAGAAGTAGATTTGGAGGAGTTATATGAATATGTTTCCTAAAACATATTATTTTACAAAAATGTCAGGTTTTAGTTTTTATTTACCTAAAATACTTCAGTAGGCTCTTGAAAGGAAATCGGCACCACTATAATAGGCCGTATTTTGGGGGAAACTTTTGCAGATATTAAGGCAAAACCTATCACCGATAATATTTGCTGAAGAAAAAAAGAAAAAGAAAAACATCACCAATAATAGTATATGCTTAAATTATTTTAAAAATGGATTTACATAATCTTAATGTTTTTCTTCAACCATCAATGCAAACCAGTATTTTAATAGTGGACATTTAATTCTGAGTATGAGTGTTTATGTTTTTAACCGTTTCAGTTATTATAGTGGGGCAAGTCACTATTCTAACTCTCCATTTTCTCAGCTGTGAAACGAAAAAAAGCATTGCAGTTATTTTACCGTGGGGTTTTTTGTGTGATTTTAAGACTTTTGTAAGCAAGCCTCTGTTACGTTAAGTGACCTTGGCCCTGAATATAATTGAGCTGATATTTTAAAGAGAACCTTTATGATTATCTATGTTATAGCTGGATAACTCTTTTGCAAATGTTACTAGTTCACCCTGGCACTAATGTTGAGATTATTGTTAAGAATGACCTGAAGCTAATGCTTGCCGTGAGGCGATCAATTTGCAAAATGTTTGCGGACATGTTTCGTTATTATTCAATTTTAAATTGTCATCATTCCCTGATTACTTAGGATAAAAATCAGCCCGATAATTATTTTTTGTTTTGTTGCTATTATCTTTGTGCGTCTTACTGTGGACGCCGTGTGGGTCCTCTTGTGTCAATTGTGTATGTCCAGTGCATCTCGAAGGCGCCTTTTGTGCTTTTTTTTTTTTTTTTTTTTTAAATAAAGTTCTATTCCTTGTTTATATTTTTGGTGCACCCTCTGTGAGAAGTTATTGTGTGTTACCCAGGAGCAAGTTTTTTGTTGAATGAGGGCTGTGATCCTTAGAATCAAAAGACAATGTCGTGTCGCTGCTTAAAAAGCGAAATGATGTGCTGATCGTGAAAACTGGGTCTTCTTTCCACAAGCTGTAACCAAAAAATTAGGCTTTTAAGTGGCTTAAAAAGTGATACATTCTCCTTATGAATTGTTAATACATTTTATTGTGAAGTGTCCCCTATGCGAGAAAGTAAGAGGCTTGGTTTCAGGCCTGCACCGCCCTGCGTCCCTAGAGCAGAGGGCTACGACGCCCCAGTATGGACACAGCTAAAGGGAAGGGGAAGCAAGGGGCACGGAAAGGCTCAGGCCAGTGCCTGTAGGTGAGCTTCCATTCTCTGTGGCTTTCCCTTTGGGGGTGCAAACCGGGGAGTGGCATTGGCTTCTACTCTATTAATAGTATAGCTTGTACTTTCTCAGAGCCATTGCTTTACCTTCTATTCCAGTCGCTGGGACACTTCAGTTTGAAAACCTTTTTTGAGGACATTGAGTTTCTTTTTCCTACCGCGATTTCTCAGATATAAAGGAAAGAAATGAAGCCATCGATTCATGTAACATAATTAGCTAAAACAGAGATGTCAAACCTTGCCGTTAGGATTTAAACTAGATCACATAATGGTTTAAGTTCAGTAGGGTTCAGTATCTGTTTGGGAACATTTTCCCCTCCTCCCCCCCCCCCCCGCATTGATTTTAGAAAATAAATTCATTGCAAGTTTTAACTGATATTTTTTTTTAAAAAGTTTAATTTGTGAACTCCTCTAAGAGAATTACACAATGTGGTTGAGGCTAAATTAAGACATATTTCCTGACCTTTTGAGAAGAGTTCAGATTAGTATAAACCAGGGGTAAGAAGTCCTTCGCCGTTTACCATAGATAAGTAGAGGGTAGATATGAGGGAGGTAGAAAAATAGGGAAATACCCTGAGTAGGAGTGGAGGAGATTGCTGTCTGCTCAACCCCCACAGTCAGCAGGTTGCGTGGTTACTGTGCTTAGAACTAAACTATAAGGTTGGCTTCTAAGAATTTACCCTGCTCCTTGGTGACCTCATAGAATTTTAGAACAGCTTTAAGTTCTAACGTTGCCGGTTAGCACTTTTCTTCTCCCCGGCTCTGTAAGTTGCCCCTGGGAAAGCGAACAGAAAGAGGATATTCTTATCCTGTGTGTTTAAGGAATAAATTTTCCTTTCTAGTGAAGGCAGTGGGGAAGCATACCTGTCAGACGGCCAGAATGCAATGACGAAACACCACAAAGAACCCCTTAACCTTGGCCCCACACCGGCTGTCAGTCCACCTCTAACACTGTCTTTGTCATTCGAAAGTTTGGAGTCCACTTTCAGAATGCTAGTATTCCTAGCCAGGTTAATTCTTTAAAAATCACTATCAGCAAAAATCTGAGAAGTTAGTTTCTCGTTTCCTTGTGCCTGAAAATGGGGCCTTTTAGGGATAGAAAACACTCTTGTTTGAAAGAGAAGGAAAAATAAAATGAAAGCAGATCATGTCCCCGTTTCTCCATAAATCAGCCTTCATGAGATAAAATATGAAAATAGCTATTTGAAATAGTGATAGGAAAGAATATATTCTCCCCGCAAAATGTCTTTATTTTTCTCTTTAAAATCAACACAAGCTGAGCCCGGCCGGTGTTGCTCAGTGGTTGAGCGTTGACCTATGAACCGGGAGGTCACAGTTCGATTCCTGGTCAGGGTTGCAGGCTCGACTGGGGATCATGCACGTGGCAGCCAATCAATGATTCTCTCTTTCCCTCTTCCTTCTTCTCTGAAATCATTTAAAAAACAACAACACACAAGTTGTAATTCCTTCTTGAATCATTTTTGCCTTCAAAGAAATCAAGTTGTTTTTCCCAAACATTAATTTACCTATGAAATGTTATCATAATTAAGGTTAATGTTGGTTAATGTAATCAATTATCTGAATATTATCTCTCACTGTGTCTTTTATTTTCTCTGTCATGTTAGACAAATTATCTAGTCTTTACATGAGTTAATTCTTCCAGACTTTTAAAGTAGCTTTTTAATAAATTGAAATGAAGGAACTCTTTCAATCTCAGAATAAAGTACACTGAAGACGTATAAATAACACTTAATGCTTTTGGAAATCTACAGATCATAAAATGTCATATATGCATTTTTTTTTTTTTTTTTTTGCCAAAAATAGTTATGGCAAGCTAACACATCTCAGTTAGAAATAGAAGCTTAGGCCCTAACCGGTTTTGCTCCGTGAATAGAGTGTCGGCCTACAGACTGAAGGGACCCAGGTTCGATTTCGGTCCAGGACATGTTCCTTGGTTGTGGGCACATCTCCAGTATGTGTAGAGGCAGTTGATCGATGTTTCTATCCATCTCCCTTCCCCTCTGTAAAAAAATCAATAAAATACATTTTTTAAAAAAGAAAGAAATAGAAGCTTAGTAGCAACCTCAAAAGCAAGTTAATTAATTCTGTGAATCAGCTAATAGGTAGTGTTTAACAGTTAGGTATTAGACACCACATGCCTATGACTAAGCATATTGCTTATCTGTCACTCACTTTTCTACAGAATTGTTGCAGTCTGAATCTAAAGTACAAAATCTCAAAATCTTAACCTTGCTAAATGTTGTTCTTTTCTGCCAGTTGATAATCACTTATACAAATAAGTTTTTGCAAATAGAAAAGTATCTATATAAGTTCTTCCTCTTGTTTTGTACAGTGGATAGAGTTTATGAAAGAGAAAACATATGAATGGTGTATATATAAATGAATAAGATAATTTAACAAATTATTTGCATATGTCAATAAAATCCAGAAGAGTGAAGGAAATACCCAGGCATTTGCCAATGTAGGATTACTACATATTTTCCTAAAGCATTTGGAACTCATTAGAAACATCCTGACTTTATTTAAGGCAATATAACATATTTTTAAACTGTTTTCAGCAAGGTCCAAATTGTTGATTTTTAGGACTAAAGTAGTACGATGTCTACAAAAAACATATAGATTATCAGTTTCTTGAAATAGGTACTGACTGGGTTTTATCCTTCTATCTCCAGCCTATAGTACATATAGGCACACAATGAATATTTTAATAACAATACAGAAATAATAAAAGGCAGTGTTTCTCAAAGTGTGGTCCTTGGACCAGCACCATCAGAAAACTTGGTAGAAATGCAAACTCTCAGGCCCCAACCCAGACCAACTGAATCAGAAACTATGGGGATGTGTTTTAACAAGCTCTCCAGGAAATTCTGATGTAGACTGTCTTGGAACCCCTCACTCAAGATG
This sequence comes from Vespertilio murinus, assembly GCA_963924515.1. Classification (NCBI taxonomy): domain Eukaryota; kingdom Metazoa; phylum Chordata; class Mammalia; order Chiroptera; family Vespertilionidae; genus Vespertilio; species Vespertilio murinus. Next base: position 32,395,531 of record OZ004715.1, on the reverse strand, counting down.
ATTTCTGCATCTAATCTGATAGCCCAGAGTCCGTTGGTTAGTGCACTTAGTTTGAATTACTCTTAGTAGGCCTTACTCTTGGCTATAGTTCAGATCGTTGCCATATTCTGCCAAGTGGTAGAATCTCTTGGGATCATCCTGTAAAATTACTTTTATTAGTTTGACATTTTGTTACTTAACTAAGCTCATTGTTGTTGCCGATATGCTCGCGTCCAGAAAAGCTAGGTGACTCACTTCTTAGTCCAAGTGTCACTCTTCTTAGAATGGGTGCTAGGATCCCGAGTCTCCAAGTCCAGAGTACAACTTCAAAGACTGGATTTGGTAAGGTCACCAGGGATGCTCCTCCCCTAGAGGATTCTCACTAAACAGACTTAAAAGGTATGGATTTGTAAACCTTAATTCCCTATTAGTAATAGTAGAAAACATGGCCTTCCTAGTGATTGTCGATAGTTGTGGGTTGTTGTTTTTTTTATTTTAAAATTCTGTTTTTCTGGAATGAAGAAACATGTAGTCTCCTATGTCTCTGAAGTCACTATGATTTAGTCCAGGCTGTTTAGAAAGCAATTGGGCAATATATCACATTCTGTAACGCTCCCCCCCCCTTCTCCCCCCCCCCCCCACTTCTGGGACTTCTTCAAAAGAGTAGAGGATATAAAGGAAAAGCCATGCACAAAAACATTCATAAAAGCATAGTTACAGGAACCAATATTTGGAAATAACTTAAATATTCAACAGCAGGGGGGTGGTTAGGTAAATTATGGTGTAATCACTAGGTGAAATGTTATACAACTATCAATGACAATTTAGAAAACTAGAAAATCTGAAAAATACTGAGTTAAAATAAAGGTAGCATAAAAATGTATGTTCCCTATTGATTGCAACCTTAATAAACATATGTATATGAAAACATCTGGAAGGGAATATACAAATATTATGACAGTTATATTTAAAAAGTGAGGTTATGGAAGGCTTTTTGTTATTGTTGTTGTTTCTATATATTTCTCTTTTCCAAAGTTTAGCCAATAATGTAAAATTACTCCTATAATTAAAAACATACACTTAAAGCTTTATTTGTGTGTCTATGACCCTGATCAGTAAAAATCAAGGCAAAGAATAACTTAAACATTAAAAATCCTCTAGATATTTTATTCCTTTAAAGCCATTGAAGATAATGTAAGACACTGCATGATTCTGTTCTGTTATACCCAATTTTACTTCATAATTAATTCATGTCACATATTTACTCTTTGCTATAACAGCCTCTACCTGGGAGAGAAAAATATCCAATCTCTGTTACAGGCTCTTAGTTTTGTTCAGTCATGTATAAGGTTTGATTTTGTTGATTTCTTTGGGCCTGTGTTTTCTTTAATATAATTAGACAGTGACAAACAGGATTTAAAAAACAGTTTCCTAAATAGATAGATAGATAAATAAATAAATAAATAATAAAAAGTTTCCAATTATTTTTAAAGTCATCCTCATTAATTTTTTTAAGAAAAATATGTGTATATATATATATATATATATATATATACACTATGCTTTTCCCAAAATTACTATTTTAAGAAAAAAGTTGCTTTATTAGCTGTTAGGAATTTGAAATGTTCTTTTAAAAAAATATTTGTATTGATTTCAGAGAGGAAAGGAGAAGGAGAGAGAGATAGAATCATAAATGATGAGAGAGAATCATTGATTGGCTGCCTCCTGCTCGCCCCACACTGGGGATGGAGCCCGCAACCTGGACATGTGCCCTGACCAGGAATCAAACCGTGACCTCCTGGTTCATAGATTGATGCTCAACCATTGAGGTTATTTAATTTTATTTAAAAAACTAAAAATAATATAAAATATTGAATATCAATTGTAATTGAAAAAATTGTTTTGTTTTCCAATTCTTGACAGAATGCTGAACTTATGATCATAAAGAGCTGATACAGAAACATTGTGAGGGTAAACTTCGACTAGAAATTGTCAATAAAGCCTTTATATAATTTGTGACAACAATTTAAAAAAATAAAAAGATTTAAAATAGCAAGTGAGTAGAGTTTTCCCCAAATCTGTAAAAGGCTGAACATTGTAAAATATCCTATATTATAAAACCCTAATATGCAAATCAACCTAATGGAGCAATGACTGGCAGAACAACCAGTCACTATGACATGCACTGACCACAAGGGGGCAGATGCTCAACACAGGAGCTGCACTCTGGTGGTCAGTGTGCACCCACAGGGGGAGCCTCCGCCACTAAGCACAGCGGCAGTGGCGGGAGCCTCTTCCACCTCCGCTACAGGTGGGCGGTAAGGAGCGAGGGGTCCCAGACTGCAAGAGCCTCAGACTGCAAGAGGGATGTCTGACTGCCAGCTTAGGCCCAATCCCCCAAACTGCGAGAGTGCATAGGCTAGGCTGAGGGACTCCTCCCCACCCCAGTGCACGAATTTCATGCACTGGGCCTCAAGTATATCTATATTTTTATGTCTATATCTATCTATCTATCTATCTATCTATCTATCTATCTATATCTTTCTATGTAATATAGCTACACAAATACACACATGTGTATAACACATGCAGAAATAATTAATTTCTAAAATCTGAATTAATTTATTTTTCCTTTTTTCCCCCTATTGCAATGTTTTAGAAATCCCAAAGGAAAAATAAAGTGGTTTGCCTTTGACTCACATTTTTTTTGGTCACTTTATTTGGAATTTTTTTTTTTAACAACTTGTATCAGCCTGATGATTTTAGAGTAAGCTATCTAAATGAAAACAAAGTTCTAAAAGCTCTTAAGAAATTTTATATCAGGGATACTAATTCTCTCTTTTTCCTGCCTTTCCCATTTCTTCTTCTTTTTTTTAAAAAAAAATCTTCTTATTGATTTCCAAAAAAATGGAAGAGGGAGAGAAAGAGATAGAAACATCAGTGATGAAGTAGAATCATTGATTGGCTGCCTCCTGCATGCCCCCCACTGTGGATTGAGCCCAAAACCCAGGCATGTGCCCTGACCAGGAACCCTGACTTCCTGGTTCATAGGTTGATGCTCAAACACTGAGCCATACCAGTCAGGATGTTCCCCCCACCCCCTATTTCTGATGATTTAATCCTTAAAACAGCTCAAGGCAAACCCAAAATAACAGGTTTAGTTTATAGCTCTTAGAATTTGTTTGTGGGTGACACAAACTTGATATGAGCAAGCCTAAGAAGATCCTTTTTAATGAAGATTTATTTACTCATGAAATATTTATTGAGCTCCTATTTTGTGCCAAAAGTTGTTTTAGTGAAGGAGGACAAAGCAATGCAGCAGACAGACAAATTACATCTCTCCAGGAGTTTACGATTATTATTATCTAGATTTAACAACAGCATTAGTGGGAAAGATGATAACTAAGAGGCAGTCACAGTCAGGCCCAGGCCTTGTGTCTAGACAGCATTGCTAGGCTAGCATGGAGTTAAGTGCTTAACTTTGACTTATGTCTACCATAGGGGAAAGCATATCTTATTATTATTTAAATATATTTTTATTGATTTCAGAGAGAAAGGGAGAGAGAGCTAGAAACATCAATGATGACAGAGAATCAATGATTGGCTGCCTCCTGTTTGCCCCTCACTGGAAATAGAGCCCAAAACTGGGGCATAAGCCCTTGACCAGAGTCAAATCCAGGACATTTCAGTCTGCAGGCTGACCTCTATCCACTGAGCCATGCTAGCTAGGTCAATCTCTTCTTATTATTTTAGGGTATATGTATATGTTACGTATTGTATATCATGTATAACTAGAGGCCCGGTGCACAAATTTGTGCATGGATGGGGTCCAACCGGCCCACCCTGATGGGGGACGATCAGGCCAGCGGGGGGGGGGGGATACAGGAGGTTGGCCAACCAGTCCTGCCACCAGTCAGGATTTGGGGGGGGGATTGGGGTGGGCTCGGTGGGGGAGGGAAGGGCCATGGGCAGTTGGCCAACCGTCCCCATCCCCTATTTGGCCAGGGCTGGCTGGGGGGAAGGGCCACAGTGTGCATCATAGCAACCAGTCATCCTGGCATTCCAGTCACTTGGCTTTTATATATATAGATGTATTTATTACATTACATTTTTTCTCTATTTATAGTAAAGTTATTAACAAAGGCGGTAGGAATTTGAATGCATCCTTTGTTGATAAGGTATCATTGTTCTTTTTAAAAAATATATATTTTATTGATTTTTTTCAGAGAGGAAGAGAGAGGGATAGAGAGTTAGAAACATCAATGAGAGAGAAACATTAATCAGCTGCCTCTTGCACACCTCCTACAGGGGATGTGCCCACAACCAAGGTACATGTCCTTGACTGGAATCGAACCCAGGACCTTTCAGTCCACAGGGTGACGCTCTATCCACTGAGCCAAACTGGTTTAGGCATCATTGTTCTTGAAAATCCAAATGACAAGGTAATTATTCATTTTGCAAAGTGATTATTTATTTAATAATGCTCTACAGTAGATGCTTTTAAGTGGTAAACTATCCAAGTCAATGTAGTTTGTAACTTTATTTATAAACTACTAGGGGCCCAGTGCACGAATTCATGCACCTTGAAAGGAACTGTGGGCCGCGAGGCTGTGGTGGGCACAGGGGCAGGTCTTGGCCCATCCACTGCACCCCAGCCTGGCCACTACAGCCCCTCATCCCCTGTCTGGCAGCCTCACTCCCATGTGCTGACAGCACCGGCCCTGCTCATACCTGCTGACAGCGTGGAGCGATTGGAGCTGGCACCAGCAGCAGGTGAGAGCACGGGTGGCGCCATCAGGTGTGAGCGGCGGCTCTGGTGCCGGCTGCGGGTGCAAATGGGCCTGGCGCCAGCAGTGGATGCAAGAGATGGCTGCCAGCCCCAGTTGACCCTTGGAGCAGGAGGAGGTGGAGAAGCCCTGAGGGGCGATCAGGGCCGGCAGCCGCCACTCACACCCGCTAACTGTGTCCAGTGATCGGGGCTGGTAGTGAGCAGCAGCTCTGGCGCCAGTAGTGGGTGCAAGCAGGGCTGGTGCCGGCAGCAGGTGCAATCACCTGTGGGACCGAAGCAGGAGGGAGCAAGAATTTTCAATAACCACCAGAGTCTCTCCCAATGACAGCAACCAGTGCCCTGCCTTGGTCTGGCACCACCCCCCCCTCCCCCCCACCTGCTCCTCCATCCTGCTGTAGCTGATGCCCGCCATGTTCCATGCACACATGTCATAGTGACCATTTGTTTGGTTGTTCTGCTGTTCGACCTATTTGCATATTGGGTTTTATAAATATAAACTAGAGGGTCCCTCAGCACAGGGGCAGTTCCTGATCCATCAGGGACGGGATGTGACCTGGGGATCAGGGGAAGGCGACGCCCCCATCACATCTCTGCTGCCACTGCTGGCAGCGCAAGCCTCGGCCGGCCTGGTTATCTGAGCCTCGGGCGGCCCTGGGCGGCAGGGCAGCCGCCATCTAAGGCTTGCCTGCACCTCGGTGGCTGGGAGCTGAGGGGACGGCAGGACTCTGGAGACAGGCGCGCAGGGCTGAGGGGATTGGGCACCACCATCTTGTGTCTGTGGGCGCCACCATTTTTGTGAGGGTTTGATGGTCAATTAGCACATTCCCTCTTTATTAGATAGGATTATTTGCACATAAAAATTAAAAACAAAGTTTGCTGGAACTATCCCATTAAAATATTTTTTTAAAGTCCCCCCCCCCTTCCCCTGGGAAATAAAGTTATCTACTTTCCTTTAAGAGCCTGTTAAGAACTTACCCGCATTTAGAATATAATATTTGAACAAAAGGAGACCAAGATCCTATTTCAAATGACCCTCCTTTGGTCAAATTAATTTTATAGCAATTTCCAACTTTTATGTTTACAATCAAGTTATCTAACTACCATTTCTGTTATGATTTTAAATTACCGAAAACATTGACCACTTAGAATACATCCTGAACATGAAACTTTTGGGGAACAAGATACTTAAAATAAATTTTGGAGGAACTTATATGAAGTAAAATGGAATTGATTTTCATATATAGAGTGACATGGAATATGACAATGCAGCTCAGTGCATATGGAACCAAAACTTTCAAATTTTGTAAATTTTATCACAGTGTATTCAACACCACAAACTCCATGTACACTTATTAAATGACCACTCACTTCTCAGCACCAAATACCCTCATAGGGGAAACAACGTCTGCCCACCTGGAAGCACGGCCTCACAGATAGTGAGACGGGTGCTTCTCAGAACTGAGGCTACGCAACCCTGGGTAGGCGAACCAGCACCTAGCGCTGCGGAGGCAAGTGACCACAGCTCTGTAGAAGGCGAGAAGGTAACTCAGGTGATTGAACTCAGCATGTTGGCCTGGTTGCGTCTTTAAGCCACTCACAGGATTCACGCTGTGCATTCCGCTATGCCTGCTGGAATACTCTGTGATCTAACAAAGCACGATATGTACACAAAATTATTTTGTTTTTACTATTACACATTCGGTTTTTAAATGTCAGGTGAATTTCCTTTGTCACTACAACATGTGTGTGAGATATTTACCCTGGCCACCAGCTTTTAAATTCAGAAGATACCAACTAATTTTAATCTTAACTGAAGTAAAACAGAAGACAGATCAACTCCAAAACGTAACCTAATGTGGATATTACACATATTCTTTGCTGTCATAGCTTACAGTTTTTTTGTACAAGTTCTGTATACCAATCAACATTGTTTATTCTTAACAGATAGGAGTGAATTTGTATATGTACTACATACCTTCCCGAATTCACAGTCTATAACACGGGAGGGATGCATTATAAGTACTTTGTAAATATTTTTAACTTGATTTACAATTTTGAGGACTTTTCCTTTTTTCAGTATCACTTGTAAGGGATACTCAGTGCTACTATTCTCTACATTTTTAGGGAATTTCTTAAGTTACTCTTTAAAATGTTAATTTCTATTTTATGTAACATTTTTATGATACATAATGATATGAAATTAATGCCAAAAGACATTTACATTTTGCTATTCTAAAGAGGCACACTGGTATATGAAAGGGGAAAAAATGTTAATTATAGACCTCAGAATTCTGTGTTAAAACGTTTGGGTGTTCTGGTCAGAAGAACAGGTTTTAAATGGCCTAAGGGCCAGAGCACTGTTTTACATTCTTGTTAGGAGGCTTCCAATGGGACTGTAACAAATTCTATTTAATATTACTGCCGGAGAAAAGTTCACAGTAACGTACAATATGAAATGTTATTTAGACTTCGTAGTCATGCATCAAATTAAACTAGTTCCCTTTCAGACTTTGTTGAGTGATAGATAAAACACTATCAAGTTTTAGCCTATTAATTTGTCCTAATATGTTTTTAAAAATTTAATTGACCAGCTATTGTATATATGAAGCACAAGTATTATCATCATAATTATTTAACATTTAAAGTTAACCTCCTTTTACAAGATAGAGGTGGGTTTATGAGCACCTTCAAGTCAAAATGCCAAGAAATTGATTTACATATAAAAGCAAAGCAAATAAACCTTTATTTGACCTTGTGACATCTCTGAACACTCGCATTCAGTAGGCCTTCCTCTGTGGATGTAGAACCAAGGTAGGAGTCTATTGACAAAAGATCAATGCAGGGAATTTGCACCCTCTCCACCCTTGGGCACCTGCCATCATCCTCCTGCAGCCACACCTGTTCATATCCTGCTAGGACAGTGATTTCCAACTGGGGTGCTGGGGTGCTGCATGTGGCACCCTGGTATGAAGCAAGAATTTTTGAAACGTGCAACACCTGACTTTTTAGTTAGGGGCGCTGACCTCTTTTTCCAGGTTATCAAACAGAAAACGGCAACAGTGAACGCAGCAATAGCCTTGTCTGGTCTGAATGCCCTGTCTTGAACCATAAATACATAGGGTCATATAATAGAGTTGCATCTTACTGGTCACGTTGCAGAATAAGGTTGCATCTGACTAGTTAATTCTTGGTACCTGAAATCCTTATATACAAGTATAGGCACCTGATATTTTTTAAAAGTCACTTTGGAGCAAAAAGGGTAGGTAATTACTATTATTATTATTTGTTAAACCAATCAAAATTAAACCTTCTTTTCTTAGGTCTGCAAATATAAAACGTATTTTTTGGTGTGCCACAGAATTTTAATAGTTATGTGTGCCATGAGATGGAAAAGGTTGAAAATTGCCCTAGTCGACACAATACCAAGAGAAAGAAGCCAAGTGGCAGGGAGGCTAGAGCACAGTACAAGGAAGTATAAAAAAACTGAAAAAACTTAGAAGCTCTCATCGGTGATCCAGACTTTAATTCCCTTACCTTATTATTCATTTGTATATGTGCATTGCGCACACACGTTCAAGTAGGTTCTAGGCACAAAAGATGATACCAAAACTCCTAGAACTAGGGGCTTGTAACCTAACACGAGTCAAAAAGAGATAAAATTTAATGGTTATAGCCAATCATTCAAAGCAGTATATGATTAAAGAATAAAACTGGCAAGGCAGAAAACAAATGCTACAAAAATTCAGAGAATGGCAAGATCAGTGTGGCATGGAGAATAGAATATACACGGGGAAAAACCTTGTAGAGAAGGGAAAAGTCGAATTTGACTTCAAAAGTTTAGGGATTTAACAGTAACCTTATGAGGAAAATAAAAAACAACGAACAGCTAAAAAAAATATACAGAAAAATAAACAAAGAAGGGAACCAAAGTACAATTCCATTCATATGAAACATCCAGATTGGATAAGTCCAAAGAGATAGAAAGCAGATTGGTGGCTGCCAGGGCCTGGGGTAAAGAGGAGGCGGAATGGCTGCTTAATGGGTACAGGATTTCCTTTAGGGGCGATTAAATGTTTTGGAACCAGATAGAGGTGTTGGCTGCACAGCTTTAAAAATAGACTAACTGCCACCCACTTATATGTTTTTAAATAGTGAATTTTATGTTCTGCGAATTTTATCTCAAAAAATAAAATCCAAGGCTTGAGGTAGCTGAAGAGAGGACAAGAATATCCAGCGTAAGAAAACAAATCCTGGAATAAGCATGGATTTGGAGGAGGAATGTTGCAGAGGTCAGCTCCTTTGACGTGGAGCATACATGTATGTGAGTTAGTGAGAAATATATTTGGAGATGCAGATTTTTTTGTTAATATGACAAAGCGTCTGGAATATAGGCAAAGCAGTGTGGATATTATCTTAGGAGGAGGGGTAAGATTCCAGGTCTTGAGAAGAGGAGTGAGATTGTTTAGTCAGAAGATTCATCTGGCAGCAGTGTGCAGAGAAAGCAGTTAGGAGGCTATCACAAAATCTGGACATAAATATGAGAAGGGCCTATAGGAATGAAGAAGGAGGAAAATGTGAGACATCAAAAGATCAGTGAGTGATATCCCAACTATTGCCTGGGGACTGATGGTGATCACAGACCCGTAGTTGCTGACTTGACACAAGGCAACTACAGATTTGTGGTTAAGCATTTAAAAACCTTTATATTAGCCCTGGCTGGTTTGGCTCAGTGGATCTAGAGTGTCAGCCTGTGGACTGAATGGTCCTGGGTTTGATGCCGGTCAGGGGCACATGCCTGAGTTATGGGCTCGATCCCCAGTTGGGGGTGTGCAAGAGGCAGTCAAGCAATGATTCTCATCATTGATGGTTCTATCTCTCTCTCCCTCTCCCTTCCTCTCTGAAATCAATAAAAAAATTAATAAAAATGTTTTTAAAAAGTAATCTGTGGTCCCTTCTCTTCCTTCTAAACAAACAAACAAACAAATAAATACCTTTATACAATAGGTCCTCAGGTTACATTGGAGATCCATTCCTATGGCATGATGTAACACGATTTTTGCCGTAACTCGAAGCCCACCTATATAAGCACCTACGTCGCTCACATGGAGCACACACACAGCAGTAATGAAGTGAAACAGTAAAACAAACAAACAAACAAACAAACAAACAAAAAAACCAAAAAACAATTTAAAGAAAGCTAATAATTCCTGACCTTTACTTGTGGTAAATAAATAATATAAAAACATAAAACACATATCTACATATGTCAACATGATGGAACTTTTTTTTTTTAATAAATGGAAGATGGTGACTTAACCACCAAAGGACATACATTGACATCCCTCTCACAATCTGGGATTGCTGGCTCCTAACCGTCACTCGCTGGCCTGCCTGCTTACCTGCCTGATTGCCCCCTAACTGCTCCCCTGCTGGCCTGATTGCCCACAACTGCCCTCCCCTGCTCCGACCCGCCTCCTCCCCTGGGACCCACTTCTTCCACACAAGACTGCTGAGCCGCTGGGACTGGCCTCCTCTGCTCCACGCAGAGCTGGGGGACCCCCAGTCCTCACAGATGCGGAGCAGCCACGGGGCCCCGCCTCCACTGTGCACATGGCCATCTTATGGCGACAACAACACCTAGGCTTTTATTATATGAGATTGCTAGATATTAAAAGGAGACATACTTCAGCTTAGTATAAGGAAAGAATTCTAATAACTATAGTTGTCCAACAATGGGAAAGTGTGTGCTTCATCGGTAGTCATTTATACCAGAGTCTGGCCATCTAAGAAATCTTGCCTTGATAGAGAAACAAACTAGGTGACTTAGAAGGTTCCTTCCAATGTGAAAGTGCTGTGATTCTGTATTCTATAATATAATGACTTAGTAGAACACACACACATATACATAAATATATATATATATGTATGAATATATTTTATTGATTTTTCACAGAGAGGAAGGGAGAGGGATAGAGAGCTAGAAACATCAATGAGAGAGAAACATCGACCAGCTGCCTCCTGCACACCCCCCACTGGGGATGTGCCCGCAACCAATGTACGTGCCCTTGACCAGAAGAACCTGGGACCTTTCAGTCCGCAGACCGACACTCTATCCACTGAGCCAAACCAGTTTCGGCAGAACATCTTTCATAATTGACTATATTGGAGCAGCAATACATACTAAGTATGTGGCCTTTTGCATCTGTACTTGGGGTTACATTTCCCTAAATGTGACTGCAATTTCTATTTTAAACATTTCTGAACAGTTAGTTCCACGGTTCTTTTAAAAAAAAAGCTCTATTCTTTAATGCCTTCTCAGCCATCATTTATTTCCAGTTTTAATATTTGTAGTTCTTCTTCCATTTGATATTTGTCACGAATAATGCAAATTTTTGCAGAAGTGAGTTACGTAAATCACAGTCACACGGCTAATCTTGAAGTCATTTGTTCTTGCTCCTGTGATGTGATGTCATGGTTGATCAAGACCAGGCATGACTACCCATTCTGGGAATGTCTTTGTGATTCCATTTTTATGTCAATGAAAGTTCAAATAACTTTTATTACCCAACTTATTTCACTTTGTTATTACAGACTTTAAAGTGTTATTGTCAACATGTAACAGTTAGAATCATGACAGATTAATTGCACTTTAGAAGATCTGGAGGACTTAGACTCATAGGAATATCCTCTCTGTATTGTGGGGAATTCTTAAATAAGTTTCATTATTTTCATAAGGATTATTTAAGTGCTTGTGGTATCAGGTGAAGAAAAAGGTTAGCTAAAGAATAAACAATTAATTTCGTTTTAAGTGTAGTAGAATATTTTGTTAAAATAGTCCATTTTCGCCGAAACGGGTTTGGCTCAGTGGATAGAGCATTGCTCTGCGGACTGCAAGGTCCCAGGTTCGATTCTGGTCAAGGTTGAGGGCACATCCCAAGTAGGGGGTGTGCAAGAGGCAGCTGATCAATTATTCTATCTCATCGATGTTTCTAACTCTCTATCCCTCTCTCTTCCTCTCTGTAAAAAATCAATAAAATATACTTTTTTAAATAGTCCATTTTCATTATGTGTTATTAAAACAGCTTATACTTTTCATTAGAATATATGTAAAATTTTGAATTTTGCCTGGAACAGTATTTGGTATATAATAGGTACTCAATAAATACTTATTGACTGTTGTTTATTGAATGTGGGATGATGGTGGGCAAAGCCTTTCAAATGGTCAAATAGTAGGAGCAGAGGCACAGAAGCAGGGAAAATGTGAGTTTAGAGAAAAGCAAAGATGGCTTCCTGAAAGTAACATGTATGTGTAATTACCAATTATACATAGTTTATTGGCTAAATAATTTTGGTGGCTTATTACTTTCTGCACCATATTTAAAATACTAATGACCCTTTCTGATGCTTGCATCCAAAGTGAATAGGTAAGGTTAAATATCAAAAGTTATTAACTCTGAATAATCTGAATTTCTGAGCTTCTCCTCTCCTTTCTACCTTCTTCCTTTTCTTCTCCCTTCCTTCCCCCCAGTACCTCTGTGTTTTGCTCTAGTTTTGGTTCTTATTCTCTCCCTTTCTCACCTTTTTCTTCATCCCTGGTGTTTCCCATATTCAAGTCTTGTTTCTTTGTTTACTTTTTCTGTCTCTGTTTCTCTCCTTGCAATGACTCTCTTCATTTTTATTTCCTGATTCCAAGCATCTCTTTCTTCATTAGGTTTCTAATTATAATATGGAGGTGAAATATATTTCTATATGCTAATCAAATGACAAAGTAACATTATTTTTCTTTGTTGAGATATAATTGGCATACAAAATTTTAAGATACTTAAAGTATATCACAATGATATATATATATATATATATATATATATATATATATATATGATTCCCTTCATCTAGTTAACACATCCGATCACCTCACATATTTGTGTGTGTGTGTGAACATTTAAGTTCAACTCTCTTAGTAAGTTATACAATATAGTGTTATCAATTATAATCACCACTAAAATTCTGGTGCATGAAATTTATGCATAGGTAGGGTCCCTAGGCATGGCCTACGATCAGGGCTGGCTGGGGTTTCTTCTTCCCCAGCTGCCAGCCCTGGGGCCTTCCTTCATTCCCACCACCCCATGGTGGTCAGCACGCATCATAGTGAGCAATCGAACTCCTGGTCTCCAGTCAAACCCCCCAAAAGGACAATTTGCACATTAGCCTTTTCTATATATACTAGAGGCTCAGTGCATGAAATTCGTGCATGGGGGGGGGGGGTTGCCCCTCAGCCTGACCTGCACCCTCTCCAATCTGGGAGCTCTCAAGGGATGTCCTACTGACAGCTAAGGCCCGCTCTCCCCATGGTTCTCTGCCACACTGTGGCAACTACCAAGCAGGCCATGCTGGGAGCTGCCTCCTCCCTGCTGTCAGTCTCCATGGAGGTGATGATGTTAATTTGCATATTCACTCCTGATTGGCTGGTGGGCACTGTGAAGTGATGGTCAATTTGCACATTTTTCTTTTATTAGTGTATATAGATACTTTACATTAGGGAGGTTTTTATTCTAAATTTAATGTGAACACAATGTTTATGCTGCTCTTTCTGAGACTAAATAAAAATAGTTTTAACTTATAAATGATGTTGATTGAAATTTGTTTTCTTTACAAATTATTGAATCCCTAATCTTCAAGTTTGGAGAAGGGGATCAGTAGACCTTAATTAATGAATCCTAGTAAAGCATAACATCTTATTGGATTAACTCCTAATTCTCTTTAGCAACCTTAATTTCTATTTTTTTCTCTAAATAGCAAATATATTATATGATCCTTTAGCATCTAATTGCATCGTTATATATGCAGTTACACGAGAGCTAGAATATTTGTCCATTATATTAATTTTTTATCCCCAGTGCCTAGAACACTTCTAACAAATATCAGATGCTCAACAAATAATTGTTGCTTTTTTAAAAAAATATATTTTATTGATATTTTACAGAGATGAAGGGAGAGAGATAGAGAGCTAGAAACATCGATGAGAGAGGAACATCGACCAGCTGCCTCTTGCACACCCCCCACCAGGGATATGCTCGCAACCAATGTACATGCCCTTGACCGGAATCGAACCTGGGACCTTTCAGTCCGCAGACCGACGCTCTACCACTGAGCCAAACCGGTTTCGGCGAATTGTTGCTTTTTATTTCAAATTTGCAAGCCCATTCTACTTGCTAATCCTAAATAGCTATCATGATTTTTTAGAGTAACATTAATCATTAGGATAACTTAGTTTATGATGGATTTATAAATGTAACCATACAATTTCATATTTAGGGAATGTTTTCCTTTAATTCAGTCCACCCTTTAGTCTTAACCAAAACATTTTACTACCCTTCTAAAGAACTCTTTTTTAATGATCTCAAACATCAAAAAAGTAATATAGCTATTCATAGTAATAGTTAACCTTTATTGAGAACTTACCCTGTATCAGGATCTATTTTAAGCACCTTACATACATTATCTCACTTTATTCTTCCAACAATCATATAAAGTATACACTATTATCTCGATTTTGCAGGTGAAGAAACAAGCACAGATTAAAAAATAATAATAATAAGTTTCCAAGCACTCTATCTTGCACTCTGTAACAAGGACCTAATTGTCCAGTATTTAATGCGACGGAGAATGAGATGTCTACAACCCACCACCACCATTCCACACCTGACAATTAGATCTACACAAGAATTACCATATTCAGGTGTAACCATGAATTATACCGTATTTGCCGGCGTATAAGACGATTTTTTGGCCCTGAAAAATACCGTACTTGCCGGCGTATAAGAGACGGGGCGTATAAGACGACCCCCTAACATTTCCACTCAAAATACAGAGTTTGTTATATACTCGCCGTATAAGACTACCCCCCACTTGGAGGCATATTTTTCAGGGCCAAAAAATCGTCTTATACGCCGGCAAATACGGGTATCTAAACTTCTAGTTGTCTGGTTTACTGCAAATCCGTTTATGTGTCTTATAAGTGATGAGCAACTTGATAATATTAGATCACCAACTGTTCAATTTATCTTGAGTAACTCTACCACCACTTAAAACCAGTCACTGATAGGAGATTCTTTATTTCCATTTTTCTTTCTCTCTTAAATTACTTTTAAACTAAAATGAAATAATTTTATTTTGTCATCCCAGGATACAGAGGTTATTTAATAGCAAATTTTGTATGACCATTATTAAAAAAATCTAGGGAAGGCTTTAATTGAATCTAACTGCTAATGGAATCTATCAGTAATTTGGGGGAAGAGAGGAAAGTAGTAGATCCATGTATTTGATGAGATAAAAATTAGTCATTTGGGGATATTCATATACTTTCAATTTCCCCAGTCTACCAAAGAGAATTTTCATTTGACAATACAATAACGCCTTCCCTTTCTTTCCCTTCCCTTTAGAAAAGTTGGTCTTACAAGATCAGCCTCTAGATTTTTGTGACAGAGTATTGGTGAATGAGTGTAAAGGGACTGAACATGACAAGTTGGAAGAGATTTAAGTTGATATATATAATAAAGTGCTGGGAAGGAAGGAGAGATTATTAAATTCCTGGGCTGAGAAGGGGGAAAGTGGTTAGTTGGGAAGGCTTTAATGAAGGAGATACTTTGGAGAGTATGGTGTGTGAAAAATAATCGAAGGAAAGGGGGGGAAATATTTGGAGAAAGAAGATGAAGGGTTAGTTGTGGATATAAATTGAATCTCCGTTATTTATTTTTAAAGACCAGTAGAGAACAGAATTTCTTTTAATCTTTCAGGGAACAAGGCGTGCTCCAATTATGTGTTGAATTGCGTTTCTTTACTTCTTCAGAGGGAGAAGTCAGTTTGGGTGATGTTGAGTTTGAGGTTCCTGAAGAACCTCAGGTAGGGGTGTTCAAAAGAAACATGGAAAAACAGATTTAGAACTCTTGAGAGAAGGGTTGTGGTTAGAGAAGAAGATTTGGGAACTACTATCAAGTGTTTATGGGTGACAGTGAGACCAAGAGGGAACTTGCAGAACGCATAACATAGAAGGTCTCAGAAAGAAGAGGTACCAAGAAAAGAGACAAAAATAGCAGGCCTATGGTAGGGTAAGAATTCAGAGAAACTGGTCTCTGGGAAGCAAAGGGAGGAGATGGTTTCAATAGTAGAGTATGGTCGAAATGTCAATCGCTGCAGAGGCAGAGACGGTGGTGTGCTGGCGCCAGCTCAGACTGGCTTGTAGAAGTCAATTGTGAAATTTTCAGGATTTTTGTGAGTTGATTGTTATCCGCGGCCATTATTAAAAATTAAATGGTATACACTTTCAATTTAACAAGTGGTCTTAAAAACCGAAGTAATGAACACACCAATTGCATCACTTCCTACTTATTTTACACTTCTGAGGTGTTCGTGTTGGTTGCATCTGTATTGTGTAGATACTGTATACTGTTGTGTGCTACTACAGCCCTTTTCCGTTCTGTCCTCGGTGACATTATATTGGTGACCTGAAAGCAATCATGCTGGGAGCGTCTATACTGCAGATATTGGCAAACACTATAAATCAGAGTGTTTTTCCCTAGAAGGAGAGTCATTGTTGAACCTTTACCAGGGCACCACTGGATAAATAAAAAGAAAATCAAGAAAAGTTAAATGGCTTTAGCAAGGAGGAGCTAACTTGTTACTTTTGCTTGAGTTTCAGTAAAAAGATAGGTGACAAATCATAGGAAAGTGAGTTGAGGAATGAAATAATAGAAAGTGAAGAAACAAATGTTCAAATAAGTTTGAGAAGGAGTGAGTTAAACAGTTAAGCAGATTGTTATTGTTGATACTGTGTGTGTTTTTAATTTAGGGCTTCCAGACTATAGACAATATTAATGTACTTTATTAATCTCCAAAGATGAATAACATATGCAAATATATTTTATAGTGGAAGCTTTTTTGTTGGAAAATCTTGAGCTACTTACCTATAAAACACATTTGGGGAAATGCTGCTATAGTATTTCACAATTAAGTTTGAAACAAATATTCTTGTTATTAAAGTTTATTGGTTTTTTAAAGAAATAGTGTCAAGAATGGATATTGAATTTTGAGGGTTATTTTGCATTTTTTAAATAATCATGTTTTCTTTTCAAAATTTCACTAGTGCTCTGACCATCACTTTAATAGGTTATCTTATATTAAATTGTCTTTGCCTTTCTGAGATAAATGTAACTTGATTATGGTGATTTATTCTTTTAGTATACTATTGAATTTGATTTTCATTTTATTTATAATATTAACTTAATACATGGTAGTATTAGTATTTTTCTCTTTGTTCTTGTTTTTAATATCAATATTATGCTACTTTTGAAAAATTAATTTGGTCACTTTTTTTCTACTCAAACAGTTTATATAGCAAGAAAATTATCTCTTAAACTTTTTGGGGAAAAAATCTATAAAATTATCTAGGCCCAGAGCCTTTTGGGGAAGTAATTCTTTGATAAGTTTTCAGTTGTTTCCATTGTTAATTTTTAAAAATTTTTTACATCACCTTTTACCACTTATACCATTTTGGATAAACTAGTCTGAGTAAATTCCCCTTTTGCTGTATTATCTGCTTAAACTCTGATAAAAATCTTATTCCGATATTAAAAAGTCGGATGAGTAGATATGAAGAGCCCCTACCTTACGTGGGTTCTGTTGGAATCTGAGGGGCTTGCCTGCTGTCTTCACAGACTCACTCTCTGTCTTACAGGGGCGAGTAGAATAATTTATAACTTAATGAATATAACCCAATCTGCATTGGCCAGATGGAGGACACGGAAAAACTGTAGTCCTTGATATTTATTGCCTCCAGAATGGGTCTTGTTTCTGACCTATATTAAAATTAATGCTATGTTTCATAATATAATTTTATAGTATTTTAGTATATTTATTTATAAAATAAATAATGTAATAAGTATTAATATGCTTTATATTAATAATTACCAGTATATAAGTTTTTAATTACAATTAACACATACACTTATATTTTATTAATATGAATATTCTAAATAATAAAGTTTATATTTATACAATAAAATATACTTGAAGTAAAATGTATATAAATATAAATATGATAAAATAATATATATATAAAATAAAACTTATGTCTGGAAACTATACCTTCTATGGTACAATGCAATACTGAATGGATACAGAAAGAAAATTATAGATCTTAGTTGTTGGAGAGAGTTTTGGGAAAGATTATAGAATTCTGCCTTCCTCTGAAAGTCACAGGAGCTGGCCAGTTTTTTGTTTGATTCAACTCTTAAGGTTACAAGCTAGAAATAGATAGAAGTTCTCCAAAAATCTTTACTTTCTTCCTTTTTTAGTTTCATTACTTCTTAATGAATTCATATGTATTGCAGAGGGAAATTGAGACGAGTATGAAGGAAAGCTATTGTAATGATCTTAGCCTGTAGTTAGCATTCTTTAATTTTTCAGATAAAGATTTTGTTCAAATTATTTTTATTAATATTTTTCTTATTGTTTTCACATATTTAAGCCCTTTAGTTGACTTACATGTAAAAAAAAAAAGTCAAAGTGGTAATCCATTATATTTTTTGTTTCTCAATCCATTATATTTTTTGTTTCTCTTATACCTGTAATATATCATGAAGAGTTTTGGTGTGGATACTGCTTTTGTTTTGACAACAAATTAGAGAGTACTTATATAAATTGCCATGATACAGGTAGGCAGTTAGTCAGAAAACAAAACATGCAGGTCTAAAACCCCGGCAAATTAGCTCTTTATAAAAGAACATGTCCCATTCTGAAAACAAATTGTTACCTTATTATTGATGTTGAGTCTACATTAAGAGGTTTTCCATTTTCAAACAAAAGTACTAAACAATGTTAGAGAAACAATCAACATATACTGGCTATAGTTTCTATCCTTTCATAGTAGAAATACAAAAAGGGGGAAGATTTTATATTCATAACCCACTACTTTTATGTCTTATATGAATAATAGCATAGTTTTTGCAAATTCCAATTGGAAAGGTGCAGAATTTTAAAAGAAAAAATTATAATTTTTTGTAGGTTAGACTGTATAGAAAATTGAATCTGGGTATTGGGTCTATTAAGGCCCTGTTAATAAGGCTTTTTGGCAGTAGATGCTGTTTTGTCTTTAGGGAATGTACAACTACTCTAGGATCCGTGAGCCTTTCAGAAGAGCCAAGGATATGTGTCCTAAGACCTTCAGCACTTTTACTCAGATTATGTGCTCTCTGGGCCTTCCTTTTGAAAACCAGCTTTACGTGGGATGTGCTGCATCTACTGTCCCTAGTAGTTGTGACACATCACTGTACTTTACCTTAGGCTTAATAGCCATGTGCCATCTAGAATGAGGTTATATTTTAATAAATATCTTCGCTGTGTATAACTTTGATCAAACATCTATCTTTTGGGGTTGTTAATCCTTTTAAGATAAGGTTTTCTTAAGTCCATACAATAAGATAAGTGTCATTATTAATATGATGTAAAAGATGGATAAGATACATTACCATAGCTCATGATTAATGACAGAACTCAGAAAGTAGGTGAAATGAATCTAATATATGTCCTACGGAAGAATTCTACAGCCCTGCATGTACCTGTCGGTAGCTGTTGGTTACTTGTAGAGGATACAAAACCAAGCTGAGGGAAAGCAAACATTCAGAATGAAATTCAACAAAAAAAATAAATTTATTTGTACTTGTGCACTTTAGCAACCTGGTTGTCTGAAAAATTTGAATATTGCATATATATTAAAAATCTCCTTTCTTTTTAATTATTTAGATTTGAAAAGAGCCAATTCTAAACCACAGATATACAAGAAGGCCATTTTCTCCAACAAGAGTCATCTTTTAACAGTAAGTAAACTCAGAATTTATTATACTAAATCATCTAAATAATTCCTTTTTATTTTAAAATAACATGAAAAGTCTTCACAGTATTTTGTTGTAAAATTTCTTAGAGAGCTTTTATTTTGACTATCTGAATACTCTCTACTTTATAATTTACCAGTCAAATGAGGGAGAGCACCGAAATTTATTTGTCTGAGACAAAACAAAGATAAGAAAGTGACATAGAAGTTGAGAAATAACTCATATCCTTAGAAATAAGTCTCAAGTACAAGTATATTATTTTAGGTTCCTGTAATACTTATATTTAAATAAAGATAAAAATTAAAATATTTTACCTGATTCCCTATAGGCCATGTAACCATGATCTTTGCTCACAAAGAAGAAAGTATCCAATATTCAGGACTCCAGTTCCAGCTCCCAAAGGTCAAAGCTGGAATAATTTGAACAATAAAATAAATAACTATTGAATCAGATTATATAGCTCTCCCATGTAAAATATATATATGCATGCTTCCATACTGATATAAATAAATGCTGAACAAATACAGAAATGGAAAAAGAACTTTTCCTTACAGAGGAATTTAAATTAGTAAGCATAAAAGGAATAAGGGAAATAGAAAGTTGCCACTAAAGAACCACAGTAATTATCGCTGCAGGCAAGATGAGTACTAAAATTGGTTAAAGTGTAAGGTGAAACCGAGTACGTGCATAACCTCAAAGTATCTCCCCCCAAATATCTATTAACTGCAAAGGGAAAAATCGTGTCTTCACAGGGGGGAGTCCTGGCAGACACTGCCTTAACCAGTGATTAAGGTTAATGTTGCATTAATAAGGTACATTGAGCTCTGAAAAGGGCACACCATGCCTCTTCTAAAAAAAAAAAAAAAAAAAAGCCCATAACCTCGTCCTAGCCGGTTTGACTCAGTGGATAGAGCATCAGTCTGCAGACTGAAGGGTCCCAGGTTCAATTTTGGTCAAGGGCACATGCCCAAGTTGCAGGCTCGATCCCCAGTAGGGGGTGTGCAGGTGGCAGCCGATCAGTGATTCTCTTTCATCATTTATGTTTCTATCTCCCTTCCTCTCTGATATCAACAAAAAAAATTTTTTTTAATCCATAACTTCAACTGAATCATGAGAAAAACCTTAGACAAACCTAAATGGAGAGACATTCTATAAAATACCTGACTAGCATTCTTTTTCCTTTTTTCAAAAAAAATTTAAAAGTACATTTTTTTTGATTTCAGAGAGGAAGGGAGAGGAAGAGAGAGATAGAAACATCTATGAAGAGAGAAAATCATTGATTGACTAACCCTGCAGAACCCACCCTGGGGATTGAGCCTGCAACCCAGGCACGTGTCCAAACTTGGGAATCAGAGCCATGACCTCCTGGTTCATAGGTTGATGCGCACCCACTGAGCCACACCAGCCAGGCCTGACCAGCATTCTTTTACAGTGTCAGGAGCATAAAACACAAGTATAGGCAGAAGAACTGTACATTTCATATATGCAGTATTTTATAAATCATTTATACCTCAATAAAGCTGTTTAAAAAAAAAAAAAGACTGAGGAGCTACCACAGATTTGAAGGAGAATTAGGAGACATGAAACAAATGTAATGTGGGATCCTAGATTGGGTACTATATCTGAGAAAGGACATAAATGGGAAAAAAAACTGGTGACATCTAAGCAAAGTAACTTATAGTATTGTGCCAGTATTAATATATTAGTTTTGATCACTGTACTATGGTCATAATATGTAATATAATGTAACAGTAGAGAAAGCTAGATAAAGGGTACTATCTTTGCAACTTTTTTGTAAACCTCAAATTATTTCCAAATAAAAAATTATTTAAAGCCGAAACCGGTTTGGCTCAGTGGATAGAGCGTCCACCTGCGGATTGAAGAGTCCCAGGTTCGATTCCTGTCATGGGCATGTACCTTGGTTGCGGGCACATCCCCAGTAGGGGGTGTGCAGGAGGCAGCTGATCGATGTTTCTCTCTCATCGATGTTTCTAGCTCTCTATCCCTCTCTCTTCCTCTCTGTAGAAAATAAATTAAATATATATATTTTTAAAAAATTCTTTAAAAATAAAGTTGGAGTCACTAAATAATAATTCTTAAATTAGATTTTCACTGATTTATAGAGTGAGTTTCTGTTTGTTTACGTATCTTAGAACAGGGAGAAGCAGGGGTACTGTTTTCATCAAGAGCATCCTTTGAACTGTGTTTCTTAATCCTGCCCATACACTGCCATCCTTACCCCCACAAGTTCGGTCTCCACTTAATACCTCAGCCAGTTACTTCTGGCCTCCTGGAAAAACCGGAGTGGGGAAATTCCACAAGACTCTGCCTCCTCGGGAACCACCTCTTAGCAGAGTTTTTAGTTGGTGATAAGCAGGGTCTGATTTGAATGTTCAAACCAAAACTGTGAAAGTATTTAGATCTCATTAATAATCTCTTGATCCACCAGTCTTCACTACCCAAGACAGCATTTTGAAGAAGAGCTTAGAATTAGTAGTCTTATATTTAAATAGTGAAGATGAGAGAATATCATGTTAACCTTTAGGTAAAATGTCTGGGAATTCGGTGAATACAAGTAGTGCTGAGAGAACTTTGATTCTTAAAGGAAATCAATAGCAACATTAAGTTTACTTAGAAAACGGGTTTAAGTTTAGAAAAACCTAAAGCCACTTTAAATCCAAAGACCAGGCTCTTGAAAGATAGAGTAAGTGGCGAGTATGTACTTTGGCATCTGAAAATTAGTGTTTGGTTTGAATTTTAAGTGTTTGGGTATGAACAATGAAATGCTAAGTATTAGGAATTCTCCCCCAGATTTTTTTGCCAGTCTCTTGTGTGTTCAACCAATTTAGTAAATCACACTATTTCATAGATGATAGGTGAAATAAGAACCACAGAAGTTGTACCTAGAGTAGTCAAACTCATAGAGACAGAAAGTAGAATGGTGGCTATGAGGGGGAGTTGGGGAGGGGGTTGGGGAGCTAATGTTTGATGAGTATAGTTTGGGAAGATGAAAAAGTTCTGGAGCTGGAGAGTGGTGAAGGTTACAAACCATTGGGAATGTACTTAATGCCACAGAACTGTACATTTAAAAATGATCAAGATAGTAAATTTTTGTTATGTATATGTTACCACATTTTTTAGAGTAAAAAAGAAACAACAGAAGACTTTAGCAGTTACATTTCGCTTCTTTGCTAAGGTGCCCAGTTATGAGGAGAATCTCTGCCTGTGGACATTTATCCTTAGGAATATATATATTTTAAATCTAGAGATGATTCCCCGGACCTTATTTTCCAACTGGCCGTTTAAATGGCTCCTATATCATAAATTGTGCAAATAAAAAGAAACCTGGTACACAGGAAACAGTAGAGCTGGGTGGTTGGGAGAGTTATTTGTGGAGTTAATTTATAACTAAGACAAATGAATCTATAAAAAGAAGAAAAATCCCATAAGAATATGTTAACTGATGGTAAGGAAGAAAAAAAAGAGTTTAGATAAAAGATATCTGAACTTGTTTGGTCCCAGTGATTTTATGGCTGAAGAATTCAATTATAGGTGTACTGGGTGGAGCAAATCACTATTCTGTAAATTACTAATAGGACACAACGATCTTTATCGTTTTCTGTATGTGCTTACATGCAAAGTTCAGTCTTGCTCTCTGTAAATGCACTCTCAGCCTACCTATACTGCTATGTACGAATTCAGGGCTTCAGGATTAGAACATAGATAACGTTTACTTTTAAAATCTTGGAAGCAGGTAGGTGATACATTTAGAAATAAGATTAGGAACTAGAACAAAATGACTTGGCTTTTGAATTTTGGCCATTGGATTTGTCTCATTTTACATTAAATTCCTTTAAGACATTTTTATTACTAAAAACTTGTGAAAATATTTTTAAATAAAAAACCACACTTAATCACATATAAACTACTACTTCTTAGAATAAAAAAACCAATCTCTTGTACAGGGTAGTATGTACTTTGGCATCTGAAAATGAATATTTGGTCTGAATTTTAAGTGTTTAGGCATGGAAAATGAAATGCTAAGTGGCTTTAAGTGATTTGAACTACTTCTGCTTAGCTTCTTACAGTTCTTGTTAACATGTTTACATTTTTACTTACTGACAATTGTAGTACATGTAGCATTTTTGCTTCTTTCACTGTTAGTTCATTTAAATTTGTGTGTCCACTTGGCTTTCAAATTTGTCATAATGGCAGCATAACAGTTCATCTTAGTGATATTACATGATTTACTAAGACAGTTTTAGGTAGTTTTAGTTTTTTATTACTATACGATTACTATTTACTGTATTTGCCGGCGTATAAGACGATTTTTTGGCCCTGAAAAATATGCCTCCAAGTGGGGGGGTAGTCTTATACGGCGAGTATATAACAAACTCTGTATTTTGAGTGGAAATGTTAGGGGGTCTTCTTATATGCCCAGTCGTCTTATACGCCAGCAAATATGGAATTTTCAGGGCCAAAAAATCGTCTTATACGCCGGCAAATACGGTAGTCTAATACCATTACATATAGTGAATAACTTCATGCACATATTTCACTTTTTAAAAAATTATTTTCTTTAGCTAAATTGCTGAAAGAGAAGTTTCTATGTCAAAGAGTTTAAGCAACTATATTACTCTTGCATTATTCATTTGTATGACATTTCAAATTACTCTGAGGATATATTAGTAGTAAAATGAATAAAAACTTATTTCCAAAGCATCCATGATTCCTATTTATTTAAATATATCAGTTTTTAGCCAAGGATTTGTATGTGATACAGTAGAGAGGAGTTCCACCAATTACTTAGATATCAGAAAAATAAGGATTTTTGATGGTTTGGAGGTTGGATGAAAAAAAAAAAACTACTTAATTGCAAGGAAGTTGTAGATTATTTCCTAAGGTTGTGTCAAATTTAGGTAAAATGTAAGGACTGTGCTGCAGGCGTCTCATGGCCTTTAAGTCCACACCTTGCAGAAAGGAATGGCTGCTTTAAGAATACAGCTTAAACAAAATAGGATGTCCAGAACACTGTATACAATCCAGTTTTTTAAAAATATTAAATTAAATGTTTTAATTTGTGACTTAAATATTTGAGGGGAATATTGATTTTAGAGTAAAGATAAAACAGAAAATTTGAAGATACAAAATGATGTGGTTAAATGTACTACAATAAGTAGGAAAAGATTATGGGTAATTGTCATTTTTTAAATTCTAAACTTTCATTGGGAGATTGAGTTACAGTTAATGACATGAAATAGAAATAACACCTTTAATACAGTGTATTGTATTTTTAAATATTAAGTAAGAAATGTAATAACAATAAAGATCATTTTAAAGAAAGAAGTTATCTATAATCTTAACATCCTTACCTGAACTATTTTAATTTCTACAAGTTACCTTCCAGTTCTGAATACATATATATACACACGTATTTTTATGTCTATGTAGTGTTTGAGAAAGTGAATACATTGCTATCCCTGACCCTCAATGTCTATAAAATTAAGGGATTTGACAAACAACCTCTAATCTCTTAGTGACTTCTAATCTTTTAAATAACTTTCAAATCTCTTTTGATTCAAAAATAATGTTTTAAAATATAGCTGTGTCTAAACTACCTAATATTTTCTGGAAAAATTTATAAGTTCATTACAATGGGCAATATCTTTACTTTAAAATATAATTCACAATTATAAAATGTAGATGTTCAAT
The DNA here is from genome assembly GCA_963924515.1 of Vespertilio murinus. Taxonomy (NCBI): domain Eukaryota; kingdom Metazoa; phylum Chordata; class Mammalia; order Chiroptera; family Vespertilionidae; genus Vespertilio; species Vespertilio murinus. The sequence continues at coordinate 32,370,163 of OZ004715.1, read as the reverse complement.
CCCTAAAAATTAAGCCTAAAAGCAAAATTTCTGTGATATAGAAACTATGAATTATTGTAGAATGCATGGTAGGGGGAGAGGTTTGATTATTTAAGATTTTTGAGTAATAATTTAAATAAAGTAGTGTTTTCAAAGTAGTAATTTTAATAAAGCCTAATGTACTAGTATGTCTGATAAGAGGATACAAAAAATTTTTGGTGATTATTTAATTTTCATTTATATCCCACACTTTCATTCTCATAAGAGAAAAAAAAATAAATCCTTTCATAATTTCTTAATTTTAATGATTTCATTAACTAGCACTACGTAAAATTATTGATTTTGGCACCTAGTTAGACTAGTTAGAAAAATGTGCATATTTTCATTATCTCCCCTTCCATAATTTTGTTTGCATTTTTTTTTACATTTTATTGATTTTTTTTTTTTAACAGAGAGGAAGGGAGAGGGATAGAGTTAGAAACATCAATGAGAGAGAAACATTGATCAGCTGCCTCCTGCACACCTCCTACTGGTGATGTGCCTACAACCAAGGTACATGCCCTTGATGGGAATAGAACTTGGGACCCTTCATTCCACAGGCCGATGCTCTATCCACTGAGCCAAACCAGTTAGGGCTTTGTTTGCATTTTTTTTAAATTGCTAATAATGAGCTCTATAGTCCTAGCCTTAGCATGTCTAATTCTTTGAATATCTCCAATAACTCATGTTACAAATATAATGTACATAAATTCTACCACTATATCATATAGTACGAGATTAATAATTGAAAGCCACTATTATTCCATGCAATGTAAGTGAAGCAACTATGATCTCTTTCATGTTATTTTAGTTTTTTTCTCTTTACCTTCATGAATTCCTTGTCTTTCAGTCCAGATCCTGTGATCTGAAATCATTTAAATTATTAAAAGTTTTATATTTTTAACCTTTTATACTTCCAGTAGACAGGATATAGGAAATTTAGTGACGCAAATTCTTTAATAATCGTTAAAAGTCACAAGACTTGTTAGCTGTGACTAGAAACAATTAGGAATAAATTTCAGGGAAATGCCATAATGGCATAACTTTTGTTTTCTTTTATTAGTAAGCCACATGGCTTTCCTCTCAAACCCAACGAATACGTACTGTGGTCTTAAGATTTTAGTTTCATCAGCATCATAGAAATATATGTTTCCCTAAGTTTACTCACTATAATTTGTGATTACTATTTTTCTTATCTGCGAAGGAAGTACAACAGCTCCCACTGGGGAAATACCATGTTAAGTCAATCCTAAAAATAAGAAATCTAAGGGAAAGGTCACATCCTAATAACTTGTGTAAATCTAAATTCCCATGGAGCTTTAAAATTATTTTGTAGGAGTAGAGTATTAACAACGTGTTGTTGAACCTCTTCCAGATAGTGTCGTATAATTGAGAGCACTTTTGTATACAGAAGTAACCACTGAAATACAAATACAGTTGACAAGATCTAATTTTTTTTAGCAATCTATTTTGAAAAAAATCAGAGAAATATGCCATGACTAATAAACCACAAAATATTATTTTTTTTGTTACGTTCACTGGAAATATCAGGTGTATTACTCAAGAAGTATTATAATAATTATCCATTTCCTTATCTGTTAAGATATTTATTGTGAGAATCAAAGATTAAATATACAAAGGGTGTAGAAAAATTTTACAGATTTATATATCTTTAAGGGATTACTACTACTAATTTTTATCTTTTCTAAATGAAGACATCAAAATATACAGAAGACAAATAATTTATTCTCTTCCACTCAAGCTGGAAGTCACCAATACACCCTTATAGCATTCTACTCACTGATCAATCCAAGCCATTCTTTTCTTTTTAAAATATATTTTTATTGCTCTGGCTGAGTTGCCTCAGTGGATAGAACATCGGCCTGCAGACTGAAAGGTCCCCAGTTTGATTCCAGTCAGGGGCATGTGCAGGGGTTGGGGCCTCGATCCCCAGAGGGGGATGCACAGGAGACAGCCATTCAATGATTCTCTCTCATCATTGATGTTTCTATCTCTCTCTCCCTCTCCCTTCATCTCTGAAATTGAAAAAAAAAAAAAAAATATATATATATATATATATATATATATATATATATAAAATAATTGATTTCAGAGAGGGAAGGAGAGGGAAAAAGAGATAGAACCACTATTGATGAGAGAGAATAATTGATCAGCTGCCTCCTGCATGTCCCCTACTGGGAATCAAGCCCCTTAACCTAGGCATGTTCCCTGACTGGGAATCAAAAGTCAATGCTCAACCTCTGAGATACAGGCCAGGCCCTAGTCATTCTTTAAGAGGGTGGGATTTGAGAGGAAGCTGAGTATAATATTTTGCCCAAAGGATTGCTTGTTTTCTAGGACATACTAATCTTTTTTTGAACATGTATTATTGGAACACGGTCTTGAATATTTATTTGTTTGTTTGTTTGTTTATTATCTACAAGAGGCCCAGTGCATGAATTTATGCTCGGGTGGGGCCTGGCTGGCCTGGCCCTGCGGTTCAGATTAGGGTCAGGTCTGTCGGGAGGAGGAGACGGGTGGGAGGTTGGCTGGCTGGCCTGCCCCTACTGGGGCCCAATCAGGACTGGGCTGGCTGGGGGGAAGGGGCCATGAACAATTGGCTGGTGGGTTCTGCTTCCGATTGGGTAGGGGGAGGGCCAGTTGGGGGTGAGGCTGGCTGTGGGGAGAGGCTGTAGGTGGTAGGCCAGCCAGCCCCACCCCCAAAATGGGCCCTTTGCTGGCCTCAGTGGGCGTCATAGCGACCAGTCATTCGATCGTTACAGTGTTCCTATCTCTGGCTTTTTATATAGAGAGATTTATTTATTTATTTATTTATTGCTTTAGAAAATGTACATCTTTATTCCTTAGACTCTACTTTGTTATTACCAATTATAGCAGAGCTGAATTGTTTTATGCCTTATCGACCTACTGCTATTAATTTTCTAGTGATTATGTGTTTTGAGTACTTCAAGGATTATATAAGAGCATACCTGGGTAGCTTCCTATTGAGACCCAATCTGTAGCAAGCCATTTGTTGAAATTAATTAGATATTTATGCATTTAGTTATTTCAGTTTCACAATAATGTATTTACACACAATAAGAAATATACTTTGCTTAAATTCTTACCTATGTGGTAAGTTCAAAGAATTTCTGCAACTATACAATGTCTTATTCAGGAAAAACATTAAATTCCTTAATTGTCTATGTTAGTTCATTTTTTAAATTTTATTTTATGCACCAACATGAAAAGAGTGAGATGTAATAGATCTATATCAAACCACATATTCACCAGAGAAAGTGCTAAATGGAAGCAATCACACTTTGAAAAATGTAATGCCTCGGTGTCTGACAAAGTAAACTAACTTCCTCTAAGTTCCAATCCTTTCTAAAGTAACTGACCTGGGATGAATGATGGCTAGAATGTGGTGGAGTGACTTGACTTTCATTCTTAGTAATACATGAAAGTTAAAAAAAAATTTTGCCCACTTGTGTTCTCAATTTATGTCTTAACTGTTTTTACCCACCAGACTTTGGAATAAAAGTAATAGCAACAGCAAGAGTCTAAGACAAGTAAATTATTTGTACACTTCTGATCTCTGGTGCCAAAAGTGGTGGGGGAAAAGATCTTTTTATATATGAACCTTCTGATTGCTGCTACTATAAATTTGTGTGTTTTTTTAACCCGTTTAGTTCCATTGGTGTGTGTGTGTGTGTGTGTGTGTGTGTGTTTTAGTTCAGATTTTCTGTATTCCTCACTTGAGTTATTAGAGATTGTCCTCTGACTCAGCAGTCTACCATTTTCAGTTTGTCCTCCCAGTTGGCAGAGTTATCTTTCTAAAAACACACTATGTTTACATTTCACCCCTCTTTCAGGGAGCAATAGAGACTTTGTGGTCAGCCTCAATCTATTTACTATCACAAATATTATGGTTAAGCCAAACCAGACTGCTCAGTGTTCCTCTCACAGCATTGGGCTCATGACTGGAATGTGCCAATCATCATATATTGTTGTTGATTTTTATAGTTTATGGAGTGAGCGTCTTAAGAACACAGACTGTTTTCTGGGTATCCCTAGTACTTAATACAATTTCTGGCAAATATTATGAAAGTAATAAAACTATAAATGATATTGAAATTAAATGATTCAGATATACTTTTATTTCTACTAAGTAAGCATAGTGTTATTACAGTCTTGCCTAAATATTACTTTAAATTTACCAACTAAAGATACAAAGCCTAATACAAAACTGAATTATATTAAGAGTTTCCATGATATAATATGTATTTAAAATTTTGTAAATTTAACCTTTGCATGGGCTTTATCAAATGTTGAAAATGAATCCATAAAAGCACATAGGTACCTTATCAGCTACTTCTTCCATACTTTTAGGATGACAAATATTCAGTTTAGGGACTGATTATGGCTTTTCAACTTCCTATAGCTTTTGAAGCAAGGCTTGTAAGTCAAGTAAAGGGATATAATAGTTATTTATACTGAGATTTCTTTTGCTCCTATTTGTATATGTTGTTTATTAAATAAATACGTATTGAGCTACTTTTATATATCCAGCAGAGTTATAGACAAAATAGAATTATGAGGTATTCTTGATCACAGTCTTGTCTCAAAGACAAAGACAACATACACACCACATGAAAGAATTAAGTAATAGAGCAGGGCAATGTGTCACTGAGGAAAAATATGAGTTAAGTTCATAGAAGACACACATGAAGAGCTGGAATAGTCAGCAGTTGTTTGATGAATGGTTGTACCTGAGCTGAACCCTGAAAGTAAAGATATGAATACATGAGAAAGAAGAAGATGGAAGTTTTAAACATGAGGAACATTATTGGGAAAGAATTTCAAGATATCAGTGGGCATATTGTATTCTACAATCAGTGGCACAATAACATAAGGAGCGGACAAGGGCTAACTTTGGATACAAGGTCCATGTGGAATGTGGACTTTGTCTAGGAGGCATTGGAGTACTTGAAGAACTGGGGGTAGGGAAGTGGTATGATAAAAGCAGCTCTGTTTGGAATGGGCAAGTGAAAGAGATATTTTGATAACTTATTTGGTGACTGAATAAAACAGAGGGTGAAAGAAAAAGAAGAATAAAAATGAATTTCTGGTGGATGTAGAGTGATAGAGGATTTTAAAAGAAATATTTAAAAAAAAAGAAATAAGGAAGAGAGACTCTTTTTGGAGAAGAAAGATGGATTTATTTCAGACTTGTTGAATTTGAAATGAAGGTGAAATATCTCAGTAGAAATATCCCAGAAAGATGTGAAGATACGGGACCTCATCTTGATTCACAGGTCAGAGCTAGACATATTGATTTGGGCCCAGTTAGCATGGAGTAAAGAATGTGTTGAAAGCTGAAGTCTTAAGAAACAACACAAAGGTAAAGTTTAAAAGAGGAAGATAGATCTATTTTTAATATTTTGAGGAACCTCCATATTTTATTCCATAGTGGCTAAACCAGTTTACATTTCCACCAACAGTATACAAGGGTTCCCTTTTTCCCACATCCTTGTTATCTATTGTCTTCCTTTAAAAAAAAATTATCTTTATTGTTGAAAGTATTACAGCTGTCCCTCCCTTTCTCCCCCTATTGACCACTCTTCTCCCCACTCCCATCCCCTCACCAGGCCTTCACTTGTTATCTCTTATCTTTTTAATGTTAGGTGTCCTAACACGTGTTAGGTGATAACTCATTGTGGTTTTTATTTCCATTTCCCTAATGATTAGTGATGAGCTACTTTACATGTACCTGTTGGCCATTGGATGTCTTCTTTGGGAAAATGTCTATTTAGTTCCTCTGTCTATTTTTTAAATGGATATTTTTGGGGTGGGGGGTGGGGAGTGATGTTATAATTGAGTTGTATGAGTTCTTTATATACTTTGGATATTAACCCCTTATTCAATAGATACTTTGCAATAATTTTATCCCATTCTGTAGGTTGCCTTTACATTTTGTTAATTGTTTCTTTTAGTGGTTGGAATACTTAAGTTTTAGTATCTTAGCAAGTTTTATAATTATAATACAACTAGAGGCCCGATGCACGAAATCTGTGCAAGAGTAAGCCTTCCTTCCCCGTGCTGCTGGCTGCCAGCACCAGCTTCCCTCCGGCACCTGGGGCCCGGGCTTTCCTCACAGCCCAGCTTCATCCGGAAGGTTGTCTGGAAGGACGTCCAGTCTAACTAGCACATTACATTTCTATTCTTATAGGTATTATTGTCTAGATTTACCATGCTGCGCATTAGATCTTTAGGACTTATTTATTACCCGTTGGTATGTACCCTTAAACAGCATTTTTCCTGCCCCCTGATCCCTGGTAACGACAGTTTACTCTGTTTTTACAAATTTGACATTTTAATTTTAATTCTTTACTAAAGGCCCAGTGCACAAAATTCATGCATGGGTAGGGTCCGTAGTGGCTGCTGGCTGCTGGCTGCTAGCCTCCAGACGGGGGCTCCCCTTCCCCAGCTGCCAGCTGCTGGCCGGGCCTTCCTTCATTCCGTGCCACCCTCTGGTGGTCAGCACACGTCACAGTGAGCGATCAGACTTCCAGTTGGTCAAACCCCCAAGGGGACACTTTGCATATTAGGCATATATTTACTAATGATATGCTAAGGCCATTCAACTGCTCGCTATGACATACACTGACCACCAGGGGGCAGACAGTCAACCAGTTGACCAGTCACTATGACGTGCCCTGACTTCCAGAGGGCAGATGCTCCAACCAATAGGTTAGCTTGCTGCTGGGGTCTGGCTGATGAGAGATAAATATTAATTGAATGAAAGTTAAATCACAAAATAAAATGTCACCAATAAAGAGGCTTCAAATAGTACTCTTCCCATTCTTTTTCTCCTCTTTAATCTCTCGTCTCAGTCTTTTCCATGACAATTCAGGGACATGTTAATTGTGTGATTAGTCACTTTTCATGTAGTGCCTTGTTTTTATATAACTTTAATTGTTTTTTTTTTAATTTGGTTGCAATGTTGATTTTCTTTATAAAAAGGGAACTAAACTTGGAAAATTAATGGACATTTAATTGGAAATCTTAGGAATTTTCAAAAATATATATTGTAGTAACTTAAAATTTATAGTATTCTAGTTTCCCACCTATTTTTAATTTGAATATTTCCAAGTGTATTTCCTTTATGAAAAGGAATTGTGTTTTATATTATGGAGGGAAAATGATTTAGAGAAAAAAAAACCCACATAAATCTTTTTATGCACAAATTTAGTGATGCTGGTATAAGAAAAAATAAAGCCACAAAGTCCTTCCAAATTTAGTAACACTTCCCATCTTAAACACATGATTTCAGTTGTTTCTGGGCTAGCTAAAGGTTACAAAATGTCACCACAATACCATTTACTTCCTTATAAGTTCTTGCTACCTCCCCCACACCCCTAAATATGGTAGAAGAAGTTGTAAAAAAAAAAACAAAAAACCCTGTAGGATGACAATATAGTTTATTACACTTTTAGTTAGAAGTATTCTGCCAAAATGAGCTGAGAATCAGAGGAAGCAGATTTAAATTTACAACAGTCTAGTAATACAGAATATATTTTTTCCAGACCATCATCAAACAACAAGCCAATTTATAACTTTAATACTTCATACAATGGAAAACTTACAGCTGTAACAAAATCAACAAAGACATCTCTGGTTAGTGCTCTTAAATGGGAGAATTAACTGCAGGAATGAATATATTTCCAAATACATGTTTTTGTACACGCTATACAACTTACCAAATATTATCAATTTTCCCTCATGCCATTGATTCTTCTCACCTTTCCGATGAGGAATTAGAGCCGGAGTTGACATAGCACTGTTAGCCTACTTTATCTTCAGTGATCTAGCCATTGGAAGATGTCTTTGTTTCTCTTTCATTACCAAGATTCAACTTGAAGATTGTCTTCTCTTTCCCTGAGGTGGAGAGATTATTATTTTTTTTACATGAGATACATGGAAATGCAGATTTTAATAAGTAGCCATTTGATTGTTAGATAAAAAGTAAAATATCAGGCAGGACAACCAAGTCTGCAAAAGTTCAGTGGAAACAGCAGTTATTCTGGGGTTTGAGTCCAGCTAGTAGCATGTCTTAGGGAATCAGCCATCCTGTGGAAATATGAACTTGGAGGTGAATGGTTTTATACTTGTCCCTTAAAAGTTCATTCATTTTTAAGTATTTGTCTATTTTTTCCCCCCAAAATATGCACTTCACAGAATTATTTTTTTAAAGTGACACATTTACTATGATATACATATATATATAAGTTTTGTCAAAAGAGGTTATTTTGTAATTTAAAATGAGAGGTAGGGTGAAAAAAAATCAAGTGGTAAAGAAAAGGAAGCTGATTGTTCAGTCCAATTTGCTTCTTCCTCTTCAGGCTGCTGCTGGTTTTATTTTAGCTATTCTGTCTGCCTGACCATAGGAGGTGTCACAATTCTTTTACAATCTTCTGCACTTAAAAAAAGTCAGAACCACCTATAAATCAGTGGTCTAAGTGGAATCTTGGCAGATGAGGTCTCAGTCAGGAAACAAGCATTTTGTTTATATGTAGATAATTTGAGAACCTGGCCTGCGGGCATTTGGTACGGAGTCCAGTAAAGGGAAGCCTGAAGGACAGAATATTTATTAGGAATAGATGTCACCTTTCTCCTGTCAGGGGCTTAATTCCAAGCAGCCGGAGAAAAAACTAAAAACATTGTCTCTTTCAACTTAACTTGGCAAGGTTTGTTTTAAAGACAGTCAGGAGCCCAAATGAAAAGTGAATGAAGACCACAGCAGAGAATGTAAGATGACAGCTGGCATGAATACTTTTTTGGCCCTGCTGAGAAAAGGCTGAGACTGAAAGTCTGAAGAGGTAGAAAGAGTGATAAATGTTCCCCAGTACAAGTGAGTTACATTTAGGAAAGTCTTTTGAAACTTAGTCATTTCATAGAAGAGGTGTTAAAATCCCAAGGTTTTCAGCCATAACTGCCATTTGCTCCTATTAGAATCACTTATCGAGTCGAAAAACAAAGCAAATCTTACCTAATAATAGACAAACATGTAAATTGGCCATACCTCTGATACTCCCATAGCCAATCAGGAGTTAGTATGCAAATTAACCCAGCAAAGATGGTGGGTTAATTTGCATATGCAAGTGTGGAGCAGCTGGGCAGGGTGGGGCATCTGCTCTGAGGGGGAGGGGGAGTAAAGGTAGCTACAGGAGCTGTGCTCTAGCAGGGAGTGAGGACTTGCAGTTCCTGGGTGGTCTGGGAGCAAAGACAGGGGAAAGAAGGCCTATTCTTGCACGAATCTTCATGCAATGGGCCTCTATTATATTAAATTAAAAAATTCTTGCCTGGCTGGCATGGTTCAGTAGTTGAGTATAGATCTATGAACCAGGAGGTCATGGTTTGATTCCTGGTCAGGCCACATGCCTGGGTTGCGGGCTTGATCCCCAGTGTAGGATGTGCAGGAGGCAGCCAATCAATGATTCTCTCTCATCATTGGTGTTTCTGTCTTTCTCTTCCTCTCCCCTCCTCTCTGAAATCAACAACAAGAACAAATTTTAATAATAGTAATAATTCTTTAGTATCTAACTGGCATTGGCAAAGCTTTGTTTTCTCTTGCAAAGCCTGTGTACTATATGGTAAAAACTGAAATAAATAGTATTAAGTTCTGCTCTTAGAACCTAATTTGTAAAATAATCATACTCTGTCCTTGAGTCTGATAGTCATTTAATCACTTATTATCCCGTCCACTTGAAGGGGATAAAAAGAATAATAAGAAATCAGAATATTTAGATTTGTAGTTCAACTGTTTTCATTGATCCTTCAGGCCTTTAACATTCATCTCTAAGGATGATTTATATTTAACTTGAGCCATAAAATTAAAGTTCGTACTGCTTGATAGGTCTGAACCAGCTACGGGGAACTCTATAATTCCAAAATAAACAGATAGACTAGATGATTAGTAATACACTTATTACTTCTAATTCTTGAGATCCTTTATTATAGAACAAGTTTGCTTATTAAAATAATGTATTGTGTGTTTTATACCTTTATTAGATCATTACAGGTTAGCAATTCAGATGCCCAACCAGTAAATAGCAAGCTATATCTTCTTTATTTTTTTTATTGTGATAAAATATTTGTAACATAAGATTTGCCATTTTAATTATTTTTAAGCATACAATTCAGTAACATAATTACATTTACAATGTTGTTTAACTACCAGCTCTGTCTATATCCAAATTTTTTTCATCACCCCAAACAAGAATTCTGTGCCCAAACAACATCTCCTGATCACCCACCCTTCAGCCTGAGGTTGTCTCTTTTCCACTTTCTGCCTCTACGAATTTGCCTATTCCAGTTATTTCATGTAAGTGAGATCATACATACTGTAGCCATTCTAGCAGGTGCAAAGAAGTGTCTTATTGTGGTTTTGATTTTATTTCTCTAATAATTAATTATGTGGGGCATCTTTTCATGTGCATACATCTATATGTAATTGAAGAAATATCTATTCAGCTTTTTTGCCCATTTTTTAATTGGGCTATTTTTCTTTTTGCCTTTTTATTGTTCTTTCACTTTTTTAATTCATGTTTTTACATACTTCTTCCATATATCAAAAGAATCACTTTATTTGAGCCCAAGGAAATGCTTTCTATCAGCCTTTCATTGCCAAAATCAGTAACAGGAAAGCTGTCTCTGTTCATTCAAAATAATTTTTCTGGATGCTTTTATGCTGTGAGATTCCTTGCATTCTCTCCCAAATCTCAGTTTAATGAGCCCATGTGTAGAGTATGATTCATTAGAAGTATTCTAGAAAAATAAATATCCATTTTTTTTTTTTTAGAACGATGAAATTTTAGACCTGGAGGAGACCATCTGTTTCTCAAACTGGGATCCACAAATTCTTGGGGATTCACAAATCTAGTCTTAGGTTCTGAGAGTTTGATAATTTAAAAATAATGTGTTTTCTACCAACAATAATTTAAAAGCTCATTATAAAGCCCAAATTTCACAATTCAAAGACATTTTAATGGTTTCTTATATTGGTTTTCTCAACCTAGGTTACAGGACTTCTCGGAGTCTGAGGGCATCATAACCTTGGCAGTTCAATAAGGGATCCCATTTCTAAAAAAAGGGATCCATACAATAGTTGGCCAAATCTAGCTCCCTCTCCTTTTACAAATGAGGTCTAGAGAATGTAAATAACTTCTGGCATTGGCAAAGCTTTGTTTTCCCTTGCAAATAACTCTGGCATAACACAGCGAGTCAATAAAACCAACACTAAAACGCAAGTCTTCTAGGCTTTATTCAATGTTCTTTGTGCTGTGGTGTGGGCATACATGTCTTCATTGAGTTTATAATGTAGTGGAGAACGCAGAAAATGAACAAGTAATAACTAAAATGAGTGCTGAGATGGAGGAAATGGGGTAGCATAAATTGTATAGAGTGATAAACAGGATGATTTAACCTAGTCTGAGGGTTTAGGGAGGGGATTTTTTTTTTTTTTTTTTTTTTGCTTACAATCAAAGAGAGAATAGGAGTTAAAGAGAGCTGTGAGAAGAACAGTGTTACAGGCAGGAAATAAAAAGTGTGGAGGCTCTGAGGTGGGGAAAAGCATCGTTTATTTACTGATTTAAACGAAGAAAGGCTTCAGAGATTAACAGGCTCCAGGTCATTCCAGATGGGACTGAAGACAATCAGGAGTCAATACACTGCCTGGTGAGGCTGGGATTCTAATGTAAGTTTATCAAATTTAAAGCCAGTGTATTTTCCATTTACACATCTATTCATCACTGGACGTTAGGAGACCTAAATTCTAGCTCCTGAGATGTCCTGTAACTAAATAACCCTGGATATGTCACTTACTAGACTATTATAAAGCACAATAATTTGTACTCACCTTCCCCCAGACATACTTAATGCTCTTTCCTCTTGCCTTGAATGCTCCATACTTCCTCTCCAGGTGTTCATTCATTCAATCACTAATCAATGGTCTTTATTCATACAATAATAATTATTGAGGTTCTGTGACAGAGATAGGAAAGTGGCTTAAATACAAAGTCACTGTCTTATAGTCTCGACACCTTGCCCACTATATAAACCTTAGCTGGAATCCCATTTCCTCCATGGAGCCATTTCCATAAGTCATCCCATTATGGCATGCTCTTCAGAGTCCCTGTGAAACTTGGTCATTTTTCATTTATTTGGCACTTAACCAGGTGTTACCTTGTGACATCTCTTTTATCGGTTGGCTGGAATTCCTATTCAAATCATGAATCGTTACTTTTCACCTCTTTGCAGTTTGTTTTCCAACAAGATATAAATTCCTTAAGGGCAGGCTTACACTTCTCTGTATTTCCCACAGTGTCTTGTAAACAGCAAAGATTTTTCACTGGGTTCTTTCAGCACATGTTTGTTGATTTGTGTTACGTTTTTAAGTTCAGATTTTACTTCCTGTTTAAATGATTTTGGCCATGTCAGATAGTTCCCCTGAGCCTCAGTTTTCTTTTTTTTTTTGCCTTTTTCCCCCAGTAAAATAGAAATAATTACCACCTCTCAAGGTTAAAGAAATGATATATGTAAAAAATACTTTTTATACTTTTTAAATTTTTAAATTAAGTTTATTGGGGTGACTGGTTAATATGAGTAGGTAAGTTTTGCCTACCTGGCCGCTCAGTGGTTAGAACATTGGCCCAAGGACTAAAGGCTAGCTAGTTCTCTTCTGGCCAAGGGCACGTACCTCAGCTGCAAGCTCAATCTCGGGCCTTGGTTGGGATGCATGTGGGAGGCAATCAATCGCTGTGTCTTTCTCACATCGATGTTTATCTCTGTCTCAGGTGAGGATTAACAACAACAAAAAGAGTATGTAAGTTTCGCCGAAACCGGTTTGGCTCAGTGGTAGAGCATCGGTCTGCGGGCTGAAAGGTCCTGGGTTCGATTCCGGTCAAGGGCATGTACATTGGTTGCAGGCACATCCCCGGTGGGGGGTGTGCAGGAGGCAGCTGGTCGATGTTTCTCTCTCATCGACGTTTCTAGCTCTCTATCTCTCTCTCTTCCTTTCTGTAAAAAATCAATAAAATATATATTTTTTAAAAAGAGTATGTAAGTTTTAAGTGTACAATTCTATAATGCATCATCTGTATATTGCATTCTGTGTTCAGCACCCAAAGTCAAATAATTTTAAGATACTATATGATGTTACTGCTTATTTTATACTCTCCGATGAAATTCGCCCTATCTTGAATTCTTCCAGGTTCTTCATGTCCCAACATTTACTTCAACTGTTCACTTGATCTACCTTTATCTCTGTTACCCCACCATATAGCTCTTTACAGTTTAAGATCTTTATTTGCTCGAAGTTTGTATCTATTTTTTCACCTTCATTCTGAGTATTCCCAAAACTTAATTTTATTTATGACTGGCCTAATCCAGATCCATCAGATTAATGGATTCATCATACTACAAAATTGGGAGTAATGGAAATTACTGTTTATTTTCTTTCAAGGTAACTTAATCCATTCACTGATAGTTTCAGATTGACATAAAGTGTTGGTTGTTAGGAATTTGATATTGAGAATTGTTTAGTCTGTATTAAAGCTCTCCAAAGAATATGTTAGGACTGGTATCATCAAAACTCTTATTGCTACAAATACCATAATTTCAATCACCCTCAAATATATTAATTTCAATAATTAAGTCATATGATTAAGACTTCCCAAGTGTTAAGAATTTACTGAATTGAATTATTCTGGTGTTTACTACTTTAGATGCTTTGGTTAACCGCAACCATCGAGCCAATCTTTATTTTACTGCCTTCATTGAAATAAGCTCTTTTAGATCATTTAAAACGTCTTTTAATATGACCATTGCTTTCTCTAGCTTTTCTGGAGTGTGGTTTCTTTGTGGCTAATGTCTCTCACCTCTTGGAACCTTTAAATAAATGTATTGACTATTGTTATTGTGTTTTATGTTGAAAGATATTAAAATGAGATTTGTAATCCAAATGGGCATTAATTACTTCACATCTGGTTGCTTGAAAAGTAGCCAAATGCAATAATTCTTAATGCAAGAGAGCCTTGGGCAAAACCTCTGCAATTCCCACATGCCTTTGCAAAACAGCTGCCCTGTGTGAACCTTTAACATTAAAAAAAAAAGAAGCACAGAAATTCTGCTTCACCACATTTAATTACAGATTTCCAATACAGTGCTAATATGATTCCCACATTCATGAACTAATATATTCATTAGAAGTAGAAGGTAATGGGAAAAAAACTATGGCAGCATTGACCACGTTTCTAGTTGCCAGAAACCAAGATGTCACAAATCATCTCTCTCTCTCTTAAATCTCCTCACTTTGCTTAATTTTAAAGTGATTATATGTCTGAGTTGCCTGTTACAGTCTCAGTGTTTGTCTGTTATCTGAGTGTAATTTTTAATATTGCCCTCTTTCACTCTTAAAAGTGTCCCAGTTTGTGAATGTGTGGTCACCTCATTTAATCCCTTAGAGACGCTAATCAGAAAGGGTAAGGAGTGGGGATTATGAGAACACATTAAAAAGGGGAAATGATACTTAGGATGAGATAAGGCTGAAACCAAAAGACTACTACTGATCAGAATTCTCAGTAAATTAAGATAAAAGCTGAGTTGGAAATGGATTTGTGAATAAATTCTGAACATCATAAAATCTATCAGATTAATGCTGGTTGCTCTTGATGAGAGGGGAGAGGCAGAGGACAATAACGAGGTCAGGAGTTTGTGGTCTCTTTTATTCAATTCAAACGTTAAGCTTCCTTTCTGAGGTTTTCCATGCTGTGAGTCTTTCGCCTCTTGATACTCTTTGAGGACAAGTGATGCTGATATCTAGTAGAAACACTTAAGAAAATTAAAAAAAAAAAAGATGGAAGATAAAAGTTCTTGATAACTCTCCTCTTCTTTGAAAAGTTTAGCTAAACTACTTTGCAATTTACCTTAATATTCTACTCAGAAATGTTTAATCTTTCAACTGTGGAAAGCTTTCTTGATCTTCTCTTTTAAAGAAACCTGCAGATTTGATAGCTCTTATTTTTAATACTGTTTTTACATAGTGTCTTTATTTTATTTAAGGTAACTTTTTTTATTCTAAGAGCACATTTTTTAAATTTGATTTCAGAGAGAGGAAGGGAGAAAGATAGAGAGAAATATCATCAGTCACCTCCCACACAAAGGGATCGAACCCACAACCTTGGTATGTGCCCTGCTCAGGAATCAAACCTGCCACCCTTCAGTGCATCGAATGACAACCTAACCAACTGAGCCACACCAGCTAGAGCTCTAAGAGTAAATTTAAAGTAACTTTTTATAGTCTAAGGATAATAGTTATTGAAAAATATGCAGAAAAATAGAAATCCTATCTAATAAAAGAGTAATATGCAAATTGACCATCACTCCAATACACAAAATGGCTGCCCCATGTGGTCAAAGATGGTTACCACAAGATGGCCAGCAGGGGAGGGCATTTGGGGGCAATTAAGCTTGCAGAGGAGGGCAGTTAGGGGTGACCAGACTGGGAGAGGAGGGAAGTTGGGTGCAACCAGGCCTGCAAGGAAGGGCAGTTGGGGGGGACCAGGCTTGCATGGGAGGGCAGTTAGGGATGAACAGACCGGTAGGGTAGGGCAGTTACGGACAATCAGGTTAGCAGGGGAGCAGTTAGGCATCAATCAGGCTGGCAGGGGAGTGGTTAGGGGGTGATCGGGCTGGCAGACAGAAGTGGTTAGGGGCAGTCAGGAAGGCATGCAGGCAAGGAGTTGGGAGCCAGCAGTCCTAGATTGTGAGAGGGATGTCCGACTGCCCATTTAGACCTGATCCTACCAGTATCGGACCTAAACGGGCAGTCAGACATTCCTTGAGAGGGTGAAGGCTGAGCTAAAGGACACGCACCCCTATGCACGAATTTTGTGCACTGGGCCTCTAGTAAAGAAATAATAGCTCATAATTCCATCACCCAAAAATAACTAATATCAGCACTATCCCATAGTTTATTTAAACTTTCTTACATACCGTATTTGCCAGCGTATAAGACGACTTTTTGGCCCTGAAAAATATGCCTCCAAGTCGGGGGTAGTCTTATACGGCGAGTATATAACAAACTCTGTATTTTTTAGTGGAAATGTTAGGGGGTCGTCTTATATGCCCAGTCTCTTATACGCCGGCAAATACGTATTTTTCAGGGCCAAAAAATCGTCTTATACGCCGGCAAATATGGTATATATTTTTTTCAGTTTATTTAATGAAATTATTTTTTTATTTTTTTATTAAATTATTATCTGTATACGTATCTTACCATTGCCCCCCCCCCCCCACCTCCCATACATGCCCTCCCACCCCAGAGTTTTGTGTCCATTGGTTGTACTTATATGCATGCATACAAGTCCTTCGGTTGATCTCCCATCTCCCCCAAACTCTTACATTATAATTTTAAGGATAGTGCTGTTATTCTAGTAGGAATTGGAAAATAATATTGTATATTTGTAGAGGGTTTTTTAAAATATATTTTATTGATTTTTTACAGAGAGGAAGGGAGAGGGTCAGAGAGCTAGAAACATTGATGAGAGAGAAACATCGACCAGCTGCCTTCTGCACAACCCCTACTGGGGATGTACCCGCAACCAAGGTACATGCCTTGACTGGAATCGAACCCAGGATCCTTCAGTCCACAGGCTGATGCTCTATCCACTGAGCAAAACCGGTTTCGGCTGTACAGAGTTTTAAAATGTGGAAAGGTCTTTTATATAGCAACATTTAATCCTAATAATATCTCTGTAAGGTAGAACAGATATTGCTCCCCATTTTACATATGGGAAAATAGAAGCCCACAAATACAGTAACTTTCCCAAAGACATCTGTAAGTAGTAGAGCCTTGATTTCAACCCTGTGCTACTTCACAATCCAAGACTATGCTCAACTCAAGGAAATAATAATATTAGAACTTTTAAGTACCAAAAAATGGAATCAGGTCTAAAGAACTAATTATGTGAAACTAATTCTTCGATTGGGAAAAGAAAATAAGAAAGAGAAATGTTGTATTTGAATAATGGTCTTTAAGTTTTTATAGGGGTGGGTGCAAAGGGTGATAACCGTCTTCCTTAGAACCTCTTCTGAAAGTAAAACACGGGTAATTAAGCTTCTTGTGGACGTAGGGTACTTTCCTTAAGGCTTTGAAAAGACAGTATACCATTTGTGTGGAGTTCACACTCAATCAAGTCTTTAGCACCTAATGCTGCACTAAGAAAAATGAATGAAGTGAAAGACTTGCCCTCTTATGTTTTCAAAGGACTTAACAATATATCTGGAGAAATTAAACAAATTTATAAGAAACTATTTAGGTGTAAATTATGTGGTATTGAGTCTATTATGTACAATGAGTTGATTGGGGATAAAAATGACCTAATTGCCATTCAAAGACCATTTACTTTGCACTAATAAAGAAAAACACATCACTGAGTGTTACAGCATAAACAAGAAACCAGAAACAGGTCTTGGTGGATGACAGAAAATAGGTACATACACATTCATTCACACATTTATGAATCCACTCAACATTTATTGAGTACCTAGTATATAGCACAAGCACATAGGAGTGAGTAGATATATTCTTTAGAATAGAACTTAAGTTACATGTTAGGAAATAGTGAACAGTAAGTTAGGTGGTAGGTGGGTATGTGGGCAGATTATAGCAATAACATTATTAACCAATGCAGAAGTTAGATGAGATTCTGATTAGGGACAAGAGTTTATAATAGATGAGTCCTCAACACTTAAAATTTATTGAAGGAAAGAGCTAACAGAAAATGTTAGACCTCATCTAATCTACTCTCCATTCCATATCTCTACTTTAAAAATGGGGATTTACTATATGGAAGCAAAAAACATAACTCAACTAGCCTTAGAAATCTTGAGAAAGAAGAACCAAGTTTCTGGGATCACAATCCCAGATATCAAACTACACTAAAAAGTCATTGTAATCAAAACACATTGGTACCAGCACAAGAACAGGCATGTAGACCAATGGAACAAAACAGAGACTCCAGAAATTGATCCATACCTATATGGTTAATTAATATTTGACAAAGGAGGCAAGAGTATACAACGGAATAAAGATACTCTCTTTAATAATGGTATTGGGAAAATTGGACAAGCACATGCAAAAAAAAAAAAAAAAAAAGACAGTAAACCACCAACTTAAACCATACATAAGAATAAACTCAAAATGGTTAAAAGACTTAAAATGTAAGTTGAGAAACCATAAAAATCCTAGAAGAAAACATAGGCAGTAAAATCAGACATCACTCACATCAATATTTTCACCTATACATCCTAGGGCAAGAGAAACAGGAAAAAATAAATGGGACTGCATCAAACTAAAAAGCTTCTGCATAGTAAAAGAAACCAGCTATAAAATAAGAGAACATACTTGCCAATGATACATCTGATAAGGAGTTGATTTCCAAAATATACAAAGATCTCATACTAACTCAACACCAGGAAGACAAATAATCCGATTTTTAAAATGGGCCAAGTAACTGAATAGACAATTTTCCAATAGACATATAGATGGCCAATAGACATATGAAAAAATGTCCAGCATCACTAATCATAAGAGATATACAAATTAAAATTACAACAAAGTATCACCTCACACCTGTCAGAGTGGCTACTATCAACAAATCAACAAACAAGTGCTGGTGAGGATGTAGAGAAAAGGGAACCATAGTACTCAGCTGGTGGGAATGCAGCCACTGTGCAAAATAGTATGGCGTTTCCTCAAAAAATAATAATGGAACTATCTGCCTTTTGACCCAGAAATCCCACTTCTGGGAATATATCCTAAGAATCCCAAAACACCAATCTGAAAGAATATATGCACCCCTATATATACAGCAGCATTATTTACAATAGCTAAGATCTGGAAGCAGCCAAAGTGTCCATCAGTGGACAAAAAAAGCTGTGGCACATTTACACAATAGAATACTATTCAGCTGTATAAAAAAGGAGCTCTTATCCAGCATAGATGGACCTGGAGATTACTATGCTCAGTGAAATAACCAATTAGAGAAAAACAAATGTAATCTCACTTATATGTGGAATCTAATGAACAAAATAGGTCCAAAGGCATGTATGCATGGAACAGAATGTCAGATTTCAGAGGGGAGATGTGGAGAGGATGGGAAGATTAACCAAGGAACTATATACATACTAGAGGCCCAATGAACAAAGATCCGTGCAAGATGGGCCTTCCTTCCCCTGGATGTTGGCAGCACCTTTGCTCTGGCCAAAGCTGCCTTTCAGCTCTGGCCTAGAGCCATCTTTTCGCCTTCCCATGCTGCCCAAAGGCCTGGGGCAGAAAGCATCCTGCCCCACCCCCAGCCACTCAGTGCCTGTGTATGCAAATTAACCTACTTATCGTGGTTGGATGAATTTGCATACTCGCTCCTGATTGGCTGGTGAGTGTCACAAAGGTACTGTCAACTAGCATGTTACTCTTTTACTAGGTAGATATGCATAATCTATGGACACAGACAAAAGTGTGGGGAAGGCCTGGGGTGAGGCGGGGGCTGGGTGGAGAGGGGCAAAAAGGAGAGGGAAACTGGGACATCTGTAATGTCAACAATAAATTTAAAAAAATTTTTTTAATTTAAATTTTTTAAAAGGGGGAATTTAAGACCAATGTGACTACAGTTCATAAACAGAGTTAGTGGCAGAACTGAAGGTTGAACCCTGGTCTTCTATTTCTTTCCAGTTATACCATTCTGTTTCTTAAATCTTGAATTAAGCTGAAACATTTCTTCCTTCTTCCTCATGTCAACTATGTGAATACCAGATCTTAGATCCTAAATTTAAGGTGTCCACTATAATCATTATTCAGTCGTTGATAGAATTTAGAAAATGAATCCGTTTCATGTCTCAATCTCAGTGATGTCTTCATTATAAAATGACCAATTGTTAACCAGTGAGATTAACAATCTACAACTTGAAATGAGTGTTTTGTAGTCATGGCAGTGAAGAGCCAGTGTTTTAGACCCAGCTCTATCACTAACTGTTTATATAATTTTACACAAGTCACGTCACCTCTTTTTTCTTTATTTATAAAATGAAAGAGTTAGAATGAATGTCTTTAAAGTCTGGTTCAGTTATTTTTTATAGCTATATCTGAGTAAAGCACAGACTTGTTTTAAAGAAAAAATTTCTTATGATTTTCAGTGTTCACATAACTTTTATTATAATGTAACAACTATATATAAAACTAGCTTTTATGCTTATAGCGCTTATATACAACAAAACAAATTAAATAACAAGTTATAAAAACGTTAACATTCAAATTAACAATTCCCCAAATAGAGATAACTGTTGTAACACAAGCTTTTTGAGGTTGTACACCCTGTGCTACTCAATGCCATGTATATGATTAAATTCTCCCTCGACTTATCTCTTGTTAAGCTCTTCTATGAAATAGTCCTTCCTACAACATTACTGGATCTCATTTAGCTTTCACCTAACTCAAATGAGTTATTTACACATTCAAAATTGATCTTTGTCCTTCTATCATTAATCCTAGACAACTAAGATAGTGATACTGGGTTCCAATGAAATCAGGAGTACAAACTGTGGCGCTGAACCTGTCTGTTAGTATTCTGTTACAAAATTGTCTAGCTATTCAGATAGTCTAAAACATAAAGCTATGCAATTATTATATTGTTACAATGAAAGAAAAATTAAAAAGATGGAACGTAAAACTTTTTATTGAAAATTTGAAACAATTTAAATGTCGATCTACTGAATGGATAGACAAAATAGGTATAGTTATATACCTAGATTGTTCAGCACTGAACGGGAACTTAATTATACATGCTGCAATGTGAATGAACTTCAAAACAGAATAAGTTAAAAGAAAAACAGATACAAGAGACCATATATTGCATGATTCCACTTATACAAAATGTCCAGTAAAAGTGAACGTGGTTTCCAGGAATTGGGGGTGGGAACCCAGATTGATTGTAAATCAGCATGAACCATACTGAGTGACGAAAATGTCCTAAAACTGATTTATTTATGTTGATGGTTGCAGAACTTGACAAATTTACTAAAATTCACTGAATTGTATACTTTAAATGAACTTTATGATATGTAAAATAAACCTCAGCCCAACTGGTGTGGCTCAGTAGTTGAGCATCAACCTTTGAACCAGGAGATCATGATTCAGGGCACATGCCTGAGTTATAGGCTTAATCCCCAGTGGGGGGTGTGCAGGAGACAGCTGATCAATGATTCTCATCATGGATGTTTCTCTCTCTCCCTCTCTCTTCCTCTCCGAAATCAATAAAAATATAATAATAATTTCAAAGTCTATTAAAATATACCTCAATAAAGTTGTAAAAAGCTTTTTATAAAGCTCTTTTTTCTAGGACTTCTTAAGAATATATATCTATAGATACCCCTCCACATAATAAGGAGATCCAGTTGAAAAAATACTGTTTTTGTGGAACTAGAGAGAGCATCAAGTAATTAGGATTCATGGATTCTAGTTTTAACTTCGTTATTAACTCTACATTATCTTGGGCAAGGGCTTTGGACAAGTCGCTTAACTTCTTTGTGCCTTGATTTCCTCATTTGTAGATGAAGAGGAGGTTAGATTAAATGTTCTCTAAAACTTCCTGCAGATGTGATAATCTCATCTTCACATTGCTATGAATACTAACTAGACCCTCTCTCAATGCCCCATGTATCCCCCACTGCAAATGCTCTTTTCAAAACCCCTTCAATCAACGTGGGATATTGCTTCTCTCATCAACTCTTGGCCACTAAAACGTTCTGACCTTAATGCATAAGTCTTTTGGGTACACAGTTTTTCCAAAATGTTTATCTGAAAGTTCCACACTAGACTGAATGCCATATCATTCATTAATTTCCCAGAGGCTATGTTCTCATCCTCTGTAACTCTCTTAGGGAAGCGCTCCCATAGATAACAATACACTTCCCCTTCAGGCAGTACATGAAAGAAACAATGGAGGATACAATGGAATCCTATAAAATTACACAGAATGAGAATCTGGCCCATTGTTTTCTCCTGCTGCCTAAGGAAGGAGTTGTATTCTTTGGATCCCCGTAAAGATCTTGGCTTGTCCACCTCCTCAGATTCCCAAGTAACAATTAGGCAATCTGGCCGTCTTCCCACTTCTCATTTCAGTGTGTAGGATGCTTGTCAACTTGCCCAGAATGACTTTAGGCATTTTGAGTTGTTCATCTGACTGTGTGCAATAGATAAATAAAAACATAAGTAGAAGGAGGGCTTACTTAAGACCCAATTTTATTTTTATTGGGGGGAAGCACATGTTTTAGAATTGAAAAAGTCATTTCTTTTATCTAGCTTCATGTTTTAGTCTCCCCTCTTCCCTTTGGTTTAATACATTTTTTTTAAATGAAAAGTTTATTAAGATGTAACTTATGTTTGTAAATATAAAAATATGACATCTTGCTTCCTAGAAAAGTACCCCTGAACTGTAAAGAAACTAGGTGGCTGGAATGTGGTTTATTTAGCCCTCAAGCCTGTCAGGAATCCTAGCTCTTTTCCTAAAGCTATGCTGACACACAACATAACTCTGGAAGAACCAGTTAAGTTTGTATTCTGCTTATCCCCTATAATTTAGGAATAACCACTTCTAAAACTGAAAAGCCCTGTTAATAGAAATTGTTAAATAAGCATTAGTTATATTATTACCTTTTGAATGGGCAATAAAAAGAAAAAGGGCCCGCCAGTATGGCATGATGATTGAACATCAACCTATGAACCATAGGGGTGCAGTTAGATTCCCAATCAGGACACATGCCCGGGCTGTGGGCTCAATCCCCAGTCGGGGAAGTGGAGGAGGCAGATGATCAGTGGTTCTCCCTCATCATTGATCTCTCTCTCTCTCTCTCTCTCTCTCTCTCTCTCTCTCTCTCTCTCCTTCTCCCTTCCTCTCTGAAATAAATAAATAAATAAATATAAAAGTAACAGACATTTCCTGTCCTAGTTACTTTTAAAAAAAAAAGAAAGAAAGAAAAAGAAAAGGTATTAGACATCTGAAGAACCACAGAATAGGTATCATGAATCCTGGATATAACTGTCATAGGACCAAAGATAACAGAGAAAAGTGAAATTGAAATAAAACTATCTAAAAATAATTGAAAAAAAGCAAAACTTAGGTATGTAAGTATTTTATTATATGCCCATTCAATAAACAAAAGAAACAGATTTGCCTAACCAAGAAAGTTTGCTATTGAAGATATCAACCTTTTAATAACAAAGAACAAATTAAACACTTATTCTTCATTCTTAGTAGGAACTATATTTCAAAATATTCATATAGCTTTAATTCCCAAAGGAAATCCATACAGCATAGAAAGCTAATAAGCGTTGAAAGAGTGGGAAGATTAGAAAACTTTATTTCATAAACTCAAAGTGTTGATTCAGGAAAAGATTATTAAGTGTGTTAAAATCTTTAGGTGAGTGATTGGTGAAATTAAACATCCTTATAATGCAAAAGCAACAGCAGCACACAGGGTACTTAATAGTTGCAAGGAGGAAAATATAACTGCACTGGAGAAATCACTATCATCATTCTAAATTAATAATCATTTTAGCATCACTAATGGTCACTCACATACCATGTCTCTGGTGTGATGGAATAGGAAATATAGAATATCATCTATGTTACATTCAAGTAAAAATTTTTACAAAATAAAAATAGACTCATAGATAAGACAACAGACTGACAGCTGTCAAAGGGGAGTTGGTTGCCAGGCGAGGTGAATAAGGTAAAACGATTAAGAAAACACACAAACACAATAGCCCATAGACACAGACAACAATAGTATGGTGATTACAGAGGGAGGCAAGGATGGAGGTGATGAACACATAACATACACATGATATACTATAGAATTATACACTTGAAACCCATATAATTTTATTAACCAATGCCACCCCAATAAATTCAATAAAAAATAAAAATAAAACAAGTAGTTCCTGGAAAAAAATGTTTAACTTTAATCCATCAATCCTTAGATAAAATATCATTTAAAGGAAACAGGGAGAGAGGATCAAGCCAAATGATACCATAAGAAACAAAGCAGGCAAATCCAGAGGGTGAAACATTCTACATGATAACTGGCTTAATCTCTTTAATTAGTCAGTGGTCTTAAAATTAAGGGATGCTGGGGGGTGTGGGAGAATGGCTGTGCTAGATTTAAGAAAATTTAAGGGACATATAACCAAATATATTTCATCATCCTGGATTAGATTCAGGTTTGGAACAAACCAGCTACAAAGAACATTTTGGGTCAACTGAGGAAATTTAAAAATAGACTGTGTATTGTTTGAAATGAAAATGTACAGAATTGGAAATATGGAAATTATTGATTTTCTTAAAAGGTTACCACCAGTAAGGAGCATTATTTCATTTATTGAACAAACCAAGTACTGTATATACTTATGATCATACATATGCTCAGAAAAAGATACAGTTAGATAAAAACTGAGTTCAATGTTAATAATCTCTGAGTATAGAAATATGATTTTATTTTTTACCAATGTATATATTTTTAAATTTTCAACAATGAACATAGATTGGTTTGGTAGTAACAAAAGGTTATTTAAAATATATTTTATGTTTTTTGTTTTGTTTGTTTTTTTACAGAGAGGAAGGGAAAGGAATAGAGAGTTAGAAACATGGATGAGAGGGAAACATTGACCAGCTGCCTCCTACACCATCCATATTGGGAATGTGCCCACAACCAAGGTACTTGTCCTTGACAGGAATTGAACCCGGGACCCCTTAGTCCACAGGCCGACGCTCTATCCACTGAGCCAAACCGGTTTCGGCAAAAGGTTATTTTAAAAATATATATAAAAGTAGTAGTGTATTCTGTCCATTAAAGAAAATAAAAATGTTTCCTTTGAGGGTAAGAACTACAAACACTAGAAAACACTTGAGTGTTTTCAAAAAACAATTGGTAATTGTTTTGGCTATAAAGCTTTGTCTATTTGTGAATATGGTATAGAGTCAAGTAGACCTCTGTTTGAATTCAAACTCTGTCACTAGTGCTTTTATTTTGGAATGTCACTGTTTTCATCTAAAAGAGTAGTGAGAATTAAAGATGATTTAGGTAAATCAGTGCCTGGAACAAAGTAGGATCTCAAAATTATAATATTATGAATTCTTATCAACAAAAATTTAAATCTTATACTGACAACTTAATAAAATAAAAAGACTAGTCGTCAACTAACACCTTTATTGCAAGTAAATATGTTTTATGAAGAAATGGTATACAAGTAGCATATGAAATCTTCAAAACAGGTATGAATTTTAAAAGTTCATAGTTGTTGCCCTGGCTGGTTTGGCTCAGTGGTTGGAGCATGAGCCTGCAGAATGAAGGGTCCAGAGTTTGATTCCCAGTCAAGGGCATATATTTAGTTTGCAGATTCGATCCCCAGCCCTGGTTGGGGTGCAGGTGGGAGGCAATCACTCGATGTGTCTCTCACATTGATGTTTCTCTCTCTTTCTCCCTCTCCTCCCTCCTTTACATTCTCTCTAAAAATTAATGGAGAAAAAATATTCTTGAGGGAAGATTTTTTAAAGAAAAGTTAATGGTTGTTAGCAGAAGTAGACATATCTTATTTATGATAACAATTAGAGATTTGAAAGGAAATGAAGTATAACTTTATGGCCAAAAACCATTGCCAGACTCCACATTGAAGCCCTATTCAGTTGTTGCTTTTTTTTTTTTTTTTTTTTCTGCTTTGCTTTGCTTTGCTTTGCTTTGAATGACTTCTGTGTCACTGTGAATTTCAAATGAGAAAAACACTAAACAGCCCTAAGTACTTTCTAAAAATAAGTGTATTATTACCTCAGTGTAAATTTTCACCTAGCAATGTTATTCTTTTCATAAAAACCCCATTGGTTGTGGGCACATTCCCAATATGGAGTGTGTAGGAGGCAGCTGGTCAAGGAACCATTTTAATGAAAAAGATAACTATTTGTACCAGAAGAATTCCAGAATACTAGGATGACTCATAAAGAATCTATGAATGAGGCAAAAGTTGTCAGCAAAATGAATTCCTGAATTGGTTGTCCAGATATTATCACATTTTACATACTAAGTTGTTATTGAGCACTCTCTTTGTAGAAAGCTAAACTCTGTGATGAACTCTGGCATTCTCACAGATGATTCATCCACATTAAGTGAATCATGTAGTACAAATACTTTCAGGCTGAGACTTCTAACATGAGGCATTAAGAATAATTGACAGGCACAATTTATTTGAACATTTTATTGCATCGTTTTAATGAGGTAGAGCACAGTTTGGATCTTTGTACTGGGAATGAAGAAACCTGATTTCTAGCTCAAAGTCTGCTACTTGTTAATATCTTAGGCAAATCATTTAATTTCTCTGGAACCTATTTTCTTATATGAAAACATCTTGTATTAATTGTGTTCATCTATCTGGTATTAAGTTTTGTGTGTCTGTGATCTCAGTCATAAAATTAGTAAATTGTTTATTTTACATAAATTAAAACTACATGTAACTCTGTGTCTCTAAGCTTGCTTTAGGATCATTGTGGATTCCTAGTGTGGTTCACCAGAGATGGGATATGTTATGTAGGGAATCTTCATATAACTGATCTTGAAAAATTAATTGGTAAAATCTGAATAATGAAGAAGATACTTGTTTTAGAGGTTTAGAATTTCCCACAACGTAAATATGGGTCAGTTGATAATATAGTCCATTGTATTTTATTATGTTAGAAACCAAATTACTGGAGAGTTTAAGATATTGCATGCAAAGACAAGTTTACATAGTTTAGGTGGGATGTCTTTGGTTCAAAAGTCTGATAATTTGTAAAGTGTTTATTTGATCCCTAGAAAGTGGTTAGACAGGTTATGCTCTTTTTTAGGTATTAAAATTGGCAAGTTAACTTTTAAAGGGATGGCGGGGTGGGGGGTGGGAGGGAGTTCTCAGTTGATTTTTTTTCTGAGACTCTTTCTTTATTAAAAATTTTTAATGTACACATTATTGCAGGTGTCCCCTTTTTGCCTTCCTCCACTAACCCACCCCCCCTCTTCCTTGGCCTTCACCAAACTATTGTCTTGTCCATGCCATATACATATATGTTCTTCAGTTAATCCCTTCACCTTTATTGTCCAGTTATCCCCGCTCCCTCCCCTTGAGCATGGACCAATCTGTTCCATGTATCCGTGCTTCCAGATCCACTTGGTTTGTGCATTTATTTTGTTCATTAGATTCACATATTAGTGAGATCATATGGTATTTGTCTTTCTCTGACTGGCTTATTTCAGTTAGCATAGTACTCTCTAGGTCCATCCATGCTGTCGCAAAGGGTAAGAGCTCCTTTTCTATAGCTGCATAGTATTCCATTGTGTAAATGTACCACTCATCTACTGATGGGCACTTGGGCTGTTTCCTTATCTTCGCTCTTGTGAATAAAACTGCTATGAACATAGGGACGGGGGTGCATGTATTCTTTATGTTTGGTGTTTCAGGATTCTTAGGGTATATTCCTAGAAGTGGAATTGGTCGGTCAAAAGGCAGTTAGTTCCATTTTTAATTTCTTGAGAAAACCCCATACTGTTTTCCACGGTGGCTATACCAGTCCACATTCCCACAGTGCACAAGGGTTCCCTTTTCTCCACATCCTCCCAGCACTTGTTGTTTGTTGATTTATTGATAGTAGCCGCTCCGACAGGTGTAAGGTGATACCTCATTGTAATTTTTATTTACATCTCTCAGATGATTCGTGATGTTGAACATTTTTTTCATATGTCTATTGGCCATCTGTATATTCTCTTTGGAGAAGGGTCTATTCAGGTCCTTTGCCCACTTTTTCATTGGATTGTTTTTCTGGTCTTGAGTTGTGTAAGTTCTTTATATATTTTGGAAGTTAACCTCTTATCAGATGTATCATTAGATAATATGGGTTCTCTCCCATATATTGGGTTCTCTTTTCATTTTGTTGATAGTTTCTTTGCTGTGCAAAAGCTTTTTAGCTTGTTGATGTAGTCCCAAATATTTATATTTTCCTGAATTTCCCTTGCTCTAGGAGACATACTGGCAAAAATATTGCTATGAGAGATGTCTGAGATTTTACTGCTTATGTTTTCTTCAAGGTATTTATGGTTTTGTGACTTACATTTAAGTATTTTATCCATTTTGAGTTCATTCTTGTGTCTGGTGTAAGTTGGTGGTCTATTTCATTGTGTGTGTGTGTGTGTGTGTGTGTGTGTGTGTGTGTGTGTGTGCCTGTCCAATTTTCCTAGCACCATTTATTGAAGAGAGTATCTTTACTCCATTGTATGCTCTTGCCTCCTATGCCAAATATTAATTTACCATTGAGGTGTAGGTAATTTCTGGGCTCTCAGTTGTGTTCCGTGGATCTATATGCCTGTCCTTATGTCAGTACCAAGCTATTTTGATTACAAAGGCTTTGTAGTATAATTTGATATCTGTTATTGTGATACCTTCAATTTTGTTCAAACTTAACAAAGTATATAAAAGACCTGTACTCAGAGAACTATGACATTTTAGGGGGGAAAATAAGGAAGATACAAATAAGTGGAAACATATACCATGTGCATGGGTTGGAGGAATTAACAGCATTAAAATGTCCATACTACCCAAAGCCATCTATAGATTCAACACAACTCCTATGAAAATAGCAAAGGCATATTTCACAACCCGAAGGTTTGGCACAAGAAGTCTGTGGCTGAACCCAGATAGAAACCTAACCTAGAGTTTCTGGCCCTAATGTCAATGTGCTTTTCCATATAGTACACCGCTTCAGCCTGTAGATCTTTTAAGATGTCAAATGTACATCTACTGAAGCTATTGGCTACAAGTTAACATAATTTCATTGAATTATTTTTCTTTAAATCAAAATGGTATATTAGTTTTAAATATTAATCTTGTATAGACAATATGTTACTTTTTGGAAATCTGAGCCAAATGACAGGGTTTTTTTTTTTTACTAAAGAAGGTTGGATTTTGCCTTTTAAAAGAAAAGGACATGTAACCTGGCATGCCTCAATGGTTGAGCGTCGACCTGTGAACCAGGAGGTCATGTTCAATTCCTGGTCAGGCCGGAGGCAACCAATCAATGATTCTGTCTCATCACTGATGTTTTTCTCTCTCTCCCTCTCCCTTCCTCTCTGAAATCAATTTAAAGAAAATGACATGGCCCTACCCATTTTGGCTCAGTGGATAGAGCTTCAGCCTGCAAACCGATAGGTCCCAGGTTCAATTCAGGTCAAGGGCACAGGCCTGGGTTGTGGGTTCGATCCCCAACGGGGGGCGTGCAAGAGGCAGCTGATCAATGATTCTCTCCCATCATGTATATTTCTCTCTCTCCCTCTTCCTTCCTCTCTGAAATCAATAAAAATATTTTTTTAAAAAAAGAAGAAGAAAATGACATGTATTTAAAGACAACTTTCCTTTGTCTCTTCCTCTGGGAATACCCAGCTTGCTGTGATGGTCGTGATGGATTTACACGATACAGGATTAGTTGATCTTCTAAAAGGCGAGTGTCCCATTGGGATATCATTTCTTCCATGACGCATCTCCTGTGACTATGAAGAAACCCTGACTTGATGCAACTACCACTAAAAGATGAGGTTCTGAGCCAACTTTAATTGCACTAGGAAAAAGCAGCAGTTCTATATAAGGGGGAGAAGTGAACTTTAGGTTGTCATTCTTCTTGTTAGAAATTAACTGGCTTCCTTTAGAGTACCATCGGGAAATTTAAGTTTTATTGGAACAAGAAGAAAGTTGATGCTGTGCTCAGTTCATTAGGTCTCTAAACTCCTTCTTGAATGATACATGTGAGACATATGGGGCAAGCAGCTGTTCTTTCATCATTCTCATCACCAACAAAAACAATAAACGTGTTTTATGCCAACCAGAAACCCTGTGCTAGGCTCCAGGGATATAAAAAGGCATTAGATATTGTCCTCTCAAGGAGTTCCTCACCTTTTAGGAACTGGTTTAAGTGTCCTTAGCACTTTGACATGAAATGCAACTTTTAAAATGAGGTTATAGCAAAAGAAAAGAATACATAAACACTATTCTATAATGATACTAATAGCTTATTTTACATAAAATAAAAAGAAAGCGGTTTTTAAAATTCAAATTCAATCTATAAAATGAAATCCAAGTTTAATCTATAGACAAAGAAAAGCAAGATTTCAAGAGTAGTGCAACACACACACAAAAATTTAATAATCTATTTCCTGTGGAATTTGGTACAAATCATTCTAAACATTGAATAATGCTTTTAAGACTTTATACAGATATGATTCTATAATTTTATTAGCTATAGATGTTTAGACCTCTTTTTGTTATTAATCATTCTTAGATATTATTAGTTTAGTTCAGCAATTTTCAACTTGGTGTCCTGCAAGAATTTTTAAAACATGTGATACCTGACTATTTGGTCCAGGGTACTGACCTCTTTTCCCTTAGATTGTCAAGTAAAATAATGACAGGACAAGAGCCAACACAACAATAGCCATCCAGTGTGAGTGAATTAAAAATACACTATTTTTTGTTAGATTGGCAAAAAAAGATATATTTTTCAGTGTGCCACAGAATTTTAGTAATATTAGTAATTAGTTCATGTGTGCCATGAGATGAAAAAGGTTGAAAAATCACTGGTCTAGTTGCCTTTTTCTAAATGAACTAAAATTTTGGTAGTGTTTTGGCAGAGTAATATTCAGATTCTTTTGGCCAAAGATAAGTTCCATAAAGTAATATTGAAGATTAAATATTGAAGAGTAGCCTTTTCATATACCAAACTGTCCATTGTTTTTAGCAGTCATAAGCTGAGATACATTTAATAAGCTCTTTATCCTCCTCTTATAATCACCCCTAATTAGCCCCATTCTTTTTTTCTCTTGCTGAAACTGTAATGTACCCACAACCACATCCATACCACTTTGGTCTCCAAAGTCCAAGGAGAAATGACTGTTTTAACCTCTACATTACACAGAGCCCTACATCCCTCAATAGAAGTTAAGTTAGTTTTAGTGCGTAATACCTGAGGAAGATGGTCTCATTCCACTCTTCACTCTGTAAAATTACCAAAGACTATCCTTTAAGAGTTTTCCATAGCCCTCACCAGTTTGGCTCAGTGGATAGAGTGTCAGCCCACAGACTGAAGGGTCCCAGATTAAATTCCGGTCAAGGGAATGTACCTGGGTTGCAGACCTGATCCCAGGTTCTTCTGGTCAGGCACATAAGGAAACAACCAATCGAGGGTTCTCTCTCACATCAATGTTTCTCTCTGTCTGTCTCTCCCCCTCCCTTCCACTCTTTCTAAAAATCAATGGAAACATATCCTCGAGTGAGGATTAAAAAAAAAATAAAAAGTTTTCCTTAGAGTGAAAAGCAATAGACTTCTATATAGAGGTATCTTTCAGATGCAAAGTGCTGATAACCAATTGATACACAAAGCTTCTATAGCTATAGCTCCAAGATCTTACATTACAGTGCACATCACCAGCATGCTCTTTATGGATCGTATTATAATATCCTTCAGATATTGAAGATAGAGATAGTCACAAGCATGTCAAAACTCTCATAAGTTTTTAGGTGATCATATATTGTCCATTGATATTAATAACTTTAATTAAGCAAATGTATTATTTCTGATATCAATTCTAATGACCTTCAAAGTTAAGTAAGTTAAAAGATTATTCTTTTAGGTACATTTGGATAATTTTCATTAACATAATTAAATGTTAATTCATTGAGGATAGGAACCTTGGCTCATTAATGTATTTATCTCCTGTGCCTAGAATAATACCTGGAACTCAGCAGGTATTTGGTGAATACTTGAGGATTGAATAAATGGATAGCTGTAAAATAAAATAAGTCTTCAATATATAAGGAAAAAAACAGATGTATACAGTAATTAGATTCAATTTATTAGGTAGGCTCAATTAATCTTGTCCATTTTAATGATCATGTGAGCAAGTTATTTCTTAAGTAATCTAGTGGTATAATATACTTGGATAAAATATTATCACTAACATAAAATATGATTAAACAATCCACATGGTATAAGTATTTTTAGTAACTTGGAGTGCTTCTTATATTGCTTGGTTTGTATATGCTGTCAAAAGTTCAGACATTTCTTGAGCCTGCTATGTGCCAGGTTCTATGTTTATCAAAATTGTAATTTTTGTTTATTCACTGTTTTTGAATTACACAAAATAAGAACACTTTTTTTCCATCAGGCTCAATGCCTGCCAATATATTGTGATATATTGTCAATAAATATTTGTTGAACAAATAAAAGTATGGACAGATTTTTGCTTTCAAGTAATGTAGTCTAGGAGGAGAAGGAATGACAATGAGACAAGTGCAGTCTGAGAAGGAAAAAAAGAAGGAATAGGAGTTACAGTAGGTGAAGAGTCCAGAAATTGGTCCCTTTGATGGTAGTTAAAAAGAATGAATCTGTGTATTGCTCAAACTGTAGAGAGTGCTACAGAATTTGAAGACCAGGTAATACTATTAGCCTCAGAAACAAAACTAGGGTCTTCATATAGAATTATGTGGCATGAATGAACTATATTCTAACTGAGCAAATGTAGGAATAAGAGGAAGAAGGGCAGTGAGACTCCTCAAACACCCTACCCTCACTCCCACTATCAGTGGGTATTAAAAACTGAATAATGCAGTTATTCATTGATATTCCTTGAATGAGCTAACGTATTTTTCCCTTTTCTCACCAAATACTTACTCTATTCCAATGCTGCCTGTTTTATTAAAAGAGGTGACTTAGACACTTCTAAGAAGAAAAGTTGGTGAAGGCCAGTAGTAGGCTGGCCTGAAGATTAGAGGCCTAAAAACCCAGATTCTTTCTGGTTTAAACCCTGCTACTACCCCACTGTTCAACCTGGAGAATTTACTTGTCATTTGGGGGTCTCATTTTCTCATCTTACTCACAAAATGTTTGACTCTAAAAGAGTTTCTCTCACTCTAAAATGATATCTGCCAGTTTTATCATTCTTACAATCCGGCATAATCTTAACATTTTAATAAACATGCCACGTTTTAAAAATTGGAGAGACTGGAATCTGAGGTCAGGAATGAGGTGGTGATCTGGAATTGGGTGAGACACTGTCACTTACTAGGAATAAGACTCAAACACATCTTGGGACATTGAGTGGGAATATCTGTAAGCTTAATGGGGCTCACATTGTTGTTCTGCTTTATTAACAAGAAGAAAAGTGCTCTTGACTTTAATCTTTTACTTTGATCTATCATAAAGTCAATCAAGAATCCTAAATGTAAGTACACCTTTAAATATTGTCATTGTGTCTATAATGTAAGTAAATTTCCCAACATTGAGAGGGAAGGAGAAACTCCTCTATTGAGAATTCAAATTGAATATAGTTCTATACAACTTCTTTTATACAACTAGAATTACCTCAGTCATTTGGATCTTGAACTTGATTTCCCTTATAAAAAGGTTTTGGGGGCTTAAAATAGTGAAGTAATTGCCCAACTGTCCATTTTATTCTATGCTGTTGAGATGCACTAAGTGTTTTCCCGTCAAGACGTTTCTCTGTGATTGATAAGAAAACTTTTGCTAGTCCCCTTGCAGAACAACTAGTTAATCAATATAGATTAATCAGATATATATTTATTCCACTTGGGGAAACTGGGATAAGTGTAATTCAGAGAATTATTGCTATCTGATATATTGCCCTATGTGGGACAGCTTTTTAAATCCACAAGTCACTGCAATTCTATTAGGCCACTTATGTGACAAAAGGAGACCAGCTCCCACATTGAATTTTGGCACAGCTAGTGTCTCTTCTTGCCAAAAAGGGCAAAGGCCTTGAGCAAGAGGCCAGCCTTTTCCTGATTACAAAACTGACCGCATTCCTTGCCAACCTATCAGTGTAAGTCTATTTTTTCCTGGTAATACACTATTCTTCTCAGAGAGAACTCCACTTTTTTCATTATGACATGGTATTTGTCATTTAAACATCAACTGATGCAACATTGTTGCAATTGATGGATAAACTTAATAATCAAGTTTTTTCCAAAGAAAACCTGATATTAAAAAAATCTAAACCTATTAGTCCCTACTCTCATTCTATCAGCTGTTTAATTTTATAGAATTTGGATAGCATTCAGTATCATTTGGGGCTTTGTAAAGTAGTAGAATAAATACGTTAGCATATAACATTTCAGCAGAATACTGATAGCAAATTTTAAAATATGAATTTTGGATTAAGATTTTTTCCAGATAAGATGACTAGAGGTTCAACCAGGGTTGGGCAGCAAGAGAAAAACTTTGTCCAAGTAAGTTTATCTGGACAGAGATTTTAAGTTTTCCATTTAAGAAGCAATTGAGCCCTAGCCAGTTTAGCTCAATGGATAGTGCATCGGCCTGCGAACTGAAGGGTCCCAAGTTCGATTCCCGTCAAGAGCACATGCCTGGGTTGTGGGCTCGATCCCCAGTAGAGAGAGGGCTTGCAGGAGGCAGTCGATCAATGATTATCTCTCATCGTGGATGTTTCTACCGCTCTTCCTCTCTGAAATCAGTAAAAATATATTTTATAAAATGAAGCAATTGAATATTGAACAGTCTCTTTGCTCTGATAGTTCTAAATACTCTAAAGCTCGTGCCCCTCATAAGACACCAAACATGTGGGTCACTGGCGAGACAGTGTGGCAATGTTTTCCTTGTAATGTACCAAGTCTTGCCAAAGCAGTGAACAAAATTATGACACAACGTTTTGTCACAGCTGGCTCTTTAACAGAAGAGTGCCAGCCAATTCAGGCCTAGTCCTGAGTGTTTATTCCCACCTCTCCCGAATATTTGGAAACTGATGTCCTGACTCATTGGTGTCTTCACAAGTTCTACTACCACAGGTCTTTTTCTTTAACGGATTGGTCTTTTGCAAGAAATAGACAAAATATCAGTGTGAATTACACCAATTCCTATTCCATGCTGTTATGGGTGAAACTCTGGGAGATTCTCTTATTGACCCAGAAAGTGATTCCTTCGCTGATACACTGTCTGCAAGCACTTCACAAGGTAAAGTCCGTTCCAGATACGGCTGTGGGGTACTTTGGGCATTTATAGAAGGTTAAAATTGCTCTTGTAGTTTGTTTTCTAGATTATATTTGTTATAATTCTGTTATGTGTATAGTTCAGTATTTTAATGTTTAGTTTGCTGCTATAGTGTTTACTTATAAGCATATTCAGAACTTTAAAAAGAAAACTAAACTAATTCATATTTCATCTCTGTGCATGGCTCCCATTTCTTGATTTTTTAAACATTAAAGGTAGATTTATATAAAAGCGTTGTTCATTTTATTTCCTGGATTTATATGCTTGCCAGAATATTTAAGGTCTTTTTAGAATACCTGAAGAATCACTAGTTTTTCCTTTTACTCTTATATGCCAGATATTTCTCACAGCAGTTCTTATTCCTCTTATAGCATTTTCATTTCCTTTAAAACCCTCTCAGCATGTTTTTGTTCCACTTTGGAATCTATATATTTATGTGTACGTTTTAATCTATCCCAAAGAATTGTAAGCTTCCAGAGTATGGACCAAGTTAAATACTTCTTTATATTTCTTAGGTCCCCTAGTATAGATCCTTATGCATTGTACAATAGATTGTGGGGACCTTGGAGAATATCTATTCTAAGCATCTCATTTTTCACATAAAGAAAATGAGATCTCTAAATGCCTATTTCATGCTAAATAAATGACTGATTTTTACGTTTACTACACACACACACACACACACACACACACACACACACACGATTCAAATATATATCCCAATTTTCAACATTTCTTTCTTGGATTTTGCAAAATATAAGTTCTTACCTTTTTAACCTTTTTTCCCATTTTAATGTGTTCTTTTTCGATTACAGTTGACATTTAATATTACATCAGGTATACAACAGAGTTCTTCCTTTCTATAGTTCCTTCTACTAAAGTTTCTTACCACAGCTTCTTCTGTTTTGTATTTATTTCTATTTGTGTGTTTTTTTTCTCCTAGATGCTAAAAATAGGTTGAGTTAACTAGTGTGATTCATGTTTCACAATATAAGTACTAAAATATTAAAATTAAGTCATGTAAGTCTTGAAATTATGGCTTTACAATTTAACGACTTAATTTTTCTGGAAGCCTGAAGTTTAAACATATCAATCGCAATTTTTTAAAACATCATGCTTTCTAAAATATAGTTTAAAATATTTCCTGAAATACTATTTACTTTTATTGTGATGATTTGACCCAATGTATATTTCTCTCATCTCAGCCTCTTAAAAAAGAAGTTTAGTTTCATTATATGATATAAAAGTCTGTTACTATATTTTTTTGCAAGCCATAAAACTCTTGGCATCTTTTCCCAGTTACTGATTTAGTTGGTATCAGGGCAGAATGTCCTAGCTATACTGTGAAACAGTTCTTGTGTCAAAATTTGATAGTTTGTTTGAAATTAATACATCCACGGTGCAGTGCAACTAACATTTTAGTTTAACTGGGGGACAAGTACTATTTGTGATGAGGGTAGTTGTGTGATTCAAGTTAGTTTTCGTTCTTTACAAATCTCTATTTTTGTGCCTTGAATTTGCCCTGGATTTATTTTATTTTATTTTATTCTCAAATCTCCTCCCAGAGGAGAATAACCCAATACTTTCCTTCCTAACTAACATGGTACAGAATAGAATTATTATAATTAAGAAATTATATATTGTACCAATAATTTAACTCTTGTTTTATATGGTCTCTGGTCACTTCTTATTCATAGTGTTTTTCTGTTAAAAATATGAGATCCTAAAGGTCAAAGACCTGTGGTTAACTTCTATTGTATTTTGTAGATGACCATGAAATGCTTACTCTACCTTTGCCAAAACAGACAGGCTTGAAAATAAATTGGGAATATGATCATTATTAACTATTTGAGTCCAGCAGAGATGAAACACTGTAGAGATTAGGTATTTGGTCTAGATACAGTAATTAATGTTGATGTTCCTTCTTCCTCGTCATAGACAAGGTGGAATTGGGGGTTGTTACAAGTAGCTGGGTCCTGCCATTGAAGGAAAAGGTGGCTTGTTGAGTGTAAATGATCCAGATGTCCAGCGGTGTTGGTCATGTTCATGATATTAAAAACTCGATGTAGCCATTATGCCCAAAAAGGACTTCTCCACTTTTTTCTGGGCTCCATGGTCATTGTGACCCACTTTATCTTATCCCCCTTTCTGTTTTCATCATGAGCTTCTCAGGCAACCCCAAGTAACCCCATGCTGGCTCTGAAATCACTTCCACTAGTAAAAATTGGCAAGATTGAAGGGAAGCTTCCACCGACTCAAGCTGAACATGCCTTCTGCTTTCAGTGCCAGACTTAGTCCTATGTGAATTCTCTAATTTTAAGTTGTTGCACCAGAGCATTAAAAGATGATGACACACTTGTCCTTTGGAGCTGATTGAGCAATGGAAATATGCCTTAGAGACATGACAAATGCTGCAATAGATGATTCTTGAAATGAGAATCTCTCCTGAGATAGGAGTAAATGATTGATTGCCCATCATATTTTACTGAGGGAAACTTAAACTGTGTCCATGTGACTCGCAGGCAACTGTATACTTGGAACCATTTTGGTAATTGACCAAAGTGTTCATCTTTCCAGAAGTTCGAAGGGACCAATGTAGTATAGAGGATGTAACCACCCCAACCTTGTCTCGGCCACATACTTTCTGTGTACGTTTGAGCCAGTCACTTATTCTCTCTGCCCTCCATTTCTGCACATATTAACAGAAAATACAGGGTTATTTTTGAGTATTAAATGACACAATATTTGTGAAAGTACATCTGAAGCCATATATAGAGTTTATTGCTTTGGCCTTGTAGTATTAATCACTTGTGGATAGACTAGAAGACTTATAATCTTCCTAAATGCCTAAATTTGAAGTATTTTAAGGAATATCCTTTGTACACCAAAATAAGTGGCAGTTTTGAGTGAAATGAGGTTTCTGCATATTTTCCCATGAATGTGCTAATAAGGAAATGATCAAAATTAAAGAAAGCATCTTAATGTCTGATTTTTTTAATGGAGGAATTATCTCCCACTTTCATTAACATTTGTCTTTGAAAATATTGGATTTCCAAAAGTTGAAAGTATTTTTGGAGCCTAAATAAGAGTGATGATTGCATACTTTCTTCTCTGAAACATTTAAAAACTGTCTCCGATTATAATATCCTCTATATGATGAAAAGTTAGGTTATTGACACCACCCTGAATTTCATAACCTAACATGTAATAATAATTCAGGGCCTTTTTCTAGAATTTTACTATTGTCCATATTAATTTTTTTTAATATGGCTCTAGTTTTATCATTTATTTCTGATTTAACTGTTCAAATCTCTTTTCTGATCACCAGAACTTAGAGATTTTGGTAGATTTCTAGACTCTGAGAATCTCCTGTTTTGAAACATGGTCATTTCTCTTGTTATTTCCTCCAAATTACGAATTATAGGAAACACTCTAAACAAATGTCATTTATATTAGATACTTACAAGAAGACACAGCATTAAAATAAATTATTTTCCCCTACCAGCCCTCAGGAATACAACTTGTCTTGAAAACTACTTGACAGCAGTTATCCATTTAAACTATTAATTGAGGTGCATGAGTCGTTAAATGGAAACAACTTTTATACATTTGAAAGAGGTTTTCATAGACTACTATCTTTGTCAGCATTCTCACTTATAACTTGAATAAGATCACCTTGAGGAAATTCTAAAATCATCATACCTCTTTGTAAGGTAGATATTTTTTGCATCGGAGAAATTGTGAGCTAAGCAAATTTCTTCATTGTATTAGACCAACAAAAGTGATGCAAGGTTTCTGTTATTTAAGGCTCCTTTGGATACCCTTAAATTGGGCTTTAGAAAGTCCAGCAAATGCTTCTTGTTCATCTGTGAAAATATGTGATAGAGAATGAATCAGACTCACTTGAGTGGAGCTAAATTTCTATAAACCTCTGCCAGATTGCCCTTTTTTGTAGACACAGTTTGCACCTCTGACTAAATCAGAGGCACGGGACTCGCACACGTCTCTGACAGTAACAGCAATCCAACTCTACCACCTCGAATTCAGATCACAGGGCTGTTTGAGTACACAGTTTTTTGTGCTCACGTAATTTTTGTTTGAATAAGGGATTGGCAACACAAGATTGAGATTCCCACAGTGGAGAATGGCTTGCATTATCAAGTAAACTTAAAACTGCCAACTGCTCATTACCCACATGTGCATTATCCCTCACTTCTTCATGTCAAGATTTCTGTATGGCTTGTTAGCTGACCTTCTAAATAAGAAACTCTCAGCCAACCAGTCCAATTTGCAAAATAAGTGGTCCTAAAAAACAGCCTTCTAATAAGTATTGAGCACCTAAACTGTAGTGGGCACTGTGAAGTCTAAACACCTTTGCCTGGCTTTCAAAGCACTTTATAATCTGGTTCTACTTTATCATCTTATTTCTCTACAAATCCTAGTGATTGACCTGTAATTTAATAGAACTGATTTCATTGTCCCAAGAATAAACCATATTCTCTGTGGCCACCCAGCCTATCATATTCTGGAAAGCCCTTCCTACTTCTTCCACCTTTTCAAATCCTCCCTGTCCTTCAAGGTCAAGTTCAAGTAATGTCTATGTGGTGAAGCATTCTCTGAATACACTACTGTTGGTGCTGTCCCTCTCCTACAAACTGAAAATATGTTCAGAATATGTCTCCTATCCTCCCTCCACTGCCACCACCCGGATCCAAGCCTGGATTGCTATCCCAGTCTCTCAACAGGTTTTTCTGCCTCTGCCCTTGTCTCCCAGTAGCCTTGTCTCAACCCACCATTCAAAGGGATTATTTAAAAAAGAAAGTAAGTCAGATCTGTCATTCTGCTCAAAACCCTGCAGTGGCTCCCCACATCATCTCTAACAAAAGCCCCTATCTGCCCCACAGTAACTTCTGTGTCCCCTCTTGTGTCTATCTGCCCTTCACTCTCTCTGTTCCCACCACACTGGCCTCCTGGCTGTTCTTCCAGCATTCCATACATGCTCCTTGCCTTAGTGCAGTGGTCGGCAAACTCACGAGTCAACAGAGACAAATATCAATAGCACAACTATTGAAATTTCTTTTGAGAGCCAAATTTTTTAAACTTAAACTTCTTCTAATGCCACTTCTTCAAAATAGACTCACCCAGGCTGTGGTATTTTGCGGAAGAGCCACACTCAAGGGGCCAAAGAGCCACATGTGGCTCGCGAACCGCAGTTTGCCAACCACTGCCTTAGTGCTTTTGCTTCTTCTGGCCTCTTAGCTGACTCTCATCTTTGTTCAGATCTTGCCTTGGAGGGAGGACTACTTTAACCCCCTATTGAATTTTCTATTCTCTCCACTGCCCTGCCCCTTCCCCTGCTCTACACTTTATTTCTAAAATACCCTATAATGTATGTATGTATTTATTTATTTATTGCATTATTGTTTATTGCTGCTTTATCCCACTAGCATATCAACCCCATGAGGACAGAGATCATTGCCTACTTTGCTCCTTCTCCCCCTCCTCCCCTCCCCCCTCGTATATACCAAATGCCTAGAATGAATAGCAGGGCTCATTAATAGTTGTTAAAATGAAATAAAATTTAACATTCTAACCTTTTTGGTCTGTATCACATTATTTAGCCCTTAATCGGCGACTACCTGATATTATTTTCTGTTTTACATATTCCTTAGGCTAAATTACGTAGTCAACTGAGGATAAGACCCAGATTTTATTCTCTTCATTATTTCACAAGTATCTAATACAGCGACTTTCAAACTTTTTCATCTCCTGGAACACATGAACTAATTACTATGCAGTACAGCTAAAAATATGCTAATTTTTTTTGCCAATCTGACAAAAATATAGGTATAATTTTGATCTATTCACACTGGATGGCTATTGTTGTGTTGGCTCTTGTCATATTTTTATTTGACACGTCTAAAGGAAAAGAGGTCAGTGCTCCTGACTAAGTAGTCAGTGTATTGCTTGTTTTAAAAATTCTTGCTACACACCAGTTGGAAATGGCTGCTCTAACGTAATAGGTATCTAATAAGTTTTTGTTGACTTACTAATACAAAGCTGATCTCCTGCTTTAACTTGGCAGCTCCTGAGGTCAAGCACTGGAACGTATTTAGTAAGTACAAACAAAAGTTTAATGTACACTAAATACTAGCCTAAAACCAATGCTAATATAAACACAAACAATACTATGTATGCTATACACAGGTTCAAACATACCTTGAATTACCCATTGCTTAGTTATTTGCACCATGCCCTTTCATTGGTTTGAATATCATTAGTTGAGTATCTTTCAGTGTTAATTTGAATGTCATAAGTTTGTGAATTATCCAAATGCCTGGCTTTTTCTGCAAGTCTGCCTACCTTTTTTTATTATTATTATTTATTGTTTAAAGTAGTACATGAGTCTCATCCCCCCCCCCATTGACCTCTCCCCTGCTACCCCCACCCCCAAGCACAAGCCCTCACCCTCCTACTGTCTGTGTCCATTGGTTTTGCTCATATGCATGCATACAAGTCCTTTGGTTGATCTTTTACCCTCTCACCCCCACCTTCCCTCATAGGTTGTACAGTCTGTTTGATACTTCTATGTCCCTGGCTCTATTTTTGTTCATCAGTTTATATTATTCATTATATTCCACAAATGAGTGAGATCATGTGATATTTATCTTTCTCTTATTTTGCTTAGCATAATGCTCTCTAGTTCCATCGATGCTGTTGCAAATGGTAAGAACGCCTTTTTTACAGCAGCATAGAATTCCATTGTGTAGATGTACCACAGTTTTCTACATAATCCACTCATCTGCTGATGGGACTTAGGCTGTTTTCAAATCTTAGCTATTGTAAATTGTGCTGCTATGAATATAGATGTGCATAAGTCTTCCTACTTTTTGAAACTTCTAGTATTCATTTGAATTTCCAAGAGACTAATTTTCTAACAGTGCTAAGAAGAATAACTTACTTAATTGCTAACTAATATTCAACATTTAAGCACTTAGAGCTACACCTGATATGTAATAGGTGCCCAACAAATGTTAATTTTGTCCTCACACCCTTAAAATGTAAGTTACCACTTTGGGATAATACAGATTTTTATTATTCATGCTATCTAAAGTTTTCTATTATCAGACTTATTGATTACCCTCTTAAAATATTTTTCTTAGTATTTTTCAAAACATTTAGATATTATCTGATCTATATTATTAATCATAATTCCAAAAGAATGAAAGATTTAATTTCTTACTTTGGCAAAGAGCCAATAGCAAAACTTAGTAATAGAACAAGAGTTCTAGTATTCTTCAGATGTTCCAGGCATGTGGACACAATGGCTCCCCTTGCTTCTTTTAGTTAAGTCAATTCTTTTGGAAAAAAATAAAATATTTATTGCTCTATGTTTTTGCTTTGCATTAGCAATTAAATATTTTTAATGTAAGATCATTGGATATTATTTTGCCATTGTCTTATACTTTACATAAAACTCTGCCTTTATTTTAGTGTTTTGCTGTGTGTGTGTGTGTGTGTGTGTGTGTGTGTGTGTGTGTGTGTGTAGACCTCTTATATTAGACGTCTTGGTAAGTTTGCTTAGTTGACTAAAATATGATGCTAATAAGAACCAAAAGTGTGCATTAGACACAAGTGTGGTCAGAGTTATATAGAAATCTATGCCCTTGATACAGGCCACATTTCTAGTCATTTACAAGATATAAATAATTGACCCAGGGTAAATCAATTCAATTTGCAAGTTTATGTCCTATGTAAAAATCTATTCATCTTTGATACTATATTCACGTAGTTGTTATCACTTAAATTATTATCAGATAATATAAGGGTTATGCTGGATGATAGAGACAAGTATCTTTTCCTTATAATATCTTTATCAATGATAATCCAATTCCTAATCATTCCACTGGGGATTATTTTAGAACACATTAGTCTCCTTCTCCTCCTCATTTCTCGAGTATTTATTGTTTCTATCACTACTTTGATCTCTATTCTTTCTTCTGTTTATTAAACATCTTTCACCTTGGTAACTTCTAAAGATCAAGAACTATAATTGTAATGTATTTCTTGTGAAGCCTGAAAAATACCTTAAACATAGTATTAGACAAATGGGTATCTTGATTTGAAATGGTTTTTATTTTATATTACTGAATGAGCATAAACTGAGATTAAGATATTGAGAAATAAAAGA
The DNA here is from genome assembly GCA_963924515.1 of Vespertilio murinus. Classification (NCBI taxonomy): domain Eukaryota; kingdom Metazoa; phylum Chordata; class Mammalia; order Chiroptera; family Vespertilionidae; genus Vespertilio; species Vespertilio murinus. The sequence continues at coordinate 32,326,756 of OZ004715.1, read as the reverse complement.
AAGTGAAACAGAAAGCTTTTAAAGAGAGAAACACTATAATAAAATATAATAATAATTCTTCTAAGAAGCAAGGTTTATAAAATAGATTGTTGATCCATTTATTGACAAGATCATCTTTTACCTAGTACATTTTTTATATTTTTATAGTCATAAGCCAGATGCCTATGCAACTGTTGGATTGATTCTGGACTTGCTCTTCTGTTGCATTGGTCTCTTTTTTCTATCTTTGCACAAATTAATATGTTGTCTTAATTACTGTAGCTTTATAATTGGGTTTAATATCTGGCAATAGAGTCCTCCAGCATTGTTTTTCTCTTTAAAGTTGCCTTGGCTATTTTGATCCTTTGAATTTCCATAGAAATTTAGACTCAGCATGTCAATTTTCACACAAAAACAGTAGGATTTTGAATAAATTTTTTCTGAACCTATAGGTAAATGTGGAGAAAATTGAAGACATTACAATAATGAGTCTTCCAATCTGTGAACATGGTATATTTAAATATTCTTTCATTATTTTCAATAATACTTTTGAGGTTTCACTGTAGAGATCTGACACATATTTTGCTAGATGTTTTTTTCCTGGGTATTTGAGATTTAAAGTTATTGTAAAAATCATTTTAAAATGTCATTTTTATTTGTTGTTGGCTTATACGATCAGTTTTTAAATATTGACCTTACATACAGCAACTTTGCTAAATTCTCTTAACTGCAATGTTTTTTATACAATCATATCATGTGTGTGAATAATATTTGTTTTCTTTTTTCTTTTCTAACCTTCATGTCTCTTTTCCCCTACTGTATTAGATAGGATTTCCAATATACTTTATTCTTGATCTCAAAAGGAAAGCTTTAAATATTTTACCATCATACATGATTGCTTTAGGTATTTTGTTTGTTTTTGATAGATATGCTCTATCAGATTAATGAAGTTCCCTTTCCTTCCCAGTTAAGAAGGTTTTTTGTTTGTTTGTTTGTTTGTTTGTTTTTGTTTTGTTTTTTATTGATATTTTACAGAGAGGAAGAGAGAGGGATAGTGTGTTAGAAACATCAATGAGAGAGAAACCAATCAGCTGCCTCCTGCACACCCCCACTCGGGATGTGCCCGCAACCAAGGTACATGTCCTTGACTGGAATCGAACCCGGGACCCTGGAGTCTGTAGGCCGACGCTCTATCCACTGAGCCAAACTGGTTTCGGCAAGAAGTGTTTTGTGTTTGGTTTTTTTTATTATGAATGAGAGTCAAGTTATATCCAATGCTTTCATATAGAATATTTTTGATAATGCTATAATAGCTCAGGAGGAAGTTCAAAATATGAAAAATGTTTACTCTGGACATTTTAATATCACATTGTAAGATGTTTTAAGATAAAACGTAGTATTATTTGTTAAAAAATGAAAAATCGTCCAATAACCACTAGCCATCTGGTTACAGCTGTTTTGACACTTGTCCTTCGTTTTTGTTTAGCTTGTGACCATTGTCTTCTCATTAGCAGTGCTTGGCACAGTACATTGAAGACAAAAGGAGAAACAGAAGCGTGGTGTATCACATACTTTTGCCAGACTAAACAACTCTAAGTAAGATAGTGCCTGTTGCTTCTATGATAATTTCAAGCGACTAGGGGTGCTTCAGTAGTAAAGCATTATTTACAACCTCCCGCCCATCCTGGTTGCAGGAGTCCTTTGCAATGTTTGAGAGGTGGACACACCAAAGAGAAACAGTACTCTGGCAGATCTTTAGTGGTTTCCTCTTTTTTTTTTTTTTTTTTTTTTGACTAGTTACAAACTTCTGGAGCATTCTTTTCATTTTTTTCCCCCCTTTCCATTCAGTCTCCTTTCTCTCATTTTTATGCCCCTATCACTGAAAAGCCAAAACCAAAATGTGAAGAGGGAGCTTGCCAGGAGGAAACATTCCAGTTCCTTTTTTCTGACCTAAGCATTATTCTTCATGTGTTAGCAGGCAAACTAGGGATTTTCTGCTAAACCAGAGCAACTAACTGTTGAACAGATTTGGCCTGCATCTTAATTAGATTACTAATAGTAAATCTCTCTTTAAAAACGTGTAAAGATATTTTCAACAGTTGAAGCAAGCTTGACTGTAGGGAGAAAGAGAACTTGCATTTCCAGCCTAGGAAGAAGAAATGGAGGATGGCGTGATCCTGTAATCTTGTCTCCTGATATCTCAGGACTGGATTAGGCAAGCTATCTAAACAGCATGTGGCCATACAAGAAAAACAGAATGACCTCTAAAATTGATGATACATCCCCTTTGTTGATCTCAGTTGAAAATTTGCTATTAGACCTTCTGGCTTATTATAAAGGAACTAGAGGCCTGGTGCATGAAATTCGTGCAGGGAGGGGGGTCTCCTCAACCCAACCTGCACCCTCTCCAATCCAGGACTGCTGGCTCCTAACTGCTCACCTGTCTGCCTGTCTAATTGCCTTTAACTCCTCTACCCCCTGCCTGATGACCCCTAACCGCCTCTGCCTGTTGGCCTGGTCACCCTTAACTGCCCCTCCACCAGTCTGGTCACCTCTTACTGCCATCCCTACCAGCCTGGTTGCCTCCAACTGCCCCGCTGCTGGCCTAGTTGCCCCACGCAGCCTGCTATTCAGTCATTTGGTAGTCCCTCACTAACCGCCCCCACCCCCCACCGGCCTGATCACTCCTTATTGCCCCCCTGCTGACCTGGTCACTCTCACTTTCTCCCCCTGCTGGCCTGGTCGCCCCATGCAGCCTGCTGTTCGGTCATTACTGTGATGGTTTGCATATTAGCATATTCCTCTATTATTAGTATACATTGCTATTCACATTCCCTGGCCCAGCGTGGGACAGGGAGGTAGCCTTATGTCCCCAGCCACGCTCTAGGCTAAGAGGAAGCCTCACATCCTGGGTCGGCCCAAATCCCTGCCCACCAACACTGCAAGTCCCCGCCTCCTGCTGTTTGGTCATTACAGTGTCTTGGTGTGATGACCATTTGCATATTAGCCTTTTATTATTATGACTGGGTGCCCATTGCAGGAAGATTCCTACAAGCAGCCACTGCGGCCACTCGGGCAGCTGCCACCGGCCCCCCCCCCCACCCCCCCCCCACCTGCGCTTTCCCTCTGGCAGCCACCTTGCTTTCTGCTTTTCCTCCCTCTTCCTTCTATGCTGTCTTCAGTCTTCACTCCTCACTCCCTCAGCTTATGCAAATTAACCACCATCTTTGTTGGGTTAATTTGCATGCTCGCTCTGATTGGCTGTGGGTGTAACGAATTAGCATTTTTCCCTTTTATTAGTGGAGATGTGCATATACAGTTATGTATTGGAATGCTTCAACCTCTGCCAAGGCTATCAATGGGAGTATCAATGAGAAATTAAACCACAGAAGCATTGGATTCAGTTTTTAATATAAATGAAGAATAAACGTCTATTTTCTTATACTAAAGAAACAAATGGCATACCTAATAATCAATTCCTTAATTATTTTCTTAATAATACGTGGACAATAGCATTTTTTGAGGCCTTACATTTATGAAAATGTCTTATGCTACTTTTTTAAAATGTATTTTTATTGATTTCACAGAGGAGGGAGAGGGAGAGAGAAATAGAAGCATCAATGATGAGAGAGAATCATTAATCAGTCGCTTCCTGCATACTCCCCGTCCCCCATAGCACATTTAGTCAGCAACCCAGGCCCTGACCCAGAATCGCACCATGACCTCCTCCTGGTTCAAGGGTTGATGTGCAACCACTGAGCCACCCTGGCTGGGTGTCCTATTCCACTCTTATACTTAGTGATGGTTTGGCTGACTATAAAATGTTCAGTTGTAAATAATTTTTGTCTTTGAGTTTTGACAACATTACCTTATTGGTTTTAGCCTCCAGTGTTGCTGTTGAGCAGACAATATCATTCTCATTTCTGATCCTTTCTATGGACTTCTTGGGTGGGTGTGTCTGGAGGCGTTTAGGATAGACTCTATAAAAAGAGCACTAGTCTTTACAGAGATTTCTTTCTGTGTGGTTTAAGTAAGAAATCCTTCCTCTCTTGCATTTTGTTGTTGTTTTAATCAACATAAAAGCCCTTGCCCTCTAAAGTAAAAGAAAATCTAAGGCAAAACTTAACGCTTTTCAGGCACATATGGTAAAGGGCAAATATGCAAAGGATGATGACTGTATGTTTAGGAAACGAAAAAAGTTACAAACTGCAGCATGGGTTAGATGATTATTTCACAAACTGTATTCCATCAAATGTTAAACTTCTCAAATATTGCATACTGTGCCCTCCCCTCTTCTGTATTTTCTCATGAAGCATTAGTCTAAGAAGTCCCACAGTTTAACCTTACTTGACTAGCATTTCCTAAATTTATTTGCCCACCAGAGTTTTTTTTTCTTTTTCATTATTTTAAAAAGGAACATCATTAACATATGCATAACACAGTTGGGGAAATGCCAGATAAGACTTGGACTTTCCTGGCTACAAAAGAGCAATTAAGCAATGGAATAAGTAACCAAGCGAAGCTGTGTACTCTCCTTTTCCAGAGGCCTTTACAACAGGACATCTGTTTTAGGCGTAGTCCTGTTTGAACAATAGGACTGTACTGGTGTTTCTTCCTCTTCCTGTCCCCTAGTGGTAGCATTGGAGGCTTTTAGTCTACCTTTTACATGATTCTAGTACTTTGGGTATTAAAAAATGCAAAAATGGCCACTGTTACTAATAATTACATTTATTGAGGACTTATTCAGTGTCTGGCCCTATGCTAGATGCAGGGGCCAGAAAACCTGGATTCCTACTCAGTAGTCAGCCTCTAACCAACTGTGGGCAAATCACTTTGCCTCCTTTTCTTCATCTGTCAAATGAGGAATTTAGGTTATCTCAAAAAGGCTGTTTCTGCTGTAATATTTCAGGATGACTTTTGTCTCTGGATAGCAGCTCTTAAAATGGGAGACGAATTTAAAAATTCTCAGGTCAACTTACACTGCAAAATGATTTTCCTGAATCAATAAGGAAGGGCTGGATAAATAAGTTGGAACTATATTTACGAGTTCCAAGGTATCAAACGGAAACAAGAAGATATTTCTAAAAATCATTTATGGGCTCTGAAGGGCTAGTTCCGACAAAACTACTAAGTTTTAGAGACTATATAAAAGGCTTTTCTTTCTGGCACCTATTATTGTTGCACGGCTTAACACATCTGCCTAATGGAGCTTTTATTTGGGAATTAGTCTTCAAAGTATATCCCAGTCTCCTGCGCCTGGGAGAGCAAATGTGTTCCGTTTAGAAAGTTAAGTGTGCAGCCTTGGAGTTTTAAACCATCTGGGTGGGTAACCCAGCTCTACTACTCAGTAACTGTGTTCTTAGGCAAATTGCTTACTTCCAAATCTGTGCCTTAGTTTCTTCTTCTTTAAGGAGAATTATAAGTGTACTTACCTCATAGGATGTTGTGAAGATTCAGTGGGATGATCCAAATAACTGTAGTTGGCACAATAGGTAGCAACGATTTGGGGTTCTTTTAATATTAGCTAATATAATTCTTAAGGCCACACAGCATTCCCCCAGATATTCTAGTAGAAGTTTTTCTTTTCATAAGGGACAGCATAAAACACCAAAGGAAAATTATATAGTTCCGGTGCTTGATCTTATAACCTAGCATCTTTTCTGACCTGCTGCGTCCATACACCCAAATAATTGCTACCTTTCAGAGTGGAGAAGTTACTTTATTTTTGCATATTGGTTGTGTTTTTGTTTGAAGTGCCTTGTACTTTTGTGCAAAGTCTACTCACTGACTATCACATAGTTTAAAGCCAAGTCTGAAGGTCTAAGATAAAGGTCACATGTTCATGTCCTTCCCCGCAATGTCTGCCTAGAGACTTTGGCCTTCTTGAAACACACCGAAGGTTGTGAAATTGATGCATCTACCCTGATGCAACACACTCCCGTCACCCAGCTGGAAAGTTAAGGCACTGTTACTTATCCCTGAGAAGGGCTGTTGTTCATCCTAATACTTCGTTCATTTGTTCTTTCATGGGTGATTGCGTGAGTAACAGAAAACACCTACTCGACTTACAGCTTGGCAGAAACAGTAGCTTATGTTTTCTAGAGACAAAATTAGAAGCAGGCTCCCTGGACCCATCTCTAAGTCAAAATAAAATGAAATGTCCAGGGAACCACTGTGCCTCCCAGTAAACACGGCCCATGAAATAATGTTGTTTAGGTCAAGATGTCCTAGAATAAGAGGACAGGGAGAGGGAAGGGGGAGGGAAAATATGTATTTGAGTAATATGTTTTCATAGAAATGAACAAGCAAGCTGTTTTTCTTTCTTACTTTGTCTTTTCTACATAGAAAAAGCAAACAGACTTTGTAGGGCCCTAATCAAAAAAAGAAAGACCGAATATACATTGTGGAGGGGAAGGATTTTTAACTTAAATTGTATTTTATGTATAATATTAAAGATTACCCTCTTTTCTGGGGACCTTAAGTCTTAGAAAAAACTAAACCATTGAGAAAGTACCTTTATTCCATTTTCACAGCAAAAAAAAAAAAAAAAGAATACTTATCTACTTTTCTCTATAAAATATGCTCATTCAATCGGCAAGCATTTAGTAAACAACTGTGCATGTGACTAAAGGGAAAACAGAATAGTAAGACACTGTCCTTTTGCTCCAGAACATAAATTGAATGGTGATGATATTTATCCAAATAATTATATCAGAGTTAAGAGACAAGTACAAAGTGCTGTGGGAATATAGAAAATGGAGAGTATTTTTAAGTTGGAGCATTTATGGAAGGTTTCACGGAGACAGTAGCATTTGGACTGTTATGGGGTTTCCCACTATTGTTGTTGGGAAGACAGGTGGGATTGTGAAGTGTGGCAATGAGGATGGGGGAAAGGTAGAGCAGCCTCAGCATGAACAAAGGTGAACAGACTAGAAGATACAGAGCACGTTGAACATGGTGAGAGCTGAATGTGCCTAACCAACCCCAGGCTGTACCAGAGTGGGAGTGAGGTGTGGGGTCACTAGGGGGAAAGATCACTAGTGAAAAAATTGAGTCAAGGCCGAGTCAGGGAGTCTTGAATGCCAAGCCAGGACATTTTAATTTATTATGTAGGCCACAGCTTCTCCTGCTTTCCCACTGATATGTCCTTAGCAGAAGAGGACAGCAAAAACATAGCAGTCTTGGGAGTGGGAATGAATGGGTGGACAATGAAACTATTCTGTATGATACTTTAGCTAATAATAATGTGTCAATATTGGTTCATCAATTTGTAACAAGTGTATCACACTAATGCAAGTGTTAATAATAGGGGAAATCCAAGTTAATAATAGGGGAAATTGTGAGTTTCGGGGGTGAAGGGAAGGGAGAAAGGGGAAAGGGTATATGGGAACTCTGTACTTTCTGTTCAATTTTTATGTAAACCTAAAAATCACTCAAAAAACAAAGTCTTTTTTGTTTTTAAACCCTCGCCTGAGGACATTTGCATTGATTTTTAGAGAGAGGGAGAGAGTAGAAGATGGGGGGAGAAAGAGAGAGAGAGAGAGAGAGAGAGAGAGAGAGAGAGAGAGAGAGACCGACCAAAACCTCTGGCATGTGCCCCAACTGAGGCTAAGGATCAAACCAGCAACTTAGTTATGTGCTCTGTCTGGGAATCGGACCCATGACCGTTCCATGTATGGGGACAACCCTCCTACCAACTGAGCCACATCAGCCAGGAAAAGTCTGTTTTTAAAAATATATATATTTTATTGATTTTCCACAGAGAGGAAAGAAGGATAGAGAGCTAGAAACGTTGATGAGCGAGAAACATTGACCAGCCGCCTCCTGCACACCCCCTATCGGGGATGTGCCCGCAACCAATGTACATGCCCTTGACCAGATGCTGTATCCACTGAGCCAAACCGGTTTCTGCAAGTCTGTTATTTTTTAAAGCCCTGGCTGGTTTGGCTCAGTGAATATAGTATCAGTCTGCGAACTAAAAGGTCCTGGGTTTGATTCCAGTCAAGGGCATTTGTCCGAGTAGGGGCTTGATCCCCAGTGGGGAGAGGAGGGCATGCAGGAGACAGCCAATCAATGATTCCTTGTCATCATTGATGTTGCTATCTCTCCTTCTCCCTTCCTCTCTGAAATCAATAAAAATATATATTTTTTAAATCACGTGTTCATGAAATATACAAGTACAATATTTTAGGAGTTTTATATTATACCTTTAAAATAACATGAATTTTTATTCTATTCATGTATGCATAAGTGGGTACTTTAAGATTAAAATTTTCCCAAAACCTTTCATTAAGATGCATGACCCATAAGGATATGATTCCTGTATCGAGAAGCAAGGCTTTGGGTGACAGGGAGTCGCTGAAGCCACATCAAAAGCGAAAAAACCCTGGCTTGGTAGCTCAGCCGGTTGGAGCATTGTCCTGGGCACCAAAAATGGCTGCAGGTTCAATTTCCTCCCAGCACACACCCGAGGTTGTGGTGCATATGGGCAATCAATTGATGTTTCTCTTTCACACCAATGTCTCTCTCTCTCTCTCTCTCTCTCTCTCTCCCTCTCTTCCTCCCTCCCTCTCAAATCAATAAACATATCCTCAGGTGAGGATTAAAAAAAAATAAAAGTGAAACTAAACTAAACCAGTAAAATGATGAGCAACCAATTTTTCTTGCAACACATTTTTGCATCCTTATTTTCCTTTCTCAGTGTTCGTACAGAGGCATATACACTACCTTTAACTCAGTGAACCTTTATTTTAATGAGAAATAGTTGATGAACCAATTTTTCTGGATAGTGCAGTTGAAACGAGAGAGGTATATTTTGATATGAAAGTAATTTATACTAAGAAAAATGTGAAATGGGCAGATTAAATGGAATGACTTGGGTTAGGTAAGTTTAGATGTATTTTATTTATTTCAGAGAGAGGAAGAGTGAAAGAGAGATGGGAACATCAATGATGAGAAAGAATCGTTGATTGGCTGCCTCCTGCATGTCCCACATTGGGGATCAAGCCCGAAAGCCAGGCATGTGCCCTGACCAGGAATCGAACCCTGATCTCCTGAGTCATAGGTAAATGCTAAACCACCGAGCAACACCAGCTGGGTTTCTTCTTCTCCTCCTCCTCCTCCTCCTTCTTCTTCTCCTCCTCCTCCTCCTCCTCTTTCTCCTCCTCCTCCTCCTCCTCCTCCTCCTCCTCCTCCTCCTCCTCCTCCTTCTTCTTCTTCTTCTTCTTCTTCTTCTTCTTCTTCTTCTTCTTCTTCTTCCTTTTGAGAGAGAGACAGAGACAGAGAGACAGAGAGAGAAACATTTAAGTGAGAGAGAAACATGGTTCAGTTGCCTCCCATATACAACCTGAATGAGGATCAAACCTGCAACCTGGGTATGTGCCCTGACCAGGAATCGACTCAGCAACCTTTCTATGCATGGGACAACACTCAACTTACTGAGCCACACTGATCAGGACTAGATATATTTTGAGACAAAGAATTCAGTTTGATGGGTGCCCCTGTCATTGAGAGCATAAACTTTTTACTAGATGTCATTGAGACCCACTGTGACCTTCATGCTATCACCAGTGCACATTCCTCTTTTTTGTTGTGTAGAGTTTACACCGTAACACAGATAACTTACGGTTGTTTGGGTGCTTGTTTATGTAGATATTCAGACGTGTGAACCCAAACTGTGCCCAATGAGTCCTCGTGGAACCACGGAAGCACACTCAGAGGACTAGGCTCCTCATGTGTGTTTGCAAGGCCCTTTGTTTTTCTTATGAAGACCACAACTGGAATCTTTAACCTCATGCAGAAATCAGCCTTTGAGAGTGAATTCCTTAGCTCTCTGCTTGCTGGGAAAATACAAGACACCCATTCCCAGATACCCTTAGGAGAACAGCCCTTCCTGCATCAACTATTTTCATCAGTGAGAGGATATATACAGAACGGGTTTCTTGATCAGTCTTCTCGAGTTTGAATTCTCTACTTACTAGCTGTTGGGCACTGGATAAGTCACTGTACTTCTGTAGTCCTAGCCTACCTATCTCTAAAGTAAGGGTAATATCTTGGGTTACATGAAGTAAAAGGTAGAATGTGTCCTTTATGTGCAAGGTACTCAAATATTAGTTTGCTTTCCCCTTTTCCTACCTTTTATGCTAAAATTCCATCCATTCATTTAGTATTTAATAAACAAATGTATAAGGAGCACCTACCATGAGCCGAGCAAGCTCTTTGTTAGGAAATAGGGATATAATTGCAAATAAGACAGGTAAGCATATGATTTCAGGTGCCCTAGAATTTTTCAGCAATTCATTTATTTGCCTCTAACAGCAATTTCAAATTCCCACACCTCTCTACTGGTATTTTTGACCAAGGAGTTAACATTTAAAATATTTGTGAGTGCCCTTGCTTCAGTGGATAGAGTGTCAGCCCAAGGACTGAAGGGTCCCAGGTTGAATTCCAGTCAAGGGCATGTATTTCGTTTGGAGGAAGATCCTTCAGGCACAATTCTCATGATCTCTGGTCCCAAGGCAGCATGTAGGAGGCTACCAATCGATGAATCTTTCTCACACATCAATGTTTCTCTCTGTGTCTCTCCCCTCCCTTCCACTCTCTCTAAAAAAAAATTAATGAAAAAATATCCTCACCTTAGGTGAGGATTAACAAAAAAACAAGCAAATAAACAAATAAATAAAATACTTGTGACTGCTTTTTTGGCACCACTTTAATAGTGAACTGGTTTCAGACAAACCAAGTCAGATAGGTTCCCATTGCATAAAGGTTTAAAGTTTACCCACTTCAATCTCACAAGTCCACATTAAATACTTAGAACCAAAATCTCTGAGGGTTTTATTTCACTTACTGTGACCACAAAACATATTTAGAAAAATGCAGGTGGCATCTTAAGTAGGAAATTCATGAAACAAGTTATTCTGTGGCCTTAAAATCCATATCAGTATTTTTATCTTTGTGTGTGTGTGTGTGTGTGTGTGTGTGTGTGTGTTTATGTTTCCTTGTTTTAATTTTTGTTTTGTCTTGGGGGTGGTTTAAAATGAATTCTGGGCCAGATTCTCATTTCAACATTCCCTCATTGATATTCAAATATGTTTCACACGTCTCTAACCTCTCCGTTCTCAATAAGGGGAATGCTTTCTCCTCTTTCAGGAAAACTGTATACACAGAAAACAAATATTTGAATGTTCTCATAGCACAGAAGGGATCTTCTCTTTTTTTAAAGATTCGTTTTAGTATTACTTTAAGAATAAAATTATGTTATAATACAGTTAAAGAATAAATTCTTTATGTATATATATTTGTATTGATTTTAGAGAGGAAGGGAGAGGGAGAGAAAAAGAGAAACATCAGTAATGAGAGAGAATTATAGATTGGCGGCCTCCTACATGCCCCACACTGGGAGTCGAGCCTGCAATTCAGGCATGTGCCCTCACTGGGAATTGAACCCTGACCTCCTGTTGAGGTCAACACTCAACCACTGAGCCATGCAGGCTGGGCAAGAATAAATTCTTATCTAAATTTAATATACCAACTTTCTGCACAAAAACATTATAAACATTAATAGAAAAGCAAAATTTTCATCCTAAAGAGAAAACTATTTAGGATCTCTAATTTCAAGAAAGTAAATTTGTCCCGGAACTCTATGCTCTTTAGAAATTAACAGACTTGCTTGATGACCTTCTATAGAAGATAATGAGGGCAGGGCTGACTGCAGGACATTTTCATGGGTAACACTATACATGTTGATACTGTTAAGGGTTCTCTACTGTGATATCCAGCTAAGCGATGACTTTCTTTAGTAAAACAAATTGGGCAGCACTAAGAAGGTGGTTATGTTCTCTTCTCCAGATGAAATCACATTACCAAACGTTTTTTTAGTTCCCTTCCCACATATCTTTAGAGGATTTCTGTTCTCCAGGACCAACTTCATAGCTGTGCTTTCTTCCATTTCAGAAATTACCATGGTTGACACAGAGATGCCATTTTGGCCCACCAACTTTGGAATCAGCTCCGTGGATCTTTCCGTAATGGATGACCACTCCCACGCCTTTGACATCAAGCCCTTCACCACTGTTGATTTCTCCAGTATTTCCACTCCACACTATGAAGACATTCCATTCGCAAGAGCTGACCCAATGGTTGCTGATTATAAGTATGACCTGAAGCTCCAAGATTACCAAAGTAAGATGTTTATTTTCACTTTTCAGATTACTAAGACTAGCATTGGACTCAACAACACTGGAGTAAGTGCTCCAGAGACTAAAACTCTATAGAGAAGACATTTACCATTAATTTATTCATCCACATATCCATGAAATATTAGGTATTTATGATATACCAGAAAGGAAAACAGTATGTTAATCCCCCAGAACATTCTTTCCTTTTGTCCTTTCTTCTTTCTCTCTTCTTTTTTCTTTTCTTGGTTCTTCTTAAGAGCATTATTCAGTATGGTTATATTGCCAGGCATATATCAGGCTAAGAGTCCACACTCAAACTTTGAATTCTGTTGAATACTTGTAAATTAATAAGTAACAGCTTGCTACCTTATTATTACCAAATTACTAAATTATAATCCAATTTTTTCTAATTCTGCCATTTGAGAAGTTTACACTGAAACCTAAACTGGTAAGGGAAGGTTAAGCTTGTGGTTCTGTGATTCTATAACACCCATAATACTAAAGCTCTAACAGACAATATATAGTATTTGAGACAATTAAGGTCATTTTATAAATAACACAAATTTAAATTTTGACAAGTTGGTTTATTGATAATTCTTCATACTATTAACTCAACTCACATCGAAACATCAGACTCAAGAAAAACTAAAACTGCACTTTTCAAGATGAAACATATTTCTGTGATGCTATTTCCTTGATTTTTATCTCTTTGTTTACTGATATGCTGGTTTTCCAAAGCCACCACTATGTAATTGGTAACCATTACTTGACAGTAAGAACTTCCTGTATTTCTAGTGTGGTTTTTTTTTAAGATAAATCATATACTTGGTTACATTAATATGTGTGGTTTTCAGTTAGAGTCTAATATGGAAATTTAATGGCCCTAATCTTAACCAGTGGAAAAGTAGTGCTTAATTTATTTCCACAGGTTGTTTCACTCTCTATCAAAGATCATTTTATAAACCACCTTTTCTGACTCAACCTGGTCTCTTATTTTTTATGTTCCTTCTTTGTGTCTTTTGCAAGAGTGGTTTAAAAATAGTTCTAAAATGCAACATTTAAATTACAATACACGATTTAATATTGTGAAAATGCCAAGTACAGCGTATTACGTAGTAAAATAACCTTGATTGTCTCAAGTACTATACTAGTATATGGGGTGTTGGAGGGTCATAGAACCACAGGTTTAATTCCCTTCCCATCTTTATTTATACAGGTGAAGCGCAAAGATGCTGTGACTTGCCCATGCTTACCAATCCTACTTTTCCTATGTCTTTTCATGTTCCATAGTGGTTCTACACTTAAATAATAAAAATACGGCATGAAGGTATACTGCAGTGACTTGCCCTGTTGCCTTCTTAGTATTGTTTTTCATGTAATCGTGATCTGCTCACATTTTTCTATACACAGATGCAATCAAAGTGGAGCCTGCATCCCCACCTTATTATTCCGAAAAGGCTCAACTCTACAATAAGCCTCACGAAGAGCCTTCCAACTCCCTCATGGCAATTGAGTGCCGCGTCTGTGGAGATAAAGCTTCCGGGTTTCACTATGGAGTTCATGCTTGTGAAGGCTGCAAGGTAAAAAAGTAATTTTCTTCTTTCTTCAAAGAATTTGTTGGAAACGTACCTATTATTTCATTTCCTTTTGCAAACACATGACAAGGAACTGAGATAACATTGTCAAACTTTTTTTTAAAACCCACTACTCAAATAACATAGTATTTGAAAACCTAAGAAAATTAATAAAAGCAGAGTTACTTTGCCTCACTTTTCTTCCTCCAGATTGGTTCTAGAAGGCATTGATCTAATTTAATTCTTACATCTTGCAGATTTTTTTTAATTACTTAATTAAGGGATTAAGGCAAGATACTGATGAACTGGCCCAAACCCAGATTTCTGAATTTTCCTGTGTTGTTTTTTCACTGTACCATGTAATAATTTATATATGTTAGGCTTGACAAATCTAATAGATAAATAGTTAGACAGATAATCTTTATTTGAGTCTTAGAACAGCCCTATAAGGTTGAGCTTATAAATGGCCACTAACAGATGTAGAAATTATGAATTAGTGAAACTTTCTCATGGTCACCCATTAGTAAATGACAGAGCTGGACTTCTAAACCAGTGCTCTGTGTTTTCTTACTCAGCATCAATTGAGTCATGTATTACTATGGGCAGATAAAGAAATATAACTATTTTGGGAAGGAGATACTATTTCTCTTCACCTTTTTTCTATGTGAAAAGGGGAATTTTGGAAAGTTCAAATATTTAGTAATATTATGCCCAAGCATTAAAAAAAAAAATGTTAACCAACTCATATTTTCACATATAGTCTTTTAAAATAATTAATTTTCATATACTAAGTGAATAAAATAGTAATAGAATAGTTTTATTTTTAAAATATATTGTTTATTGCCGAAACCGGTTTGGCTCAGTGGTAGAGCGTTGGTCTGCCGACTGAAAGGTCCCAGGTTCGATTCCGGTCAAGGGCATGTACAGTGGTTGCGGGCACCTCCCCGGTAGGGGGCGTGCAAGAGGCAGCTGGTCGATCTATGTTTCTAGCTCTCTATCTCACTCCCTTCCTCTATGTAAAAAAATCAATAAAATATATTTAAATATATATATATATATATATATATATATATATATTGTTTATTGATTTCATTGAGGAAGGGAGAGGGAGAGTTAGAAACATCAATGATAAGAATCACTGATCAGCTGCCTCCTGCATGCCCCCTACTGGGGATCAAACCCCCAACCCAGGCATGTTCTCTGGGAATCAAACCATGACCTCCTGGTTCATAGATTGATAGTCAACCACTGAACTACCCCAGCTGGGCTAGAATATTTTTTATTATATACTCCAGGGTTCAGAATAAATTGTTCATATTTACCTTATAAAATAAATGTTTGGCTTTTATAAATTTTTAATAAATATAAAATTATAAATATTTTATATTTTGTATATTTTCTAAACCTTATATTATAAAATACTTATCTTATAAAATAAACACTGCTTATATTATATGAGTCAGATTTAATCCAGGGTTGGGATTTTTTATTCAGCCCTAGACAGTTTTGTACAGTGGTTAAAGTGTCAGCCCATAGACTGAAGGTGCTCTGGTTCAACTCTGATCAAGGGCACGTTCCTTAGTTTCAGGCTTGATCCTTAGCCCCAGTTGGGGTGCATGCGGAAGATAACTAATCCATGTATCTCTCTCATATCAGTGTTTCTGTCTGTCTCTCCCCCTCCCTTTCACCCTTTCTAAAAATCAGTGGAAAAAGTATCCTCAGGTGAGGATTAACAACATATCTACACTAATAAAAGAGTAAAATGCAAATTGACTATTCCTTTATGATGCCCACCAGACAATCAGAAGTGAGTATGCAAATTAACCCCAAAAAGCTGTCAGGTTAATTTGCATACACAGGCACTGAGCTGCCTGGGACGAGGTGGGGCACTTGCATCAATGCCATGGCAATGACGCAGGCGTTCTGCACCACCCCAGCCACTCTGGACCTCTGGGCAGCATGGGAAGGCAGGAAGATGGCTCCTGGCCCGAGCAAAGACGTTGCCAGCAGCCAGGGAAATTGCACCTTATTTTATGGACTCTAAAATAATAAATAAGAGTATTATTGAAGAGTTTCTTTATCAATAATATAAAGAAATTTTGTAGAAGCCTGCTTCATCCAGTGGCATAAGATACCATCCTCGTCCCCATAGAGCTCTCAGTTTTAGTTGAGCAGTGGAAGAGGAGCAGAAAATAAACATAAATATAATAAGTAAATTGTATAGTATGCTAAAAAGTCATAAGTCTATGAGGGGGCAAGAAGAAGAACTAGAGCAAAGTAAAGGAAATCAATGGTTCCAGAGGAAAATGGGGCAGGAATAAGCCACAGTATTAATAGGTGGATCTCTCACCCTTACCTCCACCCTCCCCTACCTTCCCTCTGAGGTTTGACAGCCTGATCAATGCTTCTCTGTCGCTGGATCTGTTTTTGTTCATCAGTTTATATTGTTCATTATATCCCAGAAATGATTGAGATCATGTGATATTTATCTTTCTCTGACTGGCTTATTCAACCAAAGACTTGTATGCATGCATATAAGCCTAACTAATGGATACAGATACCAGGGAGGTGAAGGCATGAGTCAGGGGATAGGGAGAGTAATGGGGGGCTAAAGACACATATGTAATACCTTAATAAAGAGAAAAAAACTAAAAATAAAAATACTTAGGTATCGATCCAATAAATAAGGTGGATAAGCCTCATTGAGAAGTTGAAATGTTAGCAAAACGTGAAGGCAATGAGGGAAATAGGCAAATCTATATTTAGAGAAAGAGCTTTTCACATGAGAGAAAGAAGTAGAAAGTGACTTCAGGATTTTTGACTTGAAAAAGTTAGAGGAAGGAGTTGTATCAACTGAAATAGAAAAGCTGTGGTGCAGTAAGTCGGTAGGGGTAAGATCAGGCCTCTAGTGTTGGTTATGCTGGGTTTGAGATGGCTTTTAGATTTCCAAGTGAAGATGCCAAGTAAGCAGTAGAACATACTTGTCTAGAGTTCAAGATAGAAATGGGGAGAAAACAAAAATGCACATCAATGACAGAATCATACTCTTTCAGGGCTTTTTGTATCAAACAAGACCAGATAAATTTGGAAGAATTAAAAACTGAGTTTCATGAAAATGAGCACAATAGAAATGAATAGGAATACTCTGAACAAAAAAAGGGCAATGAGGCAAGTCTCCATGGCCGGGGTGGAACGCTTGCTCCACCCCCCTAATATGCAAATTCACTGTCACAAAGATAGTGGCGCTGCCATCTTTGTGACGGTGACAGCTAATTTGCATATTACCCTTTTATTAGATAGGATTTCTCATGTTATTTTCCATTATCTCTTTTTGTTTTCAGGCTACAATGATTATGGAACACACACATTTTCAACTGCAAAAATAAATGAAACCAATTCTGCAGGAAATTATGCAACATAGAGAATTCCAAAAAATTATTCACATGTGGATTTTTATTGGCCCTGATAATGTATTAGGATGAAATGATTGTAACTTTGCCAAACTGCTTAGCACAATTATAAGGGCTTGGCATGCTGTTGGAATGGTTTGCAGAGAGACTGAACTGATTACATGGTGTTTTATTTGCATTACATTAAATCCAGAGCACTTTGTAGAGCATGCTGAAGTCCAAATGTAGAGCCAAAATACATTGAATGACATTAGTTGAATGTGGTCATCTTCTAAGAACTAAAACAAGACACTGGAAATCCTCTGGTTCTTTTTTATAGGAAAGAAAATCCAGTTGCCTAAAGTCACCAGGGCCAGAACTGTGTGAAATACCCAGGCCAGTGTTCCTTTGGCCATATGTTGTTGTTTCAATGTATCACAAAGACTTAGAATTTGCTTCTTTTTTTCCCATTATCTTTTTGCAGGGTTTCTTCCGGAGAACAATCAGATTGAAGCTTATTTATGATAGGTGTGATCTTAACTGTCGGATCCACAAAAAAAGTAGAAATAAATGTCAGTATTGTCGCTTTCAGAAATGCCTTGCTGTGGGGATGTCTCATAATGGTAAGTGAACACTTAGCACCACATACTTTATTATTCTCTCACTAGAAGTCCAGCACACGAAATTGTGTGGCCCTGCCCACCCACGAGGCCTCGCTGTGCTTGCAGCCCCGCCCATCCACGCTGGTCTTTGGTTGTTACAGGGTTAGGGCCAACAGGCTATGGACAGATGGCTGCCAGGTCAGTGGATATGAAAGCCATTGATGAAATTGTGCACAGTTTTTCCACAGAATGCCAGATTTCAGAATATTGCATACTGGGTGCGAGTTCTTAAGTTGTTAGTACGGAATCCTCTCTGGTTGGGCATCTGCCATGATGAGAGAAAAGACTTGAAAATCTGGGGAGGTGATGGAAATGACTAGTATTTTAAAGCAAATGTAAGAATAACTAATTTTTATGTTACTTTAATCATATTAAAAACAATTATACTTTACTTTTGTGTATCAGTAGTTTCTTTCTAATTTTAATGTAAGAAAATTTTGCATATGGAACTTTAGGTGGCTTCTCAGAATTTAGGCGTGGTGGTTTTTTTTTTTTTCCTCTTCACTATGCAATGATGAGTATAGGTATAGCAGTAGCTTTGACTTTGAGCAGCATACAAACTTATGGATAAAGAAATATTTTAAAGTTCCACAAAACTTCAGTGTCCATAGAAACCTAAGAGAATAACACTTTCTACTTTTTAAACTCATATCAAAAACCAAGCTTATGATTTAGAGTTATCTACATAGTGGGGAGAGTGTAGAAGACCTGAGAAGACCTTGTTTTCATCAACTTTAGAACTAACTCAGTAAAATCATGGAAGATAGGCCTATTTGAAGAAACAGTTCTTGATTTCTATTTAGCTTTAACTGGTTAACTAGCTCACAAACAAATTTTAACATAATAATGTTACTATATTTTTCAACTATTAGTTTTTTAAAAACTCATTATGAGCTCAAGAAGTGTAAAATGTCAAATTAAATCCAAAGTTTCATTTCATCCTGTTTTTTCTTTCTTTTGCCTTTAACTGATATCAAAACTGATCTGGTAAAAGGATAATCTTTAAGTCAGTCTTCATCTGTAAGAACTCCAAAGCATCTGTGAAAATTAAATTTTTGCTCCATCATGCTGATGTTTGGTTTTCACAGTGGAAATCATCAAGATATTTTGGACTCATTAATTGGTTGATACTTTTCCCTTTAAAAATAGTTTACAAAATTATATTTTTATCATTAATATTGGTTATTTGCTCTAAAGGCAAGACTGTGTTATACCTGGCCAGTGTCGCTCAGTGGCTGAGCGTGGACCCATGAACCAGGAAGTCACGGTTTGATTCATAATCAGGGCACATGCTGGGGTTGTGAGCTCGATCCCTAGTGGGGGCGTGCAGGAGGCAGCCGATCAATGATTCTCTCCCATCACTGATATTTCTATTTCCCTCTCCTTTCTTTCTAAAATCAATAAAAACATTTTTTTAAGAATGTATTCTGAATAGATCTATTAGCTATAGTAAACAGGAAGAAAATTTGGTCTAACTTTCCTCAACAGTTAATCACATCTGCTGTATAGCAATATATAACTGCAGTCATTGATTGCCAAATAATTTGCTATTTTAATTCCATCAATTTCATTTTATATTTCAGACTTTATAAAACATAAGGGCATGTTTTCAAGTTATGGGTTGGATTTTAGGTGATGAAATTTTTTTTGCAATAAACTTAATTTATCTTTATGGGGGAAAAATCTCTGATTTAAGATAATTATCTATAAAACTGCCTAGGAAAACATGCCAGTTCTGCTTTTAATTGTATTTCTTTTTTGTTCTTTAGAAAATTGTCATTTTACACATTGAGATAAAATATACTTCCTATGACTTGTACATATTCATGTAAAATATATCTCCCATTTCTTATTGTTTATAGGGCCAATAATATTTAAAGCCCAACCTATGTGTTGTTGAGGGTATAATTTTTCTCTTCCCAGAAAAGACAAGGAAAACTATCATTAACTGAATAAGGTTATCTTTGGCTATCATGTGACTATTAAAACAAAAAGGAATTAGATATCATGGCATCAAAGGCTTATGCAGTTCCACACTTACAGAATTGCAAACATGACTTAGAAAACCCCTTCCCAGAGGGTTTTATGGTAATGTCTTTGCTGCACAGAAAAGAAAACAACCATTTGACCAACTGTTGAGTTAGGCTAAGAACCGCTAGCAGGGTCACCTAAGACCATAGAAAAACACAGATATTTACATTATGATTCATTAACAGTAGCAAGATTACAGTTATAAAGTAGCAACGAAAATAATTTTATAGTTAGGGGTCACCACAACATGAGGAACTATATTAAAGGGCCGCGGCATTAGAAAGTTGAGAACCACTGATCTAACACAAGAAGGGAAACTCAACAGCTGGATTTTGATTAGTTTTGCCTGTTTTCCTGATGAAGGAAACATTTTCAAATACAAAGTTTTCTAGGAAATTTTAGTAACTATTTAAATTCATTGCTTTGGCCAATATGAGGCCAATAGTAATGAGGTTTCAATTCATATAAAATTCCTTTTTGTTACTGTTTTATGTAAATGAACCTCAGTGTTCATTCACCAACTTATCAAAAAAGGCTCCTTGTGTTATAACAAAATCAGCACCTTGTTGTTTTCAGAATGTAAAAGAAGAGATGAACATTTCCCAAAGTGAATTTGCTCCGTTCTGTGTTACTTTTATTTTTGCTCTTTGGTCTCTGTTTTAGTCTGTTCTGTGCATTTAGCTCCCATGTTAGCTACCCACTCCCAGCTTTGAAGGAGGCTTCTGAAGTAACCTTCAAGGACCTAAGAACCCTGGGGAGTGCTGTTGGAAAATCACTGAAATCAGTGATTGCTAAATTCCTTTCACTTTGAAAATTCTGTAATACTATGTAAGTCAAGCAACCTGCCTCACTGATTTTTTTACTTTTCAATTAAGCTATTCTGTATCTTATAGATAATGTCACAGTCTTCCTAAATATTTAGGCAACTGGTACCTGTTAATTGCCTGAGTTTAAAGTTTTCATCTGTATGCTTTGGTACCATAAAAATATAATTCATATGCCTGAATCAGGTCTTCTGTATGTTCCAATCAATTGCTCAGTAACTTAGGGCAATACATTTGATGATTGCATAATGATGTAGCCCCAAAGAACAAATTCAAAGCAGTCCAGACTAAAGAATGTATGAATGGTACGGTTGGATAATAGTATATGGTTTCACCTGAAGATCGAACCTGTATTCTGATTGTAGAAGGGTGTGATTTTAGCGTTCTTCTAACTGGAAATCTAGTTGTTTCTCAAATACCCATTTTTAGCACTGGATGGAAAAAGCATCCAGTTGTTAGATAGGCTGAGGTGCTTTGGGAACACATTTTTTTTTGTTTTTCTTTAATTACCAAAATAAACACAAGATGCCATGATTTTGACCATTTAATAATCCATCATTTTTAGATTATGGGCTGATTGCTCCACAGTCTTCCTGAATTGTTTCAAGCATAAATCAGTTCAATACCCTGCCCGGACACCTTTAGAGGAAGGCTCCAAATGCAAGGAAAGCAGAAAAGAAGAGGCAACTTCCTGGGCTGCCCAGAATTAACTTACTAAGGGGTTATTGTATCAGCCACTATTTATTTTATATTTTGAGTTAGTGAAGCTGGTATCTTCAGAATCTTGATAAAAATACTCTCTTAGATTAATGTTCCTTCTTCAGTCAATGGGCACTCACACATTTTTATAAAGTTTCCAAGTATAATGTTTGTTTCAAATTCTGCTGTCAAAATCTTTGACATTAATCATATTTTTAAATGTGCTCTCTTTATTTTTAATGAGGTAATTTAGTCACTAAGAATTTTGACTAGTCAATATTTCATATTCAGAGTGAAGTAAATATTAAAATGGTAAGTGTTGGCTCTGCATTTAAAAAATAATCTGATGTAGAAAAGAACTGCCTTATGTTACTTGAGTCATCCATCTAGGTTTTACCCTTAACCATTGAGATTTGACTAAAAAATTATGCTTTGCATATATATAAAAATTAGTGAAACCTTAGCTTTGCTGATTAGGATGTCCTATTATGTAAATATAAGGGGGTTTCTTTTATTTAAAAACAAAAAGCTGACAACGTAAAAATAATTTCTCAAAGGCTTCATAAAAATTCAGAAAAGTGGTTTTGCAGATATTTGTGGCACTCAGCATTTTTAAGATAGTTCCCTCATTCCTTGTAAACAGAAGCTCTAGAGTATATCAAAAAAAAAAAATTAAAAAAAAAACCTCAACGGCAAATGAATTTAAACTTCAACATGTTACTCTTTCTTTTCTTTAGTCTTCTTTGGGGTGTAAATTACCCAAATGTTAACTTTTAGGGAAATATAGCAGAGTAAAAATTCCTAATGCAGAGGGTAGCTATGTTCCTCAAACCTGCATGGCCTTCGTGATTGCCCTCTAAATAGCCCCCACCACCATATCCCACTGCTGCTCTTCTCCACTCACATTTCAGGCAAACTGTGTTCTTCGTTGTTCCTGGAAAAATGCTTGTGGGCCTCTGGGTCTATGTCCTTTGGTTCCTTGTCAAAATCCTATCTGGCATTCAAGGCCCAGTTCCATTGGCTTCTCTTCCCTAAGACTTTTACTTTCCCATTCTTCCTCTTCTCTTATTTTATAACTTTCTCTGACACCACATTGTACCTTACAAAAGCAACGGAGTGATCATCTCCATGTTAAAAACCAAACTACTGTGGACAGCAGTAAAAAGGACAAATGAAAGAGGGAGCAAATCAGAGAAGTTCATCAGAACACCAATGCAACATTGTGAACTAAAACATTGGGATGGGTAAGAAGAAATTGAAGTGAGAGAAATATCAGAGCCATGACCAATGAATACAAGTGTCTGCAGGAAGATAGGCTGTTGAGATTATTAAGTTATCTAGTTATCTAGTTTGGTGATAGAATGAACTAACCAAGAAAGAAAAACAGAAAGAGGAGACAGTTTGGAGGGAGAAAATGAAAAGTGCAGTTTCATGTTGTAGCTGAAATGATTATGGGATATCCAACATCCACATAAAAAGGAATCTAGAAGGAAGTGAAAAATAAGGATCCAAATCTCAGAAAAGAGAAGGCAGGAGCTCAGCCAGCGTGGCTCAGTGGTTGAATGTGGACCTATGAACCAAGGGGGCACAGTTCCGTTCCCAGTCCGGGTACATGCCCAGGTTGCGTGCTTGATCACCTGTGTGGGGTGTGCAGGAGTTCGCCGATCAATACTTCTTCCTTATCATTGGTGTTTCTCTCTCCTTCTCTTTTCCTCTCCCTTCTTCTTTGAAGTCAATAAAAATATATTTTTTTTAAAAGAAGGCAGGAGTCGTTGGCACATTCTGTGTTAGAGAGAAGATCAAACTAGGAAGAACAGAATATAAGTGAATGAAGGAGGTCTGGAAAATAGCAGGCAGAAAGAGGAGAACCAAAAACCAGAAACCAGCATGAGAAATTTTTTTTAATATCAGTGGTATTAAAAGCCGGGAGACTGCTTGGGAGAGCAAGTAGAAGGGGAACTTTGAAGAGGCCCCTAGATCTGACTGTGAAAAAAAAGAATTAGGGGCTTTTAAGAGCAAAGTTTTGGTCAATTTAAATGAAGCCAAAAGCTAGATTATAGTAGATTGGGAAGTAAATAAAGAGCAAGTGGCAAATGTAGATGGAGAGGAAAGACCCCTCTTTCATTAATTTCGTGGTGGAGGAAAAGCAGCATACAAGGGGAGGTCTCACACCAGGATCAGAACCTTAAACTTCTGCTTCAGTGGAAAAGAAGAAGCTATTAAAAAGGGGTGCATGAGGGAAAGAATAAATTGTGTATATTTAGAATCATCTTGCCACCCCTCCCCCAATCCAGTTTGCCAAGTACAGTGCCTTGCATCAAACAAGTATTCGGTGAATGAATTCAGTGATGTCAAGTAAGACTTAGGGAATCAGAGGTTGAATCAGAAGGAAAGGCAGTAGTGTTTTGTTCATCTCTACTTTGGAAAGAAACCTAAGCAAATGTTTAAATGTTCTCTACAAATAGTTTGAAAAATGTTACCTCCACATAAAAATAACTTAATACTGGTGTTCAGGCTGCTCCTTGTTTTACTTTAGAGTAGCTAGAAAATTGTAGCTATTAGATTGCCAAATTCTGCAAAACCTCAAAATGCACAAGGTGTTTGTTTTTGGTTGGGGGTTTTTTCCCCCCCTCAAGAAAAAGAGGTGGAAAAACATAACTTACTTGGCAATAGCTATATGAAAAACAATAACGTTGTGTAAGTCTTACTTACATGATAAGGCTTTTGCAAAATAAACATGTTAAAAATGGGGGAACTGACCATGAGACATAACCTTACTAATTGTCAAAAACAATCATTGCACATTCACCCCTTAGTTATTGAAATACAAAAATATTTTTAATAAAACTTAACTTATTTCATTCTTCAATCTTTTTTATTTACTTAAAAATCTGTTTTAATTTACCTTTGTAATTGTAAGTGTCATTTGTCACTGATGCTCCTACAATTAGGTAGGTGTTTTTAAAACGTCATTGTCATTAAGAAACATCCATTGTCTCTAAGATGCAAAGAGCAGGATATCTAAATAAATATTCCATGTGGTTGGAGTTTGTGTGTTCAGTTAATCAGTGCTAAATACACAATGCTGAATCTGTCCTATGCTAGTAGTGAGATCCATTCAGTTCAGTAAAAATGTGTTACATAAAGGTATGCCAATTTACTTTCACCAGAAGTTAACGAGTTTCCACCAAACCTATTCTTCCTACGGTGTGTATAGTTGTTCTGATATTGAACATTCTTTTAAAGTAAGATAATGATTCTCTGTAGGAGATTAATTATCCCAAAAATGACACTGAATTGCCAGTATCCTAAAAATTGCTCTTTGTGATACATGCTAGTTCTATAGAACAAACAGAATGTGCCCTTTTTTTTTAGGGCCTCAAAGTCTAAACAAATATTGCTTTAAAAAGAAGAGACCATGGCATGTTCCCGAGTCCTAAGTCATTGATGTTTGTAGAATTTTATAGCTAAATTTAGAGCAAAAGGAAGAATTTTTAGAGATTTTTTTTCCAAGTCCCTTATTCTATAGATAAGGCAATTGAAGACCAAAGGAGTTAAGTCACTTAGATAGATTTTCACTTCCTCAAACTAGGAAGTAGACATACTGACAACCTCAAGGCTGTGCTAATTTCATTGCCTTCCAGAGAGGCCAAAAATTCTCACTCTGGCTCATGGAGCATTTTCCTAATGTTTTTTTAAAAATTATTTTTATTGATTCTTAGGGAGGGAGGGAGAGAGAAAAACATCTATGTGAGAGGATAACACTCTCCAGGTTTTTCATGCTATTGCAAAGGTAAGACTTACTTTGCAGCCAAGTAATAATTTATTGTGTGAATATACCACAGCTTTTTTTTTTATCTACTAATGGGTACTTGGGTTGCTTCCAAATCTTGGCTATTGTAAATAACATTACAATGAACATCAGGGTGCAAAAATTCACATTTAATTTAGATTGTAGCAAAGGTTTTCTCTTTAATATTTCCTAATTCTAAAATGATTTTTAAAATTTATTTTTGTCTATTTTGTTAGGTTATGGAAAAGCAGGACTAGCAAATGTAGTAAGTGACTATCTTTGGCTGTTTGTTTATTTTAAATTAACTTTTTGGATTACCTATTGGGAAAATAGTGCTTTCCTAGGCGTGTAAACTTTTATTTATATATACATGTAGAGAGAGTTTATTATCTGTGAAAATGTAACCAGAGCTTAGACGTTCAATACTTACTCATTGAATGAAAAGACAGTATTGTGTGCTCTGTTAAATAACTAAAGTTAAAGAATAAAAGATTGTTGGTGATTCTATATAACCTCTATTTTGTTACATAACTGACTTTTCTCCAAATTTTACACCAAAATTTCTTCTACTTTTAATATGCCATAATTCTTACTGGGTGCTTTCTTTTATGGTCATTTTCCCAAAGTTCCCAACAGTACACGTACTGTCTCATTTTATGTTTCCAAACTTGATATTTTGTTGTATAAGTCATCAAACTTTTATTATATACATACTATGTATATTTCATTGCACTCAGAAGCAAAGATAACCTACTGCTTATATAGTTTATGTTCTAGTAGAATATACATAAATCAATATAGTAGTACTAGAGGCCCATTGCATGAAGACTCATGCAATAGCCTTCCTTCCCCTGGCTGCTGGCACTGATTTTCCTCTGGCACCCGGGACCCAGGCCTTTGCTCTGGCCACAGCAAGACTTGGCTTCTCCACTCGGACCACAGTGGAAAAGCCAAGCCTCTTCAGTCTTCAGTCTTCGCTCTGCTCCTGCGTATCCAAATAAATCCACCATCTTTGTTAATTTGCATACTCATTCCTGACTGTCTGGTAGGTGTCATGGAGGTACAGTCAATTTGCATCTTTTTATTTTATTAGTGTACATAGTAGTAGTTTGACACATATGCAAACATCAAGAGCCCTCATTTAGAAAGCTTTTTCTAAACTATTCCAAATCCCAAGATTTTTTATTTTATTGTTATTTTTGTTAATCCTCATTCAAAGATATTTTTCCATTGATTTTTACAGAGAGTGGGAAAGAGAGGGAAAGACAGGGAGAAACATAGATGTGAGAGAAACACTTCAATTTAGTTGCCTCCTGCACGCCCCTGACCAGGGCCCAGGCCTGGGAGGAGCCTGCAACTGAGGTACATGCCTTTGACCAGAATTGAACCCAGGACCCTTCAGTCTGCAGGCTGATGCTCTATCCACTGAGCCAGACCAACTAGGGTCCAAATCCCAAGTTTTTGATATACTTCTCATTGAGTATAGGGGTAACATATTAAAATTTCCTATGGAAGATACATAATTTTAGAAGTTAACAAGTGATTGATTCTAATATGCTCTGCCTCCCACTATTAACCAAGAGCTACTGATGAACCAGGAATAAATAGTACAAGGAAGCAAATTATTGGATTGGTTCCACATAGAAGAATTTCAAAGGAATATGCTATCTCCTATTTTTGTGGGGATTTTATTCCATCTTATTTCAAAATCTACTAGAGGCTGGTACACAGATTTGTGCACCAGTGGGGTTCCATGGCCTGGCCTGCAGGGATTGGGCCAAAGCCGGCTCTCCGACATTCCCTGAGGGGTCCCGGATTGTGAGAGGGCACAGGCCAGGCCGGAGGGCCCCAACGGTGCATGATCCGGGCCAGGGAGGGACTGCAGGAGGGCTCCAGGTCATGTCTGGCCCATCTCACCCAGTCCTGACCGGCTGGACCCCAGAGGGATACTTAGTTTATTAGGCTGATAGATAGATAGATAGATAGATAGATAGATAGATAGATAGATAAGGACTTAACAAATGCCAGAAATTATTGATATTTTACAGAGAGGAAGGGAGAGAGATAGAGAGCTAGAAAAGTCGATGAGAGAGAAACATCAACCAGCTGCCTCTTGCACACCCCAGACCAGGGATGTGCCCGCAACCAAGGTACATGCCCTTGACCGGAATCGAACCCGGGACCTTTCAGTCTGCAGACCGACGCTCTACCACTGAGCTAAACCAATGCCAGACATTATATTAAGTGCTAAGGATAAAATAATGAGCAACATTTCTGCCTTTGTGGAGATTATATAGCAGGGGAGAAAAGAAAACATTACAGATAATTATTTTGATCAATGCTATTCAAGAGAATATAATAAGTGATGAGGTTATATCCTGAGGGACCTAAAGATCAGGCCAGAAGGTTGTGGAGACAGATAAGAATGAGCAACCGTTCATTGCCCATCCCTGTGGAACTAACAAGAAAGAGAACAGGGAAAACGGAGTAGAGAGACAAGATTTTTTTTACCAGAAAATATGGCAATTTTAAGGGGTTGTGTGCAGAGAGTATATTATCAAATGGATACAGGCTAATTTAATTTAAAGGGCTCCAAAGTGAGAAGTAAGATTCTCTTCCCTTCCAACTCAGAGGTCCCTAAGGAGGCCCCTACAACACAATAGTTGTATTAGTTGGTTATAAAATTAGGGTCAACTGAAATGAACTTATGAATTTGAGGCTCGAGGGTACAAAGCAGTCTCTTCTCTAGCAAATCCAAAATAAAATTCACTAAGTACCCAGATGGAAATGTGTTCATGTGCTTCTATGTGTATGGTAGAAATGCTCCCTTTAGCATAATAACATAAAGCAAGGTACCACCACTTACTCATTCCTGTATTCACAGCTATTAACTGAGCACCAGTAAGTGACAGAGATAAAAATTAGCATGACAGTCTCTTCCCTCAAGGAGCTTATAGTCTAGGGAAGGAGACTGTCTAAAAACACATCTCTAGCCAAAACCGGTTTGGCTCAATGGATAGAGCGTCGGTCTGCGGACTGAAAGGTCCCAGGTTCGATTCCGGTCCAGGGCATGTACCTTGGTTGCGGGCACATCCCCGGTAGGGGGTGTGCAAGAGGCAGCTGGTCGATGTTTATCTCTCATCGATGTTTCTAGCTCTCTATCCCTCTCCCTTCCTCTCTGTAAAATATCAATAAAATATATTTAAAAAAATAAAAAATAAAAATAAACACATCTCTAAGATAGCCGTATGATAAGTATAATAGTAGAGCTATGCACAGAGTAATAATGGATATGATATCCAAATGTCCTTATGACGGGAAAATGCAGGGAGTGCAGTCCTTAGTATGAGAAAATACAGAATACCAAATGTGGCCCCAAGCTAGCATTAGTCAAGATAATGTTTTTCATATGATCCAGCAATTCCATTTCTAGGTATTTATCTAGGGGGGAAAAAGAATTCAAAAAGGTATCTGCACTCCATGTTCATTGCAGCAGCATCCTAATATAAAAAGCCAAGGGGTGTCACGACTGAAACAACTGGACAGACAACTGAACAGCAGGCTGTGTGGGGTAACCAGGCGGGGGGGCGGGGTGGCAGTAAGGGGCAACCAGGCCAGCAGGGGGGGGGGGAAGGCAATTGTTGGGGATGACCAGGCTGATGGGCTGGAGCAGTTGGGGGCAATCAGGCAGGCAAGCAGGTGAGCAGTTAGGAGTCAGTAGTCCCAGATTGTGAGAGGGACTTCTGACTGCTGGTTTAGGTCTGCGCCTTGGGATTGAACCTAAACTGACAGTTAGGCATCCACTGAGGGGTCCCAGATTGGAGGAGGTGCAGGCTGGGCTGAGGGGACCCTCTCCCCCTGCACGAATTTTGTGCACCGGGCCTCTAGTTATTTATAATAGCCAAGACTAGCCCTGGCCGGCGTGGCTCAGTGGATAGAGCGTCGGCCTGCGGACTGAAGGGTCCCGGGTTCGATTCCCAGTCAAGGGCACATGCCTGGGTTGTGGGCCCCATCCCCAGTGGGGGTCGTGCAGGAGGCAGCCGACCAATGATTCTCTCTCATCATGGATGTTTCTCTCTCTTTCTCCCTCTCCCTTCCTCTCTGAAATCAATAAAAATATATTATATGGCTATATATATGTAGCCAAGACTATGGAAACAACATAAGTGTCCATATATGGATGAAGGGATAAAGAAAATATGATATGTGTACAAAATAGAACATTATTCAGCCATATAAAAGAAGGAAATCTTGCTATTTGTGACAGTATGAATGGACCTTGATGGCATTATGCTAAGTGAAATAAATCAGACAGAGGAAGACAAATACCATATGATCTCACTTATATGTGGGGGGAAAAAACAAAACAACAACACCCTAACTCATAGCTACAAAGAAGAGATAGGTAGTTAGTTACCAGAGGAGGGGGGTGGCAAGGCAGCGAAATGGGTGAAGGGTGTCAAAAAGTACAAACTTCCGGTTGTAAAATAAATAAGATCTGGGGATGGACGGTACAGCATGGTGACTGTAGTTAATAATACTGTGTTGTATATTAGAGCGTAGCTAAGACAGTAGATTTTCAAGGGTTCTCATGACAAGAAAAAAAAATGTGTGGAACTATGCATGGAGATGGACATTAACCAGATCATTGTGGTGATCATTTCACAATATATACAAATACTGAGTCTTTTTGCTGTACAACTGAAACTACTATATTATTTTATGTCAATTATAATCTCAATGTTAAAAATAATTTTAAAGCTTTAAATAAAACAGCATGTGTAAGCATCTGAAATGAGGTGTGATAACTGGTTTAAAATTAATTTGTTAATAATATTTTACAGATAGAATTGGTAAAGAGGAAGAAAAATATATTTGAGTTGAAAGAGATATTTTCCCCCAACCTAAGACTTATAAACCTCTTTTAACTGTTCCTCTTTGCCTTTCTTTCTTCAGTTTTCTTTTTTCACTCTTCTCACCCCAGAAGAAGCCAAATGTTAAGGAAATTGTCCTTTTGACAAGCATCATTAAATGTTAATTCTGGAGAGTCAGGGGGATAATTATGGCTTCTCTCCACTAAATATGAAAGTACTCTCTTGCCTAATAACAGAAAGAAAGCACCACCCACTCTTATTTATAACAGGGACCAAACAGATAGTGCAGACTCCCTGAGAACAAAACCTGTGTCTGTATGACTGAATTCTGTGCAATTCCTTCCTTTCATTTGTGAAACATCCTGATCTTTTAGCACCTTACTTGTGTGCAGAAAAAAATATATTGTCCCTGGCCTTCAGGATATTGTTCCAGAGTGGGAACAATATGTAAAATACATAATCACAGTGCCGTGTGGAATTGCTACCATTGAAGGGTGTACCAGGAGCTGTCGGAGTGCAGGGGAAGAAATAATAAATCTGCTTGAAGAAATCAGAGAGAGCAGCACAGAGAAAGTGACATTTGAACTGCGTCTTAAAGGGACGAGTAGGAGCTGGCTCTTGATTATTTGTCAGCAAATATACTTTCCTTTCTTTGCTGAACCCTTAGGTTCTTTCACCTTCCCGGCAAGGTCGTGCATTACTTTTTCAAATTAAAGAAATGAACAATTTAATTTTTACTGATAGCCTGTGCTTTGCTGTGAAATAAAATCATGAGCAGAGCTGTAGATAGAAACCAAGGCGTGAGATTGCTGGAGGGGGAAGAAGGGGCTTTTACCCCGTGGGCACCACGGCTGTGGGAGAACAGTGTGCATGAAGAGCAGCAGTATTTCAGTGATTCATTCTGTCATTTCTCTCCCTCTGTAGCCATCAGGTTTGGGCGGATGCCACAAGCCGAGAAGGAGAAGCTGTTGGCAGAGATCTCCAGTGATATCGACCAGCTGAACCCAGAGTCTGCTGATCTCCGGGCCCTGGCAAAACATTTGTATGACTCATACATAAAGTCCTTCCCGCTGACCAAAGCAAAGGCGAGGGCCATCTTGACAGGAAAGACAACAGATAAATCAGTTAGTTCTCTTCTACCCTCTTGATTTGGGGTGGCTGGGTTTGTTGTTGTTTTGTTGTTGTTGTTGTTGTTGTTGTTGTTTCCTTTGAGGAAATGATTAACCATGTTACACACACACATGCATGCGGAGTACTGTTCATCTGTTGGCGGTTACATATTGTAGGCTGAGTCTGAAGCACAGGAAAGGAAGTGTCTTCAGATAGGATAAGTAAACATTCTTTTGAAAAGGGAAAAAGTCCTTCAAATTCTCCTACTAGATTCTTTGAGAAAGTATAAAAATATGCGAGTCAGCTTAACTTTAGTGTATGAGCTCAGGCCCCATTCACCCCACCACCCTCTTTCAGGATCCAGCTACGTTCATTCACACAGGCCTGCTTTCCGGACCTAGCTTTTGAGAAGGTATTCAGTCTCATTATTTTACCTTTTAGGAAACCCATTAGAGTTACCGCTTATGAAGTTCCACGTTGGGCAGAAAAATACATTCCAGATATTATAGTACCTTTCTCTCCTTGTAGCACTCCATTAATAATTCCTGGGTAACTGGAAGCTTTTTCCTTTTATTATGTGTATGAACTGTATCTCCTGTTAGGCTCTGAGCTGCCTGAGCTATGCCAATGGAGAATCTGGTGAATTCTCAAACATCCGCAAGCTCATTGATTACCACTGTTTAAAAAACCCAGAATGGATCAGAATTGTTACTGAGCCAGTCTTTCCAAAAAGCAGAACTCTTCCCTGATAGGAAGCTGAGAAAGCACAACATGGAATCACATTAAAACAAAATATAACTATAACTGGCCCTGGCTGCTTTGGCTCAGCAGATAGAGCGCCGGCCTGTGGACTGGTGGGTCCTGGGTTCGATTTCTGTCAAAGGCACATATCTCTGTTGCAGGCTTGATCCCCAGCCCTGGTCAGGGTGCATGCAGGAGGCAACCAATCGATGTGTCTCTCTCACATCAATATTTCTGTCTGTCTCTACCCCCACCCCCACCCTTCCACTTTCTCTAAAAAGCAATAGTAAAATATCCTTGGGTGATAGATCTCAGTTTACACAGGCAGGTCTAACTTTGATTGTAATGTCTGCAGCATGTTCTTAAAGTAGTAAGCCACAGAACACATTCAGAAGGTGCCATCCCAGCCCTTGATAGCCCTTTTATGCTATTATTTATTTTCAAGTAAACATCTCCAAGAGAAGTATGCAATTACTTGACATATATGGGCAACTTTTCCCCCCACACAGTTATATTTTTAGGAGATTTTGATTACCCTTTAATGTATTTTTATAATGATCTCAAGGTGTTTTTCTTTTCCTTTTAGCTAAACCATAAGAGTAGAATTAGCTAATAGAAAAAGAAAATTTCTATGGGATATTGCAATATAAAGAGCCAAATGCTGAGAAGGAGAAGGAACTTTCTGACTGCAAGAGCGGTCATTGATTACTGCTAAGGTATCAATGTTTCCAGTTCTTCACAGTTTCAAAAAGTCTTTTTTTTTTTAAGATTCTTTACTGATTTTTAGAGAGAGCTGAAGGCAGAGAGAGAGAGAGAGAGAGAGAAACATTGAAGTGAGAATGATACATCAATCCACTGCCTCCTGCCAGGGATCTAGCCTGCAGCATGGGCATGTACCTGGATCAGAAATTGAACCAGCAACCTTCCTGGGCATGGGAAGACGCCCAACCCACTGAGCTATACCCGTCAGGGCTCAAGAAAATCTTACATTCATATGTTCAAGGCACATGACGATCTTATGGCTCCTATTATTACCCTCTTTTAAAAATGGGGAAATTGGTGGTTAAACGTTTTGCCCAGAATTCACACAGCATGTGGAAGAGCCAAGACTACTACAGGCCTTCTGACTATTAACTTCAGTAAATCTGAGCATGACATTCCCTCATGAAGCTAGTCTTTCCTATTGGCTAGCAATGAGCGGTCGACACTAGGAAAGTTTAACTTGGGAAAACATTTCTGAGTTATGACTTGTTTTTATCAATTTTTAGAACAGCGAGAATTTTCCACTCTGTTCCGCTATCCTCTTATATTCATAGTCAGGAAATTTTCCTTGTGCTGTATTGTTCTTCTGAATTATGGTGATTAGGACTGTCTTCTGCAGACTCTAAAGACTGAAAGTCATAGTAAAGCTACGTTTATGTATTCATTAAATGAAAAAATCGGGGCCTAACAAATCATAAGCAAATGACCTCTACAAAGCTGATTTGTCTGTGGGAAATGAATTCTTCATTTAAAGAGAGAGAAATAAAAGGAAAACTAGATTGATGCGACTAAAGAGGGTTAACAATTTAAGGCAGATTACAACAGTTTGATGAGAGCATGGGATAGGGACGTGGAGGCTGGGAGCCCCAGAACTGGGAAAGGAGTGATAACAGGGAAAGAGCCCTCAAACAGTTACTCCACCGTTTGGCCTCAAGCCCTTTAGTTTCCAGGAACTGCTTTCTCACCTTTTCTTTATCTCTCTGTCCAGATTTGCAATCCTGCTAGAAAGCCTGGAAGTACCTGGAAGCTAGGAGGAAGGCAGTTTAAGAAAACTTCCCCTGGTAGTCAAGAATTTAGTTACTTTCCCAGGGGCCAACGTACTCTTCTCTGTTACAGAGGGGCACAGAGCCCAGTCCACTGTGAACCACTTTAAAACCTCATGCCAATTGACTCTTTGGCTCCAAAATCTTTGAATTGAAGAATAAGATAACTGCCAGCTTTTTATGAGATAAGTAGGTATTAAGCTATTTTAAGGGAAAGGGCTGCAAAATGCTTGATTATAGGCTTTTCAAGTTCAGAGGTCAAATGTTCGTCTTTTTTTTTTTTCCTCTCTAGTAACTGTGACTGTGCTTTACCCATAATATTTACTCAGGATGTATTTGCTTAATTGAATTAAAACTGTCGCCTATGCCCTTTGAAATTCTGGACTTTCAACAGAGGGCCTCTAACTAGCCTAATATTTGCTCACCAAACTGGACATCATTAATGATCTGGACAGAGGCAGAATTGCCTCTTAGGGTCTGGAGAGAGAGACTGGGCCAAATTAAAATAATCCGTCCCCTGATTTCACAAAACTGAAATAGAATTGTTTGGCTCTCTTTTCTCCTTATCTTGCAAAATCAAATTAAACACGGGTGGAAAGAAATAGTTCAGAGAGGAATAGGAGGGGGGGGGATCCAAAATGTGATTTCCAATGTGACTAGAGATTTGTTTTTTTTATCTTACATGGTCATGTTATTCATTTGATAGCATCTTTCTCAGGGGTGTTATGTTATCTCTTGGCCAAGACTTATGAAAGTTAAGATTTGAACTGATTGGAAACGTTTTTTGCAGAAGTATGGACTCTTGAGAGAGTGGAGGTTGTGAAAAAGTGTCTATGGCGGGTGCAGTTTGGGTCTCATTATCCACCCTTGCTTGAACTGATGTCACCAGTGTTGGTTAGGCCAAGCCTGGGATGGGCTGCTCCGTATAGTGGATGACTAGTTACCAAGAACCTTTGGAAAAGGAAATGGCTCTATTGAAGGGGCCATTCTTTAAATTTATCTTACTACTCAATTTAACCTTTCCTATTCTGTCATTTATGGAATGCCTGCTAATCTTTCCTCTCAGGCCCAGGACAGCATTTGCCTGCAGGCCTCTCCCTTGTCAACTTAACTTCCTTCTGCTATATCTTATTCCCTGCGGCTATTTTCACCTTTCAAAACAGATAAATGGACAGATAAACTCAATGTTCCTGCTCCCCTCTTATCTTTTTTAACTTCGACATCATATCTTTGGGGATATACAGTACCTTTCATTTCATGCCTAAAAAAATAATGCCTGGGAATTTTAGGATTAGGAAGAGATGGAATATGGAATCACTAAACATGGATCACAGGAGAATTTTAGGAGTAACGAGTATTTTCGGCCCCCCTCCGATAGGAATGGCACTGACTCTCCCACAGGCTCTTTTCCCGCCAGTGGCTTGTTCCAGCCCAGGCCCTTATGTAAGAGAGCTCACTGAACCCTGTAGCTGTGAATGTGCTAGAACTGGGGTGCTTTATTTCCTGAAGGCAACTTGAGAACTGAATGGACTTTGGAAGTTCCCAGTGTTTGACCATTACCCTGATGTGATGATCACACTGGGTGCATCATTGTCACATGATCTCATGTTTGTTGATGAAAATAAACACAGAGTGGTTTTTCAAGAACTATTTTCAATGCCATGGTTTGTCATAAAACAATAAATATAAAAAGCTTTGGTGTGCCTGCCAACTTTTCACTCCATATCTGAGGATGGTGAGGCCCTGGCTGCACTCTATCTGCAAGTAAGGATAAAACTTATTTGTACTATATTGGACTTTGCATCCCAAATCATCACATTGCTCATGATAAGGAACATGTGAAGTCACTGTTTTTGTAATTACAAGAGCAAAACAGTGCCATTGTGAAAAGGGTTTCTCTAAATAGTATATGTAATACGAAACTACTAATGAATAAAACCAATAGAGAAATGTAAACTTTTGTGAAAATAGTCTGTACCCTTTAAATTTTCTCATTCTAAAATTTACAGTGTCCATCACATCTAATAACTCAAACTATTGGAAAGATAGCTATACTTTTAAATCCTGCACTTACAGCCGAACAAAGGGTGGTCTCTTTCCCCTTTGTCTGTGGAAAAGCTTAAGTGAGCCAGAACTTGCTCTCCTGAGGAGGAAGATAACAGGCAAATCCTCAGAGAAAAGAGACCATTGAACATCAGTATAAATAAAGAGCAGGATAGTCATGCTGTTTCCTTTCAATGGCTACTAAAGAACTGTGCTCCTGGGATCATTAATTCATATATTAATATTAATAAAATAAATTCCTTTATTGCCAGGACTGTCAGAAACAGTTAAAAATATGACACAGCTGAACCAATGGTATTCTTTCAGACAATAAATAAAAAAGATAATATTCTATGTAGTTCAGAAGAAAAGTACTTGGATTTTTTTTTTCCTTTTGCATGATTAGATTCAGTTGGCCAATACCCTTGTTTGCCAGCTGAGGAACATTTCGGCTGGCAATCAATGGTTTTTAAAGAGCTGTGATTACCCGCTAGTTCGTTAGAGTGTAAATAATTCTTCCTATTATGTTTTCATTTGTCTTAAATCTCTAAAGCATGCAGGAAAATGGAATTACATTTTAAAACTTTAAAACTTTAATCACATTGAGTAGCACCTCTAGGATATAACAGTTCAAAAGGCACTGCCTCCAAGATCCTAGCATATAAGAGCTTCAGTTTCAAAGTCACAGTCCTGCCCTGGCCAGTGTGCTCAATTGGTTGAGCATCATCCTGTGTACCAAAGGGTCCCCAGTTCGATTCCTGGTCAGGACACATGCCCACGTTGCAGGTTTGATCCCTGGGAAGCAGCCAACCGATGTTTTTCTCTCTCTCCCTCTCCTTTCCATTCTCTCCAAAAAAAAAAAAATCAATAAAAATATTTAAAATATAAAAAAATATATAAGTCACAGTTCTTCTCAGGTTAGTCATTTTATTTCAAAAAGAAAAAGTCGGAAGTTAAGTAAAAAGCTATAGAAAGAGAAAAGGACTGAACGTGAATCAGGGGATCTAGTTCTCGTTCAGGTTTGCTCTAAGGATCCATTTGACTATGGACCACCTCTTGGCTTTAGTTTATTCATACTTAATCAGAGCATGAGGATGTAGGTTATTTCTGAATACCCCGTTAGTTCTATAAATCCCATGGTTCTCAACAAGAGGAAACTAGGAACAACATGGGCAGAAACCAGGAAGAAGTTGAGAAAACCCAACCAAAGCATTTTGGGTTACCATTCACCCACTGTAGTTAATTAAGAAGAGCCATGTGTGTTTAAAGGAATGAAAGTCAGTCAGAAGTATTAAGAGAAAGAAGGAAATAAAATGAAGAAGATGGACCCTAAAAATTCAGTTTTCTTTATTGAGTCTTTGCTCTAAATTGTCAAAAAACAAACAAAACAAAAAAACGAACACTAAGAATATCAGGAGAACCCCACCAAAGGAGGCACTTATTTTTCTAGGCCAATTTTAACTCTTACATGGTTACCAAAGTGTGAAATGGTAAGGTTGTCTACTACACCAGTTTCAATCTCCCAAAAGGAAGAAATCCCGGGAATACTCTCTTCCTTATTAGTTGACGTTTTTGTTTACCTCCTTTAGCTTGCTATTTTATTAT
Organism: Vespertilio murinus; assembly: GCA_963924515.1. Lineage (NCBI taxonomy): Eukaryota > Metazoa > Chordata > Mammalia > Chiroptera > Vespertilionidae > Vespertilio > Vespertilio murinus. The sequence continues at coordinate 32,289,448 of OZ004715.1, read as the reverse complement.
TTAAGGAGCTGGAAACTTAGAGCATTTATGTATACTCCCTTTCATAATTCATATATTAAAAGGCAAATGTTATTGGACTACTAAGGAATACTATTGTTCTACTCCCCAATTATTAGCCAACTTTCTCCAGGACCTTTGTGTTTCACATAGTGGGCATGCAACAGACCTATAATTAAATTTAATGATCTATATAAAACAGTACCCTTAATCCTATCCTGGCTTTGATATGTGCAGCCATTTTTGAAAATCAACATATACAAAAATAAAGTACATTTGATGTATCACTTCAAAGAAAACTTTTCTGTAGTTTCTCCTGCCAGAAACTGTTTTTCTCTGGAAAAGCATTGTTCAAGTACAATTTTCTTCATTTCATTCTCACCTTTTTCTGGTCTGTCCACTATAAAAGGAGTACAAGCATCATAGTGGCCAGAGGTAGATTCACCAGGAAGCTAATGAAGTTTGCATAGAGCCCCTTTGAATGCACTGGGAAGACCAATTTTATTCTTATAATTTGTATTATTGAATCAGAAATTGTTGTAAATGTACTCAACAACTGTATACAGTTTAGGCCTCACAAAACCTGATCTATCCCTGATAATATCCTAGATGTAATTAAGTGTTCTTTCCTGTTAATGAGAGATGCTTATGTAGCCACTTGATAGACTGTCGGATAAGTACATTGTTAGCCCTAAACTAGAAGTATAAAATCATTAAGACCAAATTCAGCCAAAACCGGTTTGGCTCAGTGGATAGAGTGTCGGTCTGCAGACTGAAGTGTCCCAGATTCGATTCCAGTCAAGGGCATGCACATTGGTTGCGAGCACATCCCCAGTAGGAGGTGTGCAGGAGGCAGCTGGTCAATGTTTCTCTCTCATCGATGTTTCTAGCTCTCTATCCCTCTCCCTTCCTCTCTGTGGAAAATCAATAAAATATATATTTTTTAAAAAAAAAAAAAAACAAATTCAAAGATGATATGGTTCCTCTTATAATGGCAGGTTCCTCAGATGATGCTGTACAAGCTAATAGAACATATGAAGCTTCCCTTTACAAAATTTTAGAAAGAATGTAATATTTTACCAGAGGTGTAATATTAAATTAGTGATTCAAGAGAAATTCCACAGACCTCATTTCACCTGCAGTTTTAAGGAGTTAGCTTTCAGGATAAGCGGGTCCCATTGTGAAACGTGCAAGTTAATTGTTTGCAACCTAAGAATTGGTGATTTGGTGGCAAAGAAAGGCAGGTCGTGTCTAATGATCACTTACAGTTTGACAGATTGATTGTGGAGGCTGAAAGAATCTAAGCTGCAGACTTTAAAAATACAATTTAAAAACACATAATCAGATATGACTGGGGGAAAAACAAAAACAAAAAAATCCACCTGGTATTCATTTGCATGTCAATACCTAGAATTTTCTGCCAGTTCATCACTTCTTTCAAAATGCTGAAGGGATTTAAAAAAAAAAAAAAAAAAAGGAATGGTTTGGCATAATGGTGGGGGCTGCTGATTCCTTTCTCTGTCCTTGAGTGTTTACTGCCAGGAAATCCTGACCAACATCGATTGCCAAGGGGTTAAAGTCACATTGTTGTTAAATTGGGAGAGAAAATTAGCAGGATTTTGTGCCCTATGCTCAATTATCACAGAGTTTCAAAAACAGGAACCTGGGGCTTTATATGAGGGGACAGGGGAAGTGAAGGGGAAGAGTCACAGGGTGATTTATCAGGGCATAGTTCCAGATAAATTGCTTACATGGAGGTAGAAGAATTTTAGGCATATATTCTGTGCCAAGAAACCAAACTGTTGAGCGGAAGCTCATCCAAAAGTGGAAATGGGTAGTTCTGGGTACAGTCCTTCCATATGTGAAGAGATGATGATTTTATAGTCATGTAATTTGTACTCATGCATGAGAGGGTAGACTTTTCAGGTATCCATACCATGAGATTTTCATGGTAAAAGAAAGCTAATATTTCATCAACGTGAACTTTAATAAGCTGCAAAACTCCTGGAGGACAGAAACCACATTTTCTCTAGGTTCTATAAAAGCAAGATTTTCTCATGATTAGAATCTGACATTCTGGGGAAACTCCGCTCAGTTTAACTGATGTGACTTACTATCTTCTCTGCCCTTTTTTTTTCTCTCCCATTAATCATATCAATCCTAAAGTAGGGAGTGGGAGCACAAAATAACCCAAAACATAGTAAGCACTGTTGGCTCCTGATTTACTTGAAGAATTAGTTAGAGCCACCATACAAACTTAATCTGGAGTCCTCACATCGGTCCTCCATTTTGGTTGCTAAACAATATAAGTGCTGTTTGTTTGTTTAAAAAAATAAAAAAGAATTTCTGGAATAACTCCAGTGAATGGTGCTGAAATTATAGGCAAGTTTGGGAATTTACTCAGCATCTAAGAGCCCTTAGTGTTAGTGTTATTTTCTTCAGTGTAGAACAGACTTAATAGTTTAGTGAAAATCAAAGACTGGTGGAGATTAATAGTTAGAATCTCCAAACCAGCAGCTCTTGAAGCTGGCTTCAGCTGCCATTCACTGCATCCACTTCCTCTTGCCAGTCAGGAGAGAATTCTCAGCATATCTGCTGAAAAGAAGCTTTATTTTTAGCACGTCAGTGTACATGCATGTGTGCATGCACAATTCACACATATCCATTCACAGCGTGCACGTGGGCACACACACACACACACACACACACACACACACACAGTGGTTTTGGGAAATGCAGCTAGAATATCCTCAAGAGAAGAGATGGCAACCTCTAATGTACTCCCCTCAACTGAGAAATTTGAGGCCTAAGAAAGGTAAATTACTTCCCTAAAGTCACGTAGTTAACCACAGGACAAAAGTTAGATCCCGGGTACCCTCAACTCTTACTCCAGTGCTTCCTTGTATACACTAATTTGAAGAGGTTTGGGGATAAGTCCTATTATAGTTCAGTATATGTACAGGAAGTGCTGCCCCTTCTCAACCTTGTAGCCTTGACTACAAACCTTTGGTTAGTTCTATACAAGAAAATGAAAGAGAGAGATCATTTCATGACTAACCCAACCTGCTTCTTAAAGCAGCCTATTGCAAACCTGTTTTATTGATTATTTGATACAGATATTTCGAAAAATAAGTTCAGAACTCTTTTTATTTTGCCACTTCTTGCAACACTTACCCACAGGCCTTATACATCTGCTCTTACTGAAACAGATTGCTTCCAGAGCATTAAGAAAAGAAATAGACATTTTCTTGGCTCAATATTCTAATGTTTTCAGATTGATTTTTTTTTTTTTTGGTTAAAGATATTTTACATGCATACTGAGATCTCAGTAAATTTAATCTAAAACTGCAAGATTACTTTATGTTCAAGTGGGTCTGTTCAACCTTGGGTTGGCTGAAATGTATTTTTTAAAATATTTTTATTGATTTCAGAAAGGAAAGGAGAGGGAGAGAAAGACAGAAACATCGATGATGAGAGAGAATCGTTGTTTGGCTGCCTCCTGCTCCGTGCCACCACCCCTCCCCTCATACACACATGCACACTGGAGATGGAGCCTGCAACCCGGACATATGCCCTGACGGAGAATCGAACTGACCTCCTGGCTTGTAGGTTGACACTCAACCACTGAGCCACACCGGCTGGGCTGCTGAAAGGATTTTTTATTGAAAGAAGGATAAAATACATATTCCATTGAAAGCCAAGATAACAATGGATTTTATCATTTTTTAAAATCCATAACAAACACTCCTCCAACAACAGAAATTAGAACCATTAGTTAGTCATGTAAAGGTTTGTAGGATAAGTTGAAAGAACAGAAGAACAAAATAGATTAAATATCTTTGATCCTAGAAGACAATTAGGAGGGATAATCAAGAGATAACAGTACTTTGTCATTATTAATGTTGTTGACTTTAAAGATTTCCGTTATTGAGGCAAATGTGTATAAAGAAACTGGGATGCCGTTCCCTGTGAATTACAAGTCTCCAACTAAACCACTTTTCCTCTTTTGTTTATTTGCAGCCATTTGTTATCTATGACATGAATTCCTTAATGATGGGAGAAGATAAGATTAAGTTCAAACACATCACCCCCTTGCAGGAGCAGAGCAAAGAGGTGGCCATCCGCATATTTCAGGGCTGTCAGTTCCGCTCAGTGGAAGCCGTGCAAGAGATCACAGAATACGCCAAAAGCATTCCGGGCTTCGTAAACCTTGACTTGAATGACCAAGTAACTCTCCTAAAATATGGCGTCCATGAGATCATTTACACAATGCTGGCTTCCTTGATGAATAAAGACGGGGTTCTCATATCGGAGGGCCAAGGATTCATGACAAGGGAGTTTCTAAAGAGCTTGAGGAAGCCCTTTGGTGACTTTATGGAGCCCAAGTTTGAGTTTGCTGTGAAGTTCAACGCACTGGAGTTAGACGACAGTGACCTGGCAGTATTTATAGCCGTCATCATTCTCAGTGGAGGTGAGTTTCATCTTCGGTCTTCCGTAAAAGTGGGCGGGATGGTGATGGAATGACTGATTTTTTTTTTTTTTTTTTTTACTTTTACTTTCCTAGTGCCTAGTGAAGGTTCCTTTTCTCTCTGGACTCACTGAACTTTTCATACAGAAAATGCCAATGGCATAATGCCACGGAAGTGTCACCACGCGTGTAAAAGACCAAGAAAGGCTATCACAGACTTGCTGTTTGAAGGCTGAGGCTCACCCAACTCTTTTCTTTTAATCCTCACATAATATTTTCCTAATCAAATTCAAGTGTGGAAGACAAATGCCCTCTTCTTTTTTTCCTTTCTCCTTATTTTCTTTTTTTTTCCCCCTTTGTCTTTTTCCTCTCCTTTCCAGAAGGCCAATCTAGTATTTATTTCATTGAAGTGATGACATGTGTAACTGTGCTTGAGATGATGCTCACTTGGCATAGAGAAAGCACCATTAATTGTTTTGGGTCACATTATGCTCCTGCCTCACCATCAGTAAGATATTTTCTTAGAATTGCTTTTCCAATATCAGGGACCAAGCATATATACTATCTGCCAACCTCTACCTACTCTCTCATGTAGATTCCTTTGATTGCTTCCCTTAAAATACCTTTGTGAGGTGGTTGGCTGTGGTTAAGAATGCAATCTGAACCAAAGAACACAGAGCAGAGAAATGAATTGAGTTATTTAGCAATTCATTGTATTTTTGGCCTTGTAAGTACATGATCTAACTAACCAACTCCAAAAGCCAAGTTTTATACTAAATGTTACTTTTATTGGCCTCTCACATGTTTCCAACTTGAATAGAAGAAAGTTTTAATGTCATCTCGCTCTATAAAAGTTGTTTTCAATGACAAGTTTTTATTACTGAAATGGAGTTCAGGTGAGCTTTTTATGTGTCCTTACAGAATATCCTCTGTGAAAACTGGCATGGCATGATAAAGGGCTCTATAGATATAGATTTAGATATAGATATAGATACAGATAATAGAGTTAGATAAGCTGTATGTAACTGTACAGGATATTATAAGGAGCCTGATCCAGTTTATTGTCCTTTGTTGTCCAATTACTTGAGAGTAGACTGCTTCTGAAATCAGGTGTGTAGTGTATTAGTAATAATAATAACAGCAAATGCTTAAGTATTTACTGTGTTCTGAGCACTGCATTCACATTCATTTCGTTCTCACAACCCAATGAAGTAAGTTCCACTTTGCAAACAAGGAAACTAAAAAGTTCAATCCTTTATCCAGGGTTACCCAACTAGTAAAAGATGGAGCCAGGATTACAAACACAGGCAGTCTGGCTCCAGAGTGTGTACTGATACTGCCCTGTGTGTGACTAAGGTATTTATAGATAACAATATGGCATAGGTTAGTTCTGGAGCCGTAAGTCCAGTGTCAAGTTGTAACTCCTTTAAAAATGACTCTTTTGGGGGTTATGTTTAATGTAACAAAAATATGCTATCCAACACGTTTTAGTATCTTGACTACTTCTTAAACAAATTAACCCTTGATCCTCCTGGGACTATGATTAGTTCAGCAAACAAAAATAAAAGAAATACTTGGTCATTATATAATCCAAAGAATACAGAAAGGTGGAAGTGAAAAGTAAAGGTCTTTTATCCCAGAATAAATCTAGATTAGCAAAGTCCTATTTCTCCTACTAACAAGTTTCTGTGCATGTGCTTGCATATGTATATACTACCACTTTTAATAGCTATAAAATATTTCATTTTATAAAAGACTATTGCATGCTAAGTTATCTCTATATATGCTTAGGTTACTTCTGGGGACATTCTTGTGTGTAAATTTCTGCTCAATTTTCAGATTATTTTCTGATTCCAAATGGCCAAAATGGAATTGCTGGGTAGTTGGCTATGAACATTTTTAAATCGTTGTTGCATCATTGCCAGGTTGTTTTCCATAAAGTTGGTACTTGTTTATATTCCCACCACATATGCTAAGGGAAGCATTTAGGGAAAAAAAAAAAAACCACACTCCAATACTTAGTTCCTAACCAGGAAATATCTAGATAAGAAATAATCATGATAATCGTGGGCTTTTTTGAACATGAGTGATGTTGTTATGTGGGTACATAAGACAACAGTGTGGTTTCATCTAGAAAAAAAATGCCATTATTTCCCATATTTCACAAGCTAGAGCATTTTAAAAATCAGTGACTTGATAGGCCCTTAAATATTTTATTAATTAGCAACAAATAAATAAATAACCAGCTCTGTGAATAGCTTGGTTCAATGTAATAGCTATTTCAGGCAGGCTGAGGCCAAAGATCAAACTTGCAACCCGGGTGCTCTAGCCACTGAGCAAAACTGGCCAGGGCTCTCAATTAATTTTAATTTTCTTTCTATCGGATTTTCCAGAAAAGGAAAACATTCATGTAAGCAAGAGGTTTTGATTCAGTCAACATATTTCTGATACTACCTGATCTTAACAAGTAATTATTTTCTCCTCTGCAGTTCATTCTGATGTCTATAAATAGCTTTAGTGATTTCAGGGGGGAAAAGTGCTTTTGACAGGCATCCATTAACCTCATTCTGAGCTAGGTTTAGAATCACAGAAGAGCTTCGTTCTAGTGAAGACACTATGACCCTAGACCGAAGGAAGAATGGGGAGATGGGCATGAGGTAAGAGTGGGGTGGTAAGGACTTGGGGAAATTAAAGGGGGGGCCCAGAGGAACTCAAGGGGATTTTTTTGGATGAAAGTACCTGATTTGACCCAACAAGTATTTGCTGAGGAAACTAGAGTTGCTATAGTAAGATCACTGTCACTCAACTTCAACCCTAGAAACTGCTGATACCATTAGATGTGGTACTTAGATTGGCCTAGTGCTTAGCATCTGTGCTATTTACTCAGCTTTCAAACCAAGATTGTGAGGAAGGTGACCCAGTTCTCAAGTTTTTCTCCTTTCTCTCTTTCTCTCTCCTCTGAGCCTTAGGCAAGAATGAGACTAAAACACATCAGCACTCTAGAAATAAAGGAAAGCACTGTGTACATTTTAAGAGTAATTTCATATGCATTCTCATTTCATAGATTGAAAGGTGAGGGGTCATAAACTTAATGTAATTTGCCTCAGGTCTAACAACTAGCGAGCAGTGGAACTAGGAGTGAAACCCAGGTGTTCTAACTATCACCCCCAAATGTCCTATCTGCCCCAAGCCCTGCCCTTTGCTCCCTGGCTAGTGGATTGTGGTCAACTCCCTCCCATTTGTGGTGGGGGTCACAACCTGTGCTCCCTTCGTGATACTCTCTCTAAGGTATAGATGCACCCATAATCCATACCTTATTCCTTGGTATTTGTGATGAGTAACAGTTTCCCTGTTCCCTCTAGTCTCTCTGACTGCATAGGAGGCGTCAAGAGTAATAAAACTGCCTCCAGCAAGGGCATGTTTGCAACTGGCGCCACAGCATCATGCCAGCCACACATGCAAACTCCCAAAACCTACCCAGCAACCACGGCCAAGTGGAAAGCTCGGTAAAGCTGACAAGCCCCAGGATACTCCATTGGACACTTTGCCCCTTTGAGCGTGTTTGCTGTTTGGTGAAGAAAAAGCATAGAAGGATTCCAGCTGGAACTCTACAACAGGAAAAAGCTCCTTTTGCTAATTCAAAACAGTTTGGAATCTATTACAGTTCTTCCCAAACTTCCAAGATATGGGGGAGGAAATTCACTGGATTTTACAATATATTTTTCTAGGCAGATTGCCATCGCCATCCTAATGACAGAGAAGCTATAAATATTGATACAATGGCCACAGATGGCAAGTCATCCAGCCTCCTCTTTCACTCTCTCGAGACTGGCTTGGCTCTCTAACCCACCTATAGAGCGGCTTCTCCCTGTTCCTGCAGTCCCAGCCATGCCCCTTCTCGGTGAAGCGGTTTTGGACAGCTGTGCTCTTGGAGGGGTCGTGTGCATTTCTCCTGCTGAGTGGGCAGGGAGGACAGGGCATATGAAGGGAGAGTTGTTCTCCTAGTTACACATTTGCAGATCAGTGAAAAAGTAATATCCTCTGGAAGAGTAGATAACCGCTTGTCCCATAGGTCAGTGACCTGGGATCTCAGTTTCTCACCCTTGACCATGACTGTAAAGTGTATACATGAATTAGGTATAGATTTAGATATAGAGATAGACTTTTAAATTTGTTGAAATTAGACTACAATCAAAGCACAGCACCTGACCCAGAACAAGTATTTAATAAATGCTTGTTTAGTGAATAATAATCAGGTATTCACAATAATAATAACTGCCATTAATAACTACCATTGTATCTATTGTTTTGCTGTGTGCCAGGCTATATGCTAAGCACTTTGCATACATATATTCATAATCGTTGTTTAACCTTTCCTGCAGCTCTACAGGGTCTATTATTATTCCCATTTAACAAGTGGAGAAAGTAGAAATTTAGAGAGATTAAGCAACTTGCCCAGAGCTACTAATAGGCGAGGCCAAGGTTCAGACGGGGCCTCCTCCCTTCACTTAAAACTAATGCCTTTGACCATTACTGCCTCTTGTGTATTGAGATGGGGGAGCATCTCAGTCTTGGGGTTCTTTGGCAGTTATGCAAAACTACCTATTTCTTGGTATTTGTGATGACTAATTTTGCCTGCAAATATTTTAATCAAGAATTCCCAGGTCAGAGTCCAGATATTACTTACTAATATTCAAAGCCCTTCTTGAAACACCATTTTAACTTTTCTAACAAAACTGCACTCTGGGTTTCGAAAATTGCTCTGGGAAGGAATGGGGCCCAGGGATGACCCTGAAGACTGGCGTTGTGTTCTTTAACTTGTTCAGGTAGCATGGCCCCTGAAATAACAGCTCTGTTTGCAGAGCTCCCACAAAAATTGATAAGCTATAAATAACTGAGTACATACATTCATACTTAATCAGATACCATCTTACACCAGGTTCTAATGGAGATAAGCGGTTGCAAAAAAAAAATTTACGAGAGAAATTTAAAATTGTTAAAATGCCATCCACTCGTTTAATTTCTTCCTGCCCATCGGAAACAAACAATAAAAATGACCTTCGTTCAGTTGTAGCGGCAGAACACCTCATTCCACCTCACAGAACACTGACGTTCCACAGCACAGAGTTTGATGAGCTCCCTTCTCCATCCCTGGTTGTCTTTCAAATCTTAAGGATATTTCCGGCTGATGTGTCATCTTTCCATTTTACTACAGAACTATCTATACTAGTTAGAATGTACACATAGCACGCCTCTGGAACAGAGTGTACATGCTTGAGTGGGCCTACCCTTTTCTTAAGGAAATCCCAGCTTAGGGGGCCTGATTCTGCATGACCTTCTTTGTCTGATTCTATCATCCTTGCTACTTTACTGGACAGACACAAAGCTCAAAATAGGAGAAGAAAGTTGGCCTACTATTGTTCATGGTATTAGGTATTAAAAATACCAGTTAAATATTCAACTACCTTATCTATACAGGTTTTGTGTGTGTGTGTGGTGTTTTTTTAGTTTTTGGTTTTGTTTTTTCTTTTTTGGACAAGAGTCAGGCTAGTCCCTAATTGGTGAAAGTTATTTTTCTGCTTTCTTGTGATATCAACAATAAACAAGGACATCTGATTTCTCATATTACTAAGCCTTAAGCAGGACAGTCAAAGCGTGTTGCTACATGATTCAAATCCCCCATGAAAGGCCTATGATTTTGTCAGAGAGTGACAGCATTCATTTATTAATTGAAAGTTGTGTGGGGCATCTACACCGTGTCTGCATAGATTATGCCAATCTTCCCCTCTCCCCTTCTCCTCCTCCCACCATGCTTCCACAGCCAGGGGAAACACTTTCAGGGGCCAGTATGGCTTTGAATAATGACTCAATTTGAGTTATCTAGAAAGGTCCCACTAGTTCACTCTTTTCATAACCTCATAGACTTGGTTTAGACAAAAGGGAAGGGTATTTGTAAGTTCTCTACTGGCACTCAAATTCTAAAACCCAGAGAGCTGAGGGTGGAGAGTAGGGAAAAGATGGAACATATTAGAATCATCTGTGAAAGTTAAAAATACACACACACACACACACACACACACACACACACACAAACGGGCTTTCGCTGTTTGTAGAATATAGAAAAATCTTTATCTGTGACTGCTTCAGAAATAAAATGTCCTCCTCACCCCGGCCTGGTAGGCTGGGATCACTTTAGTGAGTGAGCAGTTTTGACCCCAGAGACAGACATGGGATTGAAAGCCAAACTGCTGAGTCATTCCTGTCACCACACCGGCAGCCTTGGAAAAGGTTCAGTCAGTCAGTCAGTGGGCCGCTTTTTGGAGTACTTTATCATTTTGGGTTCTCACAATGTGTGTTTAAACTCTGGGTGACCCCAGGCAGCCTTCCAGACTGGCACAATTCACCAAGACATTCAGACAGATCATCGGCAAGTGAGGAAGAATGAAACCGAGGACTGATTGGAGTCACGCACAACAGGAGAGCCAGTGCAGGTAGCAAAGGAGCCATGCACTGCTAGGGAAAGCACCTTCCAAGGGTCTTGCCAGCTTCACAGATGAGGAAACCTGGAGAGAGGCAGGGTGGTGCAATGGAAAGCTTCGGACTCACATGGACAGCCCTAAGTTCAAACTCCCATTCCACTACTAACTAGATGTGTGATTTCAGGCAATTATTTACCTCCCTAAACCTTACTTTCCTTATCCGTGCCCTAAGTAAATGAAACATGATGTGAGTCTTTGGCACAGTGCCTGGGACATGTTAAGCACACAATAAATGTTAAATTTCCCTTTTCCCTTGTATGATATAACTAGAAGTAGCTCCACTCAATTTTGCCAGTTAAATTGCTTATTTTCACCAATAGCCATTCTTAAAATCCTTATTACAATATAATACCCCTAGGGAGATATCAACTAATCCCTTTATCAGCTATCTCTTTAAGGGGATTAGTTTTGGATTGGAGAACAAAACCCCAAGGGAAAGAGATACTGGAGGAAGGGGGAGGGGCCTGAAAAGTTGAGAGGCAAACTCTAACCCCCGGGCCCTGAAGGAGATAGGGAATATGAGTGAGGTGGGTTTCCACACTCCTAGTACTCTGATTACATTTGGAGGGAGATTATGTGTGTTGAGAGGTCATATTTAGAAATTATTGATCACACCTATGTTTTGAGGGTCTTCTCAAGGACAATGGAAAAGAAGACATGGAGGATGCGTGGGGAACTAATACGTGGTCCCATTTTTATTTTTGGTTTGCTATTGGCATTTCTAAAGGCTGAGGAAGCAAGGAAGAATAGTTGTACTGGGAGCATAAGTGTGTCAGACTCAAGGAGAAAGAAGAAATCACTCTCCATTATCTCTCTGCTCCAGCCTTTCCTCTGCCTCGCACCCACCTCTCATTCTCAGTCCTGATCAGAGCCTGTGTTGGACATAAAAGGAGCAGACAGATATCTACCTTCCTCTGCTCGGGGCCAGAAAGCACTGCTCCTTCAGTCCTTACACAGAGAAAGGGAGCAAACCAAGTGGCTAAACTTGAATTGATTGACCTGCAATGACTGGAAGAACAATCCATCCCTAACCCGAGGGTGAAGGAGATAGAAAAGATAGGGGTGTCCCAAGGGCAGGATTGAAATCTCAAATCCCATTTTCATTCTGAAAGATTTCGAGATAAAACACAGCCCAAGCTTAATTCGCTAGAGGTACCCTGGAGCAAAGCTTTGGGCATAGCAGAGAGGAAAATGCTACCCACCTGGTTGCTCGGTATCTTTGTGTTCTATGTTGTAGTGTGAAAGTGTTCTATGTTGTAGTGTGAAAGGCTTCTAGGAGGTGGTAGCTGAGCATTTATTTGAGACGAGGGGAATTGGTGTGGGATTGCTTCTTAGCATGCAGATAAAATATTGTCTGGGCTTGGTTTCATGGTGGATGTTACCCCCACCCCCCCATCCTAAACCAAATCATATGTGTCCTTGTTGTGAAGAGCGGTTATATCATTTGAACATAGACAGAGAAAGCATTTATTAAATTATTCTTTAAACAGGGAAATGTTAGAATGTTAACCCACTTACTCCAGAGTGAAGGACTTTACCAGCCACGTGTGCATTGTAGGCAGAAAATATGCTCATTACAGATGACCTGCCTATTTGGTAAAGCATTTACAAGGTGTTGTTCCCTTTCCCTGATAGAAGCAGTCAACTACCTTTCTCCTAAGATCTCCATTGCTCAGGCTTCTGATTAATTTAGGCCAGCCCTGCCAGGAATCCTAATTCTAGATCCCCAGCAAGTTGCAGTCCAAAGAATGGAAAAAATAAAAACATCTGGGGGTGTTGAAGAGAGTAGCTAAGGAAAAGGGTGCAATTAATAAACAAACAAAGAGGACCCAGGAAAATCAGAGAAATGAGGGAAGAAAGGTAAGAAGGGAAAAGAGGCAAGTTATAGTAATACTACTACACGCAGACATAGCTAACCGACTGTATGTCAGATACTGCTTCCTCTAAGCACTTTCCAACTGCTTCTCACTAAACCAGCAGTGCTTGCTCTTTGCTGCACATTAGTATCCCCAGAGGGCTTCTAGAAATATGGAAGGTCATACCCTAGGCCAGGTAAGTCAGAATCTCCAAAGATGGGAACCCACATTGGTGTGTGTTTTTAATCTCCCCAGAGGATTTCAATGTGTAGCCAAAGTTGAGAATCACTATACTCTATCAATCTCGAGCTCAAATTTATGAAAGGAACACTTGTAAAACTTTCTACATTATTTGCCCAAACCACCAAACATGTGTGTGCATCAGTAATTCTTTTCTTGCACTCCTGATTTTATGTTCTCACAAAAAACGCCTAAAAAAATTTTTTATTTCTCCAAAGTATATATGCCACCCCCACCCCTGCTTACACTACTGGATGATCCCTGTGGAAATTACCTTTTTTAAACAAACACAGGATGGTAATATCTTATAAAGTTCCTTTACATAACTCATTCTCACCATGACCTTAGTAAAATTAATAAATACCGTAAATAAATCCATTCCGTTGTTGTCTTAAAAATTAAACCAAAACCCAGGAAAATTAGATGACTTGTTCAAAGTGATAAGAAAATTAAGTGGATGAAAGATGGAATTCAAATCAAGTCTTCTGTCTCCAAATCCAGTGCTCTTTTTAACAGATCTGTGACTTAGGAAGCAATGGATAGAGGACACTAAAGAGGAAATGTACAAGGAAGTGAGATACCAACTACCCAGCTCCCTACGTAGCCTTCAGTTTTCACCCAGTCCCGTCTGTGGATCAGTTTGCAGTGCCCAGCTATCAGACCTCTTTTCTCTAGATGCTCTGGGTAGTCCTTTCCAGATGGCTAGTGTCTATCAGAAAGCCAGTGGGGAGAAATCAGGAATGCCATGACAACAGCTCCTAGAACAGAGACAAAACCTTTCACTCCGGGGTTTTTTCACCTCTCCTTGGGGAGACCCCACTCTGGCCATCTGGTTCCCTAACTCAGACACCGCCTGAGAAAATCTGAGCTAGGGAAATGCCTGGTCCAGGTGGGCAGATCCCAGGAGGGTCAAGAGAATTTGAATCTGATTCAGATAAGCTCTCCACTTAACAGAACCAGATCTAGATAAGATAGGAGCTTTGTAGATTTGCCCATAATCAACAGTGTGTTCTCTAATCAATTCCAGCACTGTGCGAACAGAGACCGGAAAGGTTTCTTTCCCAATTCTTTGCAGCCTGGAGAGAAAGGAACTGGTAATTGACTCCAGCTTCCTTGAGTGCTATGTCCTGGAGTGAGTCAATACACACATTTCCAAAAGGGTCTTCTAGGCAGCCCAGCCGGGTAAAAGGGGTCCCTTGACCCCGAACCTGTTCTAGAATCAATTCTAACCCTCAGCAAGGTGCAGGTAGAGACTCTCAGGCCTTCTAAGAATAATCTTAGCAGACTCTGGGCCGGTGGGAAGTGGAGAGGAAAGGGAAGGACCCAGGGTTGCTCCAGATGTTTAGATTTCTGTGGCACATTTGTGATGCCTCCCTTAGCTTAGTAAGGGTTTGAGTGTGAGTAGAAGGAATGTAGAGGGAGAAAGATAGGAGGGGGACCAGGGACAGCCTAGTAGATTAGAGAGCCGGGGGTGGGGAGCAACCCCAACAAATCCTTTTTGCCCTTGACCCTAGGGATTTATTAAGACCAAAGGAATATCCTTTTTTTTTGCTTTTTAAATAAACCAAGTATTCTAAGTTTAATGTATAAGCTTGTTAATACCTTTTTCTAATTAGATTTTGAGTGTACTTTCCCAGTTTAATTATGTGAACTATATAAAGAGAATTACAAATAAAGCTTAGAACTTTTGAATTAGGCTTTTAGAGATCATCTATTCCGTCTAATCCTTTTCATTTACAGAGAAGCAGCCCAGTGAGCTCAGTTTGCCCAAGGTCACAGAGCCGGCTAGTGAAAGATCTAGAAGTAGAATATACTACTTTTTGCACTCAACTGTACTCCATTTTGCCTCGACTGAGGTTCAGTAGGACAGTGAGACAGATCTGTAAGTGATCTAACTTGTCACTGGAGAAAATATAAATCAGTGGCCACAAAATGTCAGCCCTCCTGCCAAATTTTATCTATCACATCACAAAACAATAACTTGCCAGAGAGGGGTTTGCAAATTCAAACCAGATCCTCTTCACTCCTAGAGGGGCCTGTGCCATTGTGTTGCACTAAAGCCAAGTGTTCCCAGCAAACGTGATCAGCTGCATTTTAGGGTTTGGGTGTTTGAACTGTCATGATAAGTAAAACCTACTAGGTTAATACAATCTCTTCAGCAGAAGTTGCTGCTCCAGAGGAAGGAGAGAATGTTCTAAGAAGCCAGTAGCCCTGTGTACAGTCCCAGCCCGTGGAGGAGCCACATTTAACACCTGTCTTGACACAAAATACTGTCACTTCCGATGCACATGCGTTTATGCTGACATGGGCCTTTGAAATCTGGAGCATTTGTTCAGGGGGAGGATCAGCTGCCATTAAACCAAAGGCACCAGTCCAGGATCTGCTTTTCCTTGGAGTGTCAGAGAGGTGTTTATTATTGCACAGCAGCTGCGAGGAAGGCACCACTCCTCCAGGGGCATGATTCTCTAGGCCAGGACTAAATTATTTTGTTTAATTCTCTGAATTAAGTTTTCTGATGGTTCCAAAATTAAATGCTGAAATGTAAAGAAAAACACATACTTAGTCCAGTCAATGTTAGAGAAGTTGGGGGGGGGGGGGTTGGCAAAGAATCAAACCAAAGGTAACTTTCCTTCTGTAATTAAAAAGAAAAAGAAAATTTTGGAGAATGTTTACAGTTCCAAAAATCCTACCCTGAAACCATTCTAACATTGCTCTCCTGTGCCTCACCTCAGTGGATAAAGGTTACTGTCGTTTATTCGTTACAGGAAAACACTGTTTACTGGTGGTTTCTTCATTGTGTAGTGATCCTGCCTTTAGGCTTATTCACCAACCAGAAGAATTATACTTTTCTATTCAGAACTCATCCCGAAAACCTAATTCATTAACTCAGCCAACTGGATGTTTCCTATGTTTCCACTTGATCAGAGATGATCAGGACATAGTCTCTGCCTTCTGATATCTCTTGGTCTAATAGGGAAGATAAATAAGAAAATCAATACTGATAATTACAAGGTCATAAAAGTTGAATACTGCATAGCATTTGGAATTCAAATGTCAGCTCTGGCCATTTCCTAGCATGTGGCAGATCTTGGGCAAGACTTAACTCTCCTTTCTCTAAAGGTTTATTTTCCCCTCCATAAAACATTGACCTTATGGGGTTATTATGAAGATCAAATGATATATTGTGTGTAAAGCCATTAGCACAATCTTTGGGAAATGATAGCCACTCAACAAATGTAATCTACTAATATAATAAACATTGAAGTGTGTATAAGGTGCTACAAGGTCCAGAGAAAAGGGACTGGAAGAACGGGGGAGAGGAAGGGATATTGCTAAGGAAGGCTACCAGGACATAATGACATAGGCTCTATTTTGAAGAATAGGTTGAAGTCTATGAGATGGGTGAAGAGAAGGGAAGACAGGAGGAGCAGAATCTGCCTGAGCAGAGAGTCATGACAGAACATTGGAAGTTTGAGGGACTTGGTATGGAAATAGCTTAATGTGGTTGGAGCAAAGGGATAATTTCAGAAACTGAGGCTAGAGGAAGAAAGATATTAAATGGTAAGTAAAAATTCTTATAAGTGCCTTAATTTACAGTGAAGGGGAAAAGAGTTAAATTAGAAAAAGAGGGTGAATAGCCTTCAAGAGCTAATATTTGGAATCAGTGCAAGGTATCAAGTAAGTGTCCTGAATGTTGTACATAAACTCTGCACCCTCTTGTAAGCTTTAATGGGGAAACTTTATATTCTAACCATGGTGCAATAAACATAGAAAATAAAATCTAGAAATTAAAAAAACAAACACCCAAACTTTCCACTTGAAAATTTAAAATCATGCATTTATTTATTTATTTATTTTCCATCTTGACCAAAGGATATTTTTTAATTGATTTTTAGAGAGAGTATAAGAAAGAGAGAGATATCAATGTGAGAGAAACACATTGATCGGTTGCCTCCTACAGGAGTCCCAAATAGGGGCCGGGGATGGAGCCTGAAACCAAGGGACATACCCTTGCCTGGAATTGAACCCCCAACCTTTCAATCCACAGGCCAACACTCTATCCACTGAGCCAAACTGACTAGAGCTTAATCATGCTTTTATATAACTCATAGGTTAAAAATGAAATGAGAACAGTAAAACAGACTATTTGGAAAAGAACTATGAAAAGACTACTGAACAAAGCCTATGGAGTGAGACCAAAGTAAAACTCAGAGGAAATTTTAGAGCTTTAAATGCATCTGCCAAAAAAAAAAAAAATACTAAAACTAAGTGAATTAGTCATTCAAGAAAATAGACTGCTACATTCAGAAGTGATCATGTGCTGCCTGTGCCCTGGTCATTGATAGCAAAGAGAGAAAATCACTGAAAGGCATTTTCCCCATGTTTGAAGGGCCCAGATCTCCTTCCAAACCCTGAAGCTTTCACGCACTAGCTAAGAAAGAGAGAGAGAGAGAGAGAGAGAGAGAGAGAGAGAGAGAGAATAAAGCTAAAGAAAGTTAAAAGCATGAACTAGTTAAATTGAAAACAAAATACCATTTCAAAAAGCAGAGTTGATTAATAAAACCAAAAGCTGGATGTGTGTTTTTAAGGAAAAAAAGATAAGCTTTTGGCTAACCAGATTTTTAAACAAGAGAATACACAAATAAAAAGCATTCTGTTAAATGAAAATAATAAGAGATTTTAGATGTACAACTTTATAAATTACTAAAATGTCACTTATAAGTGGGACAAAGCCTAAGGAGACTAAAAATCTATAGAAGAAAAATTGAAGGTAGTCAAAGATTTACCACCAGGCTCAGACAGTTCTGCCAATAAATTCCAAGAAACCATGAAGGAACAGATCATTACTGCATAGAAACATGAAGGGAAAAAAACCCAAACTTATTAGCCGAAACCGGTTTGGCTCAATGGATAGAGTGCTGGTCTGTGGACTGAAAGGTCCCAGGTTCGATTCTGGTCAAGGTCATGTACCTTGGTTGCAGGCACATCCCCAGTAAGGAGTGTGCAGGAGGCAGCTGGTCGATGTTTCTCTCTCATCAGTGTTTCTAGCTCTCTATCCCTCTCCTTTCCTCTCTGTAAAAAATCAATAAAATATATATTTTTAATAAAACTTATCAACTCAGTCTATAAGACCAGTTAACATTTATTACCAAAATAGGCTAAGTAAGGCACAAAAAAAGAAGACTGTGGACTGATCTCACTTACAAATTTTTAAACCCTAAATATATTATTAGTAAATGAATACAAAGATAAAAGGAAATCTATTGATCTAATTCATGATACTTGATTAAGATGAAACCATATGGTAATTTCTTTAGAATGAAAAATTTAAAAACATTTGATGAATGCAACAACATTCCCAACTACAGCAAATATAAAACTTTAAAACTCTCGGAAAGCCAGGACTAAAACATATCCAATATAATCTCTATAGTAAATACCATACTTGTGGTAAACCATTAGAAACATTTTCTTCAAGGTTAAGAATGAAACAAGAATGCTTCCTACCACTACTAATATTTAAAAGCATATTAGAGGTATTAGCCAATGCACTATGGCAAGAAAAAAAATAAGAAATGTAAACACTGGAAAAGAAGAAAGAAATAAAACCACCATTATTTACAGGGATAATAGTCTAACCAAATGAGAAAAATAAAATAAAATCCAGGATAAAAACTATTTGAATTGCCAAGAGTTCAGGAAATTAAAGTAGATACTATATACTAAAATTAATACTTTTTCTATACATCAGCAGGAGTATATTAGAAAATAAAAAAAGAAATATAGAATATTATAAAGGAAGGAGTAAAAGTAAAGAAGCATTTAAGGACACATCTAAGAAGATCTGCATGAAGAAAAATATAAAAAATTTAAAAGTAATTTAAGGTCATCATTTAAAGATTCACAAAAGGAAATTTTTTTTTTAATTCAAAGAAGTGAAGTATAAAGAAGAAAGTGAATCTTACCTGCAACCACCTAGAAGAAACCTAAGTTAAAATCTCGGGGTGGGGATGGGGTGGGGGCTGTCTATCTTTACAGACAGTAAAAACTGTGTCTTGTCTCTGAAAATATATATGGGATATTAAGCAAAAGAAAAGTCAAAGCTTGTTTTAGAAGAATATTTAAAGCTGTTGTGAAAAAGTAAGTACAGGTTATAAAACATAGACTCATCAAGAAGAAGCAGAAGTCATAAATGAGATTTCTGAGTGAGTAGAAGCACACTGGGCAGAAGAGTCCTCAGTCTGAGGAGGAGATTGCCTTTTTACCATGTTATATCAACTGATTACACAGATTAAGTCCTGGCCAGGAAAAGAATGCCTCTGGAAAGGGCTCTGATTGATTCCATCCTCCTGTATGCAGTTCTTGCTTGCTATTACTTACTCTCTCTTCCAACCTTATTTTAAAACCGAAGCAAATCAAACCAAGAAAAAGATGGGTGAGTAGTTTGGCTGAATGTGCTCCAGCTGTGGGGCCAGAGAATTTTGTAACTGAACCCCCTGTTCTTCTGCTCCCCCAGACCGCCCGGGTTTGCTGAACGTGAAGCCCATTGAGGACATACAAGACAACTTGCTGCAAGCCTTGGAGCTCCAGCTCAAGATGAACCACCCCGAGTCCTCTCAGCTCTTTGCCAAGCTGCTCCAGAAAATGACAGACCTCAGACAGATTGTAACAGAACATGTGCAGCTATTGCAAGTAATAAAGAAAACAGAGACAGACATGAGTCTTCACCCACTCCTACAGGAAATCTACAAGGACTTGTATTAGCAGAGAAGTCCTAATTCACTGACAACGTTTTCCTTCTTCCAATTGCACTATTGAGAGAAGATCTGACACCTAAAAAAATTTACTGTGAAAAAGCATTTTAAAAAGAAAGGGTTTAGAATAATAGATCTATTTTATGCATATTGTTTATAAAGATACATTTACAATTTACTTTTAATATTAAAAATGACCACATTATGAAATTGGTGGATGTATTTGAAGACTGAGTGTGATGTGTTCTCCAATCCAGGCTTTTTCCTTTTATTTTCTTCTCAATTTTCTCACTCTTTCCTCCCTCCCTTTCTCTATGTCTATATCCCTCCTTCTATGCCTGCCTGCCTTCTTTCCTTTATTTTTCTTCCTTCTTTCTTACACATTTTTTGAAATGTGAATAGAACTTCTGATCAGCTTTCACTTTTGGTAAATTATTTACTCAACTTACAGCTTTTTTGAACCTTCCATCTGTTTTAACAATCACAACTAAGAAGGGAAAGGGAACTTCAGGACCAAAAATTGCTCGGGGCATGTGTTTCTACCAAGAATCCAATCTCCTTCCACAATCCCAACCAAGATTTTCATTCACCAAAAGCAGCCCACTAACCATATATCAAGCAAATGCCCAGTGGCAAGTTATGAACTATTAGAAACTGTGAGTAACGCGGAAGTGTTTTTAAAATTTGGCACCTGCCAAAAAGAACTTATAATTGAGTTCAGGAGAAAAGATGAATCTTTCATAAAAACAAAAAAAAACAAAAACAGATTATAATGCACAGTATAATCCTGTGCCAAATGAATGGATTCCTAAGAACTATAAGAGTTCAAAGGAAGTGAAGATTAATGAAGACTGGAATAGTCAAGAGTAACTAAATTCTTTGAAGTGGGCCTCAAAGGATGTGTTGGATTTGCGATAGGTAGAGAGTAGAAGATAAAACATTCTAAGAAAGCAAGACAGCAGGAACAAGATGAAGAAGAAACCAGAATAAAACATGAATGAGGGAGAAGAACCATGTTGTGTAGTGTGTATGTAATGTGTATAGAGTAATTTTTCTAGAGTGATTCCTATCATCATCTTTGGGACCACCTTGCCCAGAGATTTCTGACCTCAAAGGTTAATTATCCACATCATTTAGGTCAGTGATCGGCAAACTCATTAGTCAACAGAGCCAAATATCAACAGTACAACTACTGAAACTTCTTTTGAGAGCCGAAAACTGACTTCTGTGCATGGGCCACAAAGTTTCAATCACACTGTATGTGCACGCCCGCACGTGGTATTTTGTGGAAGAGCCACACTCAAGGGGCCAAAGAGCCGCATATGGCTCTCGAGCCGCAGTTTGCCAACCACTGATTTAGGTGATGCCTATGTCCCCACCAAGCAGGTTATATGTTCCCTAAAAGCAGGGGCCTTCTTGGCACAATTAATAGATTCTTTGATTGAAGCCACCACATTTGAAGCATTGCTTACCAATGAGCTCATAATACTCTCCCGAGGTCTCTTCGCCAGCACGATTGTTCTCACTGACCTAAATGATTTCCCTGCTCCTTCTCCATTACATTATCTTTCCTTACGGTATTGATCCTCAGGAGAGCATCACTTGACAGTTGAGGCTTTCAAGCCAAAATATCGGGAAACACCTTTTCATCCTTTACCCCAAAATAAACAGATCTCCAAAGAGCCAGGTTACAGAAGTGAGTCCTTACCCCGGCCCTAAAAACGTAGGCACCCTAACCCTTTACGAGAGGCAACATCCAAGCTCCAACCTTTAGAACAGATGTAACCATGTCATATCGGGACCAGCAACTGAAGCCATTGTGTAAGTGACACCAAAGTGACACCAAAACATTGGGGGGAAAGTGTGACCAACTCAGTTCATAGTGTGGCTATTTTTTTTCTCTCCATCATTGATGCCAAGCATGAGGATATTTTGAAATATCCACTGACGAGAGGCTTCACCGTTGCTCCACGTGGAGAGTCCTCATCCAGGGGAGCCTGAGAAAGAAAGAACAGGCAGGCCGTAGACGAGGTGAGGGTTCCACCTCAGAGGAGACCCCGTGTTTACAAGATCTGCCAAACAAAAAGGCTTTCGGCGCGCTGCCTGCTCCCCGTTCCCACCAGCTCTCCCCAGCCCGTCCAAGCCCTCTTCACGTCCTCGGCGCTGCGGCTGCCAATGCGGGGAGGGAAGGGGATGCTCTCAGCCCTTTGGCACCGATGAGAAGCATTAAATAGCTTTTAAATTCTGGCAGCTTCTAAATTCCCATCTCCTCTGACTTTTTTCCCTGTGGTTTGGACGATCATTTGCTAAATATTTTATGACAAATCATATACAGCCTCCAAAGCTCCTGCTTCTTTCTCGGTTCTCCCTTTCCCCCAGGATGATTCACGAGTTAATCAACAACTGTTTCATCAGTTATTCATAGTACTTTCTCCGAACACAAACGCATTTTCGGACTTGTGTTTCTAAAGAAGGAAACTAACTTTGGTCAAGAGTTTAAAAAAAAAAAAAAGGGTTTCAAGAGAGCACTACCCCAGCACTGCCCTTGCATATGACCTGCTCCTGTCTCATCTCCATGCTGTGCTTGGAGCGCAGGGTACACATGGAAGAAACTATATCTGCCCACCCTGTTTCTCTAGCCACAGTCAACATTGCCTGACCTTAGTTTCTGTCTTCTTTTTTTAAAATTTTAGATGAGGATTAAGAGGACTAAAGTTTTTTTTCAATAAGAACTCTCAAGAGAATCGGGAAGCACTAGGTGGTGTCACCTAGCAGATTCTCCATTATAAGCTTGGAGGCAGAAACCCGAGGGACAGCTACCTCAATGGCCCTGAGGAAAAGGGGGCGGGGAGAAAATTAGCTTCTGGTGTAGCTGCTACTGAATAACTTTTTCCTCAGGCCCCGTAAGGCTCCCAAAGCAGACCCTTTTTGTGGGCAGGCCTTGACTTGGTTGACGTCTACTACTGTTTGGTGCTGAATAAAGCAAGTCAGGATGAGAGGAGTTGGAAATCGGTCCCCAGATACCTATTCCCTTGGAAATATCTCCTGGGGAGCGGGGCTTGGCATGGGGACCCCCTAAAGAAAGCCAGCTTCTGTTCTAAATCCCGAGAGAAAGAACCGAAGTTCATTTCCAGCAGGAACGACCCCATTGCTTTCCCTTTGTTCCTCTTTTTCCCACACGCTCACTGGGAGAGTTTGTGGCCATGAGACAAAGGGGCCAAGATGCTTGTGCTTCACGAGGTAGCCACCCACCTGTTTTTCTCTTACCTCACCCTGGTTCTTGGCCCCGGCTCCTGTGGTCTCTGCTCGCATTATTATCGCTATTATTGTCTGTGTATCCCAAAACCTCACCACGTGATTGTACATGGTAGGCCTCCCAGTTAATTCCTATTCAAATGAAATAAAATGGCAGGATCTTAATAGTTTAAAAAAGACCATCCGATGTCATCCGATCCCATTTCATTCATCAAACAAAAACTCGGTTCATACTCCAGTCAAGTCTGCCTCCGTAGGAAGTTGAGTAACCTAGGCCCTGTCCTCAAGGGTATCACAGTCTGTTGATGAAGTCAGACACATAATTACAACTCAAGCCAAGCGATAAGATGCCTGTAGATGTGAAAAGGGAATCGGAGGATGTGGGTAGACACAGAAGTCTTAACTTCTGTACATAATGTGTTCAGAAAACCACAAGAAGTTAGGTATGGCTGCAATCGCTTAGGGGGTGAGAAGTGATGTAACCCAGTCAGCAACAGATGTGTGCTGAGGCTCACTGTCCATGGTAAGGAGCTCCCTTGGATGGTATCATAGGCACTTGAGTTCGGGTGGATGTCACCAGCCAGAAGAGGGACAGGATCAAACTTGCATTTTGGGAAGTCAGCTCTCAAAATGTCAAATCCCCTCTACACTGCTTCCCACGGTTGTCCAGCCCCTGAACGAGTACCCCAGGGCCAGGAAGCTCTCTCCCTTCTTGACCCCTTGATTGCCATCTTGTAGGCCTCGCTCTGCTCCCGGGGTCACACATACCACTTGTTTGTTCCTGCACCCTGGGGACTGTGACTCACCTTATTCTCTTCAATCAGGTCACAATCTTTTGGCTGGCTCCCTCCCCCGCTTGCTGCCCATCCCAGCTGCTCCTAGGAGCGAAGCCTCACATCCCCCTAACTTGCAAAATCCTTCTGCGTTCATGGCCAGGTCATTTCTACCACGCATATGTCAAAACTTGCCCATCCTACACCCATTTCCAGACAGTGCCTCCAGTTTTCATAGAATTCTAGAAAATCAGAGCTCAAAAGGGGCCAATCAACTCAAGCAACAGATGAGGACCCTGAGGAACAAAGAATTTAAGTAGCACATGCCCAAGGTCCTAGGAGTCTACTAGGATTAACTTATGCAAAGGTGCTGAATGACACACATGCTCTTCTCATCACTCACCTTGCCACCTGGGGGATGGGCAGTTTAACAAGAAAATCTCGGAGTGTGTGAC
The DNA here is from genome assembly GCA_963924515.1 of Vespertilio murinus. Lineage (NCBI taxonomy): Eukaryota > Metazoa > Chordata > Mammalia > Chiroptera > Vespertilionidae > Vespertilio > Vespertilio murinus. The sequence continues at coordinate 32,265,110 of OZ004715.1, read as the reverse complement.
AGGTTTGAAGCTAGTATGAGTATCTGCACTGAAGAGCAAAGGAAAAGAATGGAACGAAGTTCTGGGGGGGGGGGGATTATTGTGACAATCAAGAGATTATTATATAAATTATTTAGGATTATGTCTGGCACATAGTAGGTGCAACTGTATGGGAGATAATATCCTCAGGTAGGCTTTAGATTTAGACTTTTTTGGGTTAAAATTCTAACTCTACCACCTCCTCGTTCTATAACCATATGGCTCCTGGTCAATCTCTTAACCTCTTTAGGCCTTAATTGCCCCCAGATGTAAAATGGGATAACAATACCCATCTTATAGGATTATCATGAGGATTAAATATAATAGTGGTTGTAAAACACTTCACAGTTTCTTGTCACATCTTAACCAGTCAGCCTGTATGCCCACAGAGAACATTATTGCCATTGTTATTATTAAAAGTGTCCTTCATTTAAGAAGGCATCCTGGGCCCATGGAACAGGTTCTCCCTATTCAAGATTTCTGGACCTTCACCTCAATATCCTGTAGATTCACATCAGGAAAAGGGACCGGGTTTCAGGTTTTGGCAGTCCAGTAAAAAAAATATGTTCTCTTAAAAAGTATTTTGCCCCCAACCCATATGTATTAGGAGAAAGTAATTATTTGATAGACAACTTCTGTGTTCCAATTTAGAACAAAGGCAGGGATGAGGCTAAGGAAACATTTTCTCCAAAAGTAGTGGGGCTTTTCTCTTGTGACTTATGCTCCTAATTTTAGACCGATATTACATAGTTCGCATTTCCAGAGGGGTTATGAAGAATAAGAAAATTGCTAATTTGAGTCTGTAGGGAGTAGGTTGGGATATTTCCATCCCCTCTGGAGTTTTGTAAATATGTTCCAGGCCAAAACTTCCCAGGAGAGTGCCATTCCTGGGGCCTATTCAGCGCCATGGGCCGGGCTCTAGAGAGCATCCAAGTGGTTCTCTGCAAGCGCTGGAAAACTGCTGGGTTCTCTGGCCACTTCTCCACAGCACCAGGGGCCGTGGAGGGTATGTGAGAGCACCCACGGTCAGCGTGAGGCTGAGCCCTGCCACTGGATCGGTCTGTGGCCTTGAGCAAGTCTCCTTTCTCTTGGGGGACACAGTACCTGGCCTTTAGAAGTCCCTCAGCAAACTACATCCAATTCGTTCATCATGAATAAAGGAATGAGTCTCAGTTTCCCTATTTGTAAAATGGGGAGGAGACACACCCTGCGTGTCTCATAGAATATCACATGAAGGAAGCAGAGCAAGCATGATCACCGTGGTTCAGAAAAAAAAGAAGCGACACTTGATAAGGGAAAGGGGCCGACCCAAGGTTCCACAAAAGAAATGTAGATGCGTGAGCTTAGGCTAGGCCTGGGGCTTCCTGAGGCCCGTCCATCTAGGGCCCTTTTCTACCGTGCACGGCTGTCTCTGACAGGACCTGAGACTTTTTATTGCCTGGTGATCAGGGCACAGGCTTACGGCAATTCGGTTTGAATGTTGTCTCTGCCCACGCCAGCTGTGTGACCTCGGGCAAGTTGCTTCCTGTCTCTGAGCTTTAGCCTCTTCGTCTAGTTTACGGAAAATCCCAGCTCCTGCTTTGTAGAGTTGTAAGGATGAGAGGCCATACGTAGGTGGCGGGCCTCGGGCCCCGAAACAAGGAAAACCTTCTAAAGACAAGTACCTCCAGCCTGACCCGGAACATGGGCGATCAGTGTCCTCAACCCGAGAAGAAACCAGGAGACTCCAGCCTGCGGGGAATCGTCTAGTGTTGGCCTCTGGAACCTCGATCGGCTGTGGCCCTTGGGAAGTTGCTCTCTCTGGGGCCTCAGTTTCCCCTTCCACACAATCAGGGGCTCTGTTCTGCCCTTCCAGCTCTGACAACCCAGGAGCCTCTGGGGGAGGCTGGAAGAGAGACAAGAGTTCTCTGGCTGACCATCAGAAGCCTGTGTTCTCTGTGGCCCGAGAGCGTTCTCCCCTCGGCCGGCCAGGGCCTGGACAGGACGCGAGCCAGCACTCATTAGGGCCTGGGGCTGCTCCAGCCAGAGGGGGCAGCGCCTCCAAGGGGAAGGGAGGGGCCATGGGGCGGCGGGCTGGTTCCCACCCGAGCCAAGCTGCTGAGAGAGGGGCGTTGTGCTGAGTCAGCGCCCTGGCCGCCAGGCACTGGGGCTCCCTGGCCTCCGGAGCCTGCCAGATGAGACGCGGCCAGGAGGGCCTCTGCGGAGCCCCGCGTGTTATCAGTGATGCTGCCGCTGCCGCTGCCACAGCCGCAGGAACTGTGCCCTAAAAAAAAAAAGAGCGTATCCCCAGCCAGGCCTCCCGGGGCTCCGGGGTGGGGACCGCTGCTGGTGGAGGAGCTGCCTCCTTCGGGGAAGACTCTCGCCAGGGCTGCCTCGGCCCTCCCTGGTCTCCCCACTCAGCTCCCCAATGACAGTCATTATTCTCTCAAACACCGAGTACAGGCTCTACTTAGCAGTCATTGAATCCTTCCAAAAACCCAGGGAGGTTGTTTATGGGTTGGGGTCCCGTAGGAAATGACTGGCTCACTCCATGGGGACCGTTGGCGAGCCCGTAGTGCGGGGACTATTGACAAGGGGGCGGCGGGCAGTCAAGGGAAACCAATAAAGGATGGTGAGACACCCCCCAAGGCGAGCCAGGGCAGAAAACCTTTCCCGGCCCCGACGCTGGGGGCAAAGGAAGAGCCGCTGCCACAGAAGAGGGGCCGCAGCCTGAACCCCATCACTGCCACCCTCCAGCCAGCAGAGACCAGGAGGGGATAGACATCCCATCCTTTCTCCTCCCATCCTCCCTCCCTCCCGCCTGCCCTCTCCTTGGCCAAACCCTATGGGAAACCAGAACAAAAGAGCCCGTGGTCAGGGTCCGTAGGATTCAGCCTCTGGGGGCACCACGCAGGGTGGAGAAAGGTGGCGGGTGAACCTGCGGGGCAGCGTAGGTCCGGGGTAACGGGAAGCCCACACACTTTGGAAAGGAAACAGAGGATCTTAATTCTCAGGCCACTGGACAGTAACTCTCCGCTCTGTGGTTCAAACTCACGTCTGTCTAGCTCCAAAGCCAGAGTTCTTCCCACTGTCTCAACCAGCTGCGAGCGCAGGCCGAGGGGACCAGGGCATGGAGGAGAGAGAGTTGATGCTTCCAGCATCTCCTTAGGACCCCTAGCCAGGGTGGCCCTGGCAGCTGGGAACTGGCACAGTCTTATTGGGTGCCTCCCACACAGTTCCATCTTATTCCCTGGAGAGCTAAAGAGGGTAGCCCGCAACAGCCCACGCATGGTTTGTCCTAAAGGTTAATGCAAGCTTTGTAGTATAGTCACAAAAAAACACATATTTTTAAAATTTAAACTGTTGAAAATATCACTCAGAGATTACTTAATGTATTTCTACCTTCCCCAAAACTTCAGGAAGGGGGGAGAAAATGAGTTTTCCTCAATTTTTCTATGGCTTCAAGTACCCCAAAGACAGTGCCATGTACTCCTGTCTGAGAAACACAGGGCCTAGTGTCCTGAGGGAAAGAAGTTACTTGTCCAACATCACACAGCTAATAAACAAACGTGGAGACACAGGAAATCTGGCCAAAACAGGGCCCCGGGGAGAGCCTCCTTAGGGAATCACAGTGGTCGGCCTGGGAGAGGAAAGGAGGAAGAGGTTTGAGCTCAAAGTCAGCAAATGTCCACCGACATTCTTTGTTCCCCGACTCGGGAAGCTCGGGACACTCACACCATCCAGATGCTCACGCTCATCAAGATGAGATGGGTATGTCAGCTGACAGTGCCAACACCACCTGGCAAGTGGAAGGAAGGGGAAGGGCTGGAGGCAAGCAGGCGGGTTCAAAGCCCCAACCTTGCCATATCTTGGCTGTATCACCGTGGGCAAAGCCACTTATCCCTTCTGGGTTTCAATTTCCACTTCTTTTCTTTTTTTTAATTTTCGAGATTTTCATTTCCCCTTTTATTTTTATTTTTATTTTCTCTGTTTTATCTTTTATAGTTGGGAAAGATCATACCCACCTCATAGGGTGAGGAAAAGTTAGATGGCATATGAAAGCGAGCGCAGCCCTTTGACGCAGCAAATGCGAACTAATTATTGCCTTCTTGCTATGATAAATGTGAGGACAAAGAACTTCACGTGTCTGGCCTAAATAAGATAGCCACGATGTTCCGACCAACACATGCACGGAATATCCGACATCAAAATAGGTTCTCTTAAATTCCCCAGCTAAGCTGAGAGCCCTGGTGTTTGCTGCTGTGGGAGCACGGGGGAGGGTTAGCTCTGCCCGAGGTCAGGGCCGAGAGAAGGCTTCACAGAGGAAGTGGCATTTGAGACGGACTGAGAGGTTTATAAGGGTTGTCCAGGCAGACGGGATTGTCCAGGCAAGGACTCGCGTGCAAAGGCACGTGGCATGTTGGAAAGGGAGGGTATTTTGGTGTAACTGGCACAGAAGGGTGTTGAGGGAAGGCAGAGGCTGGAACGGTGGAGTGGAATCAGATTAGGGTGGGAGCCTATTCTAACGACAAAGAGGTTTTATCCGAGGGGGAGCGGAGAGCATGGAAGATTTCAGCAGGACGTGGCAAGTCTGGTACATTTACTCTAGCGATCCCTCTGCCAGCCGGGAAGGAGATAGGACTCGACAGGAGGCGGGAAGACCGGGAGGTTATGACAGTCTGTCGGACAAGCGGTGATGACAGCATGGACCAGGGGAGGGTGTTGGCAGTGGAGTCAGAGGAGCAGATAGGTTTGGGAAACAGTCCAGGGTCTGCTGAACATGGGGGTGGGTGAGGGGAGCACTCCAGGGTGATTCTTGAGGTTTGACTAAGGCAACAGGTCAGGCCAGGGGCATGCTCATTACTGAGGTTTGGTCGTGGTTGAGACAGGATAACAAGTTCTGCTTCAGACAGAGCAAGGGCGGGGACCTGTTGGACCTCCAGGCGAGGGGTCTGGTTGGCTGTTACGTGGACGGTAGGAGTGATGAAAGAAGGTCAGCCACAGGATGGCCAAGTAACAACCAAAAAATATTCCAGAACGTGGATCCGTTTTCCCACCAAGGTCTTCTTTTTATCCATTGGCTACCTAAATATTTAGTGTTTCTACATCCCAGAGACTGTTGGAGGAGTAGGAGTCCATTCAACTACCAGCTCTTTTTAAAAAATATATATTTTATTGATTTTTTTTTTTTTTTTACAAAAAGGAAGGGAGATAGTCAGAAATATCAATGAGAGAGAAACATCAATTATCTGCCTCCTGCACACCCCGCACTGGGGATGTGCCACAACCAAGGCACATGCCCCTGACCGGAATCAAACCTAGGACCCTTCAGTCCCCAGGCCAGTGAGCCAAACCAGTTTCAGCCAACTGCCAGCTCTTAAGAGCCTCCCATGGGCAAAGACATATGTCACCTCATTTCTCCTACACACTGACCATCCGATGTGACTAGTATTCTTTCCATTTCACTGTCACCCCTAAGAATTGGGGGTTAGAGACCTGCCTAATGGGTGTTTCAGTGCAGTCTCTGCACACACCGACACACCCCATTCCAGAGGTGTGTCTTGCTCTGACTCCCAAGTCTTTATTTTCTCCTGTAATTCAACAGAAAACTCCCCTGAATTCCTCTCTCTCTCCTTTTAGAGCGAGAGTTTTATTATCAGGAAACAGTAGCCCCGACGCAGGTGGGGCCCAGGGTCAGAGTCCTTTCACTCTTAGGTTCTCCTCTCCCTGCAGGCTCCTGCCTGCCTCTGGTTTCCAGCCCAGGAGGCCTCTCTCCTCACCCCAACTGGTGAGCCCACACCTCAGCCAGAGGCCAACACTGCCTGCCGGGGTCGAAATGCAGCACCCTGGTCTGGCTCCCTGAGTATGCTTCCTTTCAACCCCCAAGGCCGGAAACCTTGAGAGGCCTCTGTTTTCTCATCAGTAAAACGGAGGTGATTGTCACTTTGCATTAAATTTTACATTTTAGCCGAAACCGGTTTGGCTCAGTGGATAGAGCGTCGGCCTGCGGACTGAAAGGTCCCGTCAAGGGCATGTACCTTGGTTGTGGGCACATCCCCGGTAGGGGGTGTGCAAGAGGCAGCTGGTCGATGTTTCTCTCTCACTGACGTTTTTCTAGCCCTCTGTCTCTCTCCCTTCCTCTCTGTAAAATATCAATAAAACATATTAAAAATAAATAAAATAAAATAAAAAAACAACCTTCCTATTTTAAAAAAAACAATTTACATTTTATCAGGGCTGATTGTTGGATCAAATGAGCTAATTGGGAGAAAGTGCTTTGCAAACACGGTAAACTGGAAAAGCCGTGGGGCCACTGAGTTATCACTGTCATTATAGCTATTGTCTCCACCTGCCTCCTCGTGTCGGGCCTCAGGGCAGGTACGCCCAAGACTAAAGCCCACACTTCAGTCTGACGCTAGGGAGATAAGCCCGGGACTCCACAGTTCCACCCCAGGGAGTCAACTTTTCTCCCCGGAGCGAGGGGAGGCTCCCGGCCGCCTCTCCGCCCCGGTTTTATGAGCTCAGGGAGGGTTTACACTATGACTAATATCCCATCCTCTCCTTCCCCGAGTCGCCACTACCTGCTGGACAGGAAGTCTGAGGGACTCAACCCCCCCCTTAATCACCGCCACCTCCCCGTGACCCGCCTCAATCGCTTCCCTTTACAGTCCGGCAGAGCCGGCTGGGCCTCCTCAAACGTCCATATCTGCGCCGGGAGATCGCTGATAGGGCTAATGGCGTTTGCTCGCCTCCACGCCCTGGGCCCAGCATTCCAAAAGTCACGCAACCCCACAGGCCCGGGGCGGAAACTCTCTCCCACAGCAGCAAGGCCTGAGCCGGGGAGCCTCCCCACCCCATAAGCCGCTCTCCATGGCCGCCTGGCCGGCCAGTCTCAAAGCCATAAGGCAAGTCTGCCCTCTTCCCAATTACTCCCCACCTCCAACCTTCTGCCCTGGCCCTGTCACCCACCTATGTTCTCTCGGTTCCCAGGGATCTCGAGACCCTTCCATCTCCCCTGCAGGGAGGAAGACAGTTGCTAACCTGAGAGCCACTCCCTTTATTCTGTATTCACTCATTCATTCAATGCTCACCAAGCCTCTTCCCTGAGCCAGGCCCCCGTGGCTGAATGCTGGGGACATGAAGAGGCATGAGACAGCTGCTGCCCTCCAGGAGTATGTAGTCAGGATTGGAATGGCGAGAGTGGAGGCTGAGAGACCATTTGGGAGGCTGCTGCAGTCCCACACACATCTCTCACCCTCGCCACTAGAGCGCACGTGGCCTGACTCAGCTGCCAGCCCCCGCATGGCTTTGCCTGACTGAGTTGCCAGGCTCTGACTGCTCCCCCGGGAGCAGCGCTTAGTCAGACTGATGAGAAGCGGGGTATACACCCCAGGTCCCTCACCCGCTAGGTAAATGCAGTTTTACTGATTCCCAGAGTTCCCACTGGGGTTGAGCTCCAGTCTCCCACAGGGATAGCCAGCTTGAGAACACACTGTTCTTTTGGCTGGCTTCTCTTCCAGGTCTCACTTTCTCCTTCCCCTCCTGGTGTCCTCTTCGCCCTCCAATGAACTGCTTACACTCAGATCCTGTGCATGGTCTGCTTGCGGGGAGCCCAAAAGAAGACCTCAGAGTAGCCATAGCAGTAACCAGAGTTAGGGCAATGGCATTCACCCATCCAATCAGTGAGCACCTACTGTATATCAGATCCTGGTTGTGGGGGACACTGGGGATGACCCCGTCATGGGTTCTGCCTCAAAGAATGCGCTATCTAGCCTGCCAGTGTGGCTCCATGGTTGAGCGTCAACCTGCAGACCAGGAGATCACGGTTCTATTCCCGGTCAGGGCAGATGCCCAGGTTTCAGGCTCAATCCCCAGTGTGGGGCAGCTGATCAATGATTCTCTCTCACCATTTATATTCTCCCTTCCCCTATGATATATATATATATATATATATATATATATATATATATATATATATATATATATTTTAAGATGTACTATCTAGTGAGGGAGGCAGACAAGTAAACCAACAGTTACCAGTCAGAGCAATATAGACAATAACACAACTTGGTCCAGGAGGCCATGGATACACAAAGAAGAGTCCCTAACTCAGTCTGGGAAAAGAAAGAGGCAACCACTAAGCCGAGTCTTAAAAGTCCAATAGGAGTCGGCCAGTGGAGAAAGTGTGGAAGGCTGTTCCAGGGAAAGGAAAGGTACAGATGAGGGCACAGAGATATGACCAGGCGTGGCCCCATTCTGAAAACACTAGGTAACCCCCTGAGGATGGAGCACTCGCCTCATGGGAAAGGATAGTAGGAAATGATGCAGAATTCAGATTGTAAAAGGTCTCTTGTATTTCCAACATTTGCTTTTTTATTTATTGATTTGAGAGAGAGGAAGGGAGAGAGAGAGGGGGATAGAAACATCTATGATGATAAAGAATCATTGATCAGCTGCCTCCTGCCGGGAATCTAGCCTACAACCCAGGCTTATGGCCTGACTGGGAATCGAACCATGCTCTACTGTTTCGTGGGTTAACGCTCAACTACTAAGCCACACCAGCTGGGCAACATTTGCACTTTTAAAAGGGAAATATGAAAAGAGCAGTGCTTAACCCCAAGAAATGGAGCTGTAACAGGGGTGTATGTCAGACCCCTGAGGAGCAGTTGTGCCGAGGAAGGTCCTTCACTTCTCTTGTCCTGCTTCATGGGTTCCAGGCCTGGCATAGCTCCATAACTGTTTGCAGAGGGTGCTGGCGCACCTCTGTGGTAAGGACTCACAATCTTTGGGAGACAGGTTAGACCAGAAGAACGCCAATAAGGCAGCACCCCGCTTCCCCTCTCCGCCACTGACGCTGGTGCCTGGCAGAACACCCTGCAGGTCCAGCTCCCACTCTTCTTGAAGATCCCTGTCGACTAAAAATATGGGGAAATCAGGTGTTGGTAACAATTTATGTGGGTTCGAGGGAGGTGTAATTCAGACATGCCTGGGCACCTCGGGTGAGCCCTTGGAAAGGAGCCACCCAAAGCCAGTCCCGTTGGGGAACTGAGAGGCCTGTGACTTGGGATGGAAGAGTTCAGTTGGGTAGCAAAGACTTCAATGGAGCGAAGTGTACTTCCAAGCACAGCAGGAGGCTGCCACTTAAATCTCTTCCCTGCCCCATTGGCATATCTTAGGAAAGAAGAGGCCTCTGAATAAAATCTAGAAGAGCTGCTTTACTAAAATATTTTTCCAAGTTGTTAGAAGTTCTCCAGTGTAGCTCTCCACTGGATTTAAGAATCCATTGGGGCTCTTGTAAGATCCTTATACCCTTTTTTAAGAAGAGATAAGTTGCCAAAACCGGTTTTGCTTAGTAGATAGAGCGTCGGACTGCGGCCTGAAAGGTCCCAGGTTCAATTCCAGTCAAGGGCATGTACCTTGGTGGCGGGCACATCTCCATTAGGGGGTGGGCAAGAGGCAGCTGATCGAAGATTCTCTCTCATCGATGTTTCTAACTCTCTATCCCTCTCTCTTCCTCTCTGTAAAAAATCAATTATATATATATATATATATATATATATATATACTGTATTTGCCGGCGTATAAGACAATTTTTTGGCCCTGAAAAATACGTATTTGCCGGCGTATAAGATGACTGGGTGTATAAGACGATCCCCTAACATTTCCACTAAAAATACAGAGTTTGTTATATACTCGCCGTATAAGACTACCCCCAACTTGGAGGCATATTTTTCAGGGCCAAAAAATCGTCTTATATGCTGGCAAATACAGTATATATATATATATATATATATATAATTTTTTTTAAAGAAGAGATAAGTGAAGTTCAAAATTGCTAAGTCATTTGCCCAAGGGTACACCATCTTTATGTCAGCAGAGAAGGGAGGGAGCCAATTTCTCACATTGCACTTCTACTGATGAAGCTCTGGCCCCAGACCAAGAACTGCGAGTCTTTTCAGGTAGCACATGACAGTGTCCAGAACTTCAACCTGATTACACCAGCCAAAGTCACATGCTATACTACTACCTAACTCAATGACTGTTTCCAGAGGAATACAAAAAGCCAGTGGGTTTCTCCCAACATCACACACCTGTCCCTGAAGCAGGGAGTGGGATACCCATCTCCACCATGTTGGGGAGGAGAGACCATCTCCAAACAAAAATCAGGGAGAACGGAAATGGATTCTAGAGGAGCAAATACATTTATGACCACTACAGTCACATGAGGGAAATATGATCTATTCCATCCACAATAAGGCAGGGAGCACAGACAGAACTGTGTCAGGTTCCACCAGGAAACAACAAACACATTCAGATTATAGGTCATTTGAAAACAGTTTAATAAAGGGATTATTTTACAAAGGCACGGGGATTGGGCATAACCCAGGGCCAGTCACGTGACAAAGAGCGATAATAGTCACCACAACCTGGAGAGCGAGTGAGCTGTGTAAAGAACATGGTCTGACAGGAGCAATGACCGTGGCCCCACGAGATAGCCAGCTCACAGGGACATAGGGACCCCACAGAGAGAGAGGTGGGAAAATGAGTCCCTCCAGGTCCCTCCCTCCTTCTCCCTCTGGTCTCTTGCATGTGTCCCATTGACTGAAGCAGGCTAGACACCAGAGGACAAGGATGCCTGTTGAAGCAAACCATTCAGGTCAGCCTCCAGGTGCACAGCATTGAGGAGAACATAGGGCATGGACCTAGAGAGGCAGATGAAAGGTGGCCAGCACACCTGACAACTCAGCATCTCTTAGGAGCAGGTTGGAACCCTTGGTCCTCACACTGGGGAAACTATTTCAAGCAGCACTCTCAATGTTATTTAGAACATCTTAACATTATCCTTGTGAACCCCGACCATCTGTACTGTAGACAGATATCCCAGGTAACCCTGAAAGACGAGAGTAGTAAACCACCATTGGGGAAACTTCCATGCAGAATGGAATTGGCACTGGGGGGTCGTGAGCAAGTCAGAATCCCTCAAAAGAGGGAATGAATGGTTAATTGCATTGATATATAATATTGTACTCTGAGTGTATCAGTTAACTACTGCTGCATAACAAATTACCCCAAAATCTGGTGCCAAAAACAATATCACTTATTATTTCACATAGTGACTGTAGGTAAGACATTTGAAGATAGCTTAGCTGAGAAGTTTTGGCTGTGACTGTCTCTTGAGATGGCATCAAGATGTCAGCTGGAGCCTTAGCCAATGTGGCTCAGTTGGTTGACCATCATCTCATGCACCAAAAGGTCATGGGTTCAATTCCCAGTCAGAGCACATGCCCAGGTTGCAGGTTTGATTCCCAATAAAGGCACATTATTCCCAGTTGGGGCATGTGTGGGAGGCAACCAATCAATGTTTCACTCTCACATTAGTATTTCTCTTGCTCTCTTCCTCTCCCTTCCTCTCTCTCTAAAATCAATAAAAGCATATCCTTGGCTAGTCCCACACCTACATGTGGCAGATAAAAACAGAGAGGAAAGCCTAGCTGGCATGGTTCAGTGGTTGAGCATCGACCTATGAACCTGGAGGTCATGGTTCAATTCTTGGTTGGTCACACATCCAATTGGGAGTGTGCAGGAGGCAGCCGATCAATGATTCTCTCTCATCATTGATATATCTTTCTCTCTCTCTCTCTCTCTCTCTCTCTCTCTCTCTCTCTCTCTCTCTCTCCATCTCTAAAATCATAAAGATATTATTTTTAAGCAGGAGGGATATTTTGTCTGAAGAGGTTCCCCCTGAGGAGCGAGGGTTCTCGGCTCCACACCAGGCCCCTTAGCCCAGGGTTCCAGTGTCAGGAAGAGAAGTCCCCACCGCTCTGGTTGTAAAAACCAGTGGGAATTGTGCCTGAGTGAGACGGAGGACTGCTGGAGTCCCAGGCATTCCTCTTACAGAGCCTGCACATGGACTTACCCAGACTCACTTTTTCTGAGTTCCAGCACTGGGACATCAGCCCTGGCATCAGGGCAAGGGATAGAGGGATAGCTTTCTCCTGACAGAAGTGCTGTCAGAGGCCAAGTGCTGACAGAGTTGGCAAGACACATCCGAGTCCCCATCAATTGGGCTATCACTACTTGCCCCACCCTGGTGATTCCCTGACACCCCACCCAGTTTTGGGGCCCACCCAATCTGTTTTAGTGACTTTTCTATACAAATGGCCTGTCGTGGTTCATGCTTCAGACTTCCCTAAAAACAAGCAGCATCTAGCCTCAGCATGCCCCGTAGCTCTTCCTAATTGACCCCAGGCCTGGCACTAGCAGCAGAGGATCTTGGTTTATAGTTTGACCTTTCCTGGGCACCTCCAAGCCCAGCACAAGTAGCAGTCATCTGCAGATCACTGTGTAGCTCATGCCAGCAGGCCCCAGTGCAGTGGCCAACCGTGGCCTGCACCTCCCAGAGACCCTAGAGCCATCACAGCTGTGTACAGACTACATTGAAGCACCACCCAACCACCTCCACCAGTGATACATTCAAGGAGTGGATTCCATGGGTATAAGTCCTGCTCTGTGGGGTGGGTCCATGCACAGCTGATCCTACACAATGATTGCAGCCAGTTCTTGCAGCTGATCATCCTGGTGGTATATCCCTCCCATTGATATAAGTGATTTACCAATCAAGGCTCAACTACAGCAAAGTGTATGTATACACAGCCCATACAGGGCAGTAAGGGGACGCATGTGGAGTACCCATCTTAGGTGAATATGAAGGCTATGCCATTGGATCCTATAGGACTCCTACATTAGGCCGATCTACCAAACCTGGCAGATATAGCAGCTCCACCGAATGCATACAAATAAACTCAGGGGGGCTGCCAAAATAAGGAGACAAAGAAGAATGTCCTAAATGAAAGAACAGAATAAAATTACAGAAAAATAAACGAAATGGAGACAAGCAATCTACTAGATTCAGATTCAAAACACTGGTTATAAAGATACTTAATGAACTTAGAACTTCAGTAGCATAAAAAAGGACATGGAAACCATAAAAAAGAACCAGTGGTTAGAGCATCAGCCCATGCACTAAAGGGTTGCAGGTTTGATTCCCAGTCAAGGGCACATACCTGGGTTGCAGATTAGATCCCCAGTCCCAGTCAGGGCATGTGTGGGAGGCAATAAATCAATGTATTTCTCTTATAAATGTTTCTCTCCCCCTCCCCACTTCTTCTCTCCCTTCACTCTCTCTAACAATCAATGGAAAAATATTCTCAGTTGAGGATTAACAAGAAAAAAATAAGAAGAAGAACCAGAAAGAACCTAACTGAAATGAAGAAGAATACTTTATAGGGAATCAACGGTAGAGTAGATGAAGCCAATAATCAAATTATTGATTTGGAATATAAGAAGCAAAAACACCCAATCAGAACAGCAAAAAGAAAAATGAGCCTTAAAAAATGAGGATAGTGTAAGGAGCTTCTGGGACAACTTTAGGGATACCAATATTCACATAATGGTGGTGCCAGAAGGATAAGAGAGAGAGAAAGAAATTGAAAGCCTATTTGAAAACATAATAACTGAAAACTTTCCTAACCTGATGAATGAAATAGACATATAAGTTCAGGCAGCAGAGAATCCCAAACAAGATTAACCCAAAGAGGCCCATACCAAGACACATCATAACTAAAATGCAAAAATATTAAAGACAGAGAGTATCTTAAAAGCAGCAAGAGAAAAGCAGTTAGTTACCTACAAGAGATCACCCCTATGATTGTCAACTGATTTCTCAATGGAAAGGATTAACTAGAAATATTCAAAGCTATACAAAGCAAGGACCTACCACCAAGATTCCTCAACCCAGCAAAGCTATCGTTTAGAATCAAAGGACAGGTAGAGAGTTCCCCAGACAAGAAAAAGCCAAAGGAGTTTATCACCACCAAAGTGATATTTTATGAAATGTTAGAGGGTCTTCTTTAAGAAGAAGGAACCCTGGCAATGTTGCCCAGTGGTCAGAGTGTCAGCTTGCACACCAAAGGATTGTAGGTTCGATTCCCAGCCCCAGTTGGGGTGCATATGGAGACAACTAATTGATGTGTCTCTCTCACATCAATGTTTCTCTCTCTCTCTCTCTCTCTCTCTCTCTCTCTCTCTCTCTCTCCCCCTCTCTCTCTTTCTCTCTCTCTCTCCACTCACCCTCCTTCCTCCCACACTCTTTAAGAAAAAAAAAAAATCAGCCGAAACCGGTTTGGCTCAGTGGTAGAGCGTCGGTCTGCGGACCGCAAGGTCCCGGGTTCGATTCCAGCCAAGGGCATGTACATTGGTTGTGGGCACGTCCCCGGTAGGGGGTGTGCAAGAGGTGGCTGGTCGATGTTTCTCTCTCATCGACGTTTCTAGCTCTCTATCCCTCTCCCTTCCTCTCTGTGAAATATCAATAAAATATATTTTTTTAAAAAAAGAAAAAAAAAAGAAAAAAAAATCAATGAAAAAAATACCCTCCAATGAGGATTAACAAAAAAAAGACAAAAAGGAGAAAAAGATTAAAAGTATGAGCAATAAAATGACAATAAATACATATCTATCAACAATTGAAACTAAAAAAATGAACATGCAGACATAAGCAGACTCATAGATACAGAGAATATTTTGACAGTTGCTAGATGGGAGGGTGGTTGGGAGGATGGTTGAAAAGATGAAGAATAGTCATAGGGATGTAAAGTACAATATAGGGAATATAGTCAATAATGTTCTAATAACTATGTATGGTAGGCATCAGCTGGGTACAACATATATTGGGATGATCACTTAGGAATATGTCTAATCTCTGGGGTACACCTGAAACTAATATGATATTGCACATCAACCATAATTGGAAAATGGTAATTTTATTTTTTTTAGGTGATTTTAAAATAAATAAATAATATGTCGACGGGGGCTGCATCATCTCAAGGCTTGATTGGGGCCATAGAATCTGCTTCCAAGATGGCCCCTCGCATGGCTATTGGCAGGAGGACTCAGCTGCTTGCTACATATACTTCTCTGCTTGAATGTCATCACAGCATGGCAGCTGGCTTAGAGTGAGAATTCCAAAACAGCAAGGCAGAACTCACAATGCTTTTTATGATCTAGCCCTGGAAGTCATATTTTATCATTTCCATGAGATCCTCTTGGTCGCTCAGGTTAGCCCTAGTCTCTGTGGGAAGGGACTATGCAGAGGTGTGAATGCCAGGAGACGGGTATCATGGGGGGCCGTTAACACAGAGGCTGGCGTGTAGAGGTGACTCCGTTAGTATCTGGTGAGTGCTGGTGTGCCCTAGCACTGCCTAAGGCCTGATCCACAGCACCTTCCCCCCGGAACTTGTCTTATTTTTAAGAAGTTAAACATAGAGATTGAGTAGGGGAGGCCAGTACTGTACAAGCTTGGGCTCAAGAGAACCAGAAATTGACAGGCACAGTAGCTAAAAAGTGGCCCAGAAGGGTATCCATACACCCTAATGATGGGCAGAGAGCCAGCTGAGTCCATATTCTGACCCTGCAAAGGGCTGCTCCTCACTGCTGGGAGTCAGGGGCAAGAAGCCCTCGGCCTCGCTGTGGCTTGCTCTGAGCCTCTAGCCGAGTGGCCAAGTGGCACTGAGCTGACTCTGCCCTGTTTCCTGACCAATGGCCAACACCACCCAAGACTTGTTTCGGTTTGGGTCAGTTCTAGAGGCTTTGAGAGCTGGGAAGGCCCTGAGAGGCCATTGGACCTCATGTTGAATGTGAAGTCCAGAGAGAAAATGGGGTATCTAAGGTCACTGCGAAACTAGCACTCAGCACCCACTTTGGGCCAGGCCTTTTGCTGGAAGCTTCCCATCCATCATGTCATTTCATCTTAACAGCAACCCTCAACTGTAGGGAATGACAAACCTCATTTCACAGATGAGGAAACTTAGAGTCAAAGAAGGGAAGTGAGCTGCTCATAGTCACAAAGCTAAGAACTGGCAGAGCCTACACTTGAACCCCAGTTTCTCTAACCCTTAAAACCGCGACGAGAAGGCAGGGTCGAACATTGTGCCCTTACCAATGGTGGGCTCTGGGGACCATGTCTCTCTCCAGCCCTGGCACGAGCTTCCTGACTGGTGCCAGGGACATATGGCCATGTTTAGCAATCCCTAAGGAGAGCAGGCCCGTTCTGGGATGGAACACGGGGTGGTGACACCGCTGAGATCTTGGCTGTCTCCACACTCCCCATTGCAGAATGGCAGCCACCACGTGAGACAATGATTGCCACACTCATGGGGTTCAGCATCTTCGGATAAGGCCATGGGGACTCGGGGGACATGAGCTCTGGTGCAAAGGCTCATATGATCAGGACCCGAGTTGTGCAATGGATTGGGTCAAGGGTTTGCCAGTCAGAGGCCCCAATAAACAATGCTGGGTTCCTTAGATACAAACACAACAAACTTGTGTGTTTGTTGGGTATCCATTGAGTGACCGCCGCAGAGCAGGGCACTAAATACACATTATTTCATTATTTTCACAGCATTCCTGCGATGGGGAGGTATCATAATTCCACCTTGCAGATGGGGAAACTGAGGCCCAGGGAGGGGATAGTACCCCAAAGTTTGCAGAGTTACGAAGTGCCCGAGGCTGCCATCTTAAAGACAGGACTCTCTGCACCCAGGATGCATGGTTGGGTGGGAACCCATTTCTTTGTCTTCTCAGCAGGATACCTTCTGCAGCAACTGTCCAGATTTGCAGCGTAGCCTGGGGTTAACCATGGGGCCAGGTGCCTGACAGACCTGCATTCAAGTCCTGATCTGCCACTTGCAGTCAGTTCTGTGGCTTCGGGCAAGGCCCTCGGCCTGCGTGTTTCAGTTTCCTCATACCTAGCTTAGGGTGAGAAAGTCGAGTTGCAGGTCATTGTGAGACTTCAGGGAGCTGATGCCTGGGGCACTTCAGTAAACACTCGGCACGCCAATGGGTGTTTTTTTTAATCAATGTAGGCCAATGTTTGAAAGGCAGGTGGGGATCCAGAGGCTCCATAGCAGGGGCTTTGAGGTCCACATGAGCCCAGAAACCCTTAATATAGTATAATTACCTTCTTACCTTTGCATCTGGGACTGAGGATCCCCTACAGATAGCGCAAGGCCCTGCCCAATGTCACTGCCTCAGATAAGCTGCCCGTAATTCCTCTGGCCCTCATGACCACGTTCTCCCTTCTGTGTTATTGTCACACCCTGGACAGACCTCTGTGTTGGCATTTATCAGATTGGAGAAGAATACGGTTTCATGGCTAAGAGCAACACAGATCTAGAGTCACAGTGACCTCTGTCACTTTCTACTGGTGTGGCCTCGGACAAATTACGTGGCCTCTTCGATTTTCAAGGTTCTTGCCTGTAAAATAGGAATGGTAACCCATCCTTCTGAGGTGATGATCGTGAGAAGGAAACGCTGTTCGTGCTCTTAGCACAGGGAGAGGCAAAATAAATGCTTCATAAATGGTAGAATCATCATCATTATTATTGCTGTCATTTCTCTTGAGTAAATATTCTTTTGAAAAAATAGGTATTTTTTTATTGATTTCAGAGAGGAAGAGAGAGATGGAAGCATCAGTGATGAGGGAGAATCATTAATTGGCTGCCTGCTGCACTCCCCTCCCGGAGGAGGGCACCCACAACCTGGGTATGTGCCCGATTGGGAATCGAGCCATAACCTAGTCCCATGGTTGGCAAACTGCAGCTCTCGAACCACATGCAGCTCTTTGGCCCTTTCACAAAACACCACGGCCTGGGCAAGTCTATTTTGAAGAAGTGGCGTTAGAAGTTTAAGTTTTAAAAAATTGGCTCTCTCCCGGGTGAGCCGTGTGTCCCAGGGGGCCGTGTGCCCCGGGTGAGCCGTGTGTCCCAGGGGAAGCAGTGGGACCCAGGGGAAGGGGCGGTGAGAACCAGAGGAGGAGCAGACTCTACTCATGTGGTCCTGAGATAGTCACCATAATACAAGCTGACTGCCAAATGAGGAGTGGATTCTACTCATGTGACCCTGAGATAGTCACCATAAAACAATCAGATTGTCAAATGACAGCAGGGAGGGGAAGGAGACTTGGGGGGAGATTAGAGAACAACCAAAGGACTGGTATGCATGAATATAAATACAACCAACGAACACAGAACTCTGGGGAGGGAGGGCATGAATGGGAGGTGGGGGGGGTGGGAATGGTAAGCTGTGTACACATATAATATCTTAATAAAATTTTTTAAAAAACAAAAAAATAAATTTAAAAAAATGGCTCTCAAAAGAAATTTCAATCGTTGTACTCTTGATATTTGGCTCTGTTGACTAATGAGTTTGCCGACCACTGTAACTAGTTCATAGGTCGACACTTAACCACTGAGCCATGACGGGGGGGGGGGGGGCTGATTAAATAGTCTTTTGACCACCCGCCTCTCCCCTCTGGCTCTGAGGGGACTCAAGAGAAGGGCAGGGGAGCATGATGTCTACTGAGCATCTGTGATGTGCCAATCCCCATGCTCAGGGCTTTGCATATGATGTCACCCTCTTTAATCTGGGTGACAGCCCCCTTCAGAGCAGGTGGCATTTACCTCATTCTTACAGAGAAATGAGCCCAGAGAGGCTAACTAATTTACCTAAACCTACACTAATACAGCCACGAAGAGGTGCTTTTGGTTGTCTGATCCATGATCCAGGTCTGTCTGGAGAAGCACATATTCCTTCCACCAAACCTATCACAGTCATCTTTGCATCCCAGGGCCTATGAATGCCTGCGGAGTGAATAATCCCAGGCCAGGCTCACGCTGAATGACGCATGAGAGGCTCACCCTCCGCGTATCGGGCCTCAGGGCTGTATAGTTTGCAGCGATAGATAAGGGTGCTTTCACCCACGTTTGGTGCAATGCTAATGTGGGGACGGACGAGGCTTTGATGGAATCCTGTCCCTCCGTCCCTGCCCAGCCCAGCTTCATTGCTCAACACGGGCTCCGGTGGGGACTGTCCTCAGCTCAGCCCCAGCTGGACTCCACATGCCCCCCAGGCCCCTGCTTAGACCACACCCCACCTGCCTGTCCTTCCTTCTCATTTTCCAGGAGCCTTCTGGGTGAGGGCAAAGGGAGTGGCTCCTTACCTCCGCCCTTTTTAAAAAATCTATTTATTGATTTTTGGAGAGAGACGAAGGCAGAGAGAGAGAGAGAGAGAGAGATTATTAATTTATTGTTCCACCTATTTATGCATTCATTGGTTGAGTCTTATATGTGCCTTGACTAGCAATCTGTAGACCCTGCCGCCTTGGTGTGCTGGGGCAATGCTCTAATAACCTGAGCCACCTGGCCAGGGCCTTCCCTACCTTCATTTGAAAAAAAAATTTTTTTCTTGACTATACAATGCATTTATAGGTGGAAAAATGCATAGCCAATAAAGAATAAAATTATCTATTCATTTTAAAATGAGAAATTATGACTCTTGGAGCATTTGATATCTTATTCCGCTGGCATATGTTGTCAGTTGGCTCGAACAAACCCTGTATCAAATATTATCAAATAAAAATTATCAAATAAATAAATAGAAAGAAAGAAAGAAAGAAAGAAAGAAAGAAAGAAAGAAAAAATCACCCACAACCTGACGACCAAGAGACACGTGCCATTAATATCTCCCAAACTTTTGGTCTACATGGACACATGCATACATTTTTTTAAACTAAAATACTTTTTGGAAGCCTGCTTCATCATCTTTTTAAAAATGTTATGACACTCTGGCTGGTGTTGCTAGTGGTTAGAGCATCAACCCACACACTGAAGGGTTGAGGGTTCAATTCCCGGTCAAGGGCACATACTTGGCTGCAGCTTCAATCCTGGCTGTGGTCGGCGGTGCATGTAGGAAGCAACCAAACAATGTGTCTCTCTCACATTGATGTTTCTCTCTCTCTCTCTCTCTCTCTCTTTCTCTCTCTCTCTCTCTCTCCCTCCCTTCTTTCCATTTTTCTCTGAAAATCAATAGAAAAAATATCCTTGGGGGAGAATTAAAATAAAATGTTATGACAAAAATAATTCTTGTTCATTATGAACAAAGTACAAACTGTGTGTAACACAAGGGCAAAAACCAACATCACCAGCACTGCCGATATTTGGCGGTGATTTCTTCTTCCTTCTTTTTTGAAAGGCAACAAGCCCTTATTTGATTTCACAGAACTGCAGTTCAGGGGCACAGAATCACACAGACATTCAAATTGTGCTCAAAGTCCGAGGTGAAGACAATGGGTTTTTTATGAGAAAAGGAAGGGGAATGATTGCATGGATTGAGGAAAGAAATTCCTTTCGGTGCTAACAAGTTGAGTTATCCTTCAGCAATGCATGGCTGATTACTGATTGTATCTTCAGAAAGAGAGTCCACAATCAACAGTCCTGTGGTCAGAATGTCTGCTTTCCTGTTAGTTTTCCAAATAATTGTTTGTAGGACAATGTTGGTTTGGCTCAGTCCAACGATGACTTTGCCCAGTTCACATGTTCCAAACTGATTTCTTCTTACCCAATTTTCCTGTGCCTATACAACGAGGGATGGCATTGCTCCACAGCTCTTGAGTTTAAAAGTAAATAATTTTTTTTTCTAAATCAGATGAGTATGTCTGCAGGGCGGAGGCGATCTGGAACACTGAAGAAGAAGAACCTCTAATTGTCAGTCTCTAGTGTCCACCTCCAAGGTACTCACCGGCCACTCAAAGGCAGGTGGCCCCACCCCTGCAAGCTAAGCAGCCGTCCCAGACCACGGCTCCCGGGTCTACCCCCATCAGTGGCTAGGCCACCTCCAGGCCACCTCCCAGCCCCCCTGCCCTGACTCCGCGGACACAGCTCTTTCTTTCCCACTTCTATTCCCTCTGACCCTTGAGCACTTCTTCCTCCGGAACTGCTCAGAGCACAGGCTGTAGCAGGGAAAAGGCTGGTTAAATTATATTCTGGAAGAAAGCTGATGTGGGAGGACAGAGATGATACATCTCCCTGTTCCTGGAGTCTTTTACATTATCAAGAACAAGTCGAAAATGGAGATGCCAACAAACTACCCTGCCAACACTCCTACACCGAACAGAAGTGCCAGTACGCTCTTGTCACCGGCTCCATTCCCTCTCTTCGCCATCTTTCCTCTCCTACTCAGTCTCTTCTCCTCCTCTGGGCTCACTTTCCCCATCATTGCAGCCTCCGGTGGCCTCGTCCTCTTTGAGATCATGGCTTTCGGGGTCCCCGGATGGGGGCGGCTCGGGCCATTGCTGCACGAGCGGGGTGCGGCTGGTCTCCGAGCGCCCGCGCAGTCCGGGCCTGCACCTGCCCCCGGGGGTGGCCAGGAGGACGCAGCCAGGGCTAAGCAGGGGCGACCGACTCTCGGCTGAGAGTTATGACGTCGGACAGTGGACGTCTGTCCCCAGACCTTGTCACCGCCAGCGCGACATAGCGGCCCCTCCCCGGATGCATCTGGCAGGCCGGAGCAGCAGACGTTGGCCTGAGCTGACGGGCACACGCGGCGTGGCTGGGACAGTGGGGGGAACCTGGGAGGCGCTTTGGCATCATCTCCCGCAGCTGGGTGACGGGGAGGCCCAGGCTGGCGGCCCGCTTCCTGGTTAGCGACAACAGCATCTGTGCAACACGGCCGGAGACCAGTCGGCAAGGAGGCGGGGTACGGAGGGGCGTCTTGGGGTGTCTGGAGTAAGTGAAGATGGAAAAACGGGCGCGCGATGGCTGACCCAGTGACCTCAAGAAAAAAAGAGTGGCCTTTTCCGTGCCCCAGCCCCACCCGTGGCCTCCCCAGGCTGACCTGGTTTGGCTGGAGCACCATACCGGCCGTCCCATGGAGCCGAGGGGGCCCCAGAGAAAGGGCCTGCCCGTCGCTGTGTTTTGCATGGGCTCATTGCACATTCAGTCATGTCAGGGGTAAAAGGAGCAGCCCCCGGCCTTGGCAAACAGGGGCTCCAGACCTTCGGTGACGTTTTCTCCCTGCCAGTATCATCGGTACGAACTGGAACAGCGTTGCATCTGCAGAGCTATTTGCCCCCCGATTATACAGCCCCCGACCAGTGAACGTGCCCTGTTCTCTGACTGTCCTGGGACTTCTGTTTCTCTCTGTGCTGGGCGCGGACACCCCTAGTTAGTGTCGGGGTGCAGCAGTGCTCCTCGCTCTGTGACCGCGCAGTCGCCGTAGGAAAGCAGTGCGTGTGTTTAGGTCGTTTCTGAAGTCAACAGCTGCCCACACAGCGCGGGCACTCAGTTCGTGTTTGCTCTTCCGCTCAGGCAGGGAGCCAGGGCAGGGGCCTACCGGAGACCCGTTTTCTCTGTCGGCTCCAGCGCAGCTGCCATCCGATCAGGGCCCACTGCCTCGTTCTGATCTACACCATAAAGTTTAACATCTCCCGTCAAGACCGTCACGGTCTGACTTCAGCTGGCTTTTCCAGCCTCTCCGCTCGCCTCCCACCTCCCTCGCTCACACCCTGACTTCCAGCTACGCAGGACCACACAGCCTCTGCAGCTGTCAGCGGCCATTCATCATTCGAGGCCTGAACCCTCCCTTGCTCTCCCACCCCCCACCCTCAGTCCTCCCAGAGCACTTTTATTCGAATCCTCATCAAAACTGAACTTTGGTTTCTGCAGGGTTTTGTCTGGCCCTCACGTGGCCTGGAAGGTCGTGGGATTTCGGTGTTGTCCGGCAATGGACCCTTGACGCCCGGCCCCCCAGAGGAGCTCAGTAAATACCTAGACGCCGTGCTCCGTGCGTTTGACAGATACAGGATCGCGCATCTCTGTGACAACCTGGCAAATTAGACAGCGCTTCCCCCCAGATGAAGTGTCAGGTTAAATAGCTTGCCCAAAGTCGTCATATTTGCTTAGCTTCAAAGCAGAACTCTTTCCAATGTGTGTCTAAATGTGTCTAATGTGTGTGTGTGCTAACACACACACACACACACACATGCACACACACACACACACATGCACACACACACACACACTGCTTCACAGGAGCAGGATTACCTGGACCTAGCCCACCTCTCGTTTTCTGGGCCCTCATGGTTTTTGGAACTCCTTACCAGGGTACACTCTCGCCCCTCCACCCCACCCCCCACCCCACCCCCTTCTCTAAATTTCAGTTTCCTCAGCCGTCAAGGGGCATGGTATTCATAGCTTCCTTCTTGGGCTGACGAAGATAACAGCACAAAGCACGCGGCCCCGTGATAAGTCATCTTCCTTCCTGGGTGCCCTGCCCCATCTCCGTG
This sequence comes from Vespertilio murinus, assembly GCA_963924515.1. NCBI lineage: Eukaryota > Metazoa > Chordata > Mammalia > Chiroptera > Vespertilionidae > Vespertilio > Vespertilio murinus. The sequence continues at coordinate 32,241,937 of OZ004715.1, read as the reverse complement.
TGGCTCAGACGCTTCAGAGGAGGCTGCGAGGTGCTGGCTGGGCCGGGGCAGGAGGGCAGGGCTGGGCGCCTGCCGATTGTCCCCCGGAATCACACATCTGGTTCCCCCGGGTGGCAGGGGGGAGGGAGCCAGGCTCCCTAGCTGCTGATGCAACGTGTCTGCTGTGGGCTGGTTGGGAAATGCCGAAACCGGGGAGGGAGGAACAGCAGCCGCCGCGTCTCTCGCTGCGTCCCAGGCAGCTTAAGCAAGCCCCCGGCCGGCCGTTGCTCCATCTGCCAAGCGGGGTGATGATGCCCCAGAGTGGGATGTTGCACCACATTCTTAGAAAGCTGCCTCGGTACATGCATTGCCACTGGGGGGGCCTGGCCCTGTTTTGTTTAATCACTGCCTTTTTCACTTCCAAATTTCTGAGGGCAGATTGGGAGACAGCGATGTGGTGCAACGATCATTATTAGCCAACTTTCCCTGAATGCTTAACTCTGCACCCTGTCCTGTGCTAAGTCTCGGAGAACCCACACCCTCTGAGATAGACATTATTCCTCTCTACTTTCGCCAGTGAAGAAGCTGGGGCTCAGGGAGGTTAAGCAACTTGCCCGTGGCCACACAGCTCAGACATGGTGGCGCCAGGACGTGAGCTCAGACCGTGCGATTCCCGGACTCCTCACAGCTTGTACTGCCTCCCGTGCGTGGAAAGGGCGTGGGCCCTGACATCGGGCTGCTCTGGAGCCGAGGCTCCTGGCTCACTCCATGTCCTCAGAGGCCCTTTCTCCTCTCTGGGTCTTCCTCTCCCCGTCTGCAGAGCAAGCGGGTTAGGAGAGATCCCTGGCTCTTACATCTCGCTTTAGCTTTGGAAAAAAAAAAAAAAATAGAATGCTTTGAGCAGGGACTGACTGCACATGGACCCGAGAGAACTCGGTGGGGCGATGAAAACATTCTAAACTGGATTGTGCTGATGGTTACCTAACGACACACATGCTCTCAAAAATCATTGAATGGGTGTATTCTTATGGTATGTAAATTGTACTTCAATGAAGCTGTAACTCGCAGAACATTTCATGGAACGCTGATACTCACCCCGAGCAGAGTGTCTGAAAGCCAGTGGGCTGTGTGGATTCTGGATGTCCTTCAGGCTCCGACCTTCTGGCATTCTGAGTTCGTTCCTCACACTCTGTGCAGTTTCTGTGGGTGATAGGGGGACAGGGACCCCATCGTCCACATTGCCAGCCCAGCCCAGCACAGCATCCGGCCCACAGCAGGCACCTGAGCATTTATTGATCGAGTGAAGGGATGACGGAAGGATGGCTTGTACGTTTCTTACAAGGGTATCTCAGACTTCGGCCTGCTTGGAGGCAGGTTCTGTGTTTTCATTTCTGAACCCCCAACTCCCAGCACAGACCTGGTGCAGAGTAGTAGGTACTCGGCAAGGGCTTGTTGAATAGATAAATGAGTGAATGAATAAATGGCTTAATCCTGTTCGTGAGACAGGCTGAGGAAGCAGAATATCAGTGCTTTTGTACTCGCCATGTATGCCTTAGGGTGCTTTGGGTGCAAGCAGTGAACAGCTGTAACTGTAGGGCAACAAAATGTGCTGGGGAGAATGGGGAGGGGCTCGCGGATCATGGCATGGCAAGCACGTGTCAGGGCAGCAGACCTGGCTCATCTGTTTGGAAAACTCTGTGTGTGTGTGTGTGTGTGTGTGTGTGTGTGTGTGTGTGTGTAGCAGGGGAGTGGGGGTGGGGGGAGATAAATAAAAGGCCCTAGCTGGTTTGGCTCACTGGATAGAGCGTCCGCCTGCAGGTCCCTGGTTCAATTCCAGCCAAGGGCACATGCTAGGGTTACGGGCTTGACCCCCCCCAGTAGGGGGCGTGCAGGAGGCTGCTGATCAATGATTCTCTCTCATCGTTGATGTTTCTATCTCTCTCTCCCTCTCCCTTTCTCTCTGAAATATATATATATATATATATATATATATATATATATATATATATGAAAGAGCCGAAACCAGTTTGGCTCAGTGGATAGAGCGTCGGCCTGCGGACTGAAGGGTCCCGGGTTTGATTCTGGTCAAGGGCATGTACCTTGGTTGCGGACACATCCCCAGTGGGGGCTGTGCAAGAGGCAGCTGATCGATGTTTCTCTCTCATCGATGTTTCTAGCTCTCTATCCCTCTCTCTTCCTCTCTGTAAAATATCAATAAAATATATTTTCTTAAACAAAGAAAAGAAAAGAAAGAATTAAGGGAGATGTCACCAAGGCAGGTAAGCTCAGACTGTGAGGACCGCCCCCGGTGCCACAGGGGCAGGGGGCAGAGAAAGACTTGAGCGAGAAGCTAAGAAAAACTGGGGCAACTTACTTTCTTCTTCTTTTAAAACTCTTGTCTGAACTACTGACTGATACTGATAGCCATCTCTCAGCACCAGGGCCATTTCCTTTCTGTTTTTGGAAACTTCAGGAGGCTTTTGATTAAATGGTCCAAGGAGAGCCATTCTGAGTAAGGTGTGCCAGTGGTCTGTGGTCCTCCCGGGCCGAATCCCGAGGCATTTGCCTTGTAGCAATTGCCTCCAGTCCCAGCTCCAACGTGTATTTCAGGGGAAATGGGGGGAAAGAAAGAATACTGTCCAAACTCCCCTGCAGCACGTGCTGTAAGTCCCTTTTCTTGTTTAATGCTTGCCGGCGAGGTATCCTTCACCCCCTTGAGCAGTCGAGGCAGCTGGGCCTGCGAAAGTAACCTGCCCGGTGACAGAGTCAGCATTCGAGCCCCAAGGCCCTGCTTTCCTGCTGTACCCGGCGCCTCCCCGCTGGTTGTTTTTTGTTTTTGTTTTGTTTTGTTTTAAATATATATTTTATTGATTTTTTACAGAGAGGAAGGGAGAGGGATAGAGAGCTAGAAACATCAATGAGAGAGAAACATCGACCAGCTGCCTCCTGCACACCTCCTACTAGGGATGTGCCCACAACCAATGTACATGCCCTTGACCGGAATCGAACCTGGGACCCCTCAGTCCGCAGACAGACGCTCTATCCATTGAGCCAAACCGGTTTCGGACCCACTGGTTGTTTTTGATAGATCCTCCCTTCCCCCAGTTGATTGACAGATGTAAACCCCGCCTGTGGCCAGACATACCTGACCTCTGAACCACCAATCAGCACCTGCCAAGTACCCTAAGCCCCCCCTTCCTAAGCCCCTAAGTCCCTAACCACCAATCAGCGTGTGCTGAGTACCCTAAGCCCCATCCCCTATCTTCCCCATAAAAGCAGACACACACACACACACCCCTCCCCGGGTGTTTTATGGCCTCTTCCAGTCTCTTCCACTCTTTCCCTCTGGGAGCAGCCGGTGGGGGGGTCCCACCCATCTCCAATAAAAGCCTGTGTCCTGGTCTCCCAGGCTCAGCTACCTTCTTTAATTAAATCTATCCGTTTTAGCTCAGACAGGTCCTGCAGCCTCTCTGAGCTTTCCCACCCGCAAACCCAGGGTCTGAGAGACAGGCTCATCTCCTGCCCTCCCGAGACTATTCAGCCACGTTCCAGACGGCCCCGGAGGGCCACGGGCAGGTGCAGCCCCGGAGGGCGGGGGCAGCTGGCGTGGCCTGGGCCCACGGGGAGTCTGTCCCCGCCGGAGGTGACCGGTTCCAGTGACTTCCCGCAGGAGAGCCAGCCCACTGCAGGCTGGAGGCGAGACCTGCCCCCGTGAGTCACCCTCCTCTCCCGCCACCGGAGGGGACGGCGGTAACCGCCCGTGTCTGGTCCCCCCGGGCCTCTGCCCCCACCCCCAGGGGTGTCCCGTAACCGGGGCACGGCGATTAGGAGTACGTGCTCACACACACACACCACACACACACCACACACAGACTTTGCAAACAATGCAGGGAAATAAAGTTCTCACAGGAAACATTATCATATTGACTCACGGCAGACCCATCCATAAAACAAACTCCGGGTACCTGGGGCGGCTCGGAGAGCCGGGGCCTGGAGATAGCAGCCAGGCGGCTTGCTCCTGGGCCCCAGAGGAAGTGGGTGCTGCCGGGGGGCAGGGGGTGGGGGGACGTGGGGGGGGGGGGCAATGTGCCCTGGCTGCTCTGACGCTTGCCCAGGATCTGAATCTGAATTATTTGTCAAAAGGAGCAAAAAATGGTCATTAAAAAAAGCAACAAACACACAAGTCCCAAAGCACTATGGCCTCTTTGCCTTGTCACAAGAGCTCTGTTGCAAAAACCCCTCTTAATACCGTGGTATTTTGCAAGTCAGCTGCCCTGTCAGTGCGGAAAGTATTGCCGTCTCCAGAGGCCTGTGTCTCCATCGGCCCCTGCTCAGCAAAGCAGCCTTGTAAGAAAGAGAGTTTGCTCCAAGACTCCGTCCAGACTTGGGAAGGCCGCTTGGAGCATCCGGCAGGCATCAGCCGGACAGGCCTCTTGCTACAGCTAATCCGCTTGTCTGGAGCCTCCGTTTCCACCCCTGCAAAATGGGAGCAGTCGTGAGAATTAAAGTAAGAAAATGTGCATGCAGCTCATAGCACAGTATCCATCTTCCTGGCCTTTTGTGAGAAGCAGCCGGAAAAAGTGGCCCTGCTCTTCCTGATTCCTGGAGCTTTGGCACCCCTTCCCCCCCCCTCCCCCGCTCTGTACGTGGATTTCCTCCTCTAGAAAAGCAAGGGGTATAACTAGCCCTGGCTGCCCGCCTCCCCCCATCTGCTGGGCCTGTTAGAGGGGCTGGATTGTAAGCCAGGCTCACGACACTGGGTGGTGAGGGGTTCAAATACCAAGGAGATGGCGCCCGCAGTGTTTGCGTTATTACAAATCCCAGCTGAGCCCCGCGCCCCCACCCCCACCCCCACCCCCACCCCCCGGGCCATTTTTCCACCTTGGAATTAGAATGCCGTCCCAGGACGGGGCTGAGAGAGGAGCAGGGTCAGCATCCCCTTTCTAGTTGTGAAGACTGAGCTGGGTGGCCACTGGGTCATCGGTGGTGCACAAGGCACCCCTCCTGCAGGCCTCGGCAGGCAGACCGTGGCTTCCCCCGAGAGCGCTGTCAGCTGGCTCCCAGTCCCAGGTACCTGGCAGGGAGCTGGCACATCCCACGTCCACGGGCCGTGCCTAGCCCTGACGGGGGTCCTCCTGAAATCACGCCCATTCTTGCTCTGTCCATCCATTCATTCCCCAGGTGCGGTTAGGGTCTCTCTCAAGAATACACTCAGACCAGGTCACACTCCCGATCTCAGTCTTCAAGGTTCTTTGGAGTCTCAGCTCACCAGCTTCCCCCTCACCATTCCTCCCACCTGCCCTGCACCCCGGAATCACGCAAGGACCCGCAGTCTCCTGAACCTGCCGTGGTTTCAGTCTCGGTGCCTAGTGCTTGCTCTTCTGACGGGTGGGCTGTTCCTTCGGTTGTCTTCCAACAAACTTCTCTTCGTTCTTCAAAGCCCAACCTCAGTGTCCCCTTTTCTAGACGATTCTCCAAACAGCTGCTCTCTCCTCTGTGCCCTTTCACCTCTCGGTCGTAACAGCTCTCGTGCCCTCTTATCATTTCCTTCTTTATAGAGCTCTCTGTCTCCTACGTGGGACCCCGGGCTTACTAGGCTAGGACTGGGTGGGTTGCTTCTGTTTAGGGAGTCTCTGATGGTGTCCAGATTTACCACCAAGTGTCCTTCAAGGGACCCAACTTCGCCTTGAAGTTTTAGTCGCTTATTTTTCTACCAAACAGACTGTACGTGGGTCTGCCGTTGCTGGCGCACCAATGGCAGCTGACGCATGCCTGCACATGCGTGTGAACGGTATGAAGGAGGTGTAGCGCTTTCCTTCTTCCCAGGGAGATATTTTCCGGGTGACAGAGGTAAAGCAGGGAGTGAAGAGGCAGAGCTCCAGAAGAAATACAACGGTCTTGCCAGCCTCTCGGTCGGGTCCAAGGATGAGAAATAGGATGCATTTCAACCCTACGGAATGAGTGGACTTGGGATGTACGTCTGTCCGGCAGGATCGTCTGGAGCACTTCCTAGAAATCTTGACCTGTCGCCATCGGTGGGGAAGGCTAATTAAAGGAAATCAAAGAGGAGATTCCGATGTGCTGAAAAAACAAAGGCAGCCAACCTGCAAACCGCTACGTCAGCTCTCTGCTCTGCCCCTGCCCCTCCCCGCCACACACACACACACACACACACACACACACACACACACACAAATATTCTTTCCTTTCTTGGTCTGATGTTGCAGACTCTCCACTTCTGACATCTACTCTTTTCTGTTACCTGGAGGGGTAAGCAGAGATCAACGCAGTAGCTGACCCTCAAGGGCTGGCGCTGCCCCTTCCTCGTCCTCTGTCCCACGCAGAGCCAGCCAACTGACCATCGCGGTGCAGAATGAGGACAAGGAAGTGCACATTAACACTGCTGGACACCTCTGCTCCCCCATCAGAACAGTGGAAACTGAGAAGACGGGCCGTAGCCAGTGCTGGTGAGAAGTGGAGAAATGACTGCTCAGACACTTCTGGCGGGAATGCAGTACGGTGCAATCAATACACACGTGAGAAAACACTCCGGCAGCTTGTTATAAATCTGACTACACTCTTTACCATACGGGCCAGCCACCCCTTCCCAGGTACTTTTAAGAGCGAAATGAAAACATATATCTACACAACGACGTGCACATGGAACGTTCAGAGCAGCCAAACACCAGAAACAGCCAGAATGCAGCCTTGTCCATACCCTGCAGTATTATTTGGCCATCAAAAAAGGAATGAAACATTGATGGATGCTATCGCTTGGCATGAACCTTGAACACATTATGCAAAATGAAGGAAGGGCGGGACCAAAGACCACCCATTGTAAGATTTCATGTGCGTGAAATGTCCTGAATAAGCAAATCTCTAAAGGCGGAGAGAGTAAATGGGGGGTTGCCAGGGGCTGGAGCAGGAGGAGAATGAGGAGTATCCGATGGGGAGGGAGGGACTTTTTGGGGTGCTGAAAGGGTGCTAAGATTTATTGTGGTGGTGATGGCTGCACAAATCTGCGAATATATTTAAAAACACTCCCTTTTGGACCCTTTGAGCGTGTGAGCTGTATGGCATGTGCGTTGCATCTCAGGGAAGCTGTTACACGCACACGCACATACGTGTGGCGATGAGGACCACGACTCAAGCCCGGGGCAAGCAGCACGGCTCAAGGAGTCTCCTAATTAGACTGAGCGGGGTGGTGGAATCCTGTTTGGCTTGGCAGCATTTGAAAACATCATCTCCCCTCCGTGCCCGTAGGCTGGGCACGTGCTCACTTACACAACCGGCCCGGCTCGACGTGTTCGCCCTCGCAGCAAGGCGGGGGGCGGGGGGGACCCCTGGAAGCTCGGGGGGTGGGCACACAGTCCCGACCTGGGATGAACTTCTGTAGAAGCTGCTTTCACAAGCATTCCACCACGGGATGCCACAGCGCCGGCGGGTAGGGCTGCCACGTTTCTGAACTGGCAGAGAGTAGGGCCTGGATGGGGCCCCACAGCGGCGTGAGGCTGGTCCGGTGTGCTGCTGCTCCCTCTATTGCGGGAGAGTAATAGCAGGGCACTTATGGAGGGCTTACCGTGTGCCGGCCCGAGCACCCACCCTAGGCTGTAGCATCTCATTTCATCCCCACCACGGCCCAAACGAGGACATTCCTGTGTCACCGCGTGTCCCCAGTGGTAGGTGTCCACCTGCTGCAAGGCCACCAGCTATAAGTGGTGGAGCAGGGACCAGTCAGTCAGTCAGGCTCCAGAGCCACAGGCGGGTCACAGTGGCAGAGCCACTGGGCCTAAAGCGTCACCCGCTCCCCCTGCACCCGACCCAGGAGCCAGCAGAGGGCGGGCGGGAGGACACAGGGCTTGCCCCAGGACTGGGCTCTTCAGCCTGCAGTCTCAGGCCAGTCACACGGGCTGCAGGTCAGAGGCAGAGGAGCTGGGCCTCTACCCTGTGGCGGGTGAGGAGGAGAGAGAAGCACCGTGGGCGTTTGTCCTGCAGAGCTCAACTTGGAAAGTGACCAGGCAGGAAAGGGGCTTCGAGTTGAGAGAGAGGATGGGAAGGAGGGAAGGAAGGAGGGAAGGAAGGAGGGAGGGAGAGAGGGAGGGAGGAAGAAAAGGAAGAAAAAAGGGGGGGGGGGAAGAAGGAAGGAAGGAAGGAGGGAGGGAGGAAGGAAGGAAGGAAGGAAGGAAGGAAGGAAGGAAGGAAGGAAGGAAGGAAGGTCTCCTCAGCCCAGTGAATACTGAGAAGATGGGTGGTTTTATTTCTTGGCTGGCTGTTGTTCAGGGTCGTTAATAGCAGGCGAAGCATAGGGTTAGTTGCCTGTTCGGAGTGGTTCCTGAACCTTCTTACTGAAGCTTTAGCTTCCCTGAGATCTCACCCTGCCGACAACCACCTCCCTGTGTCTCCTCTACTTCCCAGACTTGATTTGGAAAGGTTTATCCACTTGAGAGGTCCTGGGCTGGGCTCACCCCTAGACATAGCTACAGGCCATGGTCTTAGGCAGGACTCACATCAAGCGACATTAAGTTTGCATAGTTGCCAAGCAGCAACGGTGAGAATAGCTCTGCGCGCATTTTCATCAGACCCTCAAGGCCCTTGCAGGGTTAGCTCTGGGCTTCCCCCGTCTTAGAGGTGACCAGACTGTGGCTCAGGAGGTGGCATGTCACTCGGGGCACATACGTGAGAGCTCTTGGATTCTCGAATCTTTGGGAGTAACACCTTTTATCTCTGTTGGCCTTTGCTGGTGGCTAGCTTCAGTGCTATCTGTTACCTTTCCCTACCTGGCTCTTTAACAAACATCCGGGTGGACTGACTGCCCCGCGGGTTATATGGGAAGTCCTCATCCATTCACTTTGTATCGCAACCTAAAAGCAAACCAAACAGGAGACTGCATTCATGAAAAGGAAAAAAAAAAGTGAATTCAATTGTACCCATCGAAAGAAGCCTATGGATTGTTTTTCGATGTATACGCCAATGCTCTTCTCCTCTGCACTCCATCAGTGCCCATGACACACTCGTTTCTGGTGTCAAGACCGAGACAGCAACCCCCCGGCCGCTGTTTCTGCCCTCCGGCCAGTCCGCACGGGTCGGCTGGCATCGCTCTGGGAAGGGTCAAGGGCGCAGTGGGCACAGATGAGTAAGGCAGGCCACGGAGGGCGATAAGGCATGCTCACCAAACAGCAGTGGGCGCCAGGCCTCATCTGATAAGAGCTGTGGGAACAGCCCAGATAAGAGGCCGAAAGTGTGTGAAGGGAGAGGCCTGGGCGTCTGGGGGCTCGGGCCAGGCTGAGGGATGGGTACGGACCCGGGTAGGAAGGCGCCGTGAGAAAGAGCTTCCTCCTTCGGAACTTCTTCCTCACCCTCGCGGCGGCGGCGGCCCTCGGGGTGGCTACGTGCCAGGCCCTGGGCCGCCCACGGTATCTGCGTTGTGGTGTGCGATCCTTAGAGCAACCCACGGGGGCAGTTTCTTTTTGCCTCCCCCGGCTTTCGAAGGAGAAACGGAAGCGCCCAGAGGTGAGGCCGCTTGCCCAAGGTCACAGGAAAGTTCCAGAAGTGGACTCTGAATCCAGGTCCCTTTGAAGCCACAGCCCCTGCTCTTAGAGGTTGATTTATCACTTTCTTTTATTTTCACATTTTAAAAAAAAAAGAATTTTTTTTAAATTGTTGACATTATTACATTATGTCCCCACCACCACCACCACCCCCCTTGAATTTATCATTTTTCAAAGAACTTTCAAAGGCGTTATCCCACCTGATCTTCCTGTACCCAGAGTTTCTCTATGTCTCACCAGCCTGTTGGCATAGATGAGTCATGCTACCGGTAACAGGGTGAATTTTACTCTCTCACCGCCTCCCCTTCCCCTGGCTCACCCTGGTGCTCCAGCCACCTGCAAAGTCTCGCCCCTCTGGTGGGAGTCCCCAGGGAGTGTCTACAGCCGCCTCTCTCTCCATACCCACCCCCCCACCAACCCCCCCATTAAAGTTCAAGGCCCCAAAAGGCCCCAGTCCCTCTACCCAGGAGGGGGCCCCCCTTTGAGATCCCTTTCCCAGCCAGCAGGCTCAGGGCCCTGCGCCCAGGGCATGACCTCAGCCACCCTGTCATCACCCCTCCGTGAGCCTCGGTTTCCTTATCTGGGCAGGGAGAGGGGGTCGGTTCAGTTCCACACTCTTTCCCCGAGCAGTGGCTGATATAACAGTGAACCTCGGAACTGAAGGAGCGGGCGGATCAGGCCAGGCCGGGGACAGGACACTCACAGAAGCAATTACACCCCCAAGCCCCGCGTGTGGGGGGGCGGGAATGGGGGAGCAAAATGCCACGAGGCAATCAAACTATCGAGAAGGGCCGCTCCTGGCGGGAGGGAGGCCCATATGGCGGCCATGCACGGAGGCCCTAACATAAGCCAGATCCCCGGCTCAGAGCGTTCCCAGCATTAACCCCTTTAACCCTCCCCCAATAGCCAATGCCATTCCCCCGGTAGAGACCACAGCGCTGAGGCGCAGAGAGGTGAAGCCCCCCGCCCAAGGCTCACGGCTAGCCGTGACGGGATCTGGCATGATCAGGTCTGAGGGTCCGTGTTCTACGTCGCTGTCTTGACAGAAATGAGGCCAGTGAACCTCGACTCTGAGATACCAGCTCCGTCCCGATGCCCCTAAGCTCCATCTCTTCCTGCATTATGCTTCTTGGGCTAGAGTCACACGTTGTCTCCCCCTCTGCTGAGAAGTCAGCTGGGACAAGAATTCTGCAGCTCACGTAAAGCCCTGGGGATCATCTCCCAATTCACAGGGGAAGGGGAAAAAAAATCGAGTCAACAGTCAGAGCTGTCTCAGTTGGGAGTTTTCCTGCTGTGCAGTTTTCAGAAATCTTGGGAGTCTATCCCTTATTCCTCCAGGATGTCACATAGGAGGGTGTCTGGCTCATCAATAACAAATCATACCCATGAGTGTCATCGAATACTGGCAGGCCCTTTACGTGCACGGCCCCATTTACCCTCGCCGACACGTGTGGCAGACATTCGATCTCTGCTTTACAGAGACGGGAAGTGGTGGCCCAGGCAGTAAGTGACCAGCCCTTGAACCAGGTCTGCTGGTGCTACAGCCTGTGCTCCTGACCGTGCCATGTGTGAGTTTCTTCTTTCTCCGTGGTTCTCAGCCCAGGCTGCACATTTGAAATGCCTGGGATACTTCTTAAAAACACTTTGGCTCACCGAGACCGGTTTGGCTAAGTGGATAGAGCGTCGGCCTGCGGACTGGAAGGTCCCGGGTTCGATTCCAGTCAAGGGCATGTACCTTGGTTGCAGGCACATCCCCGGTAGGGGGTGTGTAGGAGGCAGCTGGTCAATGTTTCTCTTTCATTGACGTTTCTAACTCTCTATCCCTCTCTCTTCCTCTCTGTGAAAAATCAATAAAATATTTTTTTTAAAAAATACTTTGGCTAGCCCTACCCGGTGTGGCTCCATAGATTGAGCGTCTTCCCAGGTTCGGTTCTGATCAAGGGCACGAACCTGGTTACAGGCTCCACCTCCAGCCCTGGTCGGGGCACACGTGTGGGAAGCAGTCAGTTGATGCGTCTCTCTCACATTGATGTTTCTCTCTGTGTGTCACTCTCCCTCTCCCTTCCACTCTCTCTAAAAAATCAATGGAAAAAAATATCACCGGGTGAGGATTAGCAACAACCAAAAACTCTTTGACCGTACCCATCCCAAGCCAATTCAGTGCGACGCTCTAGGGTTGTACACGGTTTGGAGACCTCGCCTCTAGGAAATTCCTCCTCTTCCACCAAGAGCCCCCGTTTGACATGGAATGAGAGGGAGACTTGGGTTGTGGTGAGGGAGAAATGGAGTTTACCAGATCTTCTCCCCCTCACCTTCCCTGCCATCTCCTCCTTTTCTACCTCACCAAGAGCTACTAGTCTCTAGTCTCCCTCTCAGTCTGACACCCTTGTGATTTGGGATATGTGGCCCCTACCCCGAATGGTGTCTCACAAGCCTAGCGCATACTAAGTGCTCAGGAGACATTTGGTGAATAGACTTTATAAAGAGACCTCTCCAGCCATTCTTTCCAGGCAGGTGAGATTGTGTGGATCTGTTCTCGAGTTTAAAGAACATGCACGATAGCCAAAACCGGTTTGGCTCAGTGGTAGAGTGTCGGTCTGCGGACTGAAGGGTCCCGGGTTCGATTCCGGTCAAGGGCAGGAGGCGGCTGGTCGATGTTTCTCTCTCATCGACGTTTCTGGCTCTCTATCTCTCTCCCTTCCTCTCTGTAAAATATCAATAAAATATATATTTTTTTAATTAAAAAAAAAATAAAGAACATGCACGATGGGGCCAAGAGGTGCCCAGCCCGGGAGGTAGCGTTCTGTTTCCGCCAGCAGCACATGAAAGTGCCCCTTCCTTGCATCACCCGTTTCCCAGCAATGTGTATTAACTTAAAAAAAGAAATCCTTTCTAATTTAATAGTTAGGAAACAATCTCGGTTTTGGTTTGAATTTACGTTTCTTAGACTACTGGTGAGGGTGAACATTTTTTCTTCATGTGCTTATTAGTCATTTGTATTGCTTCTGCGAATTGTCTGTTCCCAATTTACTAATTTACAACGAGAAATGTAACTGCCAAAGGGACCGGATACACGTGTCCTCCAGCCAACACACCAGCTCCCTGTCGGCATGCCCCCGGGGAGGCCAAATTCTAATCAGAACGGTGCTCGGTTAGCACAGAGTGGAAGGGAGGGTGAGTTATGGGATTCCGGGGTTAACTGCATCAGCTCAAGCTGGACCTACCGCGGGGATCAGGATATCCGTGGCCAGCGCATCCTCCCTCTTTCTCTTTTCTCTGCCTCCCTGACTACCCAGCTCTTCCTCAGATGGACATGTTCCTTCTTAGAAACATTACTACATCCACTTAGGATTCCCTCTTGGTTTGTGTGCTTACTCGTTCAAGGCAGTCTTTACCCCTGGCTCCTTTGCCTCCTTGGACTGCCTTCCCGTTTTTTGGAAGGATTTACGGAGTGTAGGTGACATCTTGTGGGGTGTCTGCCTCCCTCACTCTCCTGGAATTGCCGCATTCCATAAGTGAAAACAGCTCGAGGGGGTCTCCACAGCACATCCGACGTTTGGAATGTTCACCTACTTGTGCAGCTTTCAAGCCTTACCTTCGCCTCTCCCGGGGGTCTCTGACCTCCACGAGATTAAGATCCATCGCCATGAGGACTTTGAGAGTGGAGAGGAGGGTTTGGGTTGCATAGTGCAAAGAAAAAGAACTAGAGGAACCAGTAAGAATAGCTTTATAACACTGTCCTGCACTAGAGATTGAAAGGCATAGCAGAGCTGCTTAATACATAGTCACAAACCCAAACCGGCAGCCAGAACGAGGAGACAAAGGCACAGCCCCCAAATTCTGCAGAAGAAGAGAGAAAGGAAATGGAAATCAGAAATGTATCTGATGTAGAGTTCAGAATAATGATGTTCAAGATGCCCAACAGCGTAAGAAAAAATATAGTGACTGTGAAAACAGAAATAAAGAATGACATCACACAAATAAAGGACACGTTTGGAAGGAATACACAGCAGATTAGGGAAATTGGAGGACTGAATCAGTGAATTAGAAGACAGTGTTGAAAAGTCACTCAATCAGCCGAAACCGGTTTGGCTCAGTGGATAGAGCGTCGGCCTGCGGACTGAAAGGTCTGGGGTTCGATTCCGGTCAAGGGCATGTACCTTAGTTGCGGGCACATCCCCAGTAGGGGGTGTGCAAGAGGCAGCTGACTGATGATTCTCTCTCATCGATGTTTCTAACTCTCTATCCCTCTCTCTTCCTCTCTGTAAAAGATCAATAAAATATATTTTTTAAAAGAAAAAGAAAAATTACTCAGAGAACCAAAATGAAAAACAAATAAATAAATAAAAATCTTTAAAAAAAAAAAAAAAAGCTCTGGGTAGATGTGCGATCTGGGAGAGTACCTGGAGCAGGAAGGACAGGAAAGATTTCATTCAAGGCGGAGAGGAGAGAGAGGATTTTAGGTGGGTGAGGGCTGGGCATCTCTGGCCTGGAACGTGCAGCTGCCCCTTTCGTGGCGGCCCTCAACCCTTGGTCCTCTTTACGCCAGCCTTCCTAAACCATATCTGACCCGGTCACTCCCCTTTTTTAACCCTCCCCTGTCCCCACCACCCCTGGGATAAAATTCAAGTTTCTAAGGACAGCCAACATCCAAGGCCCTTTACAATAAACAGCATTTCTTCCCAGGCTTGCTTCTCTGCCCCAGAAGACTGTTGGGTGTTCCTGGATGTGCCGTGTGTGTCCACACCTCCAGGGAGGGCCTTCTGCCTGGGTTGCCCTCCCTGGCTTGGCCCATTCCTCCTCATTCTTTAAGACCCAGCTCAAATGTCCACTCCCCCCCGCCCCCCAGTCTTTCCTGGACCAGAGGAAACCCTTAACCGTAGCATTTTTATAAGGAAGAAAAGGTGTAACTTTTCCAAGTATCATCCCCTGCTGGCCCCTGAGAACTTTGACCTCAAATCTCATGTTTGGCTACCTGGGTGTCCTAATCTCCATCCAGAAGGGTGCAACGTGCAGCAGGGACTGGATGAACAGCAAGGTCGCTGTTATAGACTTGCTCGTGGGGAAGCACCATGCAGAGAGGACCAGAGATCTGGACTCTGGGGCCTTGGCAAATTTTTATTCTCTCTAGACCTCGGTTCCCTTCTGTGTAGAAGGCAAGCACTGGGAGATGGCAATCTGTGATGCTATGTATTAAGACTTACTCTGTACATTCACTATTCTAGAAATAAGCACAATAATGATATAAGGTATGTAAGTATTTCTGGTAGCATGAAAATGTACAACAAAGTCCTTGAAGTTATTTGCAGTCTAGTTCTGGAACTAAGGAAGGGAAGACCAAGACCTCTTAGGGGGAGAAGTTTTAAATTGTGGGGAGGGGAAGAGAGGGGGAGAGGTGTATTTCATTGCAAGAATCATTGTGCCACTCTTGGCCCCAAAGAGGTGGTGTGATGAAGCGTGAGAAGCAGAGCTCAAATCCCAGCTCTGCAACCCTCCAGCTGTGACCTTCGGCACGTCCCTTCACCTTTCCGAGTCTTACAAGTCGGAGATTGTCTGTAGAGTTGCTATGAGGACTCAGTTGGATCTAGGACTCCACAGACACCTACGAATCCTTTCCTTTTAATCCCAAGGAATATAAACTACAAGCCTCATGGTCCTCATCTTGCCAAATGAGGGTTGCCAGGAGGGCTAATCAGAGGTGAAGTGAGAACAGATACAGAAAACTGTGCTGGGATAGTTCATGACGTTAGCTTTCCTCACAGCCCGGCAGCATAGCATACACCCCAGCTCCATCTTGAGCAGAAAGCTTAAAACAAGGAATTCGGAGCTCTGGAGACAGCGGAGAAGGAAGCACAGTCAAGGAAAAGAGTCCGAGGAAGGCTCCGGAACACGTGATGACGGCCTCTCCCATCAGAAAATGCTCTTAAACAAACAGCAAGTTTCCTCCGTTAATAAGGCCTGTGGAATGCAGATGAGATTTTTTTTTTCCTCCTCCTTTTTTTTGCTGATTAAGTTCCCCCAAAACCCCCTTAAGAATTTTAATAAGAAATGCAAAAATCAACAAAAGTCCAGCAAACCCTTTCCTGTTATTAAATAAAGGGAAAGTAAATATTGCAAATTGGACATATTTCATAAGAGGATGTTTTGTTTGGGCGAAAAAAATGAGAAAGTAAAGAAAAAGCTATTTGCTTTCTGCCAGCAAATACATGTCTTTGCTGAATTTTTGGTTTCAAATTTGATGACTGGGGCATTATTCCTGGTTTGCCTGGAATTCAGACCTTTTGACATCTGAGGTGGATGTACCCAGGCAAGCAGGAAAGCCAGGTTTGGGTCATGTGGGCCTATTCTCCCCTCTCTCCAAGTGAGCAAACCAAAGATTTATTCAGACTCCCAGGGTTTATGATTTTGAGCTCAGTGTTGGGGACCTGTGGGGATCACACACAAAACAAAAGCAACTTTGAGCAAAGATTTTTTAAAAATATATATTTTATTGATTTTTCACAGAGAGGAAGGGAGAGGGATAGTTAGAAACATCGATGAGAGAGAATCATCAACGAGCTGCCTCCTGCACACCCCCTCCTGGGGATGTGCCCGCAACCAAGGTACATGCCCTTGACCGGGAATCGAACCTGGGACCTTTCAGCCCACAGGCTGACGCTCTATCCACTGAGCCAAACCGGTTTCAGCTGAGCAAAGAAGATTTTTATGAAGAAGAGAGAGAGGGGGAAAAAAATGTTCTCTGAACCTCCTTTTTAGGATAAGATATAAGATCATAAAATATACTATATTCATGCAACACAGAGGCCCTATAGGTAGGCAGACCTGGCTTTGAATCCTACCTCTGTCACGCCTTAGGTGGATGGGTCATCTTGGGTAAATAACTTACCTTCCTGACTCACTTTCCTCACCTTCAGAACGGGGGGGAATCAATGTGCTTACTCAGAGAGCTGTCATGAGCAATGCATGAGTGGGAAAAGGAGCCCATGCAAGGCCAGCACGAGGCTCTATAGTGTCCCCTCTTCTTGGTGTGGTGTGACCACTGAAAAGGAAGAGAAAACGCAGTCAGGCTCTATGTCTCTGTGCTTCTTTGTGGTGATAACAGTTTGCAAAGAACATCAGCACTCGTGGCTTTATGTGCTTGTCGCCTCAGCCAGAGGAGGTGGGCAAAGTGGGAATTGTTTCCAGTTGGAGCACCTGGTGCTGGAAGGCAGGTGTGGCCACTCAAGGACACACGACTTGTTCTTATGTGAGTCAGAGAAAATGGTGAAAGGAAAGGGAGGAAGAGAAACAGAGGGTGTGGCCACATCCAGCCACGTTGCCCCCACAGTGGAGTGTATCTTCGCCAGGCCCCTGTACCCCCTCCCGGTCCTGTCTGTCTTTCCTTGTGGGGTCCCCACGGTCTCTCCCCGGTGGGGAGGGCAGTCACAGGCGGTACGACCTTTTGTGGGATGCCAGGAGTTGGATCCCATCGGCCGCCTTCCCTTAACAACAGAGTCTAGGCCTGTGCTTCCCAGGGCTAAAATCTGTGTTCCTCTCACGCCATCAAGAGTCTGTGGCAAACCCCATCTTCGAGTCAAAAAGTTATTTGAATTTTTGTACTTTCCTGTCTTCGTATTTATGTGTTTGCACAAATTAACTTGTACAAAAATTAAAACTGATGAAGGAATACAACAAGTAATTTAACAGTCATCTATATCCCCACTCCCATATTAGCTTCTAGGGTTTGTTTGGGGTTTTTTGTTTTTGTTTTAAGAAATAAAGCATAAGTCTTGGCCAGGTAGCTCAGTTGGTTGGAGCATCGGCCCCATATGCTTAGGTTGTGGGTCCAATCCCCAGTCAGAGCACATACAAGAAACAACCGATGAAGGCATAAATAAGTGGACCAGCAAATCAATCTTCCTCTCTCTCCCTCTTTCTCTCAAATCAACAAAAAAGAAACAAACCATAAAGTATAAGTCCCCTTATCTAGTACCCAAGTCCCACAGATTTCTTGTTGATTTGAGTTTAGCTTACCTAAACATATTCAGTATTTTACATTGTTTTGTGTGTATTTTAATTCACATAACTGGTACATAGGATTCTTATTGTTCTGTGTCTTGCCTTTTTCACCATTATGTTTTTTTAATCTATCCACGTTGATATGTATATAAGAGCTAGTTTATTCCTTTTCATTTAAGCTGCATAATAGTCCACTCTTATGAACCGTTTATAACACATTTTATATGTCCATTCCGTTAGGGGTGGTCAGTTAAGTTGTTTCTCTTCTTCACCCCCACCTTTTTTCTTCTTCTTCTTTTTCCATTACAAACCACCATTCTTTGATTTTAAAACTCTCTGTGTGTCTCTGGGTATCCACATTTCTCTGGGAAATTTACGCAGAAGTCAAACGTATTTTATTGTTAGTTGCAGGGCGGAAGCAGCCATACCTGAGATGCAACCCCCCCCCTCTGATGCCTACTCCCTGTGTGACCTGGGCGGCTCATTTCACCTCTTTAAATCTCTTCTCTTTTCCTGTAAAATGTGTGTGCTAATCCCTTCCTCGCTGGATTATGAGAGGATTCATGCGGCTCTTTCTAAAAATCGCCCGGAATCGTGCAACTATGGTAGGAGTGAGTCCAGCTGCTCTCCTCGTCCCTGCTACCCTGGCTCTCCCAGCAGCCAGAGCAGGATCTAACCCTAACCCTTTGCAAGGCGCTAGGGCTTTGCCCAGCGAGCCCACCTCTTACCGCGTGGTCTCGGCTCTTTCTCCTGCCTCGCCTGGTGCCAGCTCCGTACAGAACTGAGCAGGTGTACCCCCTCTGCGCCTCAGTTTCCTCGCCTGTAAAAAAATGGGATGAAGGCACCAATGTGAAGGGCTGTCGTGAGACTTAAACAAACGCTGGGTGATGTATGCAGGGTACTTGTCACAACTGCCTGGCCTTTGCTGCTCACTCCGAGAACCCTTTCCCCCTTCAAAGCTGTGAAGTTATCGGAGGTTCAGCGGCCAGGTCAGGCTGAATCGTGTCCCGCATTTTGGTTTCACGATTCCCTGCATTGCACGTGGCGCAGGCTGCGAGTCAACGCGCGCGGGAGCTTTGCGCGGCCCCGGTTCGTGTCCTGTGTCCGCAGAGGCGCTCCTGCGGCTTAACTTCGCTAAAACATCGCCATCTAGCGGACGCGCCGGGGTATTGCAGGGCTCGGCCCCACCTGCGGGGGGAAAACAATGGGTGACACTGGGGCCGCCCGGCCCCGCTCAGAACCGCCGCCGCCGGCTCCCCATTGTCTGCGGGGTGAAGTCCAAAGGCCGGGCCCGGAACCCGAGCGCGCGCCCCGCGCGCCCCGCCCGCCGGGTCTTATCTGCAGCTCCGACCTCCCGCTCCGCCGCCGCCGCCGGCCCGGCACCGCCCGCCCCGGAGCCTCAAAGTCCACCCTCGCCTGGCACGTGGACCCGCCGTGTGCCCCGGACCCCTCCCGCCCCCCCGCCTCTTCCCTGCCCCCAGGCTAGTCCGGGCTCAGCGCAAAGACCATCTCTCCCGGGGAGCTTCCCGGGCCTTTCAACCCACCCCAGTGCCTCCCCGGCCTCCCACCGACACTCGCGTCTTTTTTGTATTTCCCATATGTGAAGCTGTGTTTTTGACCACGCACTGCTCTCTCTCATATCCATTTATTTTGCATTTATTTGACGGGTCAAGATAAATGCAAGCCCCCTGGTCCCTGGATCTAGAGCCCCCTCCGGCCTACGCGGACTTCCTAGCTCGGAGAACTTGGGTGAGGGAGGGAATCTCAACTGTGAAATGAAATAGCGGTGAGAACACCAGCCCACAAGGCAGTGGTGATCATTAAGATAGGATGCAAAACGGCTGATAATACAGCCAATTCTCATTATTGGTAGATTCTGCATTTGCAAATCTAACCTACTGGCTAAATTTTATTTGTAAAGCCAAAGTTAGTACTCACAGAGCTTTGTCATTCACAGACGTGCAGGCATAGAGTGGGAAGGGGGGGGGGAATGTGGGTTTTTTTCTTCCAGAATGCACATTCTCAGCTGCAGGACACTGGTGGTAGTCTTGTTTCAGCTCTCATTCCATAAATGTGGGTTTTTTTTAAACAGTTTCTTCAGTACCACATTTTGCGCATTTTTTTTATTTTAATTTTTTTTATTGATTTCAGAGAGAAAGGGAGAGGGAGAGGTAGAAACATCAATGATGAGAGAGAATCATTGATCGGCTGTCTCCTGCACGAAACCCGGACATGTGCCCTGATCAGGAATCGAACCGTGACCTCCTGGTTCATGGGTCAACGCTCAACCACTGAGCCACACTGGACAGGCATGAACGTCCAGTTCATGAAAATCGTTGATCAGCTGCCTCCTGCCCACACCACGCTGGGGATTGAGCCTAAAACTGGAGCATGTGCCCTGACCAGGAAGCAAGATGTGACCTCCTGGTTCATTGGTTGATGTTCAACCGCTGAGCCACGCTGGTCGGGCCTTCGCCTGTTTTTTAATCCTCACCCAAGAATATGTTTATTAATTCCAGCGAGAGAAAGTGGGAGAAACATCGACGGGTTGCCTCCTGTGTGCTGAGTCAAACCTTTTGGTGTCCGGGAGGACACTCCAACCAACTGAGCCTCCCAGCCAGGCCCATTTCTCGAATTTTTGTGCTTTCTGGTGATGCTGCTGTTTCAAATGGACCCCAAGCAGAGTGCTGAAGTGCTGGCTAGCGTTCCTAAGCCAAGAAGGCTATGATATATCTTACAGAGAAAACATGTGTGTTAGATGAGCTTCCTTCAGGCCTGCATTATAGTGCTATTGGCCATGGTTTAATGTTAATGAACCAACAATCAATATTACATGAAATATTTTAAAAATAGGAACACAAATAAGACAAGGTTATGTATTGAATGGTTATGTAGAGACTGGCAGGAATCTATCCCTATATTTTCCCCTAGGTCCTAGGAGGAATGCTTCAGTATTCACTAATTCAGTGTTTATAGTGACTCTATAGAACTACTGGAATAATTATATATATATATATATATATATATATATATATATATAATTCTCATATATGTATAGATAATTCTCTATGTATATAGGTGTGTAATAAAATTTTAAAATTAAAGATACATACTGAAATATTCTGATTGAAATTATGATGTCTGGGACCACTTTAAAATGCTAAGCAGTGGGATAAAGGTGGGTGAATGGACAGTGTAAAAGAAACAAGATACCAAAGGCTGAGGATTGTGGAAGTGATGATTTATTAGGTAATTCTCTGTGTATGTTTGAAAAGGCCATAATAAAAAACTTAAAACACACTGAGAGAAAATCTTGGGGGAAGAATATCTTACTCAGTAACTTCTCCGCTGGACCCTCTGTGGGGCCAGGGCTCCAGGTGACGCTACCCGGATTCCCATTATGGGGGGATCCCAAGCCCCTGAATGTGGAGACCACACTGAGCCTCACCGGACGGCTGTAGTCGCAGCAACCCCCTAACTTGCTTGGCTACCTCTGGAGGCTCGAGGGGCCTCTGAACCTTTTTTCTTATCAGTCAAATAAGGAAGTTGAACTGGACAACCTATGAGTTGCCTTTCATTGTTAAAACCCTCTGATTCTAAAACCAGTATTTCCTAAATTGGCATGTTCTGGCGCAATATTACAGCCTCCCCACAGCTCTCTTCTCCCCTTCCCAATCCTTCCCAGTACCACTCTTCTCCGAATCTTGCTGAAGTTCTTTTTTTGCAACACTCCAACAGGAAGCTATTCTGATTGTGGTCCATCTAAAGTCTGAACTCCTTAGCCGAGGAGTTAAGGCACATGGTGTCTTGCTAGCAAGAGCTCACAATCCAGTTAAGGAAGACCAGGAAACTGGGAACACAGGGGAAAATCACCCAAGCCAGCCTGGGGAGGCAAGAGGAAGTCTCCTGGAGGAAGAGATATCTGATCGGAGATCTAAAGGGTGACCAGGAGTTACTTCGGCAAACAGCGGGGAAGGATGTTCCCGGCAGAGGCACAGCGTGTTCCAAGGCCTGGAGACAAGAAAGTTGGGAAAGGTCCAAATTTTCAAAAGGCAGTCACACCTCGCCTCATCCTCCGTTACCAACCTTCCCAACTGCCCATCATGTGCGGTGTGCGGGCTGGGGACCCTGGGATTCATATTAAACTCCCTACCAGGCCTCCTTTATTTTTTTAATTTTTTGATTAATTTATTTATTGATTAAGGTATCACATATTTGTCCTCAATCCCCCATTCCAATTTGTCCCTCCCACCCCCCCACTCATGCCCCCACCCCCCTATTGTCCTTGACCACTAGTTAGGCTCATATGTGTGCACATAAGTCCTTTGGTTGATCTCTCCCTTTTATCCCCACCCTCCCTTTGAGGTCCAACAGTCTGACCCAGGGCTCCTTATCTCTGGGTCTGTTCTTGTTCATCAGTCTATGTTGTTTACCATTTCCCCTAGATGAGTGAGATCATGTCCTACTGGAAATATAAAAATAAAAAATGAGACAAGCAATAATCATTATGCTGAAAGGCATATGAATCAATCTGTAGTGAGCTTCTTTCTGGGCCGCCAGTTCTTTTGAGACCCAATTTTAATGTCTAACAGTTCCTTAAGTGTACAATTCAGCAATGATATTTCAGTTCTGGATGGTGGGCAAATGGTGGTAATGCAGGTCCAACCCTCTCTGGTTTGGTCCTGGGCAACCTGCAGTGATACACAGCTGCTGATTGTTATTATGGTAAGGCGTCATCAGTGACTTCTGTCTCTGGACTGCTTCTCTTCTGTCTTCATGGTTGGTGTAGTCCTGTCATTCCTCTCTGTTGCCAGAATCCACATGGTCTCTGAGTTGTTTTCTGAAAATATACAAACATATTCTCGACCAAACGTTAATAAAGGAATACTTTCTATAAATTTGACTTGGGATCTTTTTTCATTTTTTTGCCCAAATGATTTTCCTCTGGCTTGTTTTGACTCCATGTGTGTTTTTCATGGGTGTCTTGCTGATAGCATTACAATTAATTTTTCTTTTTTCTTTTAATATACATTTTATTGATTTCTTACAGAGAGGAATAGAGAGTTAGAAACATTGATGAAAGAGAATCATCAATCAGCTGCCTCTTGCCTACCCCCTACTGGGGATGTGCCCGCAACCAAGGTACATGCCCTTGACCAGAATCGAACCTGGGACCTTTCAGCCCGCAGGCCGACGCTCTATCCACTGAGCCAAACTGGTTTCCGCCAAAAGTCTCAGTCTTTCACCCAGGGTCCCAATTTGAGCTGGGCATGGGAAGTTAAGCAGCCATGGGGGCAGGAGACTCCCGTCCAGACCTCCTTTAAAAATAACCAGGTCAGGCGAAACCTGTTCGGCCTGCGGGCTGAAAGGTGCTAGATTCGATTCCGGTCAAGGGCATGTACCTTGCTTGGTTGCAGGCACATCCCCAGAGGGGCGTGTGCAGGAGGCAGCTGAGCGATGTTTCTAACTTCTCTATCCCTCTCCCTTCCTCTCTGTGAAAAATCAATTAAAAAACATATTTTTTTAAAAAAATATATAGCCCATGGACTCGGGCTATAAAGGTAGTGAAGAACTCCGGGGAAAGAGGGGAGGAGGGGGGAGTGGGAGACATCTGTAATATTGTCCACAGTCTCCCGGGTGTGTGGTCCTTTGCACTGCACAGGGCAGCCAGCGCACAGCGGCTCTGGGTCTGTTGTCCTCGAGGGGGCGCTTCCTCACACCTGCCTGCTGCAGCGTGTACTGTGCACTGAGAAAGCGGGGACCGGGGCCGGGGCCGGGGATACCGTATTTGCCGGTGTATAAGACGATTTTTTGGCCCTGAAAAATATGCCTCCAAGTGGGGGGTAGTCTTATACGGCGAGTATATAACAAACTCTGTATTTTGAGTGGAAATGTTAGGGGGTCGTCTTATACGCCCAGTCTCTTATACGCCGGCAAATACGGCATTTTTCAGGGGCAAAAAATCGTCTTATACGCCGGCAAATACGGTAAGTCCGGTGCCCTCAGCGCCCCACCGCCCCAGGGGCGAGGACGCCGAGTCTTTAGACCGGGACTCCACCAGCGGCTGGCAGTGACTCCGGGTCTCATCCGTCCATCGGGTCCCGCGGGACTGTCCTTGTGAGAAATAAACGAGACTAGTAGCCCAAGGAGAGGACGCGCGGCCTCCGCTTCCCTCCTCACGCGGGGCGGCAGGACGCGCAGAACGCGGCCACCGCCCGGCCCCACGCCCCGCTCCCGGCGGCACGCATGCGCGCTCGGCGAAGACGCGGCGGGCGCGCGCGCCTCGGGCTCTGGCGGCTGCGCGTTCCCGCAGTTTTACGGCCGCGCTACTTGACGGCAGAGGTGCACGCCCCCCCGCGGCCGGCGTTGTCGGGGTAACGGCGCGCGCGTGGGGCGGACGAAGGTAAGGCCACAGGCCTGGGCGGGAGAACAGCCACTGCGGGGGCCTCGCGGGCCCGAGGGGAGGGTCCGGGGCCCTTCCCCGGGCTCCACAGCCAGGCCGGGCCTTCTCCTCCTCCTCCTCCTCCTCCTCCTCCTCCTCCTCCTCCTCGTGCACTTCGTACTTATTTTTCTTCCTTCGTTCTTCCCGGAAGTGTGCACGCCGCGTCCCGGGGCTGGGGATGTCCCAGAGGTGCATGGACCCCTCTCTGCCCGGGAGGAGGAACCTCAGCCGCTCGTGGGGCAGGGGTGGCGGGCACTCGAGGAAACCAGCAAAGGGAGGAAGAGTTAGGATGATGGAGTTACGACTCTGTTGGGCCCTGCACACTTTCTGGCTTGTGTGCCCGTCGTTTGTTGCAGTTGCATCTACCGACTGGCTTGCACTTGCCCCCGGGACTGTGCGCCTTCACACCATCCCCCGCCCAATCCTCGCCACCGCCTTCACAGGGTTACTGTTTGTGTGTGTGTTTTAGTCTTGGGTTCTAACTTGAAAGCGCCCCAGAGGCAGCAGGATTGTTTGTTTACCTCGCTCACCCCTTTCATCCCTGCCTCCCCCGGCCCCCCGAGGGAAGCAGTTGGAGTTCAAACGCTTCTTTAATTGGGAGAAGGCGAGCCTTGCAGGGAGGGAGGTTCTCACCAGGCTCGTTAAGGCTAGGTGGGCCCAGCGGGTTGGAAGACGACTTGTAGCTTTGGTTTTGCTTTGTTTTGTTTGGAATGAACATGTATTGAACACCTAAAAGGTGTTCGCTTATCTGCTCGAGGGAAGAATAAAGAGCAAGCCCCGCTTTTGATAGAAAGGTAAAATCTATTTAGCACTTGGGGGCGTCTGGAGGCAGGCCTGCCCTGGATTGGGAAAGGAAAAGGAACAGCCTCGAACAGGTACACAGCGTCCAGCCCTTCTGAATCCCTTTGCTTGTCTGCACAGTAGGGAATGGGGGGCTGTTGGGATTAAGTGCGTTGGAATAGCGCCCTGTAAGCAGTGCTTGGCAACTTGGGCTGCACACATGTTGAAATCACCAGGGTTCCACCCCAGGATTTCTGATGTAACTGCAAGTAAGGCCTAAGCGTTAGGAGTTTTAATGTAGCACCAGTGATTCTAAGGGCAGCTAAGCTTGAGAGCCACGATTATATGCCAACCCAGGTGAAGGTTGTTCATTTCTTTTCTTTTTAAAAAAAATATATTTTATTGATATTTCACAGAGAGGAAGGGAGAGAGATAGTTAGAAACATCGGTGAGAGAGAATCATCAACCAGCTGCCTCCTGCACACCCCCCTCCGGGGATGCACCGGCAACCAATGTACATGCTCTAGACTGGAATCGAACCCAGGACCTTTCAGTCCGCAGACCGACGCTCTACCACTGAGACAAACCGGTTTTGGCTGTTCATCTCTTTTCATTTGTCATGACCTTCACTATCTCCAAGACCAAAGCAGCCAACCTTCACATCCCACACTCCCTGACAACTGACCCAGTCCTTCCTGTACGTCTGGGTGTGCTTCGGACATGGGCTTCTTGTAGGCCAGTCTCCCTGCCTTACAAACCTCACGTCTTCCCTAACAGAGGGGCTTTGGACAATGCCTTGCTCCCCATAAGGCTGGGTTTCTGCGTCTGTGAAATGAGGATAGTGGTACCCACCTGTGTAGCATACTGCATTGTACTTACCGATGATAGTTACCTCTTCTAATTTTACTCCCCTCCCACATCTTACATCCTACTGTTCTCCTGTCATGGCACTAAAGAAACATCTCCTAAGTGCCTGTTGCAGATTTTGAGAGGAGCAAATTCAGTCCTTTCTCCCCTTCTTTGCCTTCCAAGGTCAGCACAAGGTAATTCTTCCACAAAACTATGAAGCTAGAGATCATCTTGACTTAACTGAATTTTCAAAATAACAGCTTTCTTGAGAGAGCATTCACATACCATAACATTCACCTTTGTAAAATGTACAACTCAGTGATTTTATTATATTCGCAGAGTTATGCAGCCAGCACTGCAATCTGAACATTTTCATCACTCTCAAAATAAACTCTGTACCTATTAGCAGTCACTCCAACATTTCTCCCTTCCCCCAGCTTCTGCAGCTGCTAACCTAATTTGTATCTCTATGGATTTGCTTATTCTGGACATTTCATATGAATGGTTTTATACATACGGTTTGTGGTCTTTGGTGACTGGCTTCTTTTACTTAGCATAATGGTTTCATGGTTCATCTTGCACATTGTAGCATGTATCAGTACTTCATTCTTTTATTATTGACTAGTGGCCTGGTGTACAAAATTTGTGCACAGAGGGGGGGAAAACCTAATACAGTATTGCTTAAGCTTTAAAATAAATTGCTATTTCTACAGTTGCATACCAAAGAGTTGACTTAGGTTGAAGAATATGTCAGCAAGTGAAGATCTAGTTAAGATGCCCTTGGAAGAAAATCTCTTAATTGCCCATTGACATATAGTATACATAGTTTTGTTATGAATGTTGTGTGTGTGTGTGTGTGTGTGTGTGTGTGTGTGTGTACGCTATGTGTACAGTCATGCTCAGTATGTGATCACACTGCAGGATCTTACTTAGAAATTATCCTAGCATTTTGCTGCTTGGAGTCCTTTGGCAGTTCCACGAAGGTTCTGACTTGCCGATCTTATTTTTCACCATTATCTTTGTAACTGATTGAGCAATTTCTCTGACTCTTCCTTGATCTGTGTTTTTCTTTGTCCTCATTTTATTCCTCAACTTCTTTGCTTAGGTGGATAAAGACATCAAACATTGGACAAAGCTTTTAGTTTTTTTATTTTATTTGTTTATTTTTTTGAATGGTCCTGAGTCCTTAAGACCACTCACCTTCCCTTCTCAGCTTTGGCCACTTTCATTGTCCGTGTCAGGCTTGGTTACATCCCCTGCCCAGTGGGATGTTGGTTTTGAATGGAGGAGGCACCTAAATAACGAGTCCTACTTCTTTCTTTGTGAGGATTTGGAGCCATGTACTTACACATGGGTAAAAGGCCTCCACTGCATCTTCAAGCAGCAGACACACTCTCAGCTTAAGTCGAGTCTAGACCCAGGACTGAGGGAGCAGCAGATTCAAGTCTTCTGTCTCATTCAGGGCGTCTGCTCAGCGCTTGGGGTGGCCAATCTCTTAAACTATTTACATTCTCCACCCCCCCCCCCCCTTGCGTATGGTTGAGTTTTCCTAAGTTAAATGCATCTACCAAGGCTCTGTTTTTATCGCACAGTACACTCAGCTCTACTTCCTTCCTCCCGCCGTTACTGAATTGCAGCCTTTTAGGTGCTTATTTTGTCTCAGACTGAGTGTAAGGCCTGGAAGGGAGAGGTTCTGACTTCAGCTTCCTTTGCTCCCTCCTACTGCTGAGTGCACAGTGAGTAAGCCCACAGTTCTCCATAACCCTTTAGCTTCTAACCTTGAGAAACAGTGAGCCTTCAGACAGGGGGACAGGTGCTACCACTTTTATTGTCCGTGTCAGGCTTGGTTACATCCCCTACTCAGTGGGATGTTGGTTTTGAATGGAGGAGGCACCTAAATAACGAGTCCTGTTTCTGTCTTTGTGAGGATTTGGAGCCATGTACTTACACATGTGCTAACTGCAGAACCTGGAGCAAAGAGCATGGGCTTTGGAGTCCAACAAACCAGGGATGGTCTAGTGCCCAACTCTGGAGCCTTTTATATAATACTAGGGACCCAGTGCACGAAATCCGTGCAAGGTGCTCAGCCCTTGCAGCCCCGGAAGGTCATTCGGCTGTTCAGTCTAATTAGCATATTAGCTCTGTATTATATAGGACTAGTGCACCTCAAAAGGAGCAGGGGCCCATCCTCTGCGCTCCTGCCTGGCCCCTCCTGCTGCACCCCTGGTCCCCTGTCTGCCGGCAGCCCCGCTCCCACCCGCTGACAACACGGTGAGATTGGGGCTGGGCAGTGCCAGCAGCAGATGCAACAGGTGAGAGCAGTGCTGGTGCCGTCAGCAGGTGCAAGCAGTGGCTCCAGCAAAGGCTGCAGGTACAAATGGGGCCGGTGCGGGCAGCAGGTGCGAGAGCCGGCGGGACCACAGAGTATAGGAACAAAGAATTTTCAGTGACTACCAGAGGCTCCCCCTGATGACAGCAACTGGTGCCCGCCTTGGTCTGGCGCCCCCGCTCACCTGCTCCACCATCCTGCTGTGGCCCATGCCTGCCACGGTCCGCACTCTGCCTCTTGCTGCTGATGCCTGCCTGCCATGTTCCACGTGTGTCCCTGATGGTCAGCACATGTCATAGCAACCAATTTTTCAGTTCTGTTTTCGGTCTATATGCACGTTGGGATTTTATATATATAGATTTTGAACCTGAATCCATTTCCTCATCTATATAATGATGTTGGTAGTGCTCACTCCTTAATACTAATTATAGCAAATACACACAACACGCTCACTGTGAACTGGGTACTCTTCTAAGCACTTTATGGGTCTAAACTGTAACATAGAGGGTTGTTTTTCATTCTTATTTTGCACATGAGGAAACCAAGGCACAGAGAGATTAAGTAACCTTTGCCCACAGTCGCACGACTAGGAAGTAGCGACACCAATTCCATTCCAATTGGAGGTACATAATGGACTCTTAATTGGGAATTGCTGTTGTCATTTTTATTTATTAACTTACCTTAAAAATTGGAAGATGATTGCTTGGCTGGTGTGGGTCAGTAGTTGAGCATTGACCTATGAACCAGGAGGTCATGGTTTGATTCTGGGTCAGAGCACATGCCCAGGTTTCGGGCTTAATCCCCAGTGGTAGATGTTTAGGAGGCAATCGATGAATAATTCTCTCTCATCATTGATGCTTCTATCATTCTCTCCCTCTCCTTTCCTCTCTGAAATCAATACACTTTTTTTTTTAATTGGAAGATGATTGACATAATGTTTGGAATGTATTTTAAGATTTTTTTTATTACTATTTTACTTTTTTTTTAAATTAAGGTGGTATATGTGTACATAGCTTACCATTGCCCCCCCCCCCACCTCCCATTCATGCCCTCCCTCCCCAGAGTTCTGTGTTCTTTGGTTGTACTTATATTCATGCATACCAGTCCTTCGGTTGTTCTCTTATCTCCCCCCCAGGTCTCCTTCCCCTCCCCGCTGTCATTTGACAATCTGCTTGTTTTATGGTGACTATCTCAGGACCACATGAATAGAGTCCGCTCCTCCTCTGGTTCTCACCGCCCCTCCCCCTGGGTCCCACTGCTTCCCCTGGGACACACGGCTCTCCCGGGGCACACGGCCCCCTGGGACTTTTTTTTTTTTTTTAATGAAGTGCTCACTAAATTTAATTCTTTGAGAGCAGGGTCTCTTGGTTTTATCTTTATATCCCCCGCACCCTGATAGGTGCTCCATAAAAGTCTCTTGGCTGAGTGAAAGAATGGGAGTAACCCTAATAGGCAGGAGTCCCATTGTGCTGGCTTTTAGGAGACGTTTACGTAGCATTGTGACTTTTGGGCATATCACTAGGCCTCAGTCTTACCAGCTGTAGTTAGAAATAATGTCACTGACTTCTTGGGCATTGTTGTAGGAATTAATTGAGATATTCTAGGTGAATGAGATTTGCACTGCTTCTACAAAATATTCTTGTGACTCTGTCTATTAGTTCACCGCTTTATAAATATTTTATATTTCCCATAGTCCCAGGTTTTCTGAGCCTGGGTATAAGTGTACTCACTTTTTTTAAAAATCGGTGTAGTTATTGATTGACTGTTTCTTTCTCTTTATTGTATTCTTTGAAGAACAGTTACACTTGAAAAATGGCAGAAGCCTCTTTCCATGCCCCAAAGAGGAAAAGAAGAGTGTACGAGAGTTACGAGTCTCCATTTCCGATCCCTTTTGGTCAGAAAGACTTCAAGATATTCCGTGCTGAAATGATAAACAACAATGTGGTTGTGAGGAACGCGGAAGATATTGAGCAGCTGTATGGGAAAGTAAGTACAGGGGCCCCGGCACAGCCACTTCCTGACACCCTGGAGCCAGCTGTCCTTCCTCCCCCTCCATCCACTCCCAAAACAAACCATAAATGACCCATATTCCTTTCTTGCTATTTAGTCTCCTATAGGAACACGACAATTTGTCTCAGGTGCCCTAACGGCATATTTTATGAGGATAACTATACCTCACCCTGGATCCACGTTTCAGCAATAAAGTAGGGTCAGTAACATTGACCCTTCTTATCTTTCTTATCTTTCAGTTGTAAAAAGCAATGCATATTCATTGTGTTTAAAAAAAAAAATTCATGCCCTAACCCCATGGTCAGCAAACTGCGGCTCGTGAGCTCTTTGACCCCTTGAGTGTGGCTCTTCCACAAAATACCATGACCTGGGCGAGTCCATTTTAAAGAAGTGGCGTTAGAAGTTTAAGCTTAAAAATTTTGGCTCTCAAAAGAAATTTCAATCGTTGTACTTTGATATTTGGCTCCGTTGACTAATGAGTTTGCTGACCATTGCTCTAACCGGTTTGGCTTAGTGGATAGAGCATCAGCCTGTGGACTGAAGGGTCCCAGGTTCGATTCCGGTCGAGGGCATGTATCTTGATTGCGGGCACATCCCCAGTAGGGAATGTGCAGGAGGCAGCTGAATCAATGTTTCTCTTTCATCGATGTTTCTAAATCTCTATCCCTCTTCCTCTCTGTAAGAAATCAGTAATATATATATATATATATATATATATATATATATATATATATATATATATATATATATTTAATTCAAGCAGTTTATAGAAATTAAATTAATGGGTAAAAAGTTAAAATTCCCCACTTATTCCCCTTCCATCCCCAGAGGTAACCAGAGTGCATGTTGTCCTGGCTCATGGACAGATCATGTGAGGCTTCAGCTTGTACTCACTCTGGCTCTGCATCTGCTCGCTCTCGAGTTGGGGACCTCTTCTTAGATGAGGACAAGTTGTGTAGATTTTGCTGATTTCTGTTGATGATAGGCTAGGGTTGAGATTGGTAACTTGCTCCCCTCCCTGCCCCTCATAGCCGGTTCATCAGTGGGCCACTTTTTAAACAGCTTTATTGAGGTATAATTTACAGCCATAAAATGCACCCATTGTAAGTGTACAATTCAGTGATTGTAATAAACTCATAGAGTTGCACAACCACCACCACAATCCCATTTTAGAGCCTTCCCGACTGCACAGAAAGTTCCTTCGTGCCCTCGAACTTGATCCCGGCTCCACTCCCTGCCTAAGGCACCCAGCGATCCACCGCCTGGCTGTAAATGTGCTCTCCTTAGACATTTTTATAAAACATACAGGTTTTGCCCTGGCCAGCTGGCTCGGTTGGAGCTTCTTCCTGTACACCAAAAAAGGTTGCGGGTCCTATTCTCGGCAGGGCACATATCTAGGTTGCAGGTTTGATCCCCAGTTAGGGCACATTCGTCAGGCAACTGATTGATGTTTCTTTCTCACATCAATATTTCTCTCTCTCTCTCCCTTCTTCACCCTCTAAAATAATAAAAACATATCCTCAGGTGAGTATTTACATATATACTTATCTATACAGATACATGTGTGTGTATGTGTGTAGAAATACGGATGTTTGTTTTAACCACCTTCCCAAAGTGGGATACAGTGGGTGGCATTGACCTTGGTTCGATGGAGGTCTAAGCCAAAGGGAGTCTGTTCACATTCGTAATACATAACATTAAATAGGAGCTTTGTAAATTGCTATACACATTATTTATTCTGACTGTTAAATCTAAATGAGGGTAAAAGGTGTTCATTTTATTATTCTCTCAATGTCAGTTTTCTATGGGCTTAAATTAAGAAATGGGGTGGGGGGGACCCATGTTGTTTTTGGAATCAGCAGGAAGGAGTACAAGAGAATCCAGGAAGCTTTTTGTACCTGGTAGACCTGGTTCCTGCTCTTAGACACATGCTCCTGTCTCTGCCTGCCCCGTCGCCTTTAGCTTATCAGACCTAGACTGAAACATCAGTTATGAGACAAAAGAGTTATACTAGAGACTTATCACAGCCATAAAATGCTATTTGTATTTTTATTAGATAATCTATATTTGTATTCATTAAATAATCAGAGGGAAGGTGTAAAGCTGTGAAAAGTGGAATAAACTTTGTTAACTCAAATTGTGATTTTCCCTCAGCTAAAAAAAAATGATAACTAAAGGTGAACTAACTTTATTTTCTCTCTTCCTGGAAGGGTTATTTTGGAAAGGGAATCCTGTCTAGAAGCCGTCCAAACTTCACAATCTCAGATCCCAAGCTGGTTGCTAAATGGAAAGGTAAACTTGCATGTCATCCAGTTCTTTTGGCAAAGTATTATTTTCTTTCATTTTTTAACTTGCACCTTGGATTATATCATAAAATTCTAGCGGAGAAGTAAGATGCACATTGACAATTTTACTGCTAAAAATAGTAGTTAGAATCATTCTAATAAAGGTAAAAAGGCTCTTTTAATTGAAATTCATTTTATCTAATTTCTGGAATTATCAAAAGTGTTATTCAGGCTTTGTTGTTAAGCATTGCCTGGAAGAGTATTGTGCATGTGTAAGGTGGTGATAATTAGGTACCTGCTCACCTGAATGCAAAGTGAGTTTTATTTCTAGAGTTAGAGTTTACAACAATAACTTTAACACAACTTGATGTATTTGTTAAAACATAGTAATGTGTGTAGTTTGCACTTGCCGGTCCTCTTTAATTTATAAATCTTTTAGTGTATTTCTCTAGGGAAGTCTCATGCTAATTACATAGCCAATATCGGGTTAAAACATAATTAGAAAGGATTTTTTTAATCTTCACCTGAGGATATGCTTTTCATTGATTTTTAGAACAATAAAGAAAGGGAGAGAGAGAAACATTAATCGATTGCCTCCATAGATGTCCCTAAGGCGATTTGACCCACACCATGTACCCTACCAGGAATTGAATCCATAGCCCTCGGTACATGGGACAATGCTCCAACCAACTGAGCCACACCAGGCAGGGCTAGAAAGGATTTTTTAAAACATATTGTAAAACAAACAAACAAACATACAAAAAAACAACTCTACTGAGACATTTCAGCAATTAGATTGGCAAATATCCAAAAGTCTGACCATTGGTGAGGCCCTGAGAAACACTCTCATATATTGCTGGTAGGAGTAATTCTTGAAATAAAAAAGAGCCTCTATATCAAGTTAGTGGCATAGCCACAAGGGGAAATGATTTTGAATGACTTTAAAATATGGTAACTTGACTATTCTAATGGGATAGACTTTCTGTCAATTATCTCATTCTATAATGTTATTTAACAAACCACCCCAAATTTCCGTGGCTTTCAGTAGTAACCAAATTGATTACAAGTCTATAGGTTTGCTGGTTAGGTGTGCTGACCTTAGCTGGATGGGCTCGTCCTTATGTTAGTCATGGGTCAGCTGGCTGCTGTAATGGGTCTAGCCCAGTAATGGATCTAATGGATCTAGCTGGACTCACTGATTGTCTGGTTGGCTGTCAGCTGATCTAAGATGGCCTCAACTGGGATGAGGAATGGCAGGGTGTGTGTGTGGGGGGGGGGGGGGGAGCTTTGTTTGCATCATGCTTGCTGAGACTTCACTAGCCCAGTGTCAAAGGGTTTGGTAGATGGCAGACCTGAAGAATTGGGGCAATCAGCCTGTCGTGTACTCTAAAGAAAGAGCTACAAAATTATCTTTACATTGTTTTCAGCAAGTATTTTATGGGTTGTAGTGTTGTTACAGTTATGCTGAGCCTGTGATATGTATATTGTATAATTAAGCAAATCAGTAATTTTGATGGTGTGGTTAAGAGCAGCCAGGATTTTTTAGATGAAACATCTTGTACCAGGAAGCAAGGAAGCTACTACCATAAACTACTAGGCTAATTTCAAAAGAGGCTGCGGAAACATTTGGGCATTGATAAGAATAATGCTACAATTTATTTTAAAACGTATTGATAATAATACCACCAAAATGCTTGAATCCTTTAGTTCATACTGACACATGCCAGAAGAAGTTCATCAGTCACCTATGGAGGATACATCATTTTGAAAACTGGAATACATGACTGGTTCCCAGGGTAGCCACATAGCGAGGGATCTGTCTTTATGGAAGAATGCCGCTAATAAACAAAGAATAAATAGTAGGATTAGAATGTCACTGTTTTGCGACCTTTAATGAATTATTAGATCTAGGCATTGGTCAGCAGTGGTGCTGATGATGTAAGAGTCAACACGACATTCTGTGTCCTCTGATGGTTATGTTGTGGTTTGTTTGTTTGTTTTGTATTGATTTCAGAAAGGAGCAGAGAGGGAGACAGACACAGAAACAAATTTTTTTTTTCGGTGTCCCCCCCCAGAAACAAATATTTTTTACCCAACCCTTCAACATCCCTCCCACTCAGCAACCATCACTTTATTCCCTATGGCTGTGTATTTGTTTCTGTTTTGTTTTTTGTTTTTGTTTTTTTTGTTTTCTCAATTCCATGTGTAAGTTGAATCATGTGATGTTTGTCTTTCTGTGTCTGACTGACTTCACTCAGCAGAATACCCTCTAGGTCCATCCATGTTGTCCAAAACCCACACCATTAGGTGACCCAGTAAACATTTAGGTGGAAAGACCCAGGGCTAGAAATAGAGCCCGAACTCCATATCCAAACCCTGGCTGGGTAGTTCAGGTGGTTAGAGAGTCATCTGGTATGCAGATTCACACCCAAGCACCACCATGAAACTTACTGTAACAGCCCTTCTTACAGGCACAGCTCTCACTGAAGAAGCTGTATGTAGCACGGGGCAATGAGGGTAATATGTATAACGTTAGGGCCTCTGTATTCTCATCTGAAACTTAAGAGCATGAGCCTTCAGAGGTGGTAGAAAGGATGCCTCTTGCACGCCATCCTGCTTAGCTGCAGTGTTGAGTTGAGAAGGATTCACATCTGAGCCAGCGGGAACACTGATTGGTCAGCTGCGCCTGCCAGGGTTTGCGTGCAGGAGTGATGGCATATAAAGCACGTATTTGCCGTTGCTGGTTGGGCAGTCGGCTTTCTAGGTGTGTGATTTTGTGGATGTTGAAACGCTCTTAGTGTTTTCTAGGTTTTCAGTGTTTTGGCTCCTTAAGGAAAATTTGTCTGAATTAATAGAACTTCTTTGTTGTTACAGATATGAAGACAACTATGCCTATAATCACATCAAAGAAGTAAGTCATGGTGAACTGCAGCCTTGGTCAAAATTATGGCTTAAATTGGGCCTATTTTTAGATAACCTTTTCTGATGTAATTCATGCCTTTTTTTTTTAAATAGTCTTTGAAATGTGTCTGAATTTAATGTGAATCAAATAATATTGTAATAAGTTTATTTTTAAAAATAATCCTAAACCAAATCCTTTGCAAGTTGAATTCCTTCCAGAATATGAACAACTGCCCTGTGATGTGCATGTCTGTAAGTGCCCAGGTGCTTAGACTCCGTTTAGAACTGGCTTCCTGTGCTCTCTTAGTTTCTCTCCTCACCACCGCCTGTCCCTCCGCTGAGCTGGGGGTCATCCCTCCAGTTCCCATGGAGTCTGCTCTGGGGCCCCTCACGGCACAGTGTGTCACACGCCAACATTTAAAACGTCAGTTCTCGGAGAGCAGGGACCACGTCCGGTTCCTCTTGGCAGCCCCAGCACTAGTGTTCTCTTGGTAGGATCTTGTCAACTTAGGTTAGTCCATCTAAGTCCTCCTCATCCCTGGGGAGCAGCTCGAGCCACAATTCCTCTAGGAACATGCAGCCCACAGTGCTTTCCCATCTTGCTTCCGCGAGTTTGACAGGATCTGAGAGCCCCTTTTGTTTACATGCCCAGTAACCCCGTGGCCACATGAGTGTCTGGGAGGCAGTGGCACCGGGGAGATCTCAGTGGCTGCTTGGCTAAGACTGCAGGCTGGGCGTAGGGGTAGGGCCCCAGACTGTAGGAGGGGCCTGCTACGAACCTGGCAGAACCCGAATCCCAGGGGGGCTGCAATAGAGGCAGGTTGCTGCAACCAACACTGAGACCAAGAAACAGAAGAGAAGCCCGCCCCTCGAGCTGTATCCTGATTAGGCTGGCAATAAAGATGATGTGGCATCAAACCAGTTTGAGTATGTAAGTTTCTGAATGTCATCTACCTGAGGGTTATCCCTTGTAATCTCTGCAGGGTAATATTCCAAGGATGTTATTGATCCTTGTATTGGTTCCCCAGGGCTGCCATACAGAGTACCACCAACCTGAGTGGCTTAGAAGAACAGAAATTTATTCTCAGATCTGGAGGCCAGAAATCCAAAACCCAGGCACGTAGGGCTGTGCTCTCTCAGACAGCTCTAGGGGAGGATCCTTCCATGTCTCATGTTAGCTTCTGGTTGTGGCCAGCATCACCATCCTCCTCATTACGGCCAATGGGTTCTGGTTGCTCCAGCAGTGCCAGTTACTGGCTGTGTACCTGTGTCATCTCAGGTCATCTTAAGAAACCTCATTCCCATCCCATACATGGGAATCTGCATTTATCTTGCACAAGATTACATGAGATTAAGCCAGAAAGTCCAGCTCCAGAGCCTGAAAGGAATTGACCATAATGAGAATACTACAGTTTTGTATGCTGGCATTTCTGGAATATGTTCCTTGTGCCAGGTACCATGCTAATAACATGTTTATGGATTGTCTCTGTAAATCCTTCCATCCCCTCCGTGAGGTGGGTCCTGTTATTTTCTGTCTTTGACGGGTGAGGAAACAGAACCAGAGGAGGTTAAACCTGCTCAAGGCTAGTACTTGCACCTAAGCAGACCGACTCAAAACCAGTTTGCTGTGAACTCCCAGTGACAAAGGGGCATTAAGTAATGAGATGGTGGAGAAGGGCTTTCTGTGGAAATGGAAGACGTGCGCTCAAGGCATAGAAACACGAGGAGCCGAGGCATGTTCAAGTGCTACCATCTGGGTTGTTGCCCTAAAATAAGTCTGTTTTTTATCAGTCTCATTACGGTTTCTAATCAGAGCTGCTGCCACCTTTTCCTTCTGCCACTCTCCCCTATGTTTTCTGACTTCCACTTTTCTTTTCCTGCCATTTCTCCAGCAATGTCTGGGGTTAATTGCAGTAGGGTTTGGCTTCTGAAGGCATTGCCAGCCAATTAGAGGACACCTGTTCTATGACCCATATGCCATGTGTCTTAGTCATTTGGGCACCTGGCTGTTTGCATCATCAGCCTTACTTAGAGTCTTTCTGCTCCATACTTTTATAGCCACTGTCTCATTTGCGCTTTCATAAATACCTGAGGTCATTCTGAGACAGAAATGCAGTCGTGATTCTGGCATTTGTCAGAAAAGCGAAAAGCGGCTGGAGGTGCTCAGTGGCTTAGCTGAGAATCGCAGACGTGCCAGCTGCAGAGAGCGAAGTGTAGTCTTTGTCCCCCACGTGGCTGCCGTGGCTGCCCGTGCCCTTGAAGAGCAGCTAATTAAGGTGTACGTTTCCGTTCATTAAAATGTCATTTGCATTTCAATGTGATATATATTGAGTCAAAATGTTTTTATTTTTCAAGTCTGAAAAACCCGCAATCATATATAACACATATTTATCGAGCACTTGCTACATCCTGAGCACTTCACGTGTCTTATCTCCTTAAACCCCTGCAACAACCCTGTGAGGTAGGTACAGTGACCCCCGGTTCACAGAAGAACTGAACCTTAGGAAGGTACATAACTAGTGCAAGACCATGATGGGGTGAGGGTTTGAACTCACATCTGCCTTGGCCACTTTTTTGCAGAGAGCAGAGCAGTGACCTGTGTGTGCTATCTCTCTCTGTTCCAGATCTTCTGCTCAAAGCGGGAACTGTTGTATCTTTAATTTTGTGCTTCTTTCATATGTTTGGAGTCAAGGAATTTGATAAAAGTGGATCCCTTCCCCAGAAAAATATACATGGACACAAAGATTTGTGTCCAAATGAAGAAGATTTATAGACCCATGAAAGCATCGAATCAATGCTTTAAGTGATATGAAGAGCAAAGATTCTTTTTAGATCTCCCAGATGAAAGTTTTAACTTCATGCACCAGTGACCATACTTTTCAATCAGGTGAAAGGCGTCTCGCTGTTGTATGGGCAGCTACATTTTTTTTTTTTCCCCTGGTTATAAAAAGTAGTACATAACATGATCCTTCTGGGGCAGTAGTGCCATTTCCCCATCTTACGGATGGAAAAACTGAAGCAGAGAGAAGTTAAGTAATTGGCTTTGTCACACAGTTATAGGTGTCAGAATCAGGGCTGACCACAAAATGTGCAAGCCAGAGTCCATGCATGTCATCACTGCATCATCCTGTTTTTTCAGTGTTAGACTAGCCATGGCAGGTTTTAATTTTTAAATCTAACA
The DNA here is from genome assembly GCA_963924515.1 of Vespertilio murinus. Classification (NCBI taxonomy): domain Eukaryota; kingdom Metazoa; phylum Chordata; class Mammalia; order Chiroptera; family Vespertilionidae; genus Vespertilio; species Vespertilio murinus. The sequence goes on along the minus strand of OZ004715.1, from coordinate 32,203,635 downwards.
GACTGTCCCCAGTACATAGGAATGCATGTTCATCCCCATGTAGAATAAACAGGATGTGGACAGTTTGGAGATTCTTCTGATGAATTAGGATTGAGCAGCCACAGATCTCTTTTTCAAATACTGCCGAAGCCACTTTCCTTGTTTTAACTGTGTGTGGGATGTAGCAGTTTATAAGCTATGACATAGTCATCCCTATGCAGACAAAATGCTCAAGGTTAAGACTAAAATTACATCTGACATCTCACCAGCCATGTGTCCTCTTAGGTGCTTTTTACACTAATGGCTGTAGGTAGAGGCCAGAGTGCTCGAGTTTCATGTAGTCTTTGGCCTTCCTCAGGCGAGATTTCCCACACGTGGCGTGGCGAGTTCCATGCACCATCCCAGCAACATCGTTAGGTGCCAACAGTCAGCAGAACGCAGCCCTTTGTCTTGTAAATTCTGTAACTGGGAGGTGTTCCAGGCTTGCCTTCAAGTTTAAGAAACTAAGCATGCATTTTCTCATTAAAATATAGTTTAAAAATTATGGAAGAAGGGGCTTTTTCTTTTAGGATACTTAGCTATATGTATATAATCCTAATCATTTTTTTTTTCCATGTGACCTCCACTGAGACATTAGGAGGTACTGTGAAAAATATTGAAATGTTTATTTTTGCTTTCCAATACCAAACAAAGACTCTTTTATGTTACGAACGGAAGATATATCTGAAAATGTAATACCTAAAATTGAAAATAGCACAGAACAAGTTCTGACAAAGGGTGGCCATTTTCTCTTTATATTTACCAAAATCATTTGGTCCAGCAGTTTTAAATTATACAAATTGTCATACTTTGCTAAACTGAGGTTAATTTCTTTTTAATTCAGGAAGTTAAATGAAGCTCTCTAATAAAAGCAAACAAAAGTAATACATGTTCATTGTAGAACAGTTAGAGGATGCAGAAAAGTATAAGGAAAACATTTACCTATAGCCCACCATTGAGCAAAACCACTGTAAACATTATGGCATACTACCTTCTCATCTTTTTTTACATGTTCTGTTGTCTTTTTTTTGTGTGTGGGTTTTTTGTTTTTGTTTGTTTTTGTCCGTTGTCTTTTAAATTCTTAAATTCAAGTGTTGTTGCTAACACTATTTCTATTTTTCAGGTATCATCGTAGTGTAGAATGGGCCACAAAGCTCATGCGAAGACAGGGGAAGGATGAGAGTACAGTGCACAGAATCCTTGAAGATTACACAAAACCACTTGCGCATCCTTGCCTAGAACAGAATGAAGACGTTCCGTTGCATGATGAGCTGAACTCTGAAATGGTTTCCAAAATAGAAGCCACAGCAGATAGAACGGAACTTTGTGTGATGAACGGAGACTTGGGAAAGTCAGATGATACGGAGGATCCCAGCGAGCCATCAAGCCACCTGCGGGACGGCTCTGGGCATGACCCACTGGCTGCAAATGGCTCCGATCAACACTTACTGGAGGTCACTGCACCGCTGTCCCAAGTCCGTTGCAGTCAAAAAGAGGTTCTCTCCCAGGGCGATGCCCAGGACAGCGGCCAACGAGGGGGTCTCCTCTGTGCCAGAGAGGGAGGACCTGCTGATGAGTACGTGCTGGTGGAGGAAGTCGTGTGTGATGTGAGCGAGAAGGAAGATGCCCCAAGTGAGAAAGTAAGTAGAAGAAAATAAATCACTTCCTCCAGAGCCACTTGTTGCTGGCCAATAGAAGGTGTTGGCTGATTGGATGTCCCTTACTCGGCACTGGTAGCAGTCCCATATAAGCACCCAGCTGATGTGAGAGACAGTCAGGACCTCACACTGCAGACGCTCCAAGGGAGCCAGCAGGCACTGCTCCTGCTCTGGTGGCTCAGTAGTTGTGAGGGCTGTTTCAACTAAAACCTTAAAGCTTGTGAATAACTTACCTTTTTAATAAATTAAAGCAGGTCCAATAATCCTGTCTTGTCAGGGAGAAAAAGAAATGCAGCGGTGATTGCACATAGTCTGGAGTACAGCCGAGGGGCGGGTCTCAGCGTGGAGGTTAGCCGTCACCCGGGAAGCACGGGAGCTTTAGGGGACACTGCCAGAGTTGCCCTGGAATATCTGTAAGAGCTAAACACGAGAAACAATCTAATCGTTAAGGAGTATGTGAAACGACCACTTGAAATATTAGCCTTTAGAGCAAGGTTTATGGCTCATTAAGAACCTAGGCACATGCTTACAAAGTACAATGCAAAAAAGCAGCACATAAAATCAACCAACAAAATGATCACTACGGGAAATGCTCATGGGGCCCAAAGAAAGGGAATAAAATGTTGAAGTAGAAAAACAAAACATTTCCACATAAGTAATAAAAACTTACTTTTTAACAGTGTGGATCCAACAAATGAGAATCTGGGAAATTTATAGGAAAAGTTGTTCATTTTAAAATGCAGTCTCCTTTGTATAAAATGCAGTGCTTCCATTTGTTCTGTATTGTCTTTCTTTCTCTTCAGTCGGCACAAAAGAAGAGACTCGTCTGCAGAAGAAATCCATACAGGATCTTTGAGTATTTGCAGCTCAGCCTCGAGGAGGTATGTGCCCAGCCTGCTTCCTTTCCAGCCCTGGTCTCTGGGACTGACAGCACTGTGGATTATAGAGGCTGCCTCCAAAAGCAGTCCTGCATGTGATTCAGTAACTCTGAGAATTACCAACACATGCTCTCTTTAAGACAATAGCTGCTTTCTCAAAAGTTGACTTAAAAACTGGCTTTATAGCCAGAACCGGGTTGGCTCAGTGGATAGAGCGTTGGCCTGCGGACTGAAGGGTTCCAGGTTCGATTCTGGTCCGGGGCACGTACCTTGGTTGTGGCACATCCCCAGTAGGGGGTGTGCAAGAGGCAGCTGATCAATGATTCTCTCTCATCGATGTTTCTAACTCTCTATCCCTCTCTCTTCCTCTCTGTAAAAAATTAATAAAATATATTAAAAACAAACAAACAAAAAAAAACTGGCTTTATAGCAACTGCATCATGTTTTTCCTCTGATTTGGAATTCCTCTAGCCTGTGTTCATATGACATTTAGTCCTTTTTTTTTCTTTAAATATATTTTTATTGATTTCAGAGAGGAAGGGAAAGGGAGAGATAGAAACATCAATGATGAAAGAGAATCATTGATCAGTTGCCCCCTGTAATGGGGATCGAGCCCACAAACAGGCATGTGTCCTTGACTGGAATTGAACCTGGGACCCTTCAGTCCACAGACTGACACTTTATCTACCGAGCCAAACTGGTTAGTGCCAGTCCTTCCCTTTTTTGCTTACATTTGTACTGTACACAGACATGTCCTTTCTGCCCTTCCTCAGTCTCATGTCCATGCTGTGCCTCCTCTCCAGGAGCATGCCTGCCCAGCTTGGGTAGCTTGGATAGCGTCTGCAGTGCCTGGCACAGTTCTTGGCGTATGTCTAGGCGTCAGGGAGTGCTTGTTAAATGCATCCACACGGGTGATTTCATAGATGTGTGCGCAGAGAAGTAATGGTGTCTCTATAGCCTCTTGATCTCCTTGTCTGCACGTCCTCCCTTGCAGAGAAGCCAGTGATACAAAGAACAGACTTTCAGAGCAGGAAGGGATGTTTGGAATTATTTACTTCATCTCATTTTACAAATGAGACAGTTTAGTCTACCATTGAATATACAATAGCCAGTATCTGCGTGTGGCTATTTAATTTAAACTAATTAAAATTTAACATAATTCAAAATTGTTTCTCAGTTGTGCCCAACTACATTTAAAACACAATAGCCGCCGAAACCAGTTTGGCTCAGTGGATAGAGTGTCAGTCTGTGGACTCAAGGGTCCCAGGTTCGATTCCGGTCAAGGGCATGTACATTGGTTGCGGGCACATCCCCAGTGGAGGGTGTGCAGGAGGCAGCTGGTCGATGTATCTCTCTCATCGATGTTTCTAGCTCTCTATTCCTCTTCCTTCCTCTCTGTGAAAAATCAATAAAATATATTTTAAAAAATAAATAAATAAAAAATAAAACATAACAGTCCTGTCAGTATGCTCGGTGGTTAGAGCGTTGGCCTGCGCACTTAAGGTTCTCGGGTTCGATTCCTGCTCAAGGGCACGTACCTGGATTGCAGATTCATTCCCCAACCCTGGTCATGGCGTTTGCAGGAGACAACCAAACAATGTCTCTCTCAAATTAAAGTTTCTCCTTCTCTCCCTCTCTCTGTCTTTGTCTCCCTCTCCCTCCCACTCTGTCTAAAAGCAATGGACCTGGGGAGGGAATGAGATCTGAGTAGAGGGGATCAATGGGGGGAAAAGGAGGGACTTCTGTAATACTTTCAACAATAAATATAAATTAAAATATATCTGTATACATAAAAGCCTAAGTGACCATTATGACCGAACGACCTGTCTACCAGTCTCTATGACACACATTGACCACCAGGGGACAGACACTCAATGCAGGAGCTTCCCCTGGTGGTCAATGCACTCCCACAGCCAACCTCCCGTGGCTCCTTCCCCCGGATCCCAATGGGGAGAGGGGCCGCAGGCCAACCTCCCACGGTCCCTCCCCCCTGGCTGGCCAGACCCCCAATAGGCCTTGATCGCTGGCCAGGATGAGGGACCCCCCACCACCACCCATGCACAAATTTGTGCACCGGGCCTCTAGTATATATAAAATACAATAAAGGCAATGGAAAAATATCCTCAGGTGAGGATTAAAATAAATATCTAAATAATAAAAACATAAAAATAAAACTGTAAAATAATCACAACCACATGTGGCTGGTGGCTACTGTATTGGACAGCACTGTGGAAAGGTGCTTGACCTCTGAGTCTCAGCTTTCTTCTCTAAAATGAGGGTTCTATAACAACTTATTTATAAGATGGTCTGGAAATTAAATTATGCCTGCAATGGGTTCAGCACAGTGCCTGGTAAATAGTACATGCTTAGTAAGTGTTCGTGCCTGTCATTCTGATCATCATCATCATCATCATTAAGTTAGTTGTAAAAGCTATTTAGTAGCTAATTGGAACTTTCTTTCACAGATTTGTGTTTTTTTTTTTAATCCTCACCTGAGGACATGTTTTTATTGCTTTTAGAGAGAGAGAAAGGGAGAAAGAGAGAAACATCTATCAGTTGTCTCCCGTGCGTGCCCTGACTGGGGATCGAACCCATGACCCTTTGGTGCACAGGATGACACTTCAACCAGCAGACTCACAAGCCAGGGCACAGTCAACATTTTTTTTTTAATTTAAGTATAGTTGGTTTACAGTATCACATTAATAAAAATTTATTTTTTAACAGTATGTATCCAACATTTGTTCTGTATGTGTTGTCTTTTTCTTCAGTTTCAAGTATGTGCCATCAATATTTTGCAAAAATATTCACTGGGTATTTACTTTGTGCCAGGCACTGGGTTGAGTACTAATAATACAGAAGTGCATAGAATATGGCTCTGGCCTTAGAGGTAGCTCCGAAGTAACTATAATTCTGTGTGATTAGGACAGTGTGATATATATGTGTGGTCCCAGTGTTGCTCCTCTTGTGTCCTTGAATCCAATGCCTGTCATCCATTAGGTGCTTAATAATTATTTGTTAAATGGATGTATACGAGGTGTGGGGTTTGCACAGAGTCTGGTGGAGTCTGAAGGGACACGTGCTAGCTGGAAAGGTTTTTTAGAGTTGGTGATATCTGCAGATGTTAGAGGATAAACAGGGATTGCCAGATGGACATGGGGCAGCACAGGCTCTTCGTGCAGCTCAGTCCCGGGGGTGAAAGCACAGCACAGGAGGATTGTGGAGGCATATCTACGAGTAGGGGTCTGACCTGGTCATGGTGGCAGTGATGTAGGGGAGTGGCAGGGACCAAAGCTGGCATCTGGAGGAGCGAGGACTGGAGGGCTGAGGCCTTGAAAACCCTCTCGGCTTGGTAGGCGGCATCAGTAGGCCTGGAGAGAGGATCAGGTGTAGAAACCGCGGTTCAACCTTACTGTTCCGGGCGGGTGACCAGTTGATGCTTTTAATGACAAAAAGCCTCCTCCCAAACACTCCCTGAAGAAAGGCAAGATAAGAGGAGATAGCCGATGAGGCTCCTCTGCCTTCTTGGAAGCTGCTTGGCTCCTGAGAACATTCCAGAGACATATTGCAATCGTTTTCGAGGAGCACACAACTAAACCTGGTTCTGCTTCTCCGTTCTGTTTGGCAGATTGCCGTTTAAAGAATCACCGTGTTTGGCACGCCACTTGCACTGTTTAATGTATTTCCGTAGATGTCTGTCAGGAGCACTAGCAGCCTGCTGTGGTGGCTCAAGCAGTTCTGTTTAGGGATTGAGAATGGTAATACCACAGCTGACTTAAAGATCTGCTTCGCAGGGATCTGTTATGGAGAAGTACTTTGCTGTTATATGTGACATTAAAATAATTGTTAAACTCATCCTTCTATCTTATTAGTATTGTCGAAGAAAATACTTACCAATGAGATCTCAAGGGACATTATTGCCAGTCTCCCCAGACCTCCCCAGTGTACTGATGACTTACTGCTAAATAAAACCAACTCAACTGAAGTGAAATTCTCTCCATCTGTAATAAGTGCCTGAAATCAGCTTGCATTGATTCATGAAAGCCATTTTAGGCCGACTAAAATGAGGCATTGGTTTCATCAGTTCTTAGGGAAATGTATGTTTGCTAATAATGGAAAGCCTCTGAGGAACTTAAATTCTAACAGACACCAGGAAAGAATTTCTTGCTGGGCGAAAATTGGATGGAACTTTCCCAGCCTACAGTATCGGAATGATTGTTAGAGAGGAAGGGAGACTGAAACGAATTGAGCAGTTAGGTGTTTGCATAGCTTTTTAAATTCTTATGAGATTTAATCTCATTAAAACTTCAAGAAGGCATTATTATTCCTACTTTATAGGGGAGGTAGTATAGTTTAAGTGAGATCTCCAGGGCCCTGGCCGTTAATGAGATTCCATCCCAGATCTGTCATACCTCAAAGCTCATTCTTCCTGTTACACCACCTGAACCAAGTGAGAAAATGAAAGGGAAAAAGGGACGTGACTATTTGAGGAACCAACTTTGTTTTTTCCTTTGCACCTTTAGGCCATTATTGGTGTCCATCTGAGAGAAAAAAAAGTATTCTGTATTAATAAGTATTGGGCCATGGGGAGGGAAAGGTCAAAATAAGATTGAGGACACCTGGGAAGCATCCCCAGTAGCTGAAAAGAGGACAATAACCCGGTGTCCACGCTGAGCACTCTGGCCTGCTCCAGGTGGCTCCAGGCCTAAAGCAAGCACGGATCCAGGGACCCGTTTCTGTATCTTCCAGCACAAACATTAAGCACCATGGTTTAGTAGACTCCTTTCTAGACCGTTCTACTCTCACAGAATTTGCATTCTATTTGCAGAGACACACATAAGAAGGGTATTTTCAGACAAAAATAAGTGCTCTTTTGAAGAAGACAGTCAATATGGGGGTCACTTACACCGTGCGGCTGGGGAAGACCTCTGAGAAGTGGCCTTTGAGCCTGGGGCAGATTATGCCAGATGTGGAATAGCAATTACAGAGGCAAAATGAGCTTAATGTGCTTAAGGGACAAGTGAAGCCACGAGGCCTAGATAGACTGGTGATCAGACATAGAGCTGCTGCAGAAGGTGGGAAGCAGGAATGCAATAAAGGCCCTGGCTGATTTTGCTCAGTGGTTAGAGCATCCTGCAGGTTCAATTCCGGTCAAAGTCAAGAGCATGCACGTACTCGGTTGCAGGTTTGTTCTGAGCCCCAGTTGAGGCATGTGCAAGAGTGATGTATCTTTCTCACATCAATGTCTCTCCCTCCTTTTCCTCCCCTCCTCTTCCACTCTCTAAAAAAATAATGGAAAAAATATCATAGGGTGAGGATTAACAAATCAAACAAATAAACAAAAGAATACAATAAAGCCCTTGGGAGGGTTTTAGTCATGGAGGCCACATCTTCACATTTTTTTGTTTTGCTTTGTCTTTTTTGTTTGTTTGTTTTTTAAGGAAGGGAAAGGGAGAGAGAGAGATAGAAACATCAGTGATGAGAAAAAAATCATTGATTGACTGCTTCCTGCACGCCCCAGTGGGGGCTTGAGCCCAAAACCCAGGCATGTGCCTTGACTGGGAATTAAGCCATAATCTCCTGATTCATAGGTCAATGCTCAACCACTGAGCCACGCCGGCTGGCCAGGCTTCACGTTTTGAGAAAATGGCTCCAGCTCCTGCGGAGAGTGGACTGTAAGGGGCTAAGTAAAAATAAAGAGGCCTTGGCACAAGTCCAGGCAGGAGGTGGTGTCTGAACCATGGTGGTTGGGACCATGAGACCACCTTCATTTTCAGAGAATCTCTAGATTCTCTGAAGATGTAGTAGTTCTCCAGCCATTTTATTCTTTTAAAAATTATTGAGAATTCCAAGAAACGCTGTTATGTGGATTATAGCTATCAACAATTACCAAGTCACCTCCTTGGTTAAATTTATTCCTAGATATTTTACTCTTTTTGATGCAATTACAAGTGGGATTTTTTTTTTCATTTCTCTTTCTGATGGTTATTTATTAATGTACTAGAAACCTGGTGCATGAAATTTGTGCACAGGAGTGGGGGGAGTGGGTGTCCCTCAGTCCAGCCTACACCCTCTCCAATCTGGGACCCCTCAGGGGATATCCAACTGCCAGTTTAGGCCCAATCCCTCTCATAATCTGGGACTGCTGACTCCTAACCACTCACCTGACTGATTGCCCCTAACCGCTTTTGCCTGCCAACCTGACCACCCCCTAACTGCTCCCCTGCCGACCTGACCGCCCCCAACTGCCCTCCCCTGCCAGCCCAATCATCCCCAACTGCCCTCCCCTACAGGCCCTGTTGCCCCCAACTGCCCTCTTCTGCCAGCTTGATGGCCCCCAATTGCCCTCCCCTGCAGGTCTGGTCGCTCCCAACTGCCCTCCCTTGCTGGCCCAATGGCCCCCAACTGCCTTCCCCTGCCAGCCTGGTTGCCCCAGATTGCCCTCCCCTGCTGGCCTGGTTACCCCCAACTGCCCTCCCTTGCCGGCTGATCACCCACAACTGCCCTCCCCTGCCGGCCATCTTGTGGTGGCCATCTTGTGACAACATGATGGCAGGCATCTTGTGGCAGCTACATTGTGACAATGGTGCCTGAGGTTGTCGCGCAAGGGCATGACGCTACCTAGGCTTTTATTATATAGGATAGAAACTCAATAGCTTTCTTTCTATGTATTTTATATCTTACAACCTTGCTGAATTTATTAGTTTTAATTGTTTGTGGGTATTTTTTTGTGTGGATTCTTTAGAGTTTTCTATATATTAGATCATGTCATCTGTATATAGGCACCTTCTTTCCCAATTTAGGTGCTTTTTATTTCTTTCTCTTGCCTGTTTGCTCTGGCTAGGACTTCTAGTACTTGTTGAGTAAAGGTGGCAAGAATGGGTGTTTTTCACTTACTTTAAACCAGCTTGGGACATTCATATTTTCTTCAGATTTTTTTAATCTTTGAAGATTATATCATCCACTTCTGTTAAAAATATGTGACCATTTTGATGAATATTGAAGAACATTGATTTGTATTTGAGGTGAAAACAAGTCAAGGTGTAAAATAACTTTTCAGCAGTTGAAATAGTTTCTAATGAGCATTTTCTGCTTGCTCTGTTTTAGGCTTTCTTCCTGGTCTATGCTCTGGGATGTCTAAGTATTTACTATGAAAAGGTAAGTTGTTTTATTTATATACAATCCACGTTAAACCTTCCTGATATTAAAAGTAGACTGTAGCCAAAACCGGTTTGGCTCAGTGGATAGAGCGTCGGCCTGCGGACTGAAAGGTCCCGGGTTCGATTCCGGTCAAGGGCATGTACCTTGGTTGCGGGCACATCCCCGGTAGGGGGTGTGCAGGAGGCAGCTGGTCGATGTCTCTCTCTCTCATCGATGTTTTCAATTCTCTATCTCTCTCCCTTCTTCTCTGTAAAAACATCAATAAAATATGTTAAAGAAAAAAAAAGTAGGCTGTAGTAATTTCAGTTGCTTCCCTAAATAAAATAGGAAGTGACTTCTTTTCAAAGTTCAGGTTTGGGTCCTGATTTGGAACTGTTCAGGCAAAAGCCAGCTTTGACCATTTTAGGTTGAATTTTATTCCCAGAAGTTAGGAGAAAAGCAGTATCTTACATAATGACCAGGAAATCTGTGTCAGGACAGTACTATAAAATTAACAACAAAAGTAAAAGCTACCAGTGTTTAATACTACTTCAGACTGTGTGTTGGGTGTTTTACATACAATATTTCTAATCCTTACTTCCATCTGGTAAGAATTTTATAGGTAAAGTGACTGAAGCTCAGAGAGATTAACTCCCCCCAGGTCAGGGTAGCTCCGAAGCCCACGATTTTGCACAGCAGCTGCTTCCCTCAGAAGAAAAGTCATCCCAAAAGAAGTTGATGCCTTTGCTTGCCTTCTAGTAAAGGAAGTGGAGGACACATATGGGAGGACACTTTCCCCTGTACACTTTTTCTTCTTAAGAATAGTTTTTTATTGATTTTTATAGAGAGAGGAGGGAGGAGATAGAAACATTGATGTCAGAAGAAACATCAGTCAGCTGCCACCTTCATGCCTCCTATCGGGGACCAAGCCCGCAACCCAGGCATGTGCTCTGAACGGGAAGTGAACCGTCAGCCTTTCAGTGCACGGGACAACTCCCAACCACTGAGCCACCCTGGCCAGGCCTCCACTGTGCACTTTTTTGTACTTCTTGAATTCTGAACCATGTGATTCTAATACACATTCAAACAGATTCAAATGAAATTTAAATTAAAAAGAAAAATGTAAGCAGAGCAGTAAATAGACTAGAGAAAGCATATTTCATTCTGTTCTTGGAAGTACATAATTTTAACACTCATCAGATTCTAATTATATAAATCTTTTTCACAAGTATTCCATGGGTTTGGAAATGGGTGTCTGACTGATGGGTGACTCACTTTCCCAGATGGTGGCCATTCTTAGCCCACCCTGCCTCCTCCCCTGGGCTTCAGCTGACATTTGTCAGAGCATTCCAGCTGCTACATAGAACCCTCAACATCTGAAACATGGTGGGCTGTCCAATTGGAAGTTTAGCCTTCTCTACAAGACTAGCTTCTCAAAGGAGGGGTTGAGTGTTTCCTCGAAGTGGGATTTGAAGGCCACACACATAGGGAGCTTCCACCTTAGGAATAACTCCAAAAAAATAAAAGGAAAACCACAGCTCTAACTCATACTTACGGCATTAAACTCTTCATCTGAGCCAAATGAGAAAATCTTTTCGAGTGACTGAACGTTAAACCAGCTGAAGAATTGACCATTTTACTGAGCACTGAAATGAAGCAGAAAACTTCCCCAACTTACGTAACTGGTTTTCATTGTTATGGGGTTTTTTTGTATTGATACATCAGAATGTTTGTTCTCTGAACCGAACATTCTCAGTCTCTTCAAGTCCTACATTAGAAACAGAGTCCTCTTATAAGCAGTGGATTATTAATTTGTGCTATCAGATAACAAATTCTCTAGTTTCAAAAACTAAATGGAGCATTCTTTTAAAGCTTTTACAAAATTATCTGTGGCTTTTCTTGATCTGGGCCTGACATGTACTAGTAGTAGCTGCTCTTTAGGGTCTTTTGGAACAAGCTGACCTTGTGGACTTTTACATTTGAGCCCCCAGCTCAAGTGTACTTGTTCCTCTGCCTGGAATGTTCTTCCCCAACTGCCACCACCCCTTCCGGACCCTCCACCACCCCCTTTCTCTCAGACGTCACTCCTCAGGGCAGCCTCCTCCGAGTCTTTAGAGCAGCGCTGTCTGCTGGAAATGCAATGGGAGCCTCAGACAGGAGCCACGTGTATAATCTAAAATTCTATGTAGCCACATTAAAAAGTTTGTTTGGTTTTTTTTTTAATTTTTTAAAATATTTTTATTGATTTTTCACAGAGAGGAAGAGAGAGTGATAGAGAGTTAGAAACATCGATGTGAGAGAATCATCCATCAGCTGCCTCCTGCTGGGGATGTGCCCGCAACCAAGGTACATGCCCTTGACCGGAATCGAACCTGAGACCTTCTAGTCTGCAGGCTAACGTTCTATCCACTAAGCCAAACCAGTTTTGGCTAAAAAGTTTTTTTAAGGTGAAATTAACTTATAATATACAGTTTATGTAACCCAACATGTCCAAAATTATGGAGGTAGTTGTTTTTATACTAAGCTTTTGAAGTTTAATGTGTGTTTTACATTTGTAGCACATCTCAGTTCAGGCACCTCATTGGACAGCACATGTCTAGCTCTTCTAGTTAAGTCTCTCTGTTCTGGGTACCGTGTTTGTTGTTGTTAATCCTCAAAAAGATTATTATTTTCTCATTAATTTTTAGCGAGGGTGGTAGAGGGAGGGAGAGAGAGAGAGACATCGATGTGAGAGAGGCATGTCGATTGGTTGCCTCTCACATGCACCCCGGCTGGGACTGGGGAATGAACCCGCAACCCAGGTATGTGCCCTTGACTGGGAATTGAACCTTGACTCTTTGGTGTTCGGCTGATGCTCTAACCATTTGGCAGCTTTGGCCAGGGTGGTAACATGTTTGTTTTATTCACTGCTCCAGCTTCACACTTATAGACGTTGAGTCACTGGATGAATGATGAGTGAGTACATACATAATAATGCCTATTTTTGTTCAATAACTTTAGGAGCCTTTAACGATTCTGAAACTCTGGAAAGTTTTCACGGTAGTTCAGCCCACATTCAGGACTACCTACATGGCGTACCATTACTTCCGAAGCAAGGGCTGGGTGCCCAAAGTGGGACTTAAGTACGGAACAGATTTACGTAAGTAATTTGTGACTTGGTAGGTGTGAGAACCAGGGTTTGCATCAGATCCTAGGATGAAAATCAGATTTGATTATATGTGCTGTTGCTAATCTTTCCTACAGGGTTCTTCCTTCTGGCTTAAATAAGAATATTGGATGTTTGGATTGGGTTTAGGTTGTGTCCAGAGTGAGTGAAAGGGCGATCCAGGAGGAAAGCCCAGGAGAAGCAGCTTGCAGACCCAAGTCAGGCTCCTCCTCTTGTCCGTTCTATAATCTACAGCACCCCCACACCCTACCCTCACCTCTCATTAGCCATGTGGTCATGTCATACAGGGCAGTCCCTTGTCCTCTAGGGCACAGTTGCCTTATCTGGCAAATGACAATAATCCTCCTCCTTTATAATAAAGAGGTAATATGCAAATTGACCCTCACACACTCACAAGATGGCTGCCTACAACCAGGCCGGCAGGGGTGTTAATGAGGGATGACCAAACGACTGAACAGCAGGCTGTGTGGGGTGACCAGGCTGGCAGGCAGGTGAGTGATTAGGAACTAGTGGTCTAGGGTTGTGAAGGGGGATGTCTGACTGCCGGTTTAGGCCCGATCCCGGCAAACAGACATCCCCTAAACTGGCAGTCAGACATCCCCAAGAGGTCCCAGATTGGAGAGGGTACAGTCTGGGCTGAGGGGACACGCCCCTCCCGCACAAATTTCATGCACCAGGCCTCTAGTTATATTGATAACTACGGCTCTCATTTATTAATCGTTTAGTACATGCCAAGCATTGTACTAAGTGTTTTACTTTCATTAGCTCATTCAAGTCTTACAGCAGTCCTGGGCAATGGATACTTGTTAACCTCATTTTTCTGAGAAGGAGACTGCAGTTTTGGGAGAATGGGTCATTTGCCCCGAATGGGTCATTTGCCCCTAAAAGTTTTAAGGGCTGGTAACTTATAGAGCTGGACTTTTAATGTTGGAGCCCAAACTCAGAGAAACTTCTACATAGTTCTTCCTCCACTGATCTTTACCTGAGTGAGGAATCTGAGCCATGTAAGCACTTCACTCAGTAGAGAATTGCTGACAGTCTCCTGTGGGCCAAGAATACAGGAAGTGAACAGGACAGGCACAGAGCTTCCTTGATGGGACAACCTACTTTTTGGCTGGGGAGACAAACAAGCAAACAGAGACATAGGCATTTGCAGGTGCTGATCAGGGTTGTAATCAGTAGGGCAGAGTAAGGGACGCTGGTGAAGGTGGTCAGGAAAGCACTGAAAACATGTGACCACGGTGAGAGCCGTTCGCTTGGGAATTTGGGGGAGAAATGCTAGGTAAAGGGAGCGGTAAGGGAAAAGGCCCGGAGGCAGGAGCAGGTGGCAGCCTCAGGAACACAGGAAGAGTGTCTACAACTCAGAGGTCCAGGGGAGAGGGAGCGTCAGGCTGGGGCCGGCTCACGTAGGGCCTGGCAGAGACTTTGGAAGTTACTCTGCTGATTGGATGTCTTGGGAGATTTAGAGCAAGCGAGCGACTTAAATTTAATGACTTCATATAACAGGATCCTCTATCTTGTCTCTTACTAAAGGGCTGCAGAAGAGCAAAATGGAGGCAGAGTGACTTAGTTAGGGAAGCTGAGCCCAGCCAGCCCTCACAGCAGATGGAATGGATGTGAGATCTGTGGGTAAGAGAGGAATCAGGGATAATGCATAAGTATTTGGCTTAATGTTTTAGACACATTAAGCAAGCCCCCTGGAGATATTGGGAAGACAGGCCAGATATTTGAGAGGTCTTCTAAGAAGTCCTGGCCCTTGAGGTCTTTTGAGCTCTGTCACATACGGTACTTGTTCCATATGCTTTTGAGCCTTTTAAGTACCCAAAGAAAGCCAGTTCCGTCTTTGAAATATTTAAGTGCTCTAAAGTTGAGTGTGCTTACCCTAGACTCAGAGAATGGTCTTCAGGGGCTGGAAGGTACCTCCTGAAATTTTACTCAAAATCCCATATTGCTGCCGAAACCAGTTTGGCTCAGTGGTAGAGCGTCGATCTACGGACTGAAAGGTCCCGGGTTCAATTCCGGTCAAGGGCATGTACATTGGTTGTGGGCACATCCCCAGTAGGGGTTGTGCAATAGGCAGCTGGTCGATGTTTCTCTCTCATCGATGTTTCTCTATCTCTCTCCCTTCCTCTCTGTAAAATATCAATAATATATATATATATATATATATATATATATATATATATATATATATTTTTTTTTTTTTTTTTTTTTTTTAAATCCCATATCGTAAGATAAATGGCTTATTTTGTTCCTTCCATGCCTGGATTTCAGATACAGATATCCTAACTCAGAGTTACCACACAAATGTTCAGGATTAGCTGGCGATTCATTTGCTAGGTTTCCAGATAATTGTGTTGGCTACAGGTCACGTTGCTTAAATAAGTGATGTATGTGCCTGTTTCATTTTTCTTCATTGGCTTCCTGCCCTGTTCTCCTTTTCATGCTCCTGTAAGAGAAGCCGCCCAGGCCCTGGCCGGTGTGGCTCAGTTGATTGGAGCATCATCCCGTGCACTAAAAGGTCACAGGGTTGATCCCTGGTCAGATGGGTACAGGAGGCAACTGATCCAGGTTTCTCTCCCCTATCAATGTTTTTCTTTCTCCCCCCCCCCCCACCTTCCTTCCTCTCTCTCTTAAATCAATAAAAACACATCATAGTATTTTAAAAAAGAAGAAGAAAAACAAAAGAATAGCCTCTCAGTGCAAATGCTTGGCAGGTCTTCTCCAACTTTCTTAATTTATGGGTGACATTTGAGTAGAATTTTCCAGGGGATAAGACTGTGGTGATGCATTAAGAGGTGGGATGGGGTGATAGAAAGAGCACTCCTTGGCGTCACAGCTGGCTCTACGCAAGTTTCTTAATCTCTCCAGGCTTTCCTTTGCTCTTCATATAACATGGGTAACAATATCTGCTTTGTGAAAAAACACCTTTCTCCTCTCCTCCCTCCCCCCCCCCCCAGAGGAAGAGAGAAGGAGAGATAGAAACATCAGTGATAAGAGAGAATCATTCATTGATTGGCTGTCTCCTGCACGCCCCCTACTGGGGATCGAGCTTGAAATCTGGGCATGTGCCCTGTCCTGGAATCAAACCTTGACCTCCTGGTTCATTGAGCCACACAACCACTGGGCCACACGGCCGGTCAAGACCTTTCCTAATTTAAAAATAAACGGCCTTATAAGGATGAATGAGAGAACGGACAACAGGCAGATTTTCTAAAAGAAAAGAAATCAATCAACTGCTCTTTCCCAACTCCCCGAGGCCTGTGCCACAGCTGGGGCCTGTCATGCGCTCGGAGCTGCCGTGTAATTAATGTGAGAGCAGGCCTCCGGCCCCGCAGCCGCGAGAAGGGTGCCTTCCCGGTCCTGCCTTAGCAAGGGCTCACCGCGGAGCTAGCCCCAGGGGGAGGAGCGCTTCCCAAACCGACCCCTTCTCCGGGCATGGCTGCTCGGGCCTCGTTTTTAACAATGTTACTCAGCTTTGAAGGCTATGACCTAAGCACATGCACCGCAGAACTGCCATCCCAGATTAAATGCAGGACATTCTTTTAACAGTTGTTTCTGCTTACAGAGCTAATGACTCATGACAAAGAGCCGTTATGAAATTCACATCTTATCAGGGAAACTCTTCCTTGAATAAATCTTGTCAATCAAACTTCAAATTCCAGGAGCAGTATTTGGAACCAGTGATAGGGATCTCAAATCAAGTGCAGCTGTGGAGCCAGTTGACCTTGGTCCCCCGGTGCTGAAAGGGAGGCGGGAGCCTGGGGGAGCCTCTGCGTTCCACCAGAGGCTCCGTGTCGCTGGCTCCGTGGTGCTGGCTCCGTGGTGCTGGCTCCGTGGTGCTTTTCTGCTCTCATCTACTTCAGTCCTTACTCCTGTGAGGGGGGGTGGTCCCTCCCTCCAGAGGGCCCCAGGACCTCGAGGCAGAGCCCCTGGCGCCATGCTTTCAGCAGCAGCTCCGGCCTCCACAGACTGAATCACCAGTAGTCCCCTATTGTCCGACCTTTCGCTTTTCTCAATTACAGTTACATGCGGTCAATGTCAGTCTGAAAATATTAAATGGAAAGTTCTAGAAATAAACAATTTATAAGTTTTAAATTGTGCATCATTCTGAGTAGCATGATGAAGTCTCTTGCTGTCCTGCTGCATCCCGCCCACGACATGAATCATCCCTTTGTCCAGCGTCTCCGTGTCTCCACACTGTAGACGATCCCCACCCGTTAGTCACGTAGTAGCTGTCCGATCAGCCGTTGGGGTATCACAGTGCTCGTGTTCAAGTAACACTTATTTTACCTTAATTATGGCCCAAAGCCATTAGAAAGGGTCTATTTTATTATTAATTTCTGTCGTTAATCTCTGACTGTGCCTAATTTGTACATTAAACTTTAATGCAGGTATGTATGTATAAGAAAACACATATGTAGGGGCGTGGTGCTATCCAGTTGCAGACATCCGCTGGCATCTTGGAGCATGTCCTTCGTGCATGGGAGGAGGCGCTCCTATAGTAGGGCAGACCGGTCTCCGGGTGTTGTGTATGGTTTTGTGATTTCTTTTCCCCACTTGACTTTGAATTTCTTAACAATAGGCACAAGCCTTGTTCATATCTAGCACCAACACCTCAGTCAGATTAGTTCAGACTCTTTGAATTACATTGATTTGACATGAAAAACAAAATGTGCATCCACACCTGGCCTGCGTGGCTCAGTAGTTGAGCATCGACCCATGAACCAGGAGGCCAGGGTTCAATTCCCGGTCAGGGCACATGCCCAAGGTTTGGGCTCAGTCCCCACTAGCGGCTTGCAGTGATCAGTGATTCTCATCATTGATGTTTCTCTCCCTTCCTTTCTCTGAAATCAATAAAGTTTTTAGGAAATAAAAATGTTTATCTACTTTATACAAATTCACATTTTTTAAAATATATTTTATTGATATTTTACAGAGAGGAAGGGAGAGGGATAGAGAGCTAGAAACGTCGATGAGAGAGAAGCATCGACCAGCTAGCTGCCTCTTGCACACCCCCCACCGGGGATGTGTCCGCAACCAATGTACATGCCCTTGACCGGAATCGAACCCAGGACCTTTCAGTCCGCAGACCGATGCTCTACCACTGAGCCAAACCGGTTTCAGCCAAATTCACATTTTTAATACACTTTCAAGCACTCACTCCAGAGAGTATAAAACAAGCAGCAAGATAAGACTCACTTTTACTTGACTTTAGAATTCATTTGTGGGGTGGGGATGGGAGGAGGGTGTCAGGGCCTTGGCAACAGATTTGCTTTACTAATTGCATTTCATTCCAGGGGGAATAACAGTTTGGATTTTAAAAATAGACTGCAGGGCATATTGCAGATTACCCACATACAGATAATTGGTGTTTATCTCTGTGGAGCAGAACAAAAAACTTAAGTAATAAAATAAGATTTTTATTTCATATGCTTATACATTTTCTTTCTTTTTCTTTGCAGTGCTCTATCGAAAAGGACCTCCATTTTACCATGCAAGGTTTGGAGTGATTTTTTAAAATAATTTTCTTTCTGATTTAACAGAGGAAGGGAGAGGAAAAGAAAAAGAGAGAGAAACATGTGAGAGAATCACTGGTCGGGTGCCTCCTGCATGCCTCACACAGGGGATCAAACCTGCAACCTGGGCATGTGACCTCACCAGGAATGGAACCATGACCTCCTAGTTCATAGGTTGATGGTCAACCACTGAGCCACGTGTCCAGGCTGGAGTGATTTTTAAATGTCAGTGACTTTAAAGGGACGTGATATTTTTGGCCTCCACTTACTATGTTCCAATTGGCCTGATAAGGATAAATACTATGTGTCTGTGCCTTCTCCACCAACAGTGTTATACTATATATAAAACAATAAATGGTTATGATAATCTGTCTTTTAGTATTAAGCATTGAGTTCATTTATGTAGTAACTGTTCATCTTAATGTCTGTGAGTATTAGTATCCAAACCATTGAGTGAATTTTCAGCTTTCATATTGGGAGAAATATTTCTGTTCCTTTCCTATATGTGTTGAAATCAGTCTAAAATTTTAACATGTGAAGTGTGAGTTTTTCATTAATATATTCTCAGTGGTCTAGGGAAATTTTGGATCAGATGATGTACATTTTTTGTAGCTTTGTTCTTGATAGGAAAAACAATACTTTTTAAATGGATTGATTTCATGTTTTATTTTTAAAACTCCCTTTGTGTGTTTTCCAGTTACTCTGTCATTGTTGAGTTAGTCGATGACCATTTTGAGGGCTCTCTTCGAAGACCTTTCAGTTGGAAGTCACTGGCTACCTTGAGCAGAGTTTCAGTGAATGTCTCCAAGGTAACAACATCAGCTCTGGCATTAGCTGTCACTGAAATGGTTGTATTTTTTTCTTCTTCTTAAATGTAGTAGAGCCCTTGGTCCTGGGAATCGGGGTGCGGCCGGAAAGGGGGCTGCCCCCACGCCCTTCACGCAACAACGCACGTTCGTGGGGAACCTGGCGCTAAACCATTCGTAGACGCCCTGCTTCTGGGTCGGGGTTTCCTACGGAGCAGAGCAGCTCCCTCGCTGCAATCTATTGAAAGTCAGCACTCGACACAAGGGTTTGCAAAAAATAAAAAATAAATAAATAAATGTAGTAGAAATAGAAAAGTCATTTGGAGAAACTTCAAAGTGTTTCTACAGTGAAGTTCTGGAAGGTTGGGCTGGAAGCTCTCCTCCCCGGTATGTCCCGCCCACCACCACCAGGTGGTAAGCTCCAGGAATTGAGCTTTGAAGTTCCCCCGTAGTGATTGATGTCGGTGGGCATTGCCTTTCTTCTCCTGGGTGCCTCTGGTAAGCACAGCCAGCACGTGCTCAAAATTCACCCACACATCCACCAAGGAGTCCAAACAATGACACTTTACATTGACATTGTTTCTTTTGAAAGTTGGCAGATCTCTTGAAAAGGCAGGAAGGGAATTAATATTGATTGCTAAACACTTTACCTGTTTCTCACCACCATTTCTTATCCTCATCCTAATAGTGAGGAATCAAAGTGTCAGATATGTTGAGTGAGAAATCCATGATCATGCAGCTCAAATGCAGAAGTGGGATTCGAACTGAGAGCCAGCTGACTGCCCGGCTGTGTTCTGTTTCCTGCTGCCATCAAGATAGGAAGGAAGTCACCAGGACTGTCCAGGGTGGGAGCTCTGTGTTCTCTGTGATTCAGTAGTTTGCTAACTGAAACCAATTGTGGGTCCCCTCCCACCTGTCCCCCTGCTGCTGGGGGTGTGAGAGCTGAGACTGGCGAGTCCGGAGGGGCCAGGTGACAACTGTCTTCAATGCCAGGGAAGTTGCTTAGGCTGTAGCCTAGGAAAAGGAGCTTTGTCTTAGAGAAACATAGGAATCTATGCCGTTTTTAATGTTTTTATGCCCACTTTTGAGCAAACATTTGATATATTAAATTTTATGTTTATAACCAATATATCTACTTTATTTGCATTCTCCTGACATGTGAACAATGTCTAATGGCAGGTCCTTAGTCTAGAGCAGTGTTTCCCAAACTTTTGACATATGTGTACCCCTTCTATAATTTTCGTAACGCTGAGTACCCCTCGTCAAAAAAAAAGCATGTATTTTAATAACAATCAAAATATATTTATTTTTTCTTTTTTTGGTACATACACAAAACAATAATAAACAAAAAATAAAATTACTCATAATGAAATGTAAATAAAAGTTATATTATAAATAACATTTATTTGCACACCGGACCATCTCACGCCTTACAAGACTGTCTTGACTTGACTCATGAGAATTAGGCGCAGCTAAGCACGGTGGAGTGCATATCCCCACCAAATTCTTCCCGTACCCCTGGGGGTACGCGTACCACACGTTGGGAAACATTGGTCCAGAGGGTGAGCCCAGCTATGATGCTCCCGGGCACAGGGTGAGCGGGAATGGAGCCTGCGTGTCCTGCTGGCCCGCTCAGGTTTGTATTGTGATTTTGTGGGATATGGATATTGTCTTTATTTCTCAATAGGAACTCATGCTGTGCTATCTGATTAAACCCTCTACCATGACTGACAAAGAAATGGAATCCCCAGAATGCATGAAGAGAATTAAAGTTCAGGTGTGTAACTTTAGGTCATTCAGTTCGTCCCAAAGATTCTGTCCGTTGCATCTCGCGTCCTCTTGAACATGTGCTCCCAAGAAAACAAGTCCATCTTGCCTTGGAAAGAAAGTCTTCTAGGACCTTCCTGCTAAACCCACTCTCACTCCCCCTTAATGCCTGCTGTTCCCATTCCTGCGATGTGATCTGGTTTCTGTCCTCACCGCCGGCTGAAACTGCTGTTCCAACGGCCTGGGACCCCCTGGCCAGGCCGGGCTCTCCTCAGTCTCATTCTCAGAGGCTAGGAGTCTCCCTGTTGACATTCCTTCCCTGACCTTGGCTGGCTTCTGGGGTTCTGTGTTGAGCTGAGTCTCCCCCGGTCTCCCTGACAGGATTTTCTCTGCCAGGACTGCCAAGTTCATTGTTCCGACACCCAGGGTTTACTATCGCCATCTCTCGCCCTGCCTTTGACCCTCCTCCGCGTCCAGCATTTCGTGGTTTTTCTCTAACCGCGCACCCTTCCTGTTGGTCTCACTGCCCCGTCCCACTGCAAACCTGCTCGAGGACCCCCACGTCTCTTCCCTTCAGTTGTCCTGCCGTCCCCACTGGGTTAACTTTTCATAAAACGCCAATCCGGATCCACGTCTGTCCTCTCAGTGCTGACCTGGTGCCATCGTAGACTTGGTTCCGATGTTACCTATGAGCTTTTGTACTGGCACTTCTAATACTGAACGGTGCTAGTAGAATCCCACAGCTGAGGCAAGGTTAGCTTTCAAAGTCTTCACAGTTACAGTAGATATTACTTGCATGTAAGGTTTATATCGCTGCACTCACTTTCCTCCAAATGTCCGGTTACAAGAAATGGGAACAGATATCCTCATTATGTAGATAGCTTTTTGGGGAAAGTAGCTGTGATGTCACATGCCTAGCATGTTCTTTCATTCCTGTTTTTAAAATGTATTCACCTTTTTTGTTTTTGTTGATTACAGGAGGTGATTCTGAGCCGCTGGGTTTCTTCACGAGAGAGGAGTGACCAAGATGAACTTTAACACTTGACCTCAGAATTCTGATTTCACCAAAAAGTATTTCTTGAGTCTCCTACAATAAGCCAAGCTCAGGGCGAGGTAAAGGGTCCTTTCATTGTAATTGGCCATTAATTGGAAGGTTTAAAGGGCCTGGCGCCCCCCAAACCAGAGAACTATTCATGTTTTAGAAAGAAATTACACCGGGGAGAAGAAGAGAGCCCCGTGCCCGGACGTCCGCTTCTGTCCTCGGCGGGCACTGGCGTGACCAGCCCCACTCTGCATCCTCCTCTGTTCCGTGTGAGCGGGGAAGACGGGTCTGCAGCAGGGAGCCTCTGTTTTACTCTCATCTAACCTCCACCTGGTGACAGTGCGTGATGCGGCACCCGACAGGCCCCAAAGCAGCACTTTAGGCATAAGCACCTCCTCACCACATCAATCTGTTCCCGAAAGACCTGGAGGCCGCAGGACACCATGTTCCATTACTTTAAATGGAAAAAGTCACATGTCTCTTCTTGTCCAAGAACCTCAACCAATTACTGAAGCACATAACAGTCCATGTAATATTTAGCAAGGATTTTTGTATCATAGAAAGCATTTAAAACATCATTTACCTAATTATTTGTCAGTTTACTAATTGGTGGGCATATTTGTGTAGAATACACAATATTATGCAGTATTAGATAAAAGTTGCACATTGCTTCAGTTAACTTCTTTGAAATAAAAATTCAACACAGAATGAACACTTGTTTGCATCCCTCGATGCAGGACCTTGGAGATCCTGACAGCCTAAGAGTCTGCCTGTGCTGGTGTTTTAAAGGTTTGGCATTCAAATAATGGAGCTTCCCTGCCTCAGACCAATAACGACCATCAATTTTTAAAAAATATACTTTATTGAGTTTCTATAGAGAAGAAGAGAGAGGGATAGAGAGCCAGAAACATCGATGAGAGAGAAACATCAATCAGTTGCCCCCCTGCACAACCCCCACTGGGGATGTGCCTGCAACCAAGACACATGCCCCCGGCCGGAATTGAACCCGGGACCCTCCAGTCTGCAGGCCAACGTTCCATCTGCTGAGCCAAACCGGCTTTGGCACGACCATCAATTTGAAAGAGCTTCTTAGTAAGTTTAAGTTCTTTGCTCTCCATTGGTGAGGCTAATAGTTCTTCAGCATTTTTACTGTTCACTTTGCTTACTCCAGGCTCCTTAGCAAAATGAAAGACTTTGCTTTGAATCATCACTTTCTCAAAACCTTTAATGCTGGCAAAGAAATTCAGGAGGCATTTCTTCCCTATTTCATTTATCATCTGTAGTGACACCTCTTTCCAAGTCTAATCAGTGCACCAGATGCCTTTATGGCAAAACCTCTTCCAGGAATCCTTCATCAAAGTACAGGACTGCTGTCAACACGCAGATGCTTTGTCATCAGCTCATGTGCATTGAGGGTTGTGGCAACTCCTTGGTATAATGGCTACAGTAAGGCTGTGGAGAAGCCAAAGTCTGCACAGATATTTGTAACTGAACGCTCCAGAAGAATGTCCAAAGCATCATCTTTAGTCAAGGAAGCCTGTATGGAGGATTTTCCTTCTTTATATGTAGATTTGAACACGATGTAGCAGGCCATGCACTCCTCAGCGTTACCTGAGGGCCCTGGGGTTTCTGGAATGGTACACCAGCAAAGGTTTTAGTCTAAATCACCCTCACAGTTTCCAGGTAAAAGTATTATTTAAGTGGTTAGAGCATCAGCCCACAGACTGAAGGGTCTCAGGTTTGATTCCTGGTCAAGAGCATGTACCTTGGTTGCAGGCTCTGTCCCTGCCCCCAGCCCCAGGTCTGGGTGCTTGTGGGAGGCAACCTATCAGTGTGTCTCCTTCACATCAATGTTTCCTCCTCCTCCTCTCCCCACCACTTTCTCTCAAAATCAATTTTTTAAAATGTCCTCAGATGAGGATTAACAACAAATAATAAAAATAAAAGCAGTATTAGCTTTTCCTTGGAAGTATTAAGTCCTATTTTAAGTATTAAGTATTTCTTCTTACCTTCTGAAATAAATGTACTAGATGGCATTTGTTTTTAAAAAAAGCTCAAGTTCCTCAAGACTGGAAATTGACTCTGCAATAAAACCCTCTTCAGGAGATTCTGCGGTTCCCCGGGAGAGGCCACAGCCTCACCGAGAGCAGAAGTTGCTTCACCCACACCCCTCAAGCTCCAGGCTTGCGTGGTTCTTAAATCTCTCAAACCTCTGAGACTTGCTTTAAACTGATATTCTTCACCAACCTTCTCCTCCATCCCTTTCCCATTCTCCTGAGATATTCAGAGCCACTCACTGTGCCAGCATGTATTCAGGTGGCATCAGGCTGACCAACTGCACAAGAATTTCACTGAAAATAGCACACCACAGTCAACACCTCGAAAGTTGGTGCAACCAACATTTTTCACGAGTTATATTTTGTCAACCTACCGCAAACAATCATACAAAAAAAGTGGACACCTGCTTGGTCAAGATTATATCATATATATAAAAATTATGCCGAAACCGGTTTGGCTCAGTGGTAGAGCGTCGGTCTGCGGACTGAAAGGTTCCGTGTTCAATTCCGGTCAAGGGCATGTACGTTGGTTGCGGGCACATCCCCGGTAGGGAGTGTGCAAGAAGCAGCTGGTTGATGTTTCTCTCATCGACGTTTCTAGCTCTCTATCTCTCTTCCTTCCTCTGTAAAATATCAATAAAATATATTTTTTAACAAAAATAAAAAAATTATATGATTCACTTTTTTAAAATACTTCCAACTATTTTTTCTAATGCAGTGTTACTTCCTAGGCCTCTAAAACTCACCTACTTTCTTCACAGGCTTTTCCACTTCCATGGGAGACATTTTTACTTAATAAGGCCGGGGAAATGATGGGATAATAGACCATGCGTCCAAACAGCGCAAGCACCGGTCACCTGAGGCAGCAACGCATGCCGTGTCCTCTTTCTAGTCCAGACGCAACTTGAATGATTTCGCTGCAGACTCATCTATTTCATATGTTGTTTACATTTGAGTAACTCAGGCTAACTTTTTTTGCAAATGGTTACAGTAAATATTCAGGTAGTGGGAGTTGAGATAGGGCAGACGCCTTTTGAGTTCAGATGGTGGACCCTCCGCAGGAAGGTGTGGGGCTCGGGGGTGTGGCCTCTGTCAGAAGTGCGAGTGCAGGACGTGGCCTGAGAGCTGCCTTCACGCATCCCCACCACTGAAGTGACACCAGCCTGGAAAATCCTGTGAAGTCACAAATGGGGCTTGACCGGTTGGAGGTTAAAAAGGAAGAATGCCCTCCACCCTGGGCTGGGTGTGTGCTGGCACCTCTGGGTGGTGGTCCCCTACCTCAAAGGTTGGGGTGCAGCCTGATCCCTCTCACCAGGACCTCCTCATGCATGTAAATCTGCATCCATCTTCAGGGGGTTCACAGATTCTGTGAGGTCCAAGGTGGGAGCAGAATGTGGTTCCTGACTTTTAATTTGTTGCCCTGGAGATGACTTTATTGAAAGCGAGGCAGTGAAATGAGCCTCGTAGAAGGGACCCATCTCGACCTCAGCTCTGCCTCAGTGGTTACGTGACCTCGGGCAACTTACTTGCCCTTTATGAGCACTTTTCATACCTCTAAACTGGGGCCAATTAATATGTTGACTTAGTTGTGGTTCTATGGATAAAGGAGAACTCAAAAAATACCTGACACAGGAGTTTGCCCTCCCTTCTCAGAAGGAGTGGCTCAAACCCACCGAACGGGCAGGAGACCGAGAAGACACAGTGCCCGTGTTCAAAGCTAAATCTGGGTTGAGAACAGGTGTTGGTGGAAGTTGGGCTCATCTGAAAGCAAATGCCAGCAGTGTTTGTGCGCAGAAAGGGGAGAGGCGAGGGGACTTGGTAGAGGCCCTCCTATGGCCAAGGCTGTTTGTCCTGGAGTGAGTTCTTCAGAGTCTGCCTTCTGAAGAACCTGTGGCCAGAGCAGACAGTCGCCGTTGGCAGTACTGAACCGGCCTGGGGGTATTGGGACTCCTGACCACAGACCTACCCCGCCTTCAGGCACCGCCTCGTCAAGTTAGAGTCCATTGCTTGCAGTTTTCAGGATTTGTTAACTGTTTATTAAGGCTCTGGCATTGGTATTAAGTTTCAGCAATTCCTTAGTCTCTCTGATTGGCGTTGGGTGGAGGACAGGATGGCTAAGATGAACTCCTTGCTCTGAAGCCAGGTGCAGGTTTGCATCCCAACCCATGCACTTACTAGCCCTACACTCTTAACCTCGGTTTTCCTCATCTATCAGATGAAGTCCGTGTTCAGCCACCCCAAAAAAGTACTGACATGTTACAATGGCGACGAATCCCGGAAACATGCCAAGTGAAAGAAGCCAGACACAAAATGTTACATATTGTTTGATTCCAACTACAGGTCAATCCAAGGAGAGAACACACCTTGGTGGTGACCAGGGGCAGTGGGGGAGAGGGCTGAGGAGCTTCTGGTACAGAATCACCTTTCAGGTGATGAAATGACTTGGAACTCAATAGAAAAGGTTGCACAATGTTGAACTAAATGCCCGATTTTTTTTTTTTTTTTTTGCTTTAAAATCAGTGTAATATGAATATCACCTCAATTAAAAAAAAAATGGTTGTTGCCAAAACCGGTTTGGCGTCGGCCTGCGGACTGAAAGGTCCCAGGTTCGATTCCGGTCAAGAACATGTACCTTGGTTGCGGACACATCCCCAACGGGGGGTGTGTAGGAGGCAGCTCATCGATGATTCTCTCTCATCGATGTTTCTAACTCTCTATCCCTCTCTCTTCCTCTCTGTAAAAAAATCAATAAAATATATATATTTTAAAAATGGTTGTCAACCCCAGAGGATCACGGGAGGATTGTGTGGGTTGGTCCTTACAAGATCCTTATTATTAACACAGTGCCCAGCTCATTAGTGTTAATTAGTGTTAATGTACTGTTGGTCTTTTGCAGCTCTGATGATTCATTGTAAGGGGGGGGGGGGGGATTGTCCTCTATTAAGGCAGTTACTTGTGCTTTTGATTATTGTATGTTGATTCTCTTCCCTTCCATTTCGGAGGCTAACGTTTTCTGCCCTCATCCCCACACTGTGAGGGGAAATGGTGACATCTGTGCCTTTACTGCCCTGAGTGCTCTCCAAAGAATCTCACCTCTGTAAAGTAACTGGTTCAGATTAAACCTTGTACAGATGTAACTTGGTACAGATTAAACCTACATGAATGGGACACAGTTTTAGGCAGGTTTGTCAGGCTGCAGTTGGTTAGTTTTCCCTATGATTTTGAGCCTCGTATAGTCTGAAAGTTCCTTGGTACTTACTGATTAGTTTTTGTCATAATTATTTTGAATAATTTAATTCCTAATTATTTTGCCCTTATTGTTAAAGCATTTTCATTTTCTCTTTTAAAAAAAAAACAACACTATTATTTACTTGAATGTGGTTTTTAACTTAGTTTTCCCTTGTGGGGGAGTACTTAGGGTAAAAAGGAATGAAATTCCTCTCCTCCCCACCACCCACCTACCATTTATGATTCTACCAACCAAACTGAATTTTTAGAAATCTGATTACAGACTCAAATCATTATCCCATGAATGTTAACTTCTTTAAAACTCTGAGGCCCGTTTCTAAAATTGAGAGAGATTTAAACCCATTGATTCAGCTTAAATCTTTGCGTTTTATATACATGCTGAAAACATTTTAACTCTTGTTATCATTTTTTGAAATATAGGGATGTCTTACTAAAAAATACATGATATGAAAAAACACATTTGTAAAACGGTTAAACTAAGAGGTGATTTTTTTTTTTAATTTCAAAACAATTCAATCTAATTTAAGTGAAAAAAAGTTTTAAGCATTTACGTTTTTTGGAATGTTTCCATGTTCTGAAACAATATTGCGAAGGCAGATCTTCTTCCTGACTTGAATGTACATTCTGGCAGAGAGGAAACAGTGGCGTCAGGAACACTTGGTCCAAACTCGACGTTGACCTCGGAAACATCGCCTCGTCACTCTTAGTCTCAGCTTCCCCAGCCGTGAAGTGAGGATGAGTACTTCCTCCTGCGTTAGTTTTGCAGACTAGATGAGATGACGGGAAAGGGTCCATTCATGGTAGGTATACCTTTTCTCCTTTCAGATAAGCCAAACCCATTTCTCTAGTTTAGGCCCCGGTAGGTAACACATCGGAGAAGGAGGTGATAGAAAAATAGTTTGAGGTAAAGTGAAGACAGCTCCGAAGATGGGGGAAGGTGAGGTAGCAAGCACTTCCTGAATTAAGGGAGCTAGATATGGCCTCGGTGGGGTTTTTAAAGTAATGTTTATTTGGGTTTTCTTGGTTATAGCAGTAATCCGTGCATGCTGTAGAGGCTTTGGAAAAATACCTTTGGTGAGTCATTTTAGTCTTCCAAATCAGTAACACCGAAACAAACTCTGACCTCTCTGTGGGAAGGAGCCCAGTGGTCTGTCCTTCCATAAGCACTGATGGAAGACCACGAGGGCGTGGGGCAGTGCTAAGGGCTGCGGTGAAGAAGTGTGTCTGGGGAGGTGGCAGGGAGAACGGCGAGACTTCATCTGGGAAGCAGAGCCTCCTCGCCGCCCTTCAGCCAGCACTTGGCTGGTATGATAAAGAAACAATCAGAGTCTCAGTGTGTCATTCTAAGAACAGAGCAACATTGCCATCTGTTGGTATTATGAGATGCTTAATGTCCTTCATTAGGGGTAAAAACTGGAGGGTGATACTGTGACGTTACCAGTAGGGACTTTATAGCCCGCTCAAGTGAGGAAATAACAGGCATCGCCTCCAGGTGGGGAGCAGCCTCTAAAACAGGATGGGGACTGCTGAAGCTTTGAAAAGTAAGGGATGTAGCACTAAGACGGCAGCATGAAATTGGCATTCCTAATATTGATCTTAATCTGAATTGCTTTATGACTTATTACTTAACTTCCTCTCTGAATTTGAATGTTGACGAAAGCCAAACCCTTATTTTCTCCTTTATCTCCGCTAATGCAAAAATTGCTGGCCCCGTGGCTGACTATCCTAGGTACCACTGGTCTCTTGCAGGTCACCAGGTGGCCCAGGAGTTAAGTGCATGGGCTCTGCAGTCAAACGTCTTTAAACCCTGGTTTTGCCACTGTGTGACTTTGGGCGAGTCATGTCCTCAGTTTCCCTCTTCATCTGTAAAATGGTGCCAGCATAATGTTGGTGCCTACTTCCCAGGTGGTCGTAAGTGAAAGGGAAGAATAAGAAGAGTTTATTCTGGTGTGGAGACCTTTATGAATGCTTGTTGACTGCAGCTGCTATGATTACCAATAGTCAGGTAAAGAATGGGAAGAGAGAAGGGGAGTAATAAGATAGCATGTCAAGAGCAGGGGCATATTGGAATACTATTCCCCAAACTCGACACATTTTTATATTTACCTGCTGACATCCTTTTAAAAGAATATATTATTGATTTTTTTTTTTTTTTACAGAGAGAGGAAGGGAGAGAGCCAGAGAGCCAGAAACATCAATGAGAGAGAAACATCGACCAGCTGCCTCTTGCACACCCCCCACTGGGGATGTGCCCGCAACCAATATACATGCCCCGACCGGAATCGAACCTGGGACCCCTCAGTCCGCAGGCCTATGCTCCATCCGCTGAGCCAAACCAGTTTCAGCTACCCACTGAAATTTTTACAAATTCTTAAACACCACAGAATAGCAGTCACAGTTGTGTTAAAGTGGTTTCATGTTCACTCGGTCAGCTTGGTTCAGTGGTTGAGTGGTTGAGTGGTTCAGTGGTTGACCTACGAACCAAGAGGTCACAGATAATCGATGATTCTCTCCCATCATTGATCTTTCTGTCTATCCCTTCTCTCTGAAATCAATAAAAATATATATTTAAAAAATAAAGTGGCGTCATGTTCTGGGTGGGAACTTTTGTTTTTCTCTAAAGTACCAGAATTTACAAGTACAAACTTTGGTGTGCCTGAATTTTTCCCCACTGAAGTTGCCAGTGCTGAAACATTGACCAAACACCTCTTTGGAAGCAAGCTTTAAGGATCAGTAGCAAGTTTCCTGAATATCTATATCACTAAACAATCGTTGGTACTGTGATGGTGTGCACTGAAGATGGGTTTGGGGCTTTGCAGTTGAGAACCTTGAGGAAGGGTTTGGTTTTCAGAAGTTAGACATCACTGGGGCCCAGGCTGGAGGGTAAGATGTGGTGGAGTAGGTCACATTTGGCCAAAAACGAAGTGATTTCTGGAAGCAGGTTCCAAAGAGGAATCCTGAAATGTTTTGCTGATTGGCTGTTTTAAAGTTTCTAGTTTTGGATATATAAATTCTAACAAGCTTGTTAAAATCACCTCGTTTCTTTATAGTTGCTTATCCCAGCTTTTGCCTTTTCTTCTTCTGAATATCAGAAAAACAAGACATCCCTTCACTGAGTCTTTTCTGAAGTGGCACCGAACGGGGAAGAGGAGGAGCTGTAGTAAACCCAGCCGGGACCTCCTGTCGGTCAGGAAAAATGAGAAGGAAATGACCGGTGTTCGGCTTCTGAGGAATCGCCAATCCGGTTTGTGCGTGTGGATTAGAAAGGCTAATTCGGGGATGCCCATCGCCTGACTTAGATTCTGAGACCTCTTCTTTTTTTTCCTTTTTTTCCCCTATTGTTGACCATCAACAGGTTACCCTATGCTTTTCAAAGAAAAATAGTGAGGTGAAAATACTCATTATTTCATAAATTGTAGATGTCTTGCTCACCTTCTTACAAATGACCCCACCTTTTGGATTCACATGGAAAGGTGAATCTATTCACCTCTAATTAATTTATAGGGAGAGTTTTCATTGTTCTGGGAATAAAATATGCTGCCACTTCATGCTTTAACATTGAGTGTCAGTTTGAAAACTGAAATTCTATGAAAAGAATTTTGAAAACCCAGGGCAAATTTTATTAATTTCATAAATTCTTATACTGTGATAGAATGAAGTATGCTTAAAGGGAAGCCCTATAACCTTTTTTTAAAAATATATATTTTATTGATTTTTTTACAGAGAGGAAGGGAGAGGGATAGAGAGTCAGAAACATCAATGAAAGAGAAACATCGATCAGCTGCCTCTTGCACACCCCCTACCGGAGATGTGCCCACAACCAAGGTACATGCCCTTGACCGGAATCGAACCTGGGACCCTTGAGTCCACAGGCCGATGCTCTATCCACTGAGCCAAACTGGTCAGGGCACTTTTTTTTTTTTTTAATTAACCACAGGTTATTGTATTTAGAAGTCTCTATGATCTATTAAAATTAGTAATGCCCAAAAATCTTGTCCCTTCTGCTTTTACTCGGCGCACTCAGCACAAACCACTCCCGGAGGAGGACTTGGCTCCTGGTCCGGGTGGTCGATCACGTAGAAGCCGTGCTCCTCTATCGCCCGGTAGAGCGTGATGTACTTGGAAGCCTTCCTGGTCCTGGGCACCACAAACTTCTCCGTGAACTCGTTCTTGTCCAGTGGCTCCTTGCCTTCTGTGGTCAGAACGCAGTTAATGAACGTGAGGGTGTAACTGTAGCAGTTGTGGTGTTCTTCTTCGTACCTTCAAAACAAGGCCGTGAGGAAGAGAAGGCTTAGCTTTGGGAGCTGCTCAGGAACAGGCAGGGGAGCTGCTGAGGGCCTTCCATCACTGAACCCGGGCTCACTCAGCGAGCTGGGCCCACCTGGGCAGGGGTGCTTGGCATCCTGGGCCAGTGCAGATTGCAGCGTAAGATCCCGATGAGACTTGACTGAATGTTCAGAGTGGTGAGTGAAAGGGCACATAAACCCCAACCTGGGGAACTTAATTTCACTGAAATTCTAGATTCTAGAAGTAGAATTGCATTTCTTAAATTTTAGGATAGCCTACATTTCAAGGGTAGCCTAAAAACAATTTAAATGGACAAGTATGCTACCTATATATCTAAAGTGTTAAAGGAGTGAGGAATTGAGAAATTAATTTCAAAATTGCTAAGACCACCCTAACCGGTTTTGCTCAGCGGATAGAGCATCGGCCTGTGGACTCAAGGGTCCCAGGTTCGATTCCGGTCAAGGGCATGTACCTTGGTTGCGGGCACATCCCGAGTGGAGACTGAGGAGGCAGCTGATTGATGTTTCTCTCTCATCAATGTTTCTAACTCTCTCCTTCTCCCTTCCTCTCTGTAAAAAAAATCAATAAAATATATATTTTTTTAAATTGCTAAAACCAAACAATAGAACCTTAAAATATTTATAAGAATATCATTTAAAAAAGAATATCATTTAAATTTTTTGTTTTATAGAATATAATATCACAGCTTTTGCTGTACATATTAAGTGTTAAGTATGAAAAAATACCTATTCAAATAATGAGAGCTAAGTTCTGGCCCTTTCAACGCTTTTATTTTCTATTTTTATTTATTTATTTTTAAATATATTTTATTGGTTTTTTACAGAGAGGAAGGGAGAGGGATCAAGAGCTAGAAACATGGATGAGAGAGTAACATTGACCAGCTGCCTCTTGCACACCACCTACTGGGGATGTGCCTGCAACCAATGTACATGCCCTTGACAGGGATCAAACCTGGGACCTTTCAGTTCGCAGACCGACGCTCTATCCACTGAGCCAAACTGGTTTCGGCCCTTTCAACTCTTAAAATGCTCGGATTCTATTATGTAATACTAGAGGCCCGGTGCATGAAATTCTTGCATGGGTAGGGACCCTAGGCCAGGGCCAATCTGTGGGGCGACTGGCAGGATGATCAGGAAGGAGGCGCTTGGCTGGCCTGGGGCCTGCGGGCAGCTCCTGCATTGAGCATCTACCCCTTGGTGGTCAGTGTGCATCATAGTGATGGGTCACACCGCCATTCAGTCGATTTGCAGATTTGGCTTTTATTGTACAGGATATGCAGGCTCACCTCTGAAGAAACCCCTGCTTAAATCCTGTTACAGGTGCTACTACTGAACGCCACCGCTCAGCACCCTCAGTGAATTGATGACATTTGTGTGGCAAAGGTGGGCCAGGGAGCAGGTGGTCTCAGCAGCCCCATACCTGTGAGGCAGCCAGGCCCCCGTGGTGGAGAAGTCCTCCAGGTACTTGTCCCACTGGTCCATCAGTCCGAACATGCCGGGCTGCAGTAATGGGACGCTCACACTCTGCTCCCAGCCTGCTTCGTCCCGCCGGACACCGTGCACGGTGTAATTATAGACGACGCCTGCAACCAAAGCCAGGATCATGCCGGAGCCTGGGGCAGGGGGGCGTCAGAAAATGACAGCAGCCACCACAGCCACCACACATCGGAAGCCCAGGTTGCACTTTCTGATTCCTGCCAATGAGCAATAGACCCCAAGAGGCTCTGGGACCTCCTTCCTCCAGGATCAAGTTCAGGAGGCAGCCACCCGCCTAGGTGATTTTGAGAAGGTCTCGCCTAGACTTAAGGAGAGGCTGTGGTGCCCCTGCCTCACCTCCTTTCTGCAAAGCCCTTCCTTCAGGGAGACCCCGTTCTTGCTCCACCTGCTCTTCAGCCCCTTGGGGTCACCCCCAGGAAACAGAGGCAACGATAGGCCCCAGGATAATCATCTCCAAGTATTTTGGTTGAAGTTCTCTGTTTGCAAATGGGCCTAGCTTTCCTTCAGTCAGCAATAAACTTCTAGTGACCAGACTGGTGATGAGTTTTACTGATCACATGGGTAGCCCTGAGCTCAAAAACCCAGTCCTAGGTTTCTGTGCGCAGTATCAGTTTCCCCTGGCTGGCTTTGCTCACCATTTCCACGCCTGCAACTCCTGCACGTGGCTCACCAGGCCCCTTTCCTGCAGATAAGGGTGTTCTGGGCTCAGGGGTTGCAGACTCTGTGCCCTCAGAGCTAAATCTGGCTAAAAAGAACTGTTTTATTTAAACTGCTGCTGCTGCTGCTGATGCCTTTTTTTTTTTTTTTAACAGAAAACAGCTGCAGGCTCCGCCCCCTGCTCAGGTGTTATATCCCCTGACTTATCCAGAGGTTTCTGCCTACTTCCCGGAGGTCCTGGAGTGTGGAGCCCCAGTAGCTGAGGGCTGAGTGAGAACAGGACCGGAGGGCAGAGGGCCTCAGTCCAGATTCCGGTTCCCACACCCAGTGAGTCTTGGGCAACTCAATCTCTCCAGGATTCTGTTTTGTTTCCCCCTTGTTTAAATACCAACAAAAAAACTATAAGGTTTCTGTCACTCTTGGCTGAGAAAACATTAAAGACCTTTTTTTTTCTTCAAATATTTAGTATTGTTAGTAATACTTTGCTGTACAGTCAAGTATGTCTCATTTGGGGGGGGAGAGTAGCATCACTCACCTCATGGTCCAGCAAGAGAAACCAGGGACCAGAGGAATCCCTAATTAAATGTTGCATGATCACTTTTTTTCTTTAGAAATACTACTCTCGTCTGGATGTTTTGGGGACTTTTCAAGCTAAAAAGAAAAAAAAGAAAAAAAAAGACAATGCACTCACCGTTTGTGTTAGTTATTCCAACGTGAAGATCAGACCTCCCATCATACTCCCTGAAAGAAACAAATATTTTTTCCTCATTTGCATATGTCTGGCACAAAGCGTTGGTACTTAGAGTCGGGGAGTGATGGGCCTCCTCTCTTGCCTGGTGCCAGGTTGCCAACAGTGTCCGGGTTAGTGAAAGCCCTGTGTCAAAGCTGGTTAGGCCAATTCTACATTCGAGATCTAAAATTTCCCCTGACCCCATCTATTTTGTTGCCCCACTCCCATGCTAAAGATGAATGTGCTAGAGCCGTGGTCGGCAAACTGCGGCTCTCGAGCCACATGCTTCTCTTTGGCCCCTTGAGCGTGGCTCTTCCACAAAATACCACAGCTGGGGCGAGTCTATTTTGAAGAAGTGGTGTTAGGAGAAGTTTAAAAAATTTGGCTCTCAAAAGATATTTCAATCGTTGTACTGTTGATATTTGGCTATGCTGACTAATGAGTTTGCCGACCACTGTGCTAGAGCAAAAAGTTAGCATAGCACCTGGCAGAGGAGCCCACCCAGAGGTGGTTTGCTGAAGGAGCACCTTATTCTTTCCTCCTTTTCTGTGAGGTGACAGCCTGTGCCTCAGGCAGACACGGGTGAGGGGTCCTGAGTGCCTCCCAGTGGGTCTGCCTCCGCGCATTTTGGTCTTGTGGCCCACGACCACACCCTCTTCTCCTGGACAGCCCTTGTCTCCTGGGATTATTGTTTACCTGAGACTGGACATCAGATGGGTAAGTCCGTATAATTTAACCTTCGTGTACAGTCCCAGACCATCACTGACTAGCCCTGGGACATTGGACAAATCATTTACTCTCTCTAATCTGTTTCCTCAACTATACCAATAAATTGGGAATATCATAAGCCTCCTCGTGAGCTGGCTGTAAGAATAAAATATCTTATTCTTTCTTGAGTGCCTACTGCATAGAGGTTATTTTTAAATGATAAAGCTTCTTTATCAGACCACAGGTCTGGATATTTGGTTCCTCATTAAAGCAAGCAGTTGCAGGTTTTAAAATGACCAAGGACACACACGGCTGCCCCTCTCTTAGAGCAGTCTCCTCAGGGTCATCTTGTTGGAGCCACTTTGAATTCTTATGAGACCCTGGGGGTTCCAGGGGTTGAAAACAAGGCGTGGCTCAGTGGTTGAGCATTGACCTAGGAGCCAGGAGGTCACGGTTCAATTCCCGGTCAGGGCACATGCCCAGGTTGCGGGCTTGATCCCCAGCGTAGGGTGTGCAGGAGACAGCCAGTCCATGATTCTCTCTCATTACTGATGTTTCTATCTCTCCCTCTCCCTTCCTCTCTGAAATCAATATAAATATTTTTTTTTAAAAAAAGGAAAGAAATGAAAATGAAGCTGAGAAAAGCAGGGATAGTCTTGGGTGGCTGAGGACAGCGCGGCCCCTACCAAATTTTCTACTCCAAGCTCATTTCCTGAGCACATCCCTGCCCCGGTTTCCTGCCTAAATCCAAGGCACGTCCTCCCTCGCTCTTCTTCCCCTCAGTTACTTCTCAGTCTTGCAACACATGTTTTTTGTTTGTTTGTTTGTTTGCTTTAATATATTTTATTGATTTTTTACAGAGAGGAAGAGAGAGGGATAGAGAGTTAGAAACATCGATGAGAGAGAATCATCGACCAGCTGCCTCTTGCACACCCCTACCGGGGATGTGCCCGCAACCAAGGTACATGCCCTTGACCAGAATCGAACCTGGGACCTTTCAGTCCGCAGGCCGACGCTCTACCACTGAGCCAAACCGGTTATGGCAACACATGTTTATTGGGTGTCAGCTCTGAGCCTGTTCAGTCAGATGTTTCTCATATTTTGAAGTGAAGGGCTAATGACATACAGGAAATAAAACCGGGTCTCTGCCCTCACTTCCAGAGAAGACTTTTTAGCTTTCGTGTAGCAAGTTTCTAGTAGACCTGTAAGTGCTGTGCAGGGAAGTAATATGTAGAATGTTGCAAATGCACATAATGGGGCAGGGCCAGAGCCACCCCTCTCCTGTATGACACATTTGTACCTCTGCCCCTTCTTCCTGCGGAGCAGCTCTGCTTGGCCTGGCGCGTGGAATGCTGAGTCTCAGTGCCCTCGCGGTGCCTCTGTGGAGCCCTGAGGGACCCCGGCCTCGCTAGGTCACAGCCTCAGGGGGTCCTTGGGGTCACTGCTGGGTTCTCTCTTATGACGTCAGTGAAATTGTCTCAAGGTGAATTGTGGGAGTCGGTCCTGGGAGGTTGGAAATTGGGTGTAAAGGAAGGAAACGGTTTGGAACTTAGCTTTGGAGGGTCTGGTGGGCAGGAGGCTACATAAGACCCTGCAAATCCTGCCCTGAGGGGTAAAGGGGCTGGAGAATGCCAAAGCCCACGGCTTGTTTCAACACCGTCACCCCAACTCTGCCAATGCCCAGGGAAGCCACGCATGTCAGTATGACCCCAAATCATAGAATAAGTAAATCTCAGTAGGGGCCAGTCAGGAAGCCGGTCATGTGTCACCTGAATGCAGAGTTTCCCCACCCAGAACTGCTCAGTAAGGGTTTGTGGAATGAACCATGTTCTGGCAAATGAATCCCAAAATTTAACCACTGTATTCAAAAGCGTTTGGAATCCAAACAGTTAGTGGCTTCAAGTTAGCATGCATGAGGGGCTGGTCTATAAAAATACCTTTTACACACTTTGGTTCATGTCAGCCTCAGGGGGACAGTAAGGAAATCGATGAGAGAATTTAGTTAGCAGGGAAGTGAATAGTCAGCTTGATGTTCTCTTCCCAAGTGCTCCTGAGGGCAGGAGTGCGCTGGGAGCATTAGACCGGGAGGATGAGCACCGACACCCTTCCGGAAGCCCGTGCCACCATTCGGCAGCACCCTGCCCTCGGCAGCCTGGCTTGTCCATCTGTAAACGCCGCAAGGCCCCTCGGGGGAACAGTCCTCTCTTTCGGTTTCTGACACCTTAAAGCCAGGTGGAGCCTGCGATGGAAATAAAGCAGCTCCAGGTTCCAGTTTAATTCACCTCCGTGCAAAAGAGTCCTCAGGCTCCGTATATCGAACCTCTTTATCAGAGAGATTACAAACTCACTCACAATAAAGCTATTTTGGTAAGATTGGCTGCTGGGTCATATTTTTTTCAATTAGCCTCTTAGCTCACAATCTATGGCTAAGTAAGTCTCCAGATGATGGCTTTTTCTCTCTTAACATTGTATAAGTAGGTTTGACCTCCATATATTCTTGCACTTATCTCTCCAGGAAAGTATGCACACCGTCTATTTCTATAAAACAAATAGGCCTACATTTTAGAATTAAATGCCGGGGGGGAAAAAACCTGGGAAGAATTATCCACCGCATTTCACTTTCACTGTAAAAGGTTTTAGTGACTACAACACAGAAGGAAAGTTTGCACAATTCAATGTACCACTAAAAAAAAAAAAAAAAAACCACACTGTACCTAAGAAACGTCCCTTCCGTTGGCCTGAGGAGGAATGCACATTTTTCCTGGTGCCCGTTGGTGAACGGATTGGAGATGCTAACAGGTGCTTCCTCCAGCTTCCGGGAGCCCACGTCCTGCCGGCAGAGGGGGCAGCAGCGCGGCACGCTGAAGCTGTAGATGTACTTCCTGCAGTGGTTGAATTTAATTAAAGGCTTTCCGGCCTCTGCGCGCTGCATGGCTCTCCCGGTCCTGGGCAGCCAGGGGCAGTTTCCCCAGACTTCCTTTTCCTGACTGCACAGGTAGCAAATTCACGCCGCCCCGGTAACCCGATCAGCAGTGACGTCATTCTGACTGACGGCCTCAGAGGCCAAACCCGGGTAGAATTAACCAGTACAGTAACCAGGCCGCCCCTAAAACCGGTGTCCTAAAGAGCTTTCATTTTCCCTTTCGTGTGTGCTTGCTTACAAGACCGTTTTTTCTAGCCTTTATACATTTTGCATCTGTTGGCAGCCAGCTCCTACTCATGCTTTAAAGCCCTAGGTTTCTGTGAGAACTCTCTCTGCCTCCTCCAGCGTCCCCTTGCCCTCCAGCGCTGGATTCATGTTTCCACCAGAGCACTGCCCTTTAATTAGTCATAAGTCTACGTGCCTCTTGGAATTCGGCATCTCCACTTATTTTTGTGTGTCTAGGAAAAGTTTATATCGTTTTTGGTTTTGAATAAATAACCTCACTTTGAAGTTACTCTCTTTTGATGCTTTAGATTGTAGAAGTAATCTTGCTCATAAAAAATGAACAGCACAGTAGAAATAAAGATAGTGGTTACCCTAGGTAGTCGTTACTGACTGGGGAGGGTGTGAGAGGTTCTCAAGACTGCATTTTAAAATCAACCAACTGGCCAGGCCCGTGTGGCTCAGTGAAAGAAAGCTGACATAATTCTATTAATATCGGACAAAGTACAAGAAGAAAGAATTTTGGAATATTTCTTTTTGGAACTAGCACTCTCAGAAACGTCTTTTATATAGTGTCTTACATGCACCATTTTGTCTGGAGTCAACACATTCTTTCACTGAAAACAGTATCCTGATGCAATGAACAACTAGCATTCTCAGAAACATCTTTTGTATACGTCTTTACATAGTGTACAACAGGAGGTGAATAGATTCTTTTACTGATATAACACAGTCCTGAACTAACACAAAGAGGGAAATTTATTAGTCATAATGTGTTGGAAAAACAGAAGAGCAATCTTAAATTTATTTGGACCTAAAAACATACTTCAAAAAATATATACCAGCTGAAACTGGTTTGGCTCAGTGGATAGAGCATAGGCCTGTGGACCGAAAGGTCTCAGGTTCAATTCCAGTCAAGGGCATGTACATTGGTTGTGGGCACATCCCCAGTAGGGGCTGTGCAGAAGGCAGCTGGTCGATGTTTCTCTCTCATCGACGTTTTTAGCTCTCTATCCCTCTCTTTTCCTCTCTGTAAAAAATCAATAATATATATATATTTAAAAATAAATAAAATAGCATCCCAAAACCCACTTAGATACCTAGGAATGCATCTAATAAAAGCTGTCAGAGACCTGTACACTGAAAACAACAAATTTCCTAATGTAGTTCCTAAATTTCTGGAATTTCAAAAGTTCTAATTGGAAGTATATACTGTGCTCATTCATTGGAGGACAATACTTTTACAAAAGCAAAGTAAAAGAACTACATATAGTTATATTTGTTCTCGTAGTATGCATACATGAACACTGACAGCTACATGTTGTTCTTACAGAACATATAGGTCTCACAGGTATAATGTTGGTCAAAAGAAGACAAAGAGTACATACCAAATTATTTCATTTATATCAAGGTCAAGAACAATCTACAGTAATTTATGATGATAGAGGTGAGAATTACACTTATCTTTGGGAGGAATTACACTTATCAATAGATTGGAAAGGGGCGTAAGGGGAGCCCTCTGGGGTACTGATAATGTTCTTTTATCTGGGTGGTGGTTTCATCAGTGTATACATATGTAAAATTCATGGGAGCATATGTGTTTTGTCTGTTATATTTCAATGTTTAAAATTTTTTTAAAGAATTTTTTTAAAGGCAATAGGAAATCATTGAAATGTTTAAAAGAGTTTAATGACACGATCCGATTTACTTTTAACAAAATAGGTTTTGTATAACAACGGACTAGCAGGGGGGCAGGAGCAGAAGCCAGAAGAGCAGTTAAGAGGCCATTGCATGGGCCCAGGTGAGGAGTGAGGGTTGCTCAGACTAGAACCATAAAAGAAGAAATGGAGACAAGAGGATTCATTGGAGGGCAGGGTCTGCTCTCAAATGTAGGTGCAGGATTTGCAGGATAGAGAACCAGAGGAACGTGTCAAGAATTAACTTTCTGGCCAAAACCGGTTTGGCTCAGTGGATAGAGCGTCTGTCTGCGGACTGAAAGGTCCCGGGTTCGATTCCGGTCAAGGGCATGTACCTTGGTTGCGGGCACATCCCCAGTGGGGGGTGTGCAGGAGGCGGCTGGTCGATGTTTCTCTCTCATCGACGTTTCTAGCTCTCTATCTCTCTCCCTTCCTCTCTGTAAAATATCAATAAAATATATTTAAAAAAAAAGAATTAACTTTCTGGGCCCTAACATGTTTGATTCAGTGGCTAGAGCATCAGCCTGCAGATTCAAGAATCCCAGGTTTGATTCTGGTCTAGGACATGTACTTTGGTTGTGGGCACATCCCAGATCGATGTTTCTAAATCTCTATCCCTCTCCCTTCCTCTCTGTAAAAAAATCAATATTTTAAATTAAATTATTTTAAATTATCTTTCTGGGTTTCCACCATAGGAAATGGAAGACAAATAGCAGAGGAACGCCTGGAAAGAAAATGAGTAAAATTTGGGATGGGTTATAGAGATTTTGTAAAAGAGCAATTGGGAGAGGTCTAAGGGATTCCTTACTTGGGAGGCGAGGTCTGAAGGTGACCGTGGAGTCAGGGCCTGAGAAAGGAGTCCTGGAGAATACATTGACATACAGGTCAGGTGTTTGGGATTGAGATGCGCAGAGGAGAGGCGGGAGCTTAGCCTCCAGAGAGGTGAGGAGGCTCTAGGGACTCGAGCAGTCG
This sequence comes from Vespertilio murinus, assembly GCA_963924515.1. Classification (NCBI taxonomy): domain Eukaryota; kingdom Metazoa; phylum Chordata; class Mammalia; order Chiroptera; family Vespertilionidae; genus Vespertilio; species Vespertilio murinus. The sequence continues at coordinate 32,162,625 of OZ004715.1, read as the reverse complement.
CTCAGGAAAGCTCTTGGCAATGGGGCAGACCCGGAGGAGCTAACCGCACTCGGTATCAGACGGGCAGAACTAGGGAGCCCGCTAGGACCCGCTCAGGAGGCTCCGAAATGGCCGGGCCAGGAATGCGGGGACTGAGGACCCGCTCCGCCTCCGCCCCGGCCCCGGGGCGGAACCAATTGTGACGGCGCGAGGTTTCCGGCCGGCACCACAAAGGTGCACTCGGGGAGGCGGGGCGGCGTGCGCCGTGCGCCGTCGTGACGCGGCCGCGCGGGAGTGGCAGGGCCGAGGCGGCGACGGCGGCGGCGGCGGCGGCGGCGGCGGCCGGACTAGGAGGCGGTAGAACGACCACGGCCCTCGGTCCCGACCACCATGAGCACCAAACAGGTCACTTGCAGGTTCGTGTGCGGCTCTGCGGGGTCCCGGGGCGCCGGGCCGTGTGGGGCGTCTCCCTCCCGGGTCATGGGCGGCGAGGGCGCGCTGGTGCAGCCGCCGGGGAAACTGAGGCCGGAGCGGGGTCGCGGGAGGTTGCTCCGCTCCCCGTCCGGCGTTTGCCGGCGCCGGGCCCGAGCCGGGGAGCCGGGGAGCCGGGGGGCCGGCGGCGTGTGGCCGTGTTTCGTGGCCGGGCCCCAGGAGGCGGCCAGCGCCGGGGCCGGGCTGGCGTTGGCGGCGCGGCCCCCCCCCCCCCCCCGGGGGCTGGAAGGACGTCCGCGCCTGGGCCGTGCGGGGGGCCTGGGCCTGGGCCCGGGCCCGGGAGAAGGGCTCTTGGAGCTTACGGTCGAGCAGGAAAAGGAGGTTTGGGTTCGAGGAAGGGAACGCGAAAAGGCCGTTTACCAAGGGGGACGCGGCCCAGGAGTGGGCTGTTCATCGGTGATGAGGGCCTCGAGGCCCGACAGCGGCCTTGGTTTTCTGGGAATTCGAAGAACGCCGACCTAAACTTACAGAAAATAAGCAAGTAAGCGCTGTTGTTAGGAGAAATAACGGTAGGTAGGATTTTTTTGTGTGTGTGAAAGTTTAAGCATCCTCATCTTTCCAAATCCTTAATATTCATCGTCTTCAGGCTTCACACAATAACAACATTAGGCAAATGTGATTTCCGTTTTGCGGTGCGGGCAGCGGACTGAGCGGGGGTGAGTGGTGCTCACACTGAGCAGCCCGTTTACCCGGAGGAATTCAACGGCGGCGGCGGCGGGTGAATGAATGGTGGCAGAAAATTCAGAACCGGGTTCGATTCCCGTCAAGGGCATATGCCTAGGTTGCGGGCACATCCCCAGTGGGGGGTGTGCAAGAGGCAGCTGGTCGGTGATTCTCTCTCATCGATGTTTCTAACTCCCTATCCCTCTCTCTTCCTCTCTGTAAAAAAATCAATAAAATATATTTTTTTAAAAAGAAAAGAAAATTCAGAACCGGATGAAACAGAAGTGGTTTGGTTTGTGTAGCACCGTGATTTCTTGGTACGCCTGCGCGTTCGTCACCAGTATTGGGATCCTTCTCGGGCTGAGCTGATTACTTGGGAAGTACAGATTTTATTTTAGTAACTGTTTTCAATTAAACCTGTTTGGGGAAACACTGCTCAAAAGGATGCTAGTTTGATTACGCAACGAGCTGTTTTAAGTATCATTTATGTTGTTGTTTCCCTTCTTCAGTATGCATAATGGAGAAGCGACTGAAAACAATTTTCGTTTTGGAGCATTTGTGTGTAATTAACGGTTCAGTTTAACCAAGGCCCAGCTGATGTATGTTAAGCAGTGGCCAGAGATGTTGCACTTAGTGTCTCTAGGGAAGACTTGCACTAGGTTATTTGTACTAGAAAGTCTTCTGTGAAGACGTGTGTGTTTGTTTTTATTTGTATAAAGTTTCCCCAGTGAACTTAAAATTGAGAGGCCTTTTCAGAGTGAGCGGCAATACACTTTTTTTTTTTTTTTGAGTTTTCAAAAATAAGAAGAATGTGTCTTCGGGGAATCACTGATTCAGGCAGAAACCCCCCCACATAGTGTTTTAATTAGGAAACAAAGAAAAGGGGTATTTAGGAGAAAGGAAGGCATTTGTATTGATGCAGGTAAGCTAACATTGTGATGCTAATTCTGGATAGTGTTTTTAGTGTTAGGTCCTTAGGCATGTTTGCTTCCTTCGTGTCCTTGCCCAGGGTTCTGTGGGGCACCGTGTTGCTTTAGGCCCAGTACAGGTTACTTTGCCTTGTTTTAACGTTACAAAGGCTCGAGGCTAAGACTTGCAGGGCCGTCCCAGTGGCTCCAGCTCTGGTTTAATGTGACTTTATATTTTCACATCCCTGTTGGAGCAGTTTCTTAAGTCATTGTGGACTATCGCGGATTCTGGCTACTGCTCCTAACCGGGTTCACAAAAAAGTGCACATTTAGACAGTGTCTTATAATCGAATCTCAGCCCTGGGTAGTGTCTAATTTTACGGATACCGAAACCTTATGCTCAGAAAGACTTGAGACTTGCCCCAAACTTCACATCTAATTGCAGGAATAAGAACTTAAATCAGCATCATCTTGGTTATTTTCTGTGCCATGAGATGGCCTGATCTGAAAGCTTTAGTCTTTGTTTGCCAAACAGGGGCGCCCTGCAGGATGCTGCATGTAAACTGAGAGTGAGTTGGAATGTTGGGGGGGGGGGGTCACTTCTGTTTAAACACAGTCCGATTCTGTTGGGGAGGGGGACCTTACAACGTGCTGAGTGCTCTGCCAGCCATATTGCTTATAGTCCAGCAACCAGGACTATTCCATAGGCTGTGAATCTGAGCCTCCCTCCACATGGAAATGATTACCCAACGTCAGTCAGCTCCCAGGTGGCAGAGCTGTGGCATCAGAGTCCATGTTCTTGTAGACTATGTGGCCTCCAAGTAAGTTTTAGAAATGCTAAATGAAAGTTTCTTTCCTGCAGGACTTTTCAAAGCTTTTAATATGTTCATATGAAAGGAAAACATGGGCAAAAACCTGCAGAAAGTTCACTTGCCAAAGAGGGTGAAGCAATCAGCCCTCATAAGGACTGAACATATATTTAGATGGGAAAAAAACCCCTGCAGTATTACCAAGAGTTCCAAATTTACATTAGTGTGTTCATGGTGGGAAAGCCTTTCTCGCTTTATTATCTTATTCACTAAAGTCCTTTTTGTTTTTATTTTTAGTTGAGAAACATCGATTTGTTGTTCCACTTATTTATGCTATGCATTAATTGGTTGATTGCTATGTGTGCCCTGATTGGGGACAACCTTGGCGTATCAGGATGATGCTCTAACCAACTAAGCTACCTGACCACTGAAGTCTTATTTCTAGACATTAGTAACTTATAGGAAATGTTCAAGGAATGATTTATTTGAAGGACAGGCTTAAACAGGTTTCTTGGGTTTGTCTGAGGGTGCAAAGTATTTTTGTGGCTTGTTTTCCTGACTGGAATGTGATGTACATGATTACTCTGAATGGCAGCAGGACAAAGGGTTAATTTTGCTTCCATTCTAGTAGGTATTATATCTCTCCAAGAGATGGATATGAAGTCCTAGGATTCCCAAATTTAATGACAAAGACTCTAAATGTTTATTGTCTAGAATGGCAGCTCATACAGTTTTGTTATTCAACGCTCCTTCCTAACCATCGTCTATGTCTTCCAATCTGTCTTCAAAGTACTGGTGCAGGCATTTATTATAGCTTGGTAACCTTTTTTTGTGTGTGTGTGTCCTCAAGTTCCTCTGTCTTATTACTATTAAATAATCTAGAGGCTGGATTAAAATCATATAACCAATGGATGAGGACAATGGGGGGGAGGGGGTAAGGGCAGAGAGTGGGATGGGAAAAGGGTGATAGGGAGCTTTGGGGGAGATAAAGGAGAAGCAATTGTAATAATCTGAGCAATAAAGATTTATTTTTTAAAAAAAAAGTAATTATTGATGGGTATAAAGCTATTGCCATCTTAATTCTTTTTCTTTTTCTTTTTTAGTTCTCTGCTTTTTATTTTCTGCTCTTGTGTGTTGATGACTTAGAGTATTGTGTTTGGATTCTTTTCTCTTTGTATTTTATACATTTCCTGTAGATTTTTGGTTTGTGGTTACTATGTGTTTCATATATAGATCTATCTAGTTATGTTTATAACAGTCTATTTTAAGTTCATGGTCACTTAAGCTCAAACACATTCTAAAATCACTACAGTTTTTGTTCACTCAAAATGTTTATTATTTTTTAATTCTTTTGTGCATGTGTTTATGTGTATCCCTTAATTTATTTTAATTTCACATGCTTTACCTACTGTTGCTTTTTAATCTTTGTACTAGCTTTATAGTTCACTAATCCATTGTTTTCATTGTTTGCCTTTATGAATCTAACCCAGGACCCTTCAGTCTGTAGGCCAACGCTCTATCCACTGAGCCAACCCGGTTTGGGCTGAATCCCAGCTTTTGTATTTGCATATGGTATAGTAATAATAGTCCTTGGTATTGTTAGGATTAAATGAGATAAATAAGTGAAAGTGCTAGAGAGTATTGATAGTACTGCTTATCAGAGCTTTTGTATTTTTTCTCATTTTATATATGTCTCATAATATACTTGTTGGTGACAGTGGTGAGAGGACATCTTGCTCAAAAATCTTCATTCAAATCTTTATGAGTTATTCCTCTTGAAAATATAAGTTGTCAAAAACATAAAGGAGAAGAGCAGGGGGATGGGATCTAGCAAGATTGGTTGTGAGTTGATAATGTGAAAGCGTGCTGGTATGTCTGAGGGTTCATTCTATCATTCTGTTTACTTTTGTATGTTTGAAGTTTTTAAAATAAGTGAAAACAGTTCATGGATAAAGCTTCTTTACAAAGCAATCTCCTAATAGGCTCCTCACCTTCAGCCCTCTCTAATCTATCCTACACATATAACTCAAGTGGCTTTTTCTGAAAAAAGCCTGGGAAAGGGTGTGTTTAGTAAGAGTAAACCATTTGCTTTTATGACAGAACACTCATAACTTTTCTTCCACTACTATCTATTGTATATCTCTGAGAAACATGAGACTGGTTTCCAAAGCTGACTTGACTGTGGGCCCTTAATTGCTTGTTTTGAGTATGCATTCATAATATTACAGCTGCTATTAAAGTATCTTAAAGCACAATTAGGGTAATGATGCTTCAGTCTCATCTCTCAACAGGCCTGTTCTTACCCCTTCTCCACCTTTTTTCTTGCTGTCCTATCTTTTGTCACATACTCCTCTCACCCACTGGCATGCCTTCCATTTTGTAGACTCAACTTGGGCATGACCTCCATTGAGACATTGCACCCAGTCGTCCCACAGCATTCTGCATACATGTGACAAGGCATGTAACTTTAATTGTCAGTGTTCTTTACTAGACTTTAATAAGAGCTGAACTTTTGTGGGTACCTACTGTGTGATAAGTACTGTATTGAGCATTTTATGTATTGGATGTCATTTATAATTTTTAAAATCTAAAGCAACTGCCCTGTCCGGTTTGGCTCAGTGGATAGAGCTTCGGCCTATGAACTGAAAGGTCCCAGGTTCGAGTCCCAAAAAGGGCACATGCCTGGGTTGTGGGCTTGATCCCCATGAGGGGGACTTGCAGCAGGCAGCCAATCCATGATTCTCTCTCATCATGGATGTTTCTATCTTTCTCTCCTTCTTTCTTCCTCTCTGAAACCAATAAAAATGTTTTTGAGTGTTTTTTTTTTAATCTAAAGCAACCATTTATTCTTACAAAATCAGTATATGTTCATGGTGGAAATGTTAGAAAGTACAGATCAGTAAAAATAAGAAAATGAAAATACTATAAACTTTACCATCAAGGATTGCCACTGTTAAAATGCTCTTATACTGTTATATACCAGAAAATGTACAGCTTGAAAGAGTTCTTATTAATGTAAATATATTGTGTTTATTGAACTGTTTATATTATATTATTGGACTGTAAATTTCTACTAATTACTTTAAAAGTGACTATTCATGTGAGATAATTCTGAGAATCATCTCTCAATAGCAGTACATAAGATTAATAGTGCCTTTTTCCCCCTTAAAATGTTTGATATTTTCTCTCCATTTTAAAGCCTGTTAGGTATATGGGTGAACTGAAGTATATTTTTTATATGAAGTTAGGTTAAATATCGTCTTAAAACGTTTTATTTGTTTTGTGTTAAGGGGACATTTAAAAAGGTCATTTTGGTATTTGAATTTTCCTAGTGACTTTTTTTGGGAGTCTTTTTTATCCCTAGTGCATAATATATAGGATGGGGCAGAAACAAGTTTACAGTTGTACTTGAAACAGTTTATTTTTTAAAATTATTATTTATTACTTATTGTTTTATTTTCCATATGAACAACTGTAAATCTACTTTTGCCTCACCCTGGATATATATGGATTAATTTCTATTAGGCATTCTCATATTACTTACATTTCTATTTTCCATGGGAGTCTTCACATGTAATGGTGTGAGCCAATTCTAGTTGTTCATATTCAAGAGTTTTTATCTGGTAAGTCCTTTCATGTGTTCAAAAGAAACTGGGATAACCAAAGCCTTTCCCCAGTTCTGCAGTTTATATGTCTGTTCCATGTGCATTGTTACATATCTTTGAAAAGTTGTGTGATAAATGAAAGTTTTCCCACATTCCTTACATTCATAGGGTTTCTCTCTAATATGGGTTATTTCATGTGTTTGCAAGGAGCTAGGATCTCTGTAGGCTTTACCACTTTTTTTTATGTTCAAAGAGTTTCTCTCCAGTGAGATTTCTTTTATGTTTTTGAAGATCACTGGGATACCTAAATGCTTCATTACATTTTTTACTTATATGGTTTCTCTCCACTGTGATTCATATGTTGGAAACCTTTGATAATATCTGAAGCCTTTCCCACATTCTTTACGGTCTTAAGGTTTTCTCTCCAGTATAAATTGTTTTATATGTTTTTAATTAACTGTGTTCTCTGTAGGTTTTACCACATTATTTACATTCATAGGGTTTCTCTCCAGTGTGAGTTCTTTCATGTGATTGGAAACCTAGATGAGAACTGAAAGTTTTACCACACTGTTTACATGCATACGGTTTCTCGCCTGTGACTAACTTTTGGTTTGTTGGTAAGGCTGCAGTATATGTAGGCTTTACCACATTGTTGACATTCATAAGTTTCTCTGCAGTGTGAGTTCTTTCATGTATTTGAAGAGAACTGAAAAGGGAATGCAGACAGGAGCAGCCACTATGAAAAACAGTATGGAATTTACTCAAAAAAATTAAAATGAAACTGCCATTTAACCCATTGGTCCCACTTCTAGGAATATATCCTAAGAAGCCTGAAACATTAATCAGAAAGAATATAGCAGCATTGTCTACAATAGCTAAGATCTGGAAACAGCCCAAGTGCCCATCAGATGAGTGGCTAAAACTGGTGTAGTATATTTGCAAAATGGAATACTATACAGCTGTAAAATATAAAGGATTTCTTACCCTTTGCGACAATGGATGGAGCTGGGGAATGTTATGCTGAATGAAATAAGCCAGTCAGAGAAAGACAAATATTGCATGATCTCACTTATAAGTGGAATCTAATGAACATCATAAACTGATGAACAAAATAGGTCCAGAAATATAGAAGCATAGAACAGACTGGAATTTCAGAGAGAAAGTGAGTGGGAAGAGATCAATTAAGGAGTCGGGGGGCGGGGGGGGGGGGGGGGAGACTTATGTCATACTTTCAACAATGAAGATTTAATTTAAAATTTAAAGAATTGGTCCAGAGACATGGAGTCATGGAACAGACTGATATATCTCAGGGTTGGGGGGGAGATGGGAAGAGATTAACCATAGAACTCATATACACATATGCATAACCAATGGACACGGACAGTAGTGTGGTGAAGGTCTGGGGTGTTAGGGGCTAGCTAGGAGGAGGGGAATAAAGCGGGGGTGGGGGGAGAGTAAGGAGACTTCTATAATTCTGTCACCAATAAAATAAAATTTAAAGAAAAAGGAAATTGAGACTAACCGTCCCATATCCCCTCAGCTAAGTGGTCTTGCAACCCTTTGTAACTGCTATTTCTAGGACCATCTGTGGCTTCTCACCATTGAAGCCATTTCAATCTGCTTTCAACCATCAACCCTCCCCTATTCAAAGTGCTTTCATGGAAGCACTTTTATGTCTAAGGGAGATGACAAATAAAGGGTAAGCACAGGCCATATGCTCAAAGCCAATTAAGTCCAATCTAGTCCAATAATGAAATAAGCATTAAGTACCTCTTTGCCCTGCACATTATGTTATATGCCTCCAGGGATAAACAGATTTGTAGGGGATTGGATGAGTGAGATTACTTATATTATAAAAATACTGATAGTTAAAAAGAGAGAACTGAGAAACTGAAGGCTTGACTACATTTTTTACATTGACAGCATTTCTTTCCTGAGTCCCTTAGGGACTTGCATGTTATCTAGAGGGTTTTCCACATAGTTTCATTGGTAGAGTTTCTCTCTGGGATGGGTGCTTCCATGTATTGAAGTGAAGTTGAAGAAATAATGGTTTTCCCACATTCCTTACATTTATAGGTTTTTCTCTCCATTGTGATTTCTTCCATGTTTTTGAAGACACGAGCAATAACTGAAGGCTCGCACACATATGTTGTATTTAATGGCTTCTCTCCATAATTCTGACACTCATGGCTCGTGTCCAGTTTGACATCTGATGTGCACATTAGGAGATGAATGATGCATAAAGACTTTTGTGCACACACACTATATTCCCATGGTTTTACTCCAGAAGTCTTCTTGCTCAGTCAAAATTTGGAATAAGGCTGAAGTTTCTTTACACAGATTCCACCATTTGATTTTTTAAAATTTTACCCTGATTTTTCAATTCATGGTCCTTTACACACACACACACCTTTTTTTTTAATTTTATTTTTTAACTCCTGAAGGTTTCTCTAATCACATCACTATAGAGTTCTTTTGAGAAGGATCTAGTAAAGCCCGCTCCTCCGGAGTGAAGTTCATAACCACATCCTCAAAGGTGATTAAGTCCACTTCTAGGTTTCCTGGGAATCCCTGAGTCCTTCCTATACTTTTAAAAATATATATATTTTATTGATTTTTTTACAGAGAGGAAGAGAGACGGATAGAGAGTTAGACACATGGATGAGAGAGAATCATCGATCAGTTGCCTCTTGCACACACCCCACTGGGGGTATATGCTCTTGACCGGAATCGAACCTGGGACCTTTCAGTCCGCAGACCAACGCTCTGTCCACTGAGCCAAACCGGTTTCAGCCCTTCCTATACTTATCACAGCAGGAGAGAAACTGTCACAGCCATCAAGGCCATGAAGGGCAGGCTGCAAGCATCCTCCCAGCATGACTTGTTAAAAAGACTTTTCTGCCCTGGCTGGTTTGGCTCAGTGGATAGAGTGTCAGCCTGCTGACTGAGGGTCCCAGGTTCGATTCCAGTCAAGGTCACATGCCTGGGTTGTGGGCTCAATCCCCAGTAGGGGGAGTGCAGGACACAGCTGATCGATGGTTCTCTCTCATCATTGATGTTTCTGTCTCTCTCTCCCTCTCCCTCTCTGAAATCAATAAAAATATATTTTCTTAAAAAAGACTTTTCTCTCCCCCCCTCCCCTATTGCAGTGTTTCCCAAAGTGTGGTACACGTACCCCCAGGGGTACGGAAAGAGTTTGGTGGGGGTACGCGTTGCACCGGAGTTTGGTGGGGATATGCACTGCACCGTGCTTAGCTGCGCCTAATTCTATGTTCTGATGAGTCAAGTCAATTTCATCCTTCTCATTGATCCAAATAAGTGTTATTTATAATATAACTTTTATTTATATTTCATTATGAATAATTTTATTTTTCGTTTATTATTATTTTGTGTATGTACCAAAAAATAATAAATATATTTTGATTGTTATTAAAATACATCCACTTTTTTTTTTTTTGACAAGGGGTACTCAGCGTTACGAAAATTATAGAAGGAGTACACATATGTCAAAAGTTTGGGAAGCACTGCCCTATTGAATTACTTTGACACCCTATCAGGAGTCAGTTAATCATGTACATGTGATTCTAATTGATTCTGATTATTGGGCTCTTCACAAAGCTTCCATTACCTTCCTTGAACTCCAAACTCTGTCTTTTCCACTCAGCAAGGTCGCTATGCTTTATTTGGGGTTCCCCTCCCTGCACCAAGATCCAGAATATGTCTCCAGGCAGTAAGCCACACTGAACACGGGCTCACCTCCCCTGTGTCCCTTCTCTCAAGGATCAGTATTATGTTGCCTTTTGTCCATGTCTGAAAGCAGCTCTTTGATGTATTTCTCTTTATATTATACTAGAGGTCTGGTGCATGAAATTCTTGCATGGAAGAATGCACTCCCACATGGGAGTGTGCAGGATGCCAGAGTATCCTGGTGGGATCGGGCCTAAACGGGCAGTCGGACATCTCTCTCACAATCCAGGACTGCTGGCTCCCAACTGCTCAACTGCCTGCCTTCCTGATTGCCCCTAACCCTTTTGCCTGCCAGCCTGATCACCCCTAACCACTCTGCTGCCAGTCTGATTGATATCTAACTGCTCCCCTGCCAGTCTGTTTGCCCTCACTTCCCTCTGCTGGCCTGGTCACCCCTAACTGCCCTCCCCTGCAGGCTTGATTGCCCCCAACTGCCCTCCCTTGAAGGCCTGGTCCCTCCCAACTGTCCTCCCCTGCTGGCCATCTTGTGTCCACATGACAGGATCTTTGACCTCATGAGGGCAGCCATCTTGTGTGTTCGAGTGATGGTCAATCTGCATATTACTCTTTTATTAGATAGGATAGAGACCTAGTGCATGGGTGGGGGCTGCCTGGTTTGCCCTGAAGGGTGTCCCAGATCAGGGTGGGGGTTTCCTTGGGGTGTGGGGTTGCCTGGGCGAGGGGCCTGTAGTGGTTTGCAGGCCAGCCACGCCCCCTAGTGACTTAAGCAGAGGCCCTGGTATCTGGGATTTATGTATCTTCTATCATTGAAACTTTGTAGCCTGGAACAGATCCAAGCCTCCTGCTTACTCAGTGGCTGCAGCCATTTCTGTTGGAATTTGTTTACCTTCTGTAATTGAAACTTTGTAGCCTTGAGTGGAGCCTTAGGCAGGCAAGGGCAGGCGGAAGGCTTGGCTTCCTCCATTGTCGGGGAAACCCAAGCCTCCCTCCTGCTCTCTGTGGCTGTAGCCATCCTGGTTGGGTTTATTTGCATACTTGCTCTGATTGGCTGGTGGGTGTAGCTGGTATGGTCAATTTGCATATTACTCTCTTATTAGATAGGACTAGAGGCCTAGTGCATGAAAATTAGTGCACTCGTGGGGATGGGGGGGAATCCCCTCAGCCTGGCCTGCACACTCTTGCAGTCCAGGAGCTTCTGGGGTATGTTCGACTGTGGGTTAGGCCCATGGGAAGTGGGCTTAAGCCGTCGGTTGGGCATCCTTATTGCTGCCACAGAAGGAGGAGAGGCTCCCGCCACTGCCACTGTGCGCACCAACAGTCAGTCCAACTTGTGGCTGAGTGGCACTCTCCTTGTGGGAGCACACTGACCACCAGGGGGCAGTTCCAGCTCCACTCTCCATCGCCCTCTGCAGCCAGCTGGTCGCCATCCCCTCCCTCTGCCCAGTGGCACCCACCTTGGCTGTCCTGGCACTGCTCACTCGTAGGCCCTGCCCCCTACCAACCAGTCATATGTTTTCCTTTGATCCTTCAGCATATTGAACATATTAAAAATAGCTGTTATAAAAATCTTTGTCACCAAAACTGGTTTGGCTCAGTGTATAGAGGTCAGCCTACGGACTCAAGGATCTCAGGTTCGATTCCGGTCAAGGGTGTACCTTGGTTGCAAGAGGCAGCTGATCGATGTCTGTCTCTCTCATCGATGTTTCTAACTCACTATCCCTCTCTCCTTCCTCTCTGTAAAAAATCAATAAAATATATTTTTTAAAACAATCTTTGTCCACCTATTTCATCATCCGCTATTCCTATTACTGACTAATTTTTCTCCTAGTTTTGGGTTGCATTTTTTAAAATGTATTTTAATAGCAAACTTACAGGAACAGCACAGAAGACAGACAACATTAAAAGCATGTACTTGCATGTAGGACAACTAAGTTAGAAAAGTATAGTGAGTGGATGGAATCTACTGGATGATAAAAATGCTACAAACACCATTTAGTTGCCATCAATAAGAAATTTACTTGTTTTTAAAAAATCCAAATGCTGGCATTGTCCAGAAAAATTTAACAGATTTATTTATATTGTTAAAAAGTTGAACTGCTGAAACTTGTTCACTGAAACATTTGACTTGCATTAATGCTTTATGTCCCCGCATTTATATTTTAAAAAATTCACACACAAATGAAAATGGAAAAAACCTGCCAATACCTGATTTCTGTCCCCTATTTTCAACTTGCAATCATATACTTAGGTACCTTTTGACCCCATAGGGAAAAAAAACAAACAAAAACCTAAGGTTCAGAACTACCAATAACAGGAAGAAGAGAAATTTTTTAAAAGAATGAAATGTTTTCCATCATAGTGGATTCTTAAGCACTTTCCCCACGTATGCGGCGGTGCTAGCTAGATGTCTTGTGGCATAATTGTTACACGTTTGGCATGGATAGCACACAGGTTGATGTCTTCAAAAAGGGCAACCACATAGGCCTCATTTGCCTCCTGCAAAGCACCAATCGCTGCACTTTGAAAGCGCAGGTCTGTTTTGAAGTCCTGGTCCTGAGCACCAGACGCTGGAAAGGAAGTTTGCGAATCAGTTCAGTGGACTTCTGATAACGTCTGATTTCACGAAGTGCCACTGTACCAGGCCTGCAATGATGAGGTTTCTTCACCCCTCCAGTGGAGGGCGCACTCTTTCGAGCGGCTTTGGTAGCCAGTTGCTTTCTCGGGGCTTTGCCCCCAGTCGATTTGTGGGCAGTCTGCTTGGTACAAGCCATGGTACAGAGACCTCTTCATGTACCCCCTCGCCCTCCCCCCCCCTTCTCCTTCGGCTGGAGCTCGGCGAAGCTGGAGGTGGCTCGCAGGCGTTGGGAGAGTGATGGTGGCTGCGAACACCTTGGGTTGCATTTTTGCCTGCTTTTTGGCATATCTATTAATTTTTAAAAAAATATTTTATTGATTTTTCATAGAGAGGGATAGAGAGTTAGAAACATCGATGAGAGAAAATCATCGATCAGCTGCCTCTTGCACACCCCCTACTGGGGATGTATGTGCCTTCAACCAAGGTACATGCCCTTGACCGGAATCGAACCTGGGACCTTTCAGTCCGCAGGCCGACACTCTATCCACTGAGCCAAACCGGTCCCGGCATATCTATTAATTTTTGATGAATGCTAAATATTAGTGTTTTTGAGCATTTGGATTTTGTCTTCTTTCAAAGAGTGTTAATGTGTGTTTTGGCTAAGATATTTTCTATTAGGGTCTATCTAAAATACTCTCTACTTTAGGACTTATTTACCCTTAATACCTGGTGTGCCTCTCTGGGGTCTCTTTACTGTTTGCTTTCATTATTCAATCACATTTCTTTACTTGGCTGGACAGAATATGAATGCCTCCCAGTAATTCCTTCAGGGCCAGAATTGGACATCACAGTGGAACACTCTCATACACACACACTAAAGGCTTGGTGCACAAAATTTGGGCATAGGTAAGGTCCCTCGGCCTGGCCGACAATCAGGGCTGATCTGTGGGGCCCCCTCTGGCACCTGTGGGCTGGGGGCTACTCTTGCATTGAGCATCTGTTCCCTGGTGGTTAGTGCTTGTCATAGCAACTAGTCGTTCCACTGGTTGTTTGGTCAACTTGCATATTAGGCTTTTATTATATAGGATAGGGTACATATATCTTTTGATGCTCACCACAACCCAGTAAAATGGGTTGCATGACTTTCATTTTGTAGATAAAGATAGTGAGCTCCAGGGAAGCTGATTTTGTGACTTACTCATAGGTGATAGGCTGGATCTTAGGCCCAGGTCTCTTTGACTCCATTATAACCATATCATGTAAGTTCCATGAGAAAGAAGGAGCCATATTTCCTCAATTATCAGGTGCACATTTTACACATGTAACTCAAATTAAGAGGACATATCTTAAAATAGAAAATTATGGGGTCATTTTTCTTCCAAAAAAAAAAATTATGGGGTCATTTTTCCCCCTTGAATTACTTGTGGTACATCTAAAAATCATTATGTCTAAGAATCAAGGAAATATAACTCTAGTGCCAAATACAGCCTTGATGACATAACATATACACAATAGATATTTATATGCTAGGTAAATATGATGATTTTATACAGCAAAGTATGCTTCTAAAAGTTTTATGCCTCTGCTTGTCTCTCCAGGTATTTTATGCACGGTGTGTGTCGGGAAGGAAACCAATGTCTGTTCTCACATGACTTGGCAAACAGCAAGCCATCCACCATCTGCAAGTACTACCAGAAGGGCTACTGTGCCTATGGAACTCGTTGCAGGCAAGAACCCCGCCACTGCCCGTTGTTACACTGAGTTAAATGTTATCTGGGATTCGGATCCTTTATTTGGAACATGGATCTTGAGAGGAAATTTTAAATTTAAAAGTAATACGACAACATTACAAAAAGTATGGCAAATAATTTTAAAACCTCAGTTTCAGTACCCAAAACTTAATTTTTCAGAATCACTTTTTAGGCCTTATTTTTATAAATCTCTAGTTATAAAATTGCACTCATGATATATATAAAATTTTATTTTATTTTTTTAAATAAATCTTTATCGTTCATATTATTACAAATGTTCCTCATTTCCCCCCTCCATTGTTCCCCTCCACCAAGTTTCCATCCCACCCTCTGCCCTTTCCCCATCCCCCATTGTCCTCATCCATAGGTGCAGTTTATGTTCAGTCTCTTCCCGCCCCCCCACTCCCCATTTCCCCGAGAATCATCAGTCCACTCCCCTTCCATACCTCTGATTCTATTATATTCACCAGCTAATATTGTTCATCATGATTTTTACTTCCCTTGGTTTTTCAATTCACTGTTGATAGTTATGTATTTGTTGTTCATAATTTTTATCTTTATCTTCTTCCTCTTCCTAAAGAACCCCTTTTAGCAATTCATATAATTCTGGCTTGGCAGTGATGAACTCCTTTAGCTTAAATTTATTTGTGAAGCTCTTTATCTGGCCTTTGATTCTGAGTGATAGCTTTGCTGGGTAGAGTATTTTTGGCTGTAGGTTCTTGTTATTCATCACCTTGAAGATTTCGTGCCATTCCCGTCTGGCCTGCATGGTTTCTGTTGAGAAATCAGCTGATAGTCGTATGGGTGCTCACCACCAAGTCAGAATTATATGAATTGCTAAAAGGGGTTCTTTAGAAATAGGAAGAAGATAAAGATAAAAATTATGAACAACAAATAAATAACTACCAAGTGAATTGAAAAACCAAGGGAAGTAAAAATCATGATGAATAATATTAACTGGTGAATATAATAGAATCAGAGGTATGAAAAGGGAGTGGGGGGGGCGGGAAGAGACTGAACATAAACTGCACCTATGGATGAGGACAATGGGGGATGGGGAAAGGGCAGAGGGTGGGATGGGAACTTGGTGGAGGGGAGCAATGGAGGGGGGAAAATGAGGAACATTTGTAATAATATGAACAATAAAGATTTATTTTTTAAAAATTGATAAGCCTTTTATCAGTTAAAATATGGGGAGAGATTGTTTCATTCTCCACCTCTGTAAATGGAGCAGAAGGAAGGACTTTCTCCATCTGGGCAGTGTGGGAGACATGTGCTTGTCGTGTGTCCATAATGCATCTGCTGTGTGTTTTGTTTAGATATGATCACACAAGGCCCTCTGCTGCAGCTGGTGGTGCTGTGGGCCCCGTGCCCCACAGTGTGCCCTCCTCCGGCTTCCACAGTCCTCACCCTCCTTCCGACCTCACTGCACCTATTGTGAAAACTAACTTACACGAGCCTGGGAAACGTGAGAAAAGAACATTGGTACTTAGAGACCGAAGTGAGTGAGCGGAATCCTTTTGTTGTCTCTTTTTGAAAAGCAGTCTTGTCTTTTTTTCCATATTCCTTTCTGGTCTTCTCTTGATAAGAGGATTGCTAACCTAATACCCCTCCAACCTGTCTGATTGCAGAGTCACCAGATCTGTCCTGAGAACGGGCTTCATTTGGCTGCAGAGTATTCATGGTGCATTTAGCCTTGTGCCCAAGGCTGGGCTGAGCCCTAAGTTTGGCCTAGCAAAATGTAAACTGACTTTTTTGTCAGCTTGTAACTACCATCTGCACAGGTTGTTGCCCAGTTCTGAGGAGCACCAAACCCTTCATTTCAAAGCTATGTATTTTGATAAAGAGCGTGTATCACTGTTTTACCCCTAGGTCAGAACATAGTCTTAGTTTTTTAAAAAAATATATTTTATTGAGTTTTTACAGAGAGGAAGAGAGAGGGATAGAGAGTTAGAAACATCAATGAGAGAGAATCATGGACCAGCTGCCTCTTGCACACCCCCCACTGGGGATGTGCCCGCAACCAAGGTACATGCCCTTGACCAGAATCGAACCCGGGACCTTTCAGTCTGCAGATGCACACTCTATCCACTGAGCCAAACTGGTTCCAGTTTTTATGGTGAGCCAGTGTTTGCCATTTTAGGTTGCACTTTCGGTAATAAGAATAGCATATTGGGGTTTGGGGAGTGGTCTGTACCCTGGAACAGGATTTGGGCAGAAAGAAGCCAAAAATCATAAAAGTTGTTTTTGTTGGCTGGTTCTCATCCGGTGAAGGGATTTCTAGATCTCGGAATGTGTGATTTTAAGATAGGCAGATTCCATCCTAAGCAAACAAGTAAGTGATCCAGTTAAATATGTCCCCTCTAAAAAGGCAAGAGTGTGTGTACTGGGAGGGGAAGGGCTCCAGGTGTGAGAAGAAGAGGCCATAGGACAAATTTCAGGTTTTCATTAATTCTAATTCACTTTAAAATGATTCGTAACTGTACTGGTATAAAAGAAAACACTGCATTCTATTGACCACATTCTAGTTCCCCTTTGACTGACACACACACACACACACACACACACACACACACAGACACACACACACACACACACACACACACACACACACACTGATATATATTTTTGTCTTAACTGGTTGATATTTCTATACTTGCTATTGTTAAATAGCAACTTTAGTGTTCTTTTGTATAAATATATCATGGTGTGTTTGTGCTATTTCCTTGTGTTGCTAACTGTGCTTTTAAGTTAATGTCACTATGAACATTTTATGCTGTTGCTTTTATTTTTCTCTCTTGGCCTGTTTTTTCCTATATGTTCCAAGAGTGAAATTCCCAAGGTCAGAGTTGCTTAATCTGTCAGGTTTTGACTAGCTGCTTACCAGAATGGTTGGGCCAGTTTTCATTTATGTGTGTGCTGTGTGTCTTGTTTTAAGATCTCTGTGGCATGGATGAAGAAAAGGCTTGCCCAACTGTGGTGAGTAATCCAGGAGGCAGCGATGCCCAGAGTAGCCCAGAGATGAGGCCGAATTCCTACCTTGATGCCATACGGAGTGGCCTTGATTACTTAGAAGCCAGCAGCTCCTATAGCAGCGAGGAGCAGCTGTGCCCCTATGCAGCCGCCGGGGAGTGCCACTTTGGGGATGCCTGTGTCTACCTGCACGGGGAAATGTGTGAGATCTGCAGGCTCCAAGTCCTGCATCCCTTCGACCCAGAGCAAAGGAAAGCTCACGAGAAGGTAAAGTTACAAGACTTTGTATGAACTCATTTTAAGAAACTTGAAAAGCACTGTGTGACAGAATTGTTGGTATTTCTGCAAGCATCTGGCTGCTAATAATACCTGTGTTATGTACCTAGCATATTTACACCCTATTTTCAAGTCCTTTTCTATAGTCATTTGACAATTCTTGATTATCCTATATAATAAAAGGCAATATGCAAATTGTCCCCATGGGCGGGAGTTCCACCGATTGGGAGTTAGATGTGTGCTGACCACCAGGGGCTGCACAGAACATGGTTGTTGTTGGTAATGTGGTGCTTGCCAGCCGTGGAGGTGCTGCCGGCCCAATGGGCCCTCAAGAGAGTTGGGACCATGGCGGGAGGGTGGAGCAGGTGAGCGGGTGCACCAGGCCAAGGCGAGTGCGAAGGCAGGCCCCGGATAGTGCAAGTAGCAGGCAGCTGGGGGAAGGGAGGCCGGCAGCTGGCAGCTGCTAAAGACTCTATCCATGCACAAATTTTGTGCACTGGGCCTCTAGTTTAGAATAAAGGGAAAAGGAGAGACCTCAGAAGCATAAAGCTATGCAAAGTTCAGAAAATAAATCCAGCCAAAACCAGTTTGGCTCAGTGGATAGTGCATCAGCCTGTGGACTGAAAGGCCCCGGGTTCGATTCCGGTCAAGGGCATGTACCTTGGTTGCGGGCACATCCCCAATAGGGAGTGTGCAAGAGGCAGCTGATCGATGATTCTCTCTCATCGATGTTTCTAACTCTATAGCCCTCTCTCTTCCTCGCTGTAAAACAATCAATAAAATATTAAAGAAAAGAAAAAAGAAGATAAATCCAGCCTCGGGAGCCCTTCCTCCCTAAGTTTACATGGGATTGGCTACAATCTAGCCAGGCTGATCTGGAGAATTTGAGGAACCACGTGTTGGAAGGGGCCTTTCAGATCATTAGGTGCCGGGTAGGAGGCGCTGCCTCCCAGAGGGCCCTGACGATGGGTGAGAGGAGGGGAGGGGTCCACAGCTGAGGTGTAGCCCCCTGAGGAGGAGCTCCTGAGTGGAGGTGTGTCCGCCACTCCGTTGTCTTCCCAGAGGCGTTCAGATGCGGGCAGAGCTAGAGTTTCACCCCGGTGTGCTGAGGTCTGTGCTGTTCACATTGACTTATCTCACATCTGTGTCCACTGAGAGCACAGAAGGGCAGAGCCTAGGACTGTACTCTTCTTGGACTGTAAGCCTGACACACAGTACTGTATCACCTGCTTACTGAATAAATGAATTCATTAAATAATTTATTCTCTTGAGAAGTAGTGCTGCTTACCTCTGACTCTGTACTGCCAGCCTGATGTTTGAAGTTAAGGGTTATTTGGCGTTTCTGGTATCGGTGTGGTTCAGAGTGAGGAAGGCTGCCCAGAGGAGCGAGGAGACCAGGATCCCGATTCTTGTGATCTCTGTGATCCCACACTGGTGCTCTAACCTTTGGGACATCCATGGTCTCAGCTCTAAACTGGAAGTGACCGTATCATGCTAGGAAAGCAAGGGGCTGGGCCAGCGATGGCTTTAAGTCCTCTGTGTTCTGAGAGTGTCTGTCCTGAATCCAGGGATTGCTGTGCCTGCATCGAGCAGCCAGTCTGTGTTCCTTCCTGGTCTCCATTGTGGCAGTGGGGCTGGCAGCGGCCCCCAGCTCTCCCCGCTACTCAGCAGCCCAGAACCTAAGCTTTCCCTCCTCTCTCTGTACTTCAGATCTGCATGTCGACATTTGAACACGAGATGGAAAAGGCCTTTGCCTTTCAGGCAAGTCAGGACAAAGTGTGCAGTATCTGCATGGAAGTGATCCTTGAGAAGGCGTCTGCCTCTGAGAGGAGATTTGGGATTCTCTCCAGCTGCAATCACACGTACTGCTTGTCCTGCATCCGACAGTGGAGGTGTGCCAAGCAGTTCGAGAACACTATCATTAAGTAAGTACAGCAAGGAGTCTTAGCTGTAGAAGAAGCGGGGTGTGTTTGATCTGGAATCTTCTTCCATCCCGAGGCGTTTCAATGCAGAGTATAAATTGTGAGTGCTGGCCCCGGTGTGTGAGCGTGGGCACATCACTACCCTTCCTGAGCCCAAGTGCCTTTCCCTTTGGTATGTGGTAACAGTTCCCACCAAGCTTCAGGGCATGGGAAGGACTCACAGCAGGCATCCTCTGTTAAGGTTAATGGCAATGCCTGTTTGAGCTCAGCACTAACAGTTACAGGGGGCTGCCCTTTGGCCAATTGCCTATTATCTTTTTAAGCATTTTTTTCCATCTGTAAAATATGGTTATTTGATGATTAAGTGGAATAATGGCATGTAAAACATTTCACATGTCTGATAAACGTGATGTGCTCCATGAAGCCAGTATTGAGATATAACTGACATACAACAACACAGGATTCTCACATTCTACAGTGGGACAAGGTGGGGGGAGGGGGCGGGGGCGGGAAAGAGCTAACTCATTGGAAAGTCATTGCATGCTGTGGACTGTTTTAGAAATTCTTCACACATTAACTTATACTTCTCTCAGAGACCCTACAATCTTCCTCATTTTACAGATGAATAAACAGGTATGAGCTCAAATAACTTGCCTAAAGTTACACATTTATGTGGTAAAATAACAGCTTTATTGAGACAAAAGTATACAACTTAGTGTTTTTTACAGTATAGTCACAGAGTTGGTACAACCATTAATTACTACAATCTAGCTTTAGAATATTTTATTATCTCAAAAAGAAACCTTATTTGTAGTCATTGCCCACCCCTTCGTTCTCCCAGGCCCCGGCAGCCACTAATCACTTTCTGTCCCGTGGAGCTGTCCTAGACATTTCAAATAAATGGAGTCTTTTAGGATTGAGCCCTTTTGTGTCTGCCTAACTATTATACTTAGCATGGTGTTTTTAGAGTGCAACCATGTGATAGCATGTACCAGTGCTTCATTTTTATGGCCAAATATCTCATTGTATGGATATCCACATTTTGTTTTTCTATTCATCAGTTGATGGGCATTGATTGTTTCCCTCTTCTGATTATTGTGAGTGGTGCTGCTATGAATATTCATATACAAGTTTTTTTTTATGGAAAACATGTTTTCACTTTTCTTGCGTAGATACCTAGGAGTGGTTGAGTAATATGGCAACTATAGTTAACATTTTCAGAAACTGCCAGACTATTTTCCAAAGTGGCTGACCCATTGCACTAGCAATGTATAAAAATTCCAATTTCTCCACATAGTTATTAATACTTGTTATTTTCTTTATTTCTGATTCTAGCTATTCTAGTAAGTGTGAAGTAATATTTTTATTGTGGCTTTGATTTACGTTTCTGTGATAACTAACGATATTGTGCATCTTTTTCTGTGCTTTCTCAGCTTTTCTCCAAAATGCTTACTCATATCCTTTGCCCGCTTTAGAATTGGTCTTTTTATTGTTGAGAAAAACAAGTTTTTAATAGTAAATATGTTGGTTAGGAAACATATAGAATGGTCATGCATTTGAGCAAGGGGTGTAGGGTGTAGTGTGCACAGGACTTGAAACTTAATCTGTTCCACACTAAACTGATTCTTATTTCAGGTCTTGTCCAGAATGCCGGGTGATATCAGAGTTTGTAATTCCAAGTGTGTATTGGGTAGAAGATCAGAATAAGAAGAATGAGTTGATTGAAGCTTTCAAACAAGGAATGGGGTAAGTGCTCTGAGTTGGGCCTAAATGCTGGTGCCCACCTTGGTTCTAATGTTTCCATCTTTGCCGTTGTCCTGACCCCTGCCTGCGAATGTGGTCTTGGGAGCATGAGGCCACTCAGAACCTCTTCCTTCTCTCCGGCATCATGCTGGGCTTTGCAGGTACAGAGATGAGCAAAGCCATGATGCAGTGGACTTGTTTCTAAGCTGAGGTCGACTTTTTATTTGTGATTATGTCACCCGAGCATATTTTTTTCCATTTATTTTATGGAGTTGAAGGGAAGGAGTGAAGTGTGTTTGTGGGGAGGTGTAAAACATTGATGTGAGACACATTGATTGGCTGCTTCCCACATGCATGCAGCTGGGTTGGGGAACAAACCTAAAACCCAGGTACATGCCCTTGACCAGAAATGGAACCCACAACCCTTCACAGGCTGATGCTCTGACCACTAAATTATGACTGCCAGAGCAGATGTCTCTTCTAACGGGTGTGAGGTGATATCTTATTATGATTTTGATTTATATTTCGCTGATTAGCATGTGCAAGCATCTTTTCATGGACCTGTTGGCCATTTGTATGTTTTCTTTAGGAAAATGTCTATTTAGCTCTTCTGCCCATTTTTATTTATTCCCCCCCCCCAAGTTAATATAACTTTAGTTGCAGTTTCAAGAAAGTGTATAGTTACATATTTCACTCATGATATCCTCATGAAGTCAGATATAACTGTTAGATATTTTATTTTCACTTGTATATTCTGATCTAACTTAATAAATGAAATGGCTTCATAAAAAATATAAAGTACAGAGGACATTGCTTTTCTCTCCACAAGAGCAAAGCACTTAAAAAATTATTTTTCTTTAAAAAGTCATAATTAGACTAGTACTTTAAGTAGTAACAAGAATGTTTTGTCTTTATTGTTGGAAGTATTACAGCCTGGCTGGCATGGCTCAGTGATTGTGCTTCTACCTATTAACCAGGAGATCACGGTTCGATTCCTGGTCAGGGTACATGCTTGGGTTGTGGGCTCCATTCCCAGTGTGGGACATGAATGAGGCAGCCAATCAATGATTCTCATCATTGATGTTCCTATTTTTTTTAAAAAAATACTTTTTTTATTTTTATTTTAGAAAGGGAAATATCAATGAGAGAGAACCACTGATTGGCTGGTCCTATACACCCCCTCCACCCTCAGGCCTTCACCACACTATATTGTCTATCTCCATGGGTTATGCCTAAGTTCTTTGGTTAATCTCATCTAGGCCCTCTCTCCCTTTCTGCTCCTTTTAAAATAGATCGTTCTTGTTGCTACTGAGTTATATTTGTTCTTTATATATTCTGAATATAACCCTCAGCAGATAAATATATAAATTTATAAATATTTTGTCCCATTCAGTAGGCTGTCTTTTCATTTTGTTGGTTTCCTATGCCATGCAGAAGCTTTCAGTTTGAGGCAACCCCACTTGATCATTTTTTGCTTTTGGTCTCAAATCCAAAAAGATTACTGGCAAGACGTGTTCAGGAGCTACTGCCCCCTGTAGTTTCTGATAAGTCAGTGGTAATTCAGATTGTCTTGTTTCTCTGGAATTTCTTTCAATATTTCCCCCTGGGTTTCAGCAGTTATATATTTTACTGTAGGGGTGGTTTTCTTATTATGATGCTGGTCAGGACTGGATTTTTCCATGGCAGTCTTAGCCACCTTTCATAGAACACCCAACTGTGGCCTGCTCTTGACTAAAAGCTATTTTTTCCACAAAGATAATTCACCTCTTTTCCCTTCCTTCTTCCTGGTGTCTAATCTCTTACAGAATCCTCCCGCTGCTGTTCATTCTCCAGTGCTTTCAGGTCTTTTAAAAATGTTTGTGTTTCTAGATACTTGCACCTGGGCCAGGTCTAGAAGCTTACTTAATAAAAACTGTTACCTATAAGTTCCTTTTAAAATATATATTTCAGAGAAGGGGAGATAGATAGAATCATTGATGAGAATCATGGATTGGCTGCTTCCTGCATGCCCCTTAGTGGGGATCGAGCCTGGAACCCAGGCATGTGCCCTTGACTGAAATCGAACCCAAGACCCTTTGGCCCGCAGGCTGATGGTCTACCACTGACCCAAACAGGCCAGGGCTATAGGTTCCTTTCTAAGTTGTACATTGATTAGGAAAGGCTTGTTTTTTTCTCGTGATACTATCACGTGTCCACCAGAGGGCAGGAGTGGCAAGGCAGAGGGTAGGAAGAAGGTCTGCTGGAATAGTTCAGAAATTCTTGTTGTTCGTATCTTTCCTGGCCTCAGTTTCTATTGACTGAATATAATTTCATAGGAAATTGCAAAAGGACAATTATGACACAGGTTATCTGGTGATAAATTCTTCGAGGCCCAAGCCATATGTCGCAAGAGGGTGCACCTGGGTCCACCCGGGTAGGAGTGTCAGAGAAACCTGAAGTATGGAATGCCTCTCCATGTGTGTTAGAGGGTTGGGGTGGGTGCACAGAATGACATGGGTGCAGGGGAAGTGATCACTGAGGTTGAAAGGGTTGTGTAGAAGGATTTGGGAGGACCCACTACCACAGGGATAATAGGGGACAGACGAGTCAAGTCCAAGGGGAGAAAAACAGGTGACCTACTATTTGGAGAGGCTCCTCTGTGGTAGAGGTTGGAACCCGGTGGGAGAAGAGGCCAATTGAGAAATTGACTGACAGGCAGGTACTAGAGGAGGCACCTCTGAGGGCTTCACGGTGTGGAACTCACAGGACAGGTCTATTGGGAGGTGCTCTGTAATCAGAAGTGATACCCTGTTTTCCCGAAAATAGGACAGTGTCTTATATTAATTATTGCTCTCAAAGATGCGCTAGGTCTTATTTTCAGGGGATGTCTTATGTTTTCATGAAGTAGGTCTTATTTTCGGGGAAACACGGTAGTTGAATGAGTGCTGAGAACAAAGGGAGTGAGAGTGATCTGGAGGCTTTGTCCTTGGTGACCAGAAAAGGCCGGAGAAAGAAAAGCAGTTATTTGGGGGATAGGAACTAGGGAATAGTTTTGAACTAGATGTGTTTGTTAAAGCCTGTGTCCAACCGACTCTGGTAAGAACACACTGCTTGAGAGTCATTTCAAGATCTCAGAACCTCGGGGGCAGGACGACCGTGGAAGGTGTCTGGTTCACACACCTGTGCTCGAATGGACTCCCTTGCTGCCTATCCTGGGATCGCGCCCAGGCAAGCAAGGCAGTTCCCGCCCCTCTGCACAGGAGTTAGGGTCTGAGGGCCTTCCCCGCGGTCTTTCACTAGAAACACCAGAGTTAGGGAGTCCCCCCCTGTCATCTGCCCCTGGCAGCAGCCCACACTTTCTGCGGTGATTGGCTTTATTCTGCAACTTCTCTTCCTCAGCACCCCAGGCAGCCCCCTGGCTTATTGGGCTCTCTTCCTCTTCTTTAACTTGGGATCATTGAGAAAGGGGAATTCTGTCATTTTCTTCAGGAGCAGGGGTTCTTAACACATTCTGGACCAGTAGTTTTATTGCTAGCTTTACCCAGTGGCCAGATAAGTTTCTATTGAACGAGTACAAAACATGTTTCACATAAATGTAATAATTTCAAAATGCAATGGGTATTTAACGTGTTCTTGCTTAATCCTTTAAAAGAATTCTATTGGCCAAAAGCCTTAGAACAGAAAACATGAGAATTCTCGTGATCCATCTGCAATGTTTTAACATAGGGGTCTGTGGCAAAGATAGAAAAAAAATTAAAATTTTGGTACCTGTATGTTGTAGACCTGTGTTTTACGCATTTAAAAACACTTCTGAGGGGTCTGAGCACATAGTTAAGGACCCCGAGAGGATGGGACCACGGAAAACTGGGATGAGACCTCTAACGCTAGGCAGCTGCTAAAATCCCCCCCTTTCCCCCCTGTGATTCCTATCACTGCCGGCCCCGAGGATGGGAAGTTCCCTGGGTTGATCTGTTAGGTAGCCCAGCTTCAGCACTTTGGAGCCCATGACAGTTGCCTTTTTGGAGCACTGCGGGCTCAAAAAGTGGGGTACCCATGCAGGTCAAGTTCTGTATGAGGGCATCTGTCACAATGGGATGCTGATTTCCAAGCTGGATAATACTGGTATTCCCAATCTCTCTGAACTTGAGCTTCTCTCCCTGTAACATGAGGTTGACCCAGTCCTACCCAGCGTTGTAGGACCTAGATTCTCCCACCATCTTGGATTTTTTCTGTTTTTCAGGAAAAAGGCGTGTAAGTACTTTGATCAAGGCAAGGGGACCTGCCCATTTGGAAACAAATGTCTTTACCGTCACGCTTACCCTGATGGGCGGCTAGCAGAGCCTGAGAAACCTCGGAAACAGCTCAGTTCGGAAGGCACCGTGAGGGTAAGGACTTTGCCATCTCTAGCCAGGCACACTAATTGGTGTGTACACACTGTTGCAGCACTATCACACTGCATGGGACCCTGTCCTGTGTATACATCAGGTAAGACTAGAGAGGTTGGGCAGGAGGCACATACAAGAGCACGTGTGTACCAAGCCCACAGGGGAGAGCTAGGGACATGTTTCCCAGGAGGCACACGTGTAAGGTTTCCTCCAATCGTGGCTACAACACTAACCAGAAATGAGGGGCATTTCTAGATACTGCTCCTGAGTTTTCCTCTTTAATAGGGCAACCAGAAATAGACAAAAGAAAAATAAGCTCCTCAGCCTCCATATTGTCATTTTTGGTAAACAGGCATATTTTCTGGCTGTTTTTGCAGTTCTTCAATTCAGTGCGCCTCTGGGATTTCATCGAGAACCGAGAAAGCCAGCATGTCCCCAACACTGAAGACGTTGACATGACAGAGCTTGGGGACCTCTTCATGCACCTGTCTGGAGTGGAGTCGTCAGAACCCTGAAGACAGACGGTTGCCCCTGCGTCTTGGGCTCCGCCCGCAGAGCCTTTCCCAAGTAGGGTGTGCAGAGCTCCCTTACTGCAGCCCAGGTAGTGTGTGCTTGGAGTTGAGTGGGGTGTATTTAACCTGGGCTCTCCTCCCTTCTCCATTATTACAGCCACGAGAAGAGCGAAGGATGTAAAGTTAACCTAACAAGTATATGGAATCACTACTTTATAGCTGGTATCTTAGTTGCACCTCAAGCTCCTCGGGGGGTGGGAGGGATGGGGGACTAGCTAAACAGCCAGACGGAGTTTTGATTGATTGCTTTTAAAACAAACTTGGCTCCTATCCTTCATGAGCTTTAGCTCCCTAGAAACTAGTCAACTTGTGGTTGCCTCTAAAGCAGATTTCTTTTTCTTACCAAAGGGTTCTTCATCCCTAAAAATGATACCTTATAAGTGAATTTCCATAAAACTTAGTGTGTGGTCAAAACCTGATATATACAGACAGGGCTTTTCCAGAAACAGAAAATGGGCACTGCACGCCTTAGTGCCCCAAATGAGAGCAGGAGTCTCACTGCTATATAGTCAGTTAGCAAACTATAAACCTTCTTCCTTGTAAGGGGGCCTCTTAAAGTAGTAGGAAGTGTGAGGTGGTAGATCAGGAGTACAGCCCCTCATTTCTGATTAGTGTTGTAGCCACGATTGGAGGAAACCTTACACACGTGCCTCCAGGGGAACATGTCCCTAGCTCTCCCCTGTGGGCTTGGTACACACGTGCTCTTGTTTATCCTCCTGCCTAACCTATCTAGTCTTACCTGTAAAAAAACAAAACTGGTCCAGACCCATCAGTGGTCCTAAGCATGTCTTTTTATCATCAGTTGTGATTTTAATGGAAGGAGCTTAATGTTGTGAATCAGAACAAACTCTAAGCCTGAATTTACCTATTTTTATAAACAGTTATAGATATCAAATATTTTGTAAAATGCATTAAAGTGTGGGTAGAAAAAAAAGGTCTATTCTTACCTGAGTTTAGAGTGCTTTATGCATACTTTTTATAGCTAACTCTTTAGTGAAGGGTGACAAGACAGGCAAAGGCTGAATTAAATTCATTCCTAGCAGAGGCTCTGGGCCCACTTCGTGCTTCTCAAGTCCTGTTCCAGAAGGGATGAACAAATGGAGAGTTCAAGCTGTGAGCTTAACATTACTCTAAAAGGAAGAAACAGCCAGTAAGCCTACATTTAATTTATTTTATTAAAATAACAATTGAGGAACCATCAGATAACTGTTTTTTGTCAGGCGCAATAAAAATTAAAACCCAAATCATCAAGAAAACCTGTATTCCTGGCTTCCTTGCATACACGTGGTGACTGTTGAGAGACAAGGCGGCCATGGCCCCACCCCAGAGGGCCAGCTCCTGGAAGACGCAATTCAGTTGATGGAAGACTGCTCCCTGAGAGAGCGGAGACGTGGAAGGGGCAGGCCGGGCACTCTTCTGGAAAACCATCCCACTGCAGTGGAGACCTCCATGAAAAAGGAAGGGTCCTCAAGTTCCATAGTACCAAAGCAGACGCCTTTAGGCGGCCATGGTCTCAACAGTCCTGGGCTGTTTGGTGCATTATGTGCAAAACTACCTTAGTTTGGCGCCACATCACTCACCACTATCTGAAGAAAGTCCTTCCTGTGATAAGCATTCCTCATAGGAGCTGATACTCAAAATCCACGGGTTCCCCCCATGATGGCTGGTCTGCCTGCCTACATTTTCTCTCCAAGTGCTTTTTCTTGCCCTAAAAGTACTTGTCTAGCCGATGCCCAGGGTCCCAGATCGTAGATTGCCATCAGCAGCCACTGGTGAGTCTGGAGAAGGCTCAGCTCATGAGCATGGAGGATGCAGGTAGGGAGCAGGAGAAACCAGCATGGTAAATGGCTTCCTTCTCCCAGGACCAGAAAGGGTAGAAAAGAAGGCAACATGAAGTAAGGCCCTGTGAGTAGTCTAGAAGGTCCTTAGCAGCAGCTTCTCTGAAAACAAGCTCTCTGCTCCAATAGAAAGGGAGCAGAAAGATGTTGCCTGCTGACTTCTCTTCCTCCCCTGGTGGCCTGAGTACAGGTGCAACGTCAGCTAGAAGACAGGCAGTCTAGGAGACGTGGTCAGTGTGCAGGCATTGATGTCCTCGGTGTGGGCTGCCCGGTGCAGGGATGGCTCAGAAGCGCTCCTGTTGATTTTCGGTAGAGAGTGTTGGAGCAGCTCAATGGACGACAGGATCTGAAATAGCCACAAACGGTCTCATTATTTTTTAGTGGAAATGTTAGGGGGGTCGTCTTATACGCCGGCAAATACGGTATATATTTTTTACTCATAAAGCCTACATCTATAGATGCTTACCGCGTTCAAGTGGTTTAAAAAAACAAAACAAAAACCCACCACCATACTTCCTCGTCATTAAAAACTGCTTCAATCTAATCAGCTCCAGCACCTTTGACCTGAGTCTTACCTGGGGAAAAAGAGGCCTCTCTTCCTTAACTTTCTTCACACAGTCCGCTACAAGCCGCTTCATTGCTTTGGGACAGTTCTTGTAGAGCTTACTAAGGTCTGGGGAGGCATACCCTCGGCCCACCATGAAGATGATCTAAGGGAAAGAAAACAGTTGAGGGACTGTGATTAACCCTCCAGCGGCACAGCCTGGCAGGAGGCCCAGAAACTCCCACAGCAAGTTAGGCCCTTTCCGGGCAGTGCACGCACCTGGTCTCGGTTGTTGATGTGGGAGTACGGCAGCTCCCCCGTCATGAGCTCGTACAGCACGATGCCGTAGGAGTAGACGTCAGACTGGAAGCTGAACGGGTTGTTATCCTGCATTCGGATCACCTCGGGGGCCTGCAGGGACAAAGTGCATTCCTCACCATCTGCACCCAACACCCAGGGGCCACACTGTCCCTTCCATGGAGTATGAGAGTCCTTTCCTCTGTCCTCTATAGCTCTTCCCTAAGGCCCCCCTGACACCCTCAGGGGCTGATTAATTCGAGCTCAGAAATCCTACTCTCTGGGATCTAACACTTCCTTTCAAGTTCTATACTTGAGCATGGTTCTGATCACTAACTTCTTCCAGGAAACCCAAGTCCCCTGCGCGCTCCCCCCCCCCACCCCGGGGCTGACTGATAAAGGAAACGTCAGTGAGGTGGCCTGGACTTTGGGGAAATGTGGAGACATGCAGAGCACCCCTTCCCTGTGCCCTCCTGTGGGAGCCGTGCCGCTCACCATCCACAGGATAGAGCCGGTGGGTTGTTCAACCTGCTGAGAACCACTCCAGCGTGACTTCACTGTTGCCAAACCAAAATCCCCAATTTTCACCGTCAGGCCTTCATGGAGAAATATATCTCAATGCTTGTTAAGGACTCTGGTTTCAAAACACTGGTCAAGTTAATTTTGAAAAAGTTACCAAAATTCTTACTAGCATAGCATCTCTTACCTCCCATTTGCCCGCAAGCCTGCTTTGCACTGGATTTGCTAGGGTTTCTAAAGTTTTAAGAAGTACTTTTGAAATGTCCCTTCTTCCAGGAGGCATGCAAAATGTACCTGGAGTGCAAAATTATTTGGCTCCAGCCCAAAACAAGGCTGTTTAGCCCCTGCTGCTTCTCCCCATTTACACATCTAGGTGCCAGGTTCCCGGCCTGTGACCTTCCCCCATCATGTAGGTGTCTCAGACACCAAGGCTTAGAGTGCAGGTGCGCCTCAGAGCTGTGCTGACTGTTTCTCCCAGTGTTCTGCCCTCAGGTGGCACGTGAATAACAATAGAGCAGATCACTCAATAAATACTGACTGTCCTAAGACCTGTCTTTCTACACCAGGTGGCGCTTGGCGGCTTCAAATCATTTCTGGGTAGTCGGGCTGTTGAAGGCTGCCTTGTGATCTGCTGATGCCCAGTAATTCACCTAAAATCTGTGGTATCTGCTTTCATGGCATAATGTATTGGTCCCCAAAAAACCACTACTAAAAAGTATTCCATACCTCAGACGTGTACCCCAATAAGCATGTCCCATAGTCAAACTCAATACAACTGTCATGCCTGTCATGGCCAAGAAGCAAACGTCAGCTGTCATGCCACACTCCTTCCCATGAAAAAGGGTGGGAGCGGGAGGGAGGTGTGAAATTGTTACATTTCATGTCCATTAGTGTGAAAAATGCCTTAGTTCATTATTTCTACAAAAGCACATTAAACCTTAAAAAGGGCAAGAGTTAATTCTAAACCTCTAAGGAAACTATTTCTGTACATTTAAGACACAATTATCAGTAATTTTGAAAATCTTACATTTGGCTTCACCTATGTTCTGATGAGATACACACAGTATCCACAAACGAGGGGAAAAAACAAAAGACAAAAAAGCCCCACCTCTCCACCCCCAGTTAAATTTAGTAATCAACAGCATAATAAAACTATACCTATTTCAAGCATAACCCACACACATAACTCACTCTTGTGGAATCCTTCTCAAGGTCACTTTTTGCTGAGATAACTTTGAAATGAAAGTCTCCCTTGTTTTTCTAAATTGAGAACTAAGCAGAGTCAAACCGTCACCAAAGGATACTGTTGGATTTCATGTCTCTGTGGATGATGTTCTTTGCATGCAAGTAGCTGTAAAGGGAAAACAGTTTAAGGGGCCTGGCTCGAAAGCAGCTTCCCACCACTGCTAAGAGGCAACCTCCCGTGGAGCTACCTTTGGGGCTGGGCCACATGGTGCCGTACCCTGAAGGTCAAGGCTAGAGCAAAATGGAGGGGCTCTTGAAGCATCTATTTGAACCAAATAGTAATTCTCATAACCAAAATATCCCTTAACCGATTAACAAATAAAATGCAGCATATACCCGTATAATGGAATATTGTTCAGCCACGAAAGGAATGAAGTACTGATATATACTATAATATGGATGAACCTCTCAAAAACATGCTAAATGAGAGCTGCCAGACACAACAGATCTCATTGAAAATGTTCTAAAATAAATGTGATGGTTGCGCAACTCTGAATATATTTAAAATACACGGAGTTGTACACTTTAAAGGGGTGAATTTGACGATATGTGAATAATATCTTTAATTTAAATATATTTTTATTGGGTTTTTTTTTACAGAGAGCAAGGGAGAGGGATAGAGAGCTAGAAACATTGATGAGAAACATCGACCAGCTGCCTCCTGAGCATCCCCTACTGGGGATGTGCCCACAGCCAATGTACATGCCCTTGACCGGAATCGAACTCGGGACCTTTCAGTCCCAGACCAACTCGCTATCCACTGAGCCAAATCTGTTTCGGCAGAAATGAGCTTTTATGTAGCACTTAAAGCACAGCTTAGCTTAAGCTCCCAGGTATGTGGTGGTATGAGGTATGAGGAGCACACGCTCCTCCACATAAAGGTACTTCAGAGGAAACGTTTCAGAAACACTGCTCTGGGCTCGCCAAGAATGGAATAAACACCTTTCACAAAGAAATGTGTGAAGCACAGAGACACAAAAGGGTAGTATGTAATGGAGGTGCTGAGCATGATCTTTTGAGCATTATCCTAAAAGTGACATCTGATACCCACTCCCATAGCTGTAAGGCTGGGTGGCTGGATTTTAAGGGCAGTGGCTGAAAGCAGAATCTGAGTCTCAAGATAGCAGCCTCAACTTGGATGAGGACCATGAAAGTGTCATTCCCATACCAGAGGCTTATTTTCAGCTCTGCAAAAATATCACAGAAATCACTTAACACACTTGGCTTTTCCTAACCCTGATTTAGGGGCAAATTGATGCTTGGACCCCAGACTCTAGTCATCAGGCCAGCTACTCACTCCATTCCCTGAGCCGTCTGCCGGGCAATGTCAATCAACTGGAACATCTGGAACTTGGTCTCTTGGACATGCAGGTGTTTGTAGAGGCTGCTGCCCTCACACCATTGGGTCACAATCGCCAGGTTGTCCTTCGTCATGTACCCCATAAAGAGCAGAATGTTCACGTGCCGTGTTTTGCTGGAGGAGGGAAGAGAGAAGCTATGAACTTTCCCTTGTTTCAGATTAAGGAGATCTATCTACTCTGCTTCCTCACTGTCAACAAATCCTGTATGTTCTTGACACGACTTGTGCTTACAATCTGGGTGGCTGGTAAAGCCAACAATAATCCATTTGGTGTTCTGAGCTGTCAGAGGAACCCACCAAGACTCCCGGTTCACTCAGTGCTGGCCTTTTTGGATAAAGGGCATTCTCTTTGTCATTGTGCATTCACGATTCTCCCCACAGGGGTCAGCAGGACCCCTCATTGGTGGAATTCAACATTATCCAATTTATTGCTACAAATTTAAATAGTGACTCAGATTTGAAAGTTGAAGGTCTGTCATCCAGAATAAGAAAGCTTGGCCATAAAAAAAGAACTCATGAAAATGAATGTGAAATGAAACCTATTTCTCCCTACCTCAAACCAAAACTCAAGAAACAGAGCCTGGGCTACTGAGTACAGTGTGCCCAGAGACCTAAAGCAATGGAGGGGTCTGCCCATTCTAAAGGTTTGACAACCACACAAGCTGGAAGGAAACCTTCCGCTCCCTTTCACTTGAAAGGGAGGAGTGTGAACCACAGGCCTCCACAGTGAACTCTCACTGACCACCAGTCCCGGCCATCCGCCCTCAGACAGGTCTGCACCAGTGAGCCCACTTACTCCACGGTGTGTGTGCCACCACCAGGCCCCACCCTTGCCACTCCAGGGGGCCAGACAGGCCAGCTTTCTACTCACCGCAGGACAGCCACCTCATTCCTGAAGGCCTGAAACTGCTCTGGTGTGGGGTCAACAACCTTCAGGATCTTGACTGCAACATCTCCTGCAAATTAGTTTGTAGTCAGTATAATCAGTTGAATGGTCTTACTTTACTTTTCATGGACCCTAGTTTTGAGATACAGTGAATCACTTATTTAAAAATCATGTACCTAGAGAGATAGAATATGCAAAATTCTAAATTATTCAAGTGGCTGAAAAAAAGTTACATAGGTTACACTACTATCCTTAAATGCCACCCCACAAACCCTAGCCGGTTTGGCTCAGTGGATAGAGCATTGGCCTGTGGACTGAAGGGTTGCGGGCTCAATCCCTAGTGGAGAGCGTGCAAGGAGGCAACTGATCAATGATTCTCTTTCATCATTGATGTTTCTATCTCACTCTCTTCCTTACTCTCTGAAATAAAAAACATACATACATACATACATTCATACCATCCCACAGGGTTTAACAGGCTTGGTTTAAACTATTCCTAGAAGCCTGGCTCCCTGAGGTAAGGGCATGTGTGACAGGTCACACAACCTGGGCCTGTGAGGATGACATCAGTGGGCGGACACGAATGCCCCAGCAGATGCTGAACCTTGGGGCCAGAAGGCTGGCGCCAGGAAGGAGGCCATTCAGCAAGCAGCTGTTAAATTTAGCTGCTACGTTTCAATGAGACCTGAGATGGTCCGTTGTACAAATTCAAAGATATATATTGAAATTAAGCTCCCTTGCTTTCAATACTATTAAACAATTCCTAACGATCAACAGTGATTACTTACTATATTCTGGCACAGTGTGTGCTTTTGCAGGCATTATTTCATTTAATCCTCACAGTTGCCTTATGACATACATACTGTTATCCTCATTTTACAGAAAAAGAAGTTTAGAGCCACAAACCGTAGTGCTGGAATCAAGATTAGATAGAACCCCCAGTCTGACTCCAATGGCTACTTCTAACCATAATACTATTAAGTTACTGTTAATCATTATCAATCACTGTGAGCCTCTTTATATTACCTTAGAACTATCCATGGATCAATTTTACTTTATATGTGCTACCAATTTAGAAACCGATTTCAATAATGCTTTTATGTCATATTTATCATAGGACTTAAAATAAGTTACTTGAAGCCCTATTAGGACCTTCCTTGGATTTTCATGGCAAATTAATTCACTAACACGGCCTTCTGATGATCAAATAAAGTAGGAGACAGTTGAATGGCACCTTGGAAGTGATAGTTCCTTCACCTACCAAGCACTTCATATCCTTGCCACCTCTGTTGGAGCATGCCTCACTTCACTTTTGGGGAGCACCAACAGTTACTGAGACGGGTCCCAAACTGTTGCACTGTGATCTCTGGTTTTATCAACTAAAACTAAAGTCCACTTAACAGCAGCCTCCACCCAGGCTTTCATCCAGTTCCCTGGCACATATGTTTACCAAGCCAGGCTCCTGTGAAGTTGCTGCCTTCTGGGAAGATGGAGCCAGTAAACCATGAAGCCCCAACCTCAAGTTCCTTGTGACTGAGTAGGATTAGCAAGCATAACTGCTCATCTCGGAGCATTTGAGCCAAGGAAGGTGAGGTAAGGAGAAATATGAGCTGTGTTCAGAAAACTCTAGCATGGGATTTGGGCACCCACAGGATACGAGAGAAGCCAGCCCGGAAGGAGTCTGCTGCAAGAGCCCAGGTAAGATGCAGGCACAGTGGTGGCATGGGAATAGAAAGGGGGGTGGAGGCAAGAAGCCCTATGGGGGTGAAACCCATGTGGCAGCCAACTGAGTGGCAGGGCTAGGAGATGGCAATGCTGCTGGCCCAGGCACTGGGCACAGCTTAAAAGGGACAGGCCAGGGTGGCGTGCATGAGGAAGGCTTGGGAAGATGCTGTATTCCTCAGGAACTTCCTAGTTCATGAGCCCTTCCCTTTTTTATAGCTTTCCTCCAGACATGCTCCAGTTGCTACTAAACTTAACCCCAGTGGCACCAATTTTAGACCTAATCTGTAATGCAACCTCAGCTCAGAGGATTCACTGGGCTTGCTCACAGTGACTCACTTGACTTGGTAGTCAGCTGATCATTCTTCACTTCTAGCCTCCATTTTTTGGGAAGAGTGAACAGGGACAATTAAAAGTTCATATTTTCTTTGTTCCATCATCACAGCCCGTTCGAATCCACCCATCTCTCTAAACTCTGTTATCCAAAGATACATCATAACTCTGTAAGCTCCGCAATACTTGAGTCTTCATGCAAGTCACTGATGGGAAACCGAACAGGGTCCGACAGAGTCCCATGGCCCCCACAGGGATGCACCTGCCAGCCAGCTTACAGGAAACAGTTACAATAACTGATTATATGTAACTTCGCATTGAAGCCTGACTATATATGACCCCACTTCATTTACAGTAAATATTCTAAGAATTTCCATGATAGGCAGGCAGTCTGCAAGGGACAATGGGCAAACAGGAAAATGGGAGTTCAACTCATGTAACGGACAGTTTTCCTATTGGTAGGAACTGCCCAGAGTTGGAATGATTTCTCAAGGGATCCTAGCCTCCACTCCCAGACCTCACTCCTATTAGCCTTTCCCCTCACTTACTCTACTGAAGCCATCAAGGCCCGGCGAGTGGTCTACTTTGCAGCTGCTGGGATCTGCACCGCCCTCAGGCTTCACACAAAGGCCATTTCCTCAGCAGACTCCTCCCTGCCAATCTACAAAAACTGAGCGGGGCCTGCCACTCCGTGCCTGCTTTCCTCCATTTTTCTGCTTAGCACTTATAACACACAAATACTTTACTTTTCTTGGTTACTGTCCCCATCAGAATATAAATTCCATTAAGAGAAAGAATTTTTATCTGTTTTGTTCACTGCTTCATTCCTAGCCCCTAGAAGAATGCTTGGTATTAGAAGAATACTCAGGAAGCATTGCAAAGGAATAAATTCTAAGATGTAACTGTAAGCAAGATAAGTTATGAATTAACAAGCTGTCTGAGTGGGAGTGGGGAATAGTGAGGACTGGGCTGTTTGCGGCCCAGGTTCAGATCAGTTTCTGGAAGGGTAAGTCAGACTCAGTGCCCAGCCTGAGGCCCCAGGCCTTGCCTGGCCCCAAGTCTGTAAAATTAGGCACCAGCTCAAAACAAAGACGCCTCTCCAAACTATCCAAATACCTTTATAGCTGGCAATCTTTCAACATCTAAAGGATGGTACTTTTCACAGTAGCAAGTAATATAAAGGACAAAGGTTAACTAGCAGCCTTTTTATGGAGGGTAGCAACATGGAGTAGTTAACCAGAACATCTTACTTTCCCTTAATAGTAAAGTCAGAAGCAAATACACTACAAACAAGTTAGGACCGGTTCCTAGAGGTCAGTGGTCCACAAACTCATTAGTCAACAGAGCCAAATATCAATAGTACAACGACTGAAATTTATTTCGAGAGTCAAATTTTTTATTCTTCTAATGCCACTTCTTCAAAATAGACTCACCCAGGCCATGGTATTTTGTGGAAAAGCCACACTCAAGGGGCCAAAGGGCCGTATGTGGCTCACAAGCCACAGTTTGCTGACCACTGCTATAGGTTATTGTGTTTTTAATGAGATGTTGATATCTCATTCATCGTCATTGGAGATTGAAGAGCTGTTATCATTGGTAAATTTGGAATGTTTTTAACCTTTTTAAACTAATTCATTTCCCCATTGGGATTGTCTAAAATTTATACACAGACCCTGTTTTCTGGAACAGAATAGAACGAACACCATTCCTCTTCTTATCAACTCGGTGAACGTTATAGACTTCAGCGTTAGGCTGAGATGGGGATCCCCAGACAAGGGTTATACCAGACTGCTTGCCTCACACTAAGCTGAGAGACCTGCTTGAGGGTTTTGCTGCCATCTTCTCATGCTGTCATCGGTCTACAGCCTCTATTGCTATCTTCATGCTCTTTAATGTGTTATTTGTAATGAGCAGAGACTAACAAATCAGACCACAAACTTATGCTTAAAAGGAGGCTCTGTACTTGAACCTCAGGGCCTTTTCTTTACATAAAGTAAGGAAGCTTTTAGTTCATGGATCTGAGGTCTCCATCTCAGCTGCTTTGATAACCCTTCTGTTTACTTTCACACCTGCTAGGCAGAATGAAAAATTTTCAAAAATCATCAAAATAGCTCTCACTGATAAATTGAATAAAATACTATATCAGGAACCAGAAAAACATTAACAAAGGGGGTGGCAGGGAGAGTAGAGCACAAAACACTCAATCTAGAAATTATGGTTTCCTTGACCCTCCCCTGACATTTAGAGCTCACCTCTTTATTTAGAGATCATGGCTCTCTTTTTGAGGGGCTGACATAAAAGTCCATTGCTCCTCACTTCTCTGACATTTCAGACTTTAAAAAACTAGAATTTTAAAAGCATTAGATATATAATTTACCTTCTAACAGGACACTTTATGGCAGTATCAGTATAACAAATAGATCTTATCGCAGTCTAAAAGCTCATGATTGAGAAAAAACACAAGGTCCTAAGCAGTATTGTGGCAAATCTAAAGCTATAAAAATTATGTGCTCGATCAGGAAACTTATATCTGGGCACAATTTACACTGCATCTATTGGCTTTTAGCTGATGTTTAAAAAAATATGTGGCATAAAAATGATTAAATGCTTCCAATGGAAGCATTAAAGCAATAGTCACTGTTCTAACTCCTACAATTACCATCAGCCTTGTTGTTGCAGATACAAGCACCTCTATCTTTTCCTAAGGGGTCACTTAGACTTTTATGACATCTATTTGGATAATATTATGCAAGAGTATAATTTCTCAGAAACCCACAGGCAGGCCACTAGCATATTATATAGAATTTCCAAAGGAAAAGGAATCATCCTACATGTAATTTACAAACGTTCACTCCTGTGCTAGTCTTTGAAAGGAGAAATTTGTCAGATGATTAATTACAAGTGGTAAACTCATTCATGAACTTAAGGTTCAGGCAATATTGGAGCTATTTCTCAGTTTTCAAAACCTTGACATTTAATGCTTCATTCACATGATGCTCTTAAGCTCTCTCAATCTTTGCCTGTTTACAATAAAGATAATATGGGAGCATCCAAAGTGGAAATATAGGCACGTAGGCACTTCAGGTGTTTTTAGTTTTTGTTTGCTTTGGTTTTCATTTTTGCTTTTTAAAAATATGAATTTAGCTCAAACCAGTTTGGCTCCGTGGATAGAGCATCGGCCTGCACACTGAAAGGTCCCGGGTTTGATTCCAGTCAAGGGCATGTACCTTGGTTGCGGGCACATCCCTGGTAGGGGGTGTGCAAGAGGCAGCTGATTGATGTCTCTCATCGATGTTTCTAACTCTCTATCCATCTCTCTTCCTCTCTGTAAAAAATCAGTAAGATATATTTTTTAAAAATATGAATTTATAAGAGATGTTTTTTAAGGAACATGTAACATTTTAAAGGCAATACTTCTTAAAATGTTAACATCATAAGCCAGAGGCATTAAAAACCTGACAGAAGTTCATAGCAGCACAATTTACAATAGCTAGGATTAGGAAACAGCCTAGGTGCCCATCAGCAGATGATTGGATCAGAAAACTATGGTACATCTACACAATGGAATACTATGCTGCCACAAAAAAGAAGGAATTCTCATCATTTGCAGCAACCTGGATGGAATTGGAGAACATCATGCTGAGTGAATAAGCCAGTCAATGAAAGAGAAATACCACATGACTTCACTCATTTATGGATAATAAAGAACATTATAAACTAATGAACAGAAAGATAGATATAATGACAGTAAAACAACAAGCAGACTGTCAAATGACAGCGGGGAGGGTAGGAAGATCTGGGGGAGATAAGAGATCAACTGAAGGACTGGTATGCATGCATATAAGTACAACCAATGGACACAAAACTCTGGGGAGGGAGGGCATGTATGGGAGGTCGGGGGCGGGGGAGGCAATGGTAAGCTATGTACACACATAATACCTTAATAAATTAAAAAAATAAAAAGAAATTAAAAATCAAAGGCAAAACAAAAAAAAAAACCTGACAGAAAATGCCAAGTATTTAGTTGCCAAATACACAAGCTGTGGCTACAGACATTGCAATAGTACATTTCTTCCAAGAGAAAGTGTTTCCATTACAATAAGAATACTAACAATTCTACAGATTCAAGAAGTAAGCCTCTGAAAGCTCCCTTCCCTATTTGATGGGGATTCTCATAGCCAACCCCAGGGCAAAGCAAAGAGAAGCTGTCGCAGGAGGCTCCTGGCTCTCCTGTGCCCCGGATGTTTGACCAGAGGCACGATGGCATGACGGTTCCCTTCTCAGGACCTGTTTTCTTACATGTAAAATCTCTAAGGTGCTTTCCAGGTTTAAGGTTCTAGAATCCATGCTCCCGTCACAGCAGTAGATTCTTACTCATTTGAGAAGCTTCAGAGAATGTCCCTAGTGCAGCCTGTATTTAATGCGTGTAATAAAAGCCTAATGTGCAAATCAACCAAATGGCAGAATGACCAGTCACTATGACGCGCACTGACCACCAAGGGGCAGACACCCAATGCAGGAGCTGCCTTCTGCCCACAGGCCCAGGCCAGCCAAGGCAGGTGCCAGTGGGTCCCCCAACTATCTGCCAGTTGCCCCACAGATTGGCCCTGATTGCTGGCCAGGCCTAGGGACCCTACCCATGCATGAATTTTGTGCACCGAGCCTCTAGTCAGTTTATAAGAAGATTCCCTGACATTTAGAGCTCACCTCTTATTCACCAATTTTCAATTACCCTGACAACCTTATACCAATTACAGTATTATAGAGTCTAAAATGAATACTGTGAAATCTCGCTGAAATAGTAAATTCAATCTTCAGATGTAATCCAGTATCCCTAGAGAGTGCTGCTGTGAGCTACAGAGCTTGCTGAATCCCATCCCCCTCCTAGGCTCTCTGGACTGAAACTAGACTTCACCCCTTGAAGTAAAGGCCCCAAACTTACCATGCCACTTGCCCTTATAAACAGTTCCAAAGGAGCCTGACCCAATCCGAGTGGAGAGCATCACTTCACTGGCTTCTATTTCCCAGTAATAACTTGAATCTCTCTGTCCACGAGGCCTCTGAAACAATCAGATCATTAAATACATTTCATGGAATGGAAAAGGTCTATTTAACAAGGGTTTCAAAGGAAAGATCAACTCCATCTACTCCCAGGCATTTTGAAGATAAACTTACTAACTATAATTCCAGATTTGTTTTTCAGAAAATACCATCTTAGTTGCACCCTCCCTTACAACAAACCAGCAAGTTTTCCTAATGCAAGCATACCAAAAATGGCATGACATTTATAATATGATTCAGCAAGTGTTTTTTATTAGAGTCCCCTGCCTCCCTAAATTAAAAGGATTCTCATTTCTAAGTTTTTCCTACTGAACCCTAACCTGCAGGAGATACTTTGGCTATACTCACAATTTTGTTTTTCTCCTGGGTCCCCGATCCTGGCGCCCGCTCTCTCTGTGCCGGCACGGGGGGTTTGGGCTGTGACCAGCCCGTTGGGCTCAGATTGTTGGGGCTGCTGGACAAGGCTGAAGGTGAGGCTTAATAGACAAGATAAACAGAATCCACACATGGATAAGCCAAAAGAAGATACACAGCATAAAGAGCAAAAGCCCATTACTATTTGCTAAGACTTTGGACAAGTACCTGATTCACTGTGACTTCGGATCGCATCCTGAAATAGAAAAGGAAAGCTGGTCAACTTCTGCATCAGAAAAGATGTTCTTTGGGGAAGCGGGAGGGGGGGATTTGCAGGAACAAAGTAGATGACAAAATCTCTAAATACATCTAATTATACACTTTTTAAAAATTAAATTCACCAAATGTCACTGGCTAATATTTCTAATTAACTGATGTTAATTTTTCATATATGATGAAAACCAAATTATCTCAGAAGAAAGCAATGCACACAGCAAACACACGTTTTAAGGAAGGCTAGGAAAGTTACTATCAGCTAAGATCTTTCCAATGCTTGGGGATCTTGCTCCCGTGAAGCCAAAGAAAAGGTGGGGATTCAGTGGCAAGCTCACTCTTACTCCTCGAGGAGTTTATTAGGATACATTGGCAGAAGCTGGATTTGGTATGAGTGAGCCATGACTTTATCACTTTATCCAAGCCTAAAAATGATGGAAAGATAAAAGGACCATAATCTCCTAGTCCAATACCTACATTTTACATATAAAACTGCGTAACAGGTCAAAAGACCTGGCCAGGCTCACACTGCCAGTAGGTGGCAGACATAGAACAAGAAACCATCACGAGGGATCCCAGCTCGTTCACCACAACGTGCTCCTCAGACCTTATGGGCGAGCTCTGAAATTCGTTACTCTCTAGGTGGGTAAGACGTCAAACACTATCTGTAGAATTTATTACAAAGTGGGTGAAAGGTATATCACAAGGCCCTTCACAAGACCTAAATACTCAATTTATATATCCTCACTTAAGAGTATATAAATAGTAACAATATAAAGCCACTTGGCCCCCACATCCTCAAAAAGGGTATTTTTCTGGGAAATCCTATCCTCTTTGTTTTCTTTGTGTCACCACAGTTAAGGTAATTTACTTTTTCCCACACAACTATTACTGGAATGCTGCCACTTTGTAACATCCTCACAAGATTTAAAGAAAAATCATAAGCCAAGTTGCCCTTCCTGGCCTTGGCAGCCCCAACCAAAGCGTCTTTAATAATAAAGCCTGGGTCTGGGTTCCCACACCTGGCGAGTCTTTAATAATCCCCCGAGAGGTGTTTACTATCACAGGCTACATCCGCTAGGACTCAGCATGTTGGGGGAGCAGGTGGGAAGTCTAGGAACTTGTATGGTTTTAAGTACAATGGGATGACTGCCAGGAGGGGAAAATGTTGGCCAAAAATAAACCTGAATTTTATTAAATACGCAGCAGCTACAGCTTTATTATCC
Source organism: Vespertilio murinus (assembly GCA_963924515.1). NCBI lineage: Eukaryota > Metazoa > Chordata > Mammalia > Chiroptera > Vespertilionidae > Vespertilio > Vespertilio murinus. Next base: position 32,120,627 of record OZ004715.1, on the reverse strand, counting down.
AACTAATTGATTAGTTGTTTGTAGTCAAAACATGGCACAATGTATTTTGTTGACCAGGATTATATTCTGATTCACTAGGATTTCTTTCTTAATGTCACAGTAATTTTCTTCCTTGTATCAATTCCATATCACATATTTTATTCTGTACTAATATCTACAGTTGGATTGATTTATCCTAAAAGGGACCTTTCAATCATCTTGGAATCTAAATATTAAAGCAAGAATATATACTTTAAGAATGCTGAATCATGCCAAAACCGGTTTGGCTCAGTGGTAGAGCGTCGGTCTGCGGACTGAAAATTCCCGGGTTCGATTCCGGTCAAGGGCATGTACATTGGTTGCGGGCACATCCCCGGTGCGGGGTGTACAGGAGGCAGCTGGTCGATGTCTCTCTCTCATCGATGTTTCTAGCTTTCTATCTCTCTCCCTTCCTCTCTGTGAAATATCAATAAAAGATATATATTAAAAAATGCTGAATCATATGTGATAAAAACAAATCCAAAAATAAATCCAAATTTATTCTGTCTGAAAAAATTTATAATGTTTTTCTCTCCCTCTCTCTTTAAAATCAATAAAAACATATCCTCAGGTGAGGATTAAATAAAGTAGAGAGAGGGTTAAGCACAATGGCAGTGCTGGTTATTTTATAGTAATAATTTAAAAACATTTATTTTTCATGTTTCCTTTAAATATTAGAGTATTTACATAGGAACAAGTCATTTAGAAAAAATAAGTAACTGACATATCATATGATTAATAGGGCTAATTTTGATTAAAAAAAGAAAATTCATAGCTTATATACACATGACCTCACAATACTCCTGTGATAACTCAAAGTATCCCTCCCGACAAATGACTGCTATAGACCCCATATCAGAAAGCCAAGTTTTTTGTTGAGTTTCTGCCGCCTCTGATTGGTAGGACAAGTGATTTGAGGGTTGAGTGAGGTAAGCTGCGCCTGAAGTGGCAGGTATCCCTGAATTTCTTGAAGGAATAAATTATGATGTAGAGAGAGCATAGTTATCTCTGATAAATTTTAACAAAGGATTTTCAGGGCATGTCAGCCAAACTGACATTTGGTTTTTAAAGAAGGTATAAATAGAATAGTGGTGCTGTATCAACCAAATCTATACTAGCATTGATCTTGGATTAGAAATGATTTTTTAAAAAATTTTAATGCCCTTAGCCTCAAAATCACACTTGAGAAACTAATCTCACCTGTCAGCAATACCACAGACAATATTTTCTTTTTACTCCTATGTACTGTATTTCCAAAAAAAGAAAAGGAACATGAAAGCAAGTCTGACAATAAATATAAAATTTAACTTAGTGATTGTTTCCTTTCTGATAGTCTTAGCAATCCTGTTAATTGACAAGAAAGCAAAGGCATAAAGAAGAATACCTACTCTTCCCCTCAAACAAAATCCTCTGGACCACGCCCTGGGAGAAGCTTTCAGGCTGTTATTCTAGTCCAAAGCAATGAGAGATAAAGAAGAATAAAGAACAAAGGAAGTAGTTTTAAGTGTATTCAGTTGTTATTAAAGATGAACTAGAAAGCAAACCAAACAAATAGATCATACCAAAAGCCAAGAAAAGAAAAGGCGTTTGAAAGCAATAGCTTTGAGCATTTTTACATCTTCCTAAATACCTGCTTACTTAAATCCTGACTCCACCCTTTTATTTCTAAGTTAAAACGTGTAAAGTCTTTCAGAGTTTGTAGTTTTCCATCACTATTATTTTCTTTCCCACACCAAAATGAAGCTACTCTTTATGTAGGTTATTCACTAGCTCACTCAAATCCTATTCAAATCTAACATGGAAAAAATGAATTCAAGGGTTAGTTAACATTTCTTCAGGAAATTTTAGTTCTCCACTTGAAGGATATTCCAACCAGATTACTGAGCCAATCTAAAGATGTAGTGGATAAAAATGAAATTACAAAGTTCAGAGATCTGAGAAAGTGCTTATCAGGTTTGAAACCAAAGCTCTATGGCACAATAGTCAATCCCACCCGAATTGACTGATCCCATCACCACCCACAGGACCCTGTTCTTACCTCAATCATCCTGCTGTCCACAGGGAGGGTAGTGCTGACCATGTGGACATTAGGTGTGGATGTCGACCTCTGCCTCTGGGAGAGGGAACCTTCGGAGGAGGGGCTGGCGGTGTTGAATGTAAAGGCGTGGGGAGTGGAGTATCTGTGCTGGGAACTAGGTGAGAGAAGAAAGACAATTCCATGACTGACATGCATGCCTCCCCACTGGAAAAGTCACTCAACTACCTACTTCACTAAGATACTTGGGAGACCCTAGCAGTGGAACTCATTGGTTGGACACCATCCCACGCACTGAAAGGTTGCCTGTTCGATCCCTGTTGGCACTTGACAGAGTTGCAGGCTTGATGCCCGAGTTGTTGGCATTTGCCAACCCACTAAGCTAGCTAGAACTTGCCCAGTTTAATTTAGAGACTAAATCAGAGAATTTTAAGGAAAATTATTTAATAGGTGGTTAGACCTGCTGAGCACACCTACAAAAAGGCCAGCATTTTATCTACTGTGCATCCTCTCCTCCCATAACCAACTCACAAAGTCTGTTAATATGAGTTCCATTTTTATTTATTTATTTTTTATCCTCACACGAGGATATTTTTCCATCAATTTTTAGAGAGGGGAAGAGAGAGGGAAAGGCAGAAATATTGATGTGAGAGAAACACATCGACTGGTTGCCTCCTGCACGAGCCCCAACCAGGGCCTAGGCCAGGGCTGGGCAAACTACGGCCCACGGGCTGGATCCGGTGAATAAAACTATTGAATTAAAAAAAAAAAAAAAAAAAAAGACTGTACCCTTTTATGTAATGATGTTTACTTTGAATTTATATTAGTTTACACAAACACTCCATCCATGCTTTTGTTCCGGCCCTCCGGTCCAGTTTAAGAACCCATTGTGGCCCTTGAGTCAAAAAGTTTGCCCACCCCTGGCCTAGGCCATGGAGGACCTGCAATTGAGGTTAGTACCCCTGACCGGAATTGAAACAGCTTCGGTCCACAGGCCGACAGTTTAGCTACTAAGCCAAACCTGCTAAGGCATGAATTCCATTTTTAGGTTGTAATATCTGTGGATTAATCACTGGCCTCTAGCAGCCAATGCTACTCCCTCACCAACCAGACTGGAAACACATTAAATATAACATTTTCACTATTTGCTCTAAAGATGTTTTGTTCAGATGCAAGTAACCCCATGCACAAATTCAAGGGATAAAAGGCTTGTTTTTCTAATGGAAATTGTCCTATTGCCTTAAAAAATTGCCTTCAAAGGTAATTTAATGTTTATAACCCTCAGAGGCCTGGTTTCTTCTGTGAAATCTTTAGAAGCAAGTACAGTTTTTTTGGTCAGATTTGCTTTTCAAATTCTCAAGAAAAACAAAATCATACACGAATATATATTCAGATATTATTTTGATACAAGTTCCTTGCTCTAAGATATGCTGCTTTTAACAATTCTATGGTGATTTCATAAAGGCCATTAAATATTATACAATTATATATACATTAAAGTCAGATTTTTTTACAAAGATGTAGCTATTAGTTTAGGTTCCAAATTCACATGTAACAGTAAGCAAGATGTAAAGTCACAAATGCTCACTTTAAAGGTGGAAAACAGTAAAAGAAAGTGTTACATTATGAAGGGTGTTTACATAAAAATACCACCCAAAAATGGATTTTTAACCTTTGATGACCAGGTTTTGTCTACATGTTTCAATTATCCCTGTGAATTTCAATTTAACTGCAGAAAAGATACACTATTAAAATAGTATGTCTTGGCATTGAGATTACAAAGCAGAAAACTGAATGTTTGCATCCCTTTAAAAAATGAAAATTGTATAAAATTATGTTATTTCAGAATTCTTTGTATTTATAATATTCATGCAAACTTGTAAACAAGCTTTCATTTTGATCAAACTGATCATCTACATTTTTGTAATAAAACTGAAGACTCAATATATATATATCTGTAATTAGATTCTTTTTAAAGATAGCAGTCTATTAAATACCATGGTCTTAGCAATGCAATGCCACAATAAGTTCAGTATTGAGCACTGAGCCATGAACCAGATGGTCATAGTTCAATTCCCAGTCAGGGCACATGCTCAAGTTGCAGACTCGATCGCAGTAGGGATATGCAGGAAGCAGCTGATCAATGGTTCTCTCTCATCACTGATGTTTCTATCTCACTCTTCCTTCCTCTCTGAAATCAATAAAAATATCTTTAAAAAAGAAAAAAGCTTTAACAAATTTTATTTGTTTTTATTACATCATTTTACCTAGTTTTGGGGTCCTTCCCGAGGCACACCTCACTACATAAAGGCAGCAAAATCACAAGGTTTTAAAAATATAATGAGATATTAAGGGTCATACATGATAATAGAAGAATCCTCTATTAAGAGTCACTTTCCAGAATGTAAGAACCACAGGACCACAAAAAGAAAGTTCTACATTTTTCTCTAATACCAATAAAGCAGCAAAGGGTTTACACAGAGAGGAGAGAATGCAAAAAAAACCCCCCACCTTTTTCTTTTATATTCAGGATGCAATCCCACCTCTCAAGTCCCCATTATAACTTAAAAGCAAAACAAAACAAAAAAATTTACCTAACAGGCATCCGGGAAACAGACTCTCGCATCCGACGCATTGTCAAAGAAGGCAGTGCTGGGACCCCACTATCACCAATAGTGGAATTTGGAAATAATCTAAATGAAATCAGAGAAAGACTAGTTTATAGACTTTCAGTTATTTTAAAATCAGCCTGACTTCCTTGCAAATTAAAGCTCCTCAAACTGATCTTTTCCTATTCACATTTTCTTTGATAATTTTAGGCTACCCAGAGTAAAGAGACCACCAACCCAAATGACTGGGTTTGAATGACCACAAATTGTGAACAATATTGACCTGTCAATGAACACTGCAGGCTCTATGTATTGCTAGGAAATACTGGCCCTGTGTCCGACTATGTCAAAATAATATTTTTTAAAGCTCCAGTAAGGTACATTTATAACATAAATCATGTAGAGTTTTCTAGAAACAGTGTCTCAAAAACACATAGATGAAAAGACTGAAATATAAAGAATAAGTCTCATTCAGCACCAAGTGTCATAAATAAGAGAAGTGGTAGTGAGATGAGCAGCTGTGCTCAGCAAGTTCACATTACTCAGGTAACCCTCACAAGAACACTGCAAGGAAGGTAAGAACCTTCCCGCCCCGCCCAGATAAGTGAATCAAGGCTCAGAGGTGATTGTAGTTAGTGACATCAAAATTTTGACCCATGTCTGCTGGACTCCAAAGCTTGTGCCATTTAGCCTATAAGGTCTCTGTAAAAGCAACATGTCACTACCACAAAAGTAAAAAAAGATGTTCCCATTGTGGTTTAATGATAATACTCTCTTAATTTATTCCTCAAAAAAGGGTAAGACTTTGATTTTTCATATTCCTATATTAACAGTTTTTAAAAGCATTTTGGAATATGTACCTTTAACTTAAATCTTACTAAAAGATATTTCTTCTATATGATATACATTTTGATAATTGGTTTATCTCCTGAGGGATACAAATGTCTTTTAAGGTTTTAAATTCAAAACATTTCAAGATTGTTTCTCCAGTTTGAAGTAAAGATAGAGTGTATTAGTGAACTACTAGCCGACACTGTCTGTCTGGTTCCTTTATCCCTTTGTTCTTTGGATCACAGTATCTCAACCTCTATATGACGGGCTAACAGCCCTCCCTGCTCATTTTAGAGAGTTACGCTGCACTAAAGCTCACTGGTTTCAGATATGTCGTGTTTCTAAAGTAGATGGTTTCCGGATCACAACAATTCATTTGCCAAGTCCAAAAACCTGACTTGTCAAATATATAATAAGCATCCTCAAGTGATGTTATACATCCCCACCTCTTTATATTATGTTAATAAAGAATAATGCCTTACAACAGTTGTCTGACATTACTCCAGTCCACACACATAGTAGGTACTTTGGTGCTACAATGCTCGTGAAATTTGTAGCCACAAGTCTGACATCGAAATCCATTTAGCAAGAACTTCTGACACATGTCACAGAAGGCAAGCTTCAGGAAGGTCTTCCGAGCCTAGAGTGACAAGAACACGGGTGTTAAATTATGCTGAATAAATGAAAGGTGACAAAAGACAAAATAATTTCTTTCTCGACCCCCAAGAGGTTTCATAAGAATCATACTTCCAACATTTGTAAAATTCATACCTAGGAAAAAAGTATGTCTGCGACTAATGAAGCTGAACTGCCTTAATGTAAAACAATGACATAATTAATGCTTCAGATATATGCTATGACCTTAGGGAAATTCCTGCTAGCCAAAACACTCGATAAGCCACGAAGAGAAGAGAGATCTGCAACTTACAAAGTTGTGTGTTGTGAGAGGAACATGATCCAGGAAGTCTACTTGAAGTTCTTCTCCAATCAAGGAGGCAGCATCAGTATTCCAATCTAAACGCGCCTTTTTACTAAAGAGGATAAAAAAAAAAAACATACAAAAGGAAAATGTTTAAACAAGGTGAGAGTTCTATTATTACTGGAACCCAGGTTGGTTGGCTACACAATGAAATATAGCAATCTCATGATAATGTAAATATGCAATAAATTGGACTTTGTGATATTAAAATCCTAAAGAACCTATAAAACAGGTTATAAATACTGCTATAGTGGCAAAATTTAATCTTCACTTGCTTACTTCAATCTAGAAGATAAACAGAAAGGAAGCACAAATGAAATGCACTTTTCTATTAATAAACAATAGGCTCAAATCTGTAGTTTGCAGACTCTATAAATATAAGTTGACAGCCGAGTTGACTGTCTTAATATTTATTCTGAGACCACTCTTTCTGTGCCTAGAGTATACAAGACAAAAAAATCAATGCATTGAAGTAAAATGTACTGCCCAGCTCCTCTCATGTCTTGTGTAGTTAATTAGGCCCATCATCCTGAATGATGAATCCTCTCAGGTAGGGAGAGAACACCACCATTCAAACCTTTGTTTACCAGAAGACTATTCCAGCCCTTTTTCTTTGTTTTTGTTTCCAATAGTAAACAATCAATCCCTTAATATAATTCCTTATACAAGGTCTGGGAAGTCCTGTTTAGCCCTAAAGAGAAAAGAGGAGCAGCCCTATTTCCCAATCACTCTCCAGGTGCTGTCTACCCAAGAAATAATGTAGGGTCGCTCTAACTCAACGCGACCTTCGATGGGAACGGAACGGACCAAGCTCCTCCTCATCTCAGAATCTAACCTTTTTTCTTAAATGACAGATTTATTTCTCTCAGTTTTGGAGGCTAGAAGTCTTGAGATTAGGGTGCCAGAAATTAGGTTCTGGTAAGAGCCCTCTTCCTGGCTTGCACTGTATCCCTCACATAGGTAGATCTCTAGTCTTTAAGAAGCACTATAGTTTGGGTTGGGGACCAACCTGGGGCTAAAGATGACCTCTGCTTCGAAGATTTGCACTCCAACACCGCCTCCTAAGCTGAGAGAAATACCATAAATAGAGGAATTTATGCTCACTTCTTTGAGTAGGCTCATTTCTGGGCCATACTCTAAAACTGGGGGACTCCCTCAAATATTACAAATGTTAGCTGAAGTTCAATAACAGAACTAGCACTTTCCAATAAGGTAAAGACGAGGTTATTTATCCACATTTTGGGGGTACAGTAACAGATAATGGATAATTATAATCAGTGGTTCTGATATGCTGGTGTGTTATTCCTAGCCTTGGAGGGGACGCTTCTTTTGTGCCACTGGATCTTCCTTGAAGCAGAAATTCTTCTGCATCTTTTAGCCCTGTGTCAATCAAACTGTAGGGATTCAGTAAACTTAACTGAATAAAAATAAATGAGTAAATTACAAGAGAGCTGATCTCTTGGGAATAGCATTCTTTTATCATTAAACAATAATGCAACACTTTGTGAGTACCTAATGTGTGCAATGCATTACTGCAAACACAAAAACACTTTGCTCTAAAAAAAAAATATGACATTACTGTTTCCATCTATGAAAACATCTAACATGTATTTTATTTTTCAATGCAATGTGTTTTTTTTAAAATATTTTTTTATTGATTTCTGAGAGGAGGAAGGAAGAGAGAGAAACATCAATGATGACAGAGATTGGCTGCCTCCTGCTTGCTTCCTACTGGGGATCGAGCCTGTAACCCGGGCATGTGTCCTTGACCAGAATCCAACCTGGGACCCTTCAGTCAGTAGGCCAAAGCTCTATTCACTGAGCCAAACCAGCTAGGGCTCAATGCAATGTTTTTAAGCAATAATTTCAAGGTCTTAGGATTTTATTTTTATGAATTCTCTCTTTATAAATAAGGATATATAAATATACAATATTTTATAGGAAGATAGTATATTTTTTTAAAAATGAAAAAGTTATTATTTGAAGATCCTTACTAGCATGAAGCAGCTAATTTTGAGTTCTTACCCTTTGTGCTCGTGGAGAAGTCTGAACACTGCGCAGCACTCTGGTTGCAGGCCCCTCACCTTGAGTGCTTTCATAAGGCAGTCATGCAAGCTCATTCCATTTCGTACATTGACCTACAAACAAAGGACCATCTTTAGGACCAACACAGGCTGCACACCCTTGGAAAAACAAGCACAGAAATAAATGCACCAGTCTGTAAGGATGCATGTAGCTTATAATGGTGTACATAGACACACACACGTACATAATGTCTAGCAATAGGTGAGCGCTTGAATAAAATACAGAACACATGTGTATGTCACATTATGCCACTACATTATTCATAATGACATGGAGGGAGGGGTGTCCATGATATGTTAACTGAGGGGAAATGTTTTTTCAGAATACAAAGAGTAAGGTTATTTACAGGGTGGAGAACATGTATGTGTATCTATGTGAAGAGATATACACCTAGCTGTTAACATCAAGAGAGAGTGGCTTGAAAAGATAAAATAATAAACTTTCCCTTTCCCCATCTCTAATTTGTCTGACTCACTGAAATGTACATGCAAGCATAAACATCCACCAGAAAGAAAAATAAGCCAATCTGATCTATAAATAAACGAGTCTTTCTGATCAAAAATTTGTATTTCAAATTATTTTCAACCAAACAGTTGATCATCATTAAAAAAATTTCCTTTTTGCCCTGGTGAGGTAGCTCAGTTGGTTGGAGTGTCATCTTCAGCATCAAGCGGTTGCGGGTTTGATTCCTTGTTGGGGCACAGATCTAGGTTGCAGGTTCAATTCCTGGTCACGTAGGGGAGGCAACCAATTGATGTTTCTCTCTCACATCAATGTTCCTCTTTCTCTCTTTCAAGTAAATTAAAATGTATTTTTGAATGAGGATTAAAAAAACAAAATTCCCATCTCATTTGCACTTCACACTAGTGAGAGCAAGCAGGAAATGAAAGGATAGATTCTGCCTTGCTGTACGGACACACCACTGCTAGTTTAAATAAATGTGCACAACATTCCAGGTAGCCTCAGCATTCATGCCTCTCCACATCCCCTGGACCCAATCCTTAAAAGTTAGTCATCAGGGGGCCTAGTAGAATGTGTGAGTGCCCACGGTACTAGTAAGGGCTGCTATATAAAAATATCAACTAAAATCTTAAAGGGTTTTTATACAAGCCCTATATACTTTATTTTTAAAGCCAATGAAGTTGACACAACGTAAGGCAACTAGAACGGGTATGGCCAGTAAGGAGAGCAGAATGTAATGACAGGATTTGTGAACTGCCTAGAGTGGAGCTCCCCCGCCAGGTGAAAGTGTAACAGATGCCAGTTGCTGACCCAGCCCCTTCCCAGAGGAATGTGAGTGTATCTTTTACAAAGGTTTAAAATATTTTAAAACATTCATTTAAAATGTTACATAACAAGTTTATTTTAAAGGTTTCTTGAATCAGTGATATTCTTTTAAAAATTACACTAACTTCCAGCTTTTCAGGGGGGAAAAAACCCCAACAACAAACAAGTAAAGTGAAATAAAGATGAGCTAAGCCCTGACCACTGTGGTTCAGTTGGTTGGAGCATAGTCCTGTACAAACGAAAGGTTGAGGGTTCAATTCCCGTTCAGGGCACATAACCATGTTGTGGGTTCCACCCCAGTAGGAGGGGATGTGCAGGAGGTGACCAATCGATGTTTCACTCTCATATTGCTCCCTCTCTCCCTCCTACTCTCCCCTTCCTTCTCTCCCTCCTCCCCCACCTCTTTCTCATCCATTAAAGCAGTGTTTCCCAAACTTTGGACCTATGTGTACCCCTTCTATAATTTTTGTAACACTGAGTACCCCTCGTCAAAAAAAAAAAAAGGATGTATTTTAATAACAATCAAAATATATTTATTTTTTCTTTTTTTGGTACATACACAAAATAATAATAAACGAAAAATAAAATTATTCATAATAAAATATAAATAAAAGTTGTATTATAAAGCCGAAACCGGTTTGGCTCAGTGGTAGAGCGTTGGTCTGCGGACTGAAGGGTCCCGGGTTCGATTCCGGTCAAAGGCATGTACATTGGTTGCGGGCACATCCCCGGTAGGGGGTGTGCAAGAGGCAGCTGATTAATGTTTCTCTCTCATCGATGTTTCTAGCTCTCTATCTCTTTCCCTTCCTCTCTGTGAAATATCAATAAAATATATATATTTTTAAAAAGTTGTATTATAAATAACATTTATTTGCACACCGGACCATCTCATGCCTCACAAGACTATCTTGACTCATGAGAACGTAGAATTAGGTGCAGCTAAGCACGGTGCAGTGCATATCCCCAAACTCCGGTGCAACCGTACCCCCACCTAACTCTTCCCGTACCCCCGGGGGTACGCGTACCACACTTTGGGAAACACTGCATTAAAGCATGTCCTCTGGTGAGGATCGAAAGGGGGGGGAAATAGTAAAATAATAAAATATAATGAGCTGGACTATGTAGATAAGAACAGCAAGAATGAGGACAACAAAGAGTAATAAACACATCCTAAGACTATCATACATGACCTGCATCAAACACTGTGCAGCAGTGCTTTGAAAGCTGTCAAGTGATATTTGTATTATATCATTAATCTTCATTAAAATTAACAGACTCCAGGAGTTAGACAATTCTTTAAATATCTTCTAATCCAGTGGGGTTCTCAAATATTGCTGCCATTAGAATCACGGGGCTTGTGAAATATATAGATTCCCAGCCACTCCCCTCCAAAACACAAGGATTTTGATTTAATTAATCTTGAATGAAGCACAGGAATCTCTATTTTAACCTGCTCTGTCAGGTGATTCTAACTGTAAACAGTCTCAGCTATGGTCCAGTTACTCATACAACAATCAGCAGCAGTTAGTCAGAGAGACATATTTACAAAACAAAGGACAAGAAAAAATTCAAAATATAAGCAACTACTAATTTATTACTTCTAAAATTACTTAAATCAGATATACATCTTCTCTGTCATTCTCTTTACAACTCCCCATAGATACATGTTGAAACTGGTTAAATCTGACTAATTTCTGGAGCCCACTAAGTAGTGATGAGAGTTATTTGGGGTTCCAACAGTGAAGCAACCTGGAGCTAATTAGAAACAGCTGGCAGATGGCGTTGGCCAGCAAGCAACTCCTTTCTTCTGCAGTGCTCCCTAAGCTGGTGCCTGGTGAAAGATCTGGTTCTTCCAGAGACAGAGGGTCCATCTCAAGTCAAAGAAATAGGAGGAACTTTTTCTACTGAATCTTCTCTTGAGCTGTAGGAGAAATCAAGTTTCCAAATCACTGGTTCCCAACTACCAGTTGTGTTCAAATGAAAGCTGCCAAGGACTACACAGATGTAGAAAAAACTCAGAAATAATCATAGCTACCATTTTACTTATGAATTAGCCACTGTATTCAGCATGCCTCACTTCATAAAGGTCAGGAAACAGAGCCTCAAAATATTATGTAACTGTCTAAATGACACAGTTAATCAAAGGCAACACAGGGATTTAAGTTTGGGCCTGCTTTCTTAAAGGTCCATACACTTAATCATCATGCCAAACTAAGTTTCCCAGTCTTCCAGGCAAACTAACAGGAGATGGGGAGAGAGAAGTAACTGCAATAATGCCCAGGAGCCGCAACAGATGATCTTCACATCACATTTGTACTTCCCACCTGGGCTCTCTATTATAGCTAGAAAATTGAAGTAGTAGGTAAAAATCACTTTGCAAATGGAAGACCACTATTGAAATATAAGGGGATTGTTACTATTTATTTTGCCAGTCATTAAACTTTCATTTTTAGGAAACAAAAATAAATTTACTTAAATTTTAAATGACTTTTGAGTTCAAACGTGCCTTAATGTAATACTGTAACTGGGAGGCTCCTTAGGTTCACAAAAGAAGTATAATTTATTAGTAAAATGTGGAGAGTGGAACTATTGGAACAAACTAAGAAAATTCTGTCCTGACCTCCCAACCTCAGAACCCTGCCTCACACTAAGTACAAAGAGTAAACACAATGCAATGATTTTACATAAAGAATGAAGGGTGGGAAAGGAGAAGGCTTAGAAGTTTGAATTAAAGTTTTCAAATGTCCCACCAAGCAAAATGAGCACAACTTCATTTTTCTGCTTCAATGCGGAGGTGCTAGGATAATAGGAAACTTTTTTGAACATTTTTTTTAAGTTGGGTTTTTTGTTTTGTCAAAAAACTGAGTGGCAGTGTCTGCTATGCATGATGCTAACAGAAGTCTGTCACTGATACTAAAAAATAAGCTTTGCAGCAACAACTGGCCAGTGCCAGAGTTCTGGAAAAGAAGATGATGCTCTGACTTCTAAGCACCCTCCAGCTTTGCCCTGGGGCCAATGAACTTTAACATAATAAATTTTTCTAGGTAATTTTATTTTATTCTAAATACTTCATTATAATATTCAAAAAAATATAAGTGAACATTTTTCTTTAATATTCAGAAGAAAATAATTTTTAATTATTAGTGATTTTTTAAAATTAGCTAGAAAGGTCTAAGGGAGCTTTGAAAGTCTTTAAAATATATCCCCATAAGAATATAATATATGCCCTGGCGGTGTGCTCAGTGTTGGGTTCAATTCCCAGTCAAGGGCACATACCTGTGTTACAGGTTCAATCCCCAGCCCAGGTCAGGGTGTGTATGGGAGGCAATCAATCGATATGCTTCTCACATCATGTTTCTCTTTCTCCCCCTCCCTTCCACTCTCTTTAAAAAGCAATGGAAAAATATCTTCAGTTGAGGATTAACAAAAAAAGAATGTACTATTTGTTTAAATGAAGTGAGGAAAAGAAGATATACGCCGAAACCGGTTTGGCTCAGCGGTAGAGCGTCGGTCTGCGGACTGAAAGGTCCTGGGTTCGATTCCGGTCAAGGGCACGTACCTTGGTTGCGGGCACATCCCCAGTGAGGGGTGTGCAAGAGGCAGCTGGCCGATGTTTCTCTCTCATCGACATTTCTGACTCTCTATCTCTCTCCCTTCCTCTCTGTAAAATATCAATAAAATATTAAAAAAAAAAAAAAAAAGAAGATATACTAGGCAGGAGCTACAATAGAAGAAAGGCCAGGGATTGGGAAACAATAGGGGGTGTGGGAGGAACACAGCCATATAAAGTAATAAAATCTGCATTGGAAAGCCCGTTAATGAAGATCTAAGTGACAGTGAAGATTCTGCCTGTTTATAAAGTGGGCCACATGATCCGTAATGTTCCCTATAGGCGGATGGACAACTAAATTTTCTCAGAGGAATGTTCACGTACCACTGTTCTTTGCTTGTTTGGCAAGAAAACACGGATAGTATTGCTTGTCTTAGAAGAGTCCATAAGTTTGCCATCATCTGATGCTCGGCGCTGATAGCCAAACTGCTGGACTATGGTGGGGGAAATGCAGCTGGGGCCGTCAAACACTGCATCTTTGAATCCAAAGCCATTGCTGATCGTCTTCCAGGCCCCCTGTATGTGCTCCATTGATGCAGCTTACACAAGACTTAAACCTGGTTATAAGAAAACAACAACAAATTATTTTTAATTATTTTTTAAAATTATAATTCCAAAACATAAGCAATTAACAATATATAAATTGTGAAAATCATGGTATGTGGGCTTTCTCTTTTTTAAGTACTTCATTTTACTTATTTTTATCTTTTTGTGGTGGGAACACAACATGATATTCTCTTGATAAATTTTAAGTGTACAATACAATATTGCTGACTATACGCACAGTGTACAAATCTCTTAATCTTATTCATCATCTTGCTTAAGTAAAACTTTTGCCTTTGATTAGCAACACTCCATTTACCCCTTCCCCAGCCTCTGGCAAACACCATTTCATTCTGATTCTATCAATTTGACTATTTTAGAGCTTTCTTATAAGTAACCAGAGGGCCAGTACACGAAATTCATGCATGGGTAGGGTCCCTAGTGGTTGCTGGCTGCCAGCTGAGTCCTCCCTTCCTTCCACACCACCCCCTGGTCATAGTGAGGGATTGAACTCCTGGTCGGTCGAACTCCTGAGAGGACAACTTTGCATATTAGGCTTTTATATATGTAGATACCTTCTGCTTAAATAAATTAATTAGAAAGCTTCTATATTAGTATGTTCCTATAAAACATTTCTGTTAATCCTCACCCAGTGATATTTTCTTAGAAAGAGTGGAAGCAAGGGGGAGATAGAGGGAGAGAAACATGAATGTGTTAGAGACACATCGACTGGTTGACTCCAGCACCAGCCCTGACCAGGGCTAGGGATGAAGCCTGCAACCAAGGTACATGCCCATGACCAAAATGGAACCCAGGACCCTTCAGTACTTAGGCCAATGCTCTAAACACTGAGAAAAACTGGCCAGGGCCTATAAAATATTTCATAGAAAACTCAAAAAATTAGCAAAGTGGGAATTAAGGATCTCTTACCCTTTAAGACAGCATGGAGGGACCTAGAGAGTATTATGCTAAGTGAAATAAACCATTCAGAGAAAGACAAGTATCACATGATCTCATTCATATGTGGAATCAAATGAACAAAATAAACTGATGAACAACATAGATCCAGCAATATAGAAGCATAGAATATACTGATAAATCTCAGAGGTAAGGTAGAGGTGGGTGGGGAGAGATTAACCAAAGAATTTACATGCATATACGCATAACCCATGGACACAGACAATAGTGTGGTGAAGGCCTGAGAGATGGAATGTGGAAGGGGGCGTCAAAGGGGGGAAAAGGGGAACATCTGTAATACTTTCAACAATAAAGATCAATTTTAAAAAGAAGATTCATCAAAGGTTATATCACCAGGGAACATGAGCCAAGATCTCTTGACTTTTAATCTAATACAGAACAATTACATTTCTGTTCTTTAGTTATTATACATGAAATATGTGTACACTATTTTTATTTTTTAAATTTATTTTCTAATAAATTAGAAAACTTCTATATTAATATATTCCTATAAAATATTTCTGTTATTTCTGTTATGTACCGTATTTGCCGGCGTATAAGATGATTTTTTGGCCCTGAAAAATATGCCTCCAAGTGGGGGGTAGTCTTATACGGCGAGTATATAACAAACTCTGTATTTTTAGTGGAATTGTTAGGGGGTCGTCTTATATGCCTAGTCGTCTTATACGCCGGCAAATACGTATTTTTCAGGGCCAAAAATCGTCTTATACGCCGGCAAATACAGTAATCCTCACCCAATGATATTTTTTTAGAGAGAGTGGAAGCGAGGGGGAGATAGAGGGAGAGAAACATGGATGTGTGAAAGACACATCAGTTGGTTGACTACAATTTAGTTATTATATATTAAATATGTATACACGTGAGTATGAGTAATATATTAGTACTAAGAGAAATTATTTTTAAAGTGTTAGTCATAATTTTCTACCTTCAAGGAAGGAAAAGAAATTAGTATTTCTAGGATGTGTTAGACACTTTATATATAAAGTAGTGTCCTGGTGCATAGATTTGTGCACATTAAAAAGAAATTAATTAGAAATATTTTAATATCACTATTCACGTCTTGCTAATGAAAATAGAATTCTACTGAGTCTCCTATTTACCTATTCTAGGACTTTTGTGAGGATCAAATGAGATGAGGCATGGGAAAATGCTTCACAAACATTTGGTTAAACTGTAAAATGTTTGCACATGGCTATAAAGCAAGTCAGGTTCCTGGGCTGAAGAAACTAAGGATGCTAGACGCTAGGGAAGAGGAAGCCGGGCATTGCTATGTGACATCATTACCCAGTGCCCACAGCGACTGTTTCTGGGCTGGGTTGGGCTGGGCTGTGGGCCACATTTTGCACCCTGGGGGTCTTGGCAGCGTTGGCTGCGATTGGTGGGCTGTCTCTCCGGAGTGGTGGCAGGGCCTGTGTCCCACTTGGGGGAAGCCGAGTGTTTGTTGGCGCCATGTCCATGGTGACGTTTATTTTTAAATGGCCAGTGCAAATCAAGGCAGCTCCTGCATTGAGCATCTGTCTCTTCGTGGTCAGTGCATGTCATAGCTAAAGTCGGATGGACAGACACAGCCTTTTAGACAGACAGACAGATAGATAGATAGATAAATTTTATTTAAGAAACCCAAAGATTTTTAATAACTTTATCTAGCCACCTTAAAAAAAAAATAAGGCACAGAAGAATCATGCTGTTTGCCCAAGAACACCAACATAACAGGTAAAATAATCAAAAAATTTTTAAAACTGAGGTGTCAGTAGGACTACATTCTTAAAAAAAAATTGATATTTTACAGAGGGTAAGGGAGAGGGATAGAGTTGAAAACATCGATGAGAGAGAAACATTGATCAGCTGCCTCCTGCACACCCGCTACTGGGGATGTGCCTGCAACCAAGGTACATGCCCTTGACAGAATCAAATCTGGGACCCTTCAGTCATCAGGCCAACGCTTTATCCACTGAGCCAAACCGGTCAGGGCTAACCACATTCTTTTATCTGTTTAAAGTCCATGAACTTTCCACCATAATATTCAGAGTTCAGTTTTAGTACAGAAACAAAACTTATAAATAGAAGCCAGCAGAGATAGTCATCTAAACAAAAAAAACCCATATGTTTTATTCAGGCAACAAGAAAACTGCAACAGAAGGCAATAGATAGTCACACAATGACTATCAGAAACTCTGCAGAGGACCCACAGTGTCCTGACACTGACAGGGAGTCAGCAATCATGCAGAAATGAGAGGTCTATTACTTCTTGTTTCATATGTCAAATTTATTGAAGGTGTTAACATTAAAAATGTCAAATTTTGTGCAAAAAAAAAGGAGCATTTAAAGGAAGTTTTAATTCATTGTTTATTTTGAAGAAAAAGTTATCTTATACTTCAGGAAGCTTATGGTGAACATACTCCACCTACTTGTGAATGCTGGTTTAAATGCTTTAAAAGTGATGATTTCAATGTGAAAGACAAAGAATGTCCAGGTCAACCAAAAAAGTTTGAAGAGCAACAATTACAAGCTTTGTCAGAAGGTTGTCTGGTCTAATTAGCATATTATGCTTTTACTATTATAGATATAAACTATACCAGTTGCCCAGGGTTAATGGGTTCACCTCTGACCTGTTCATCATAGGAAGCTCTAAATTTACTAAAGAGTACACATATGAAAAACCATATAGTAGCAACACTCAATCTTCAATGGAGATATTCAGATATCCCATTGATACTACTCTCAAATGTAAACAGATGTAACATAAATGTAAATCTACCTTCCAGTATTGTGATTTCTCTGATCTGTTGACTAAATACCCTAAGTATAAAAAATATACATACACCAACACATACATACATACTTGGAGACATACTATAACTAGATACCCCAACGTACAAATCAAATCAACTTCTGAACATGAAAGGAAGGTCTTTCACAATTCCAAAGAAAAATTTTAAAGCAAATGCATTCTCTTGTAAATAAAGAAATTCATTATTGGAAGAAATCAATCCCTTCTAAAAAACTATATATATATTTTGCCTGGCTGGTGTGGCTTAGCAACTGAGCATTGATCAAGTAACCAAGATATCACCAATTCGATTCCCAGTCAGGGCTTATGTCTGGAATTGCCCGCTTGATCCCCAGTAGGGGACGTGGAGGAGGCAGCAGATTGATATATCTCTCTGATCGAAGTTTCTATCTCTCTATCCCTCTCCCTTCCTCTCTCTCTAAAAATCAATAAAAAGCATATTAAAGCCTGGCCAAGAGATCACTGGTTCAATTTTCAGTCAGGGTAAATGTCCAGGTTGTGGGCTCGATCCCTGGTGGAGGGTGTATGTGAAGCAGTTGATCAATGATTCTCTCTCACATTGATGTTTCTATCCCTCTCTCCATTCCTCTCTCTGAAATCAATAAAAACATATTAAAAATTTAAAAAAAGGCATAGACTCAGTGGTTGAGTGTCTACCTATGAACCAGGAGGTCATCGTTTGATTCTCGATCAAGACACATGCCCAGGTTGTGAGCTTGATCACAGTGTGGGGCATGCAGGAGGCAGCCAATCAATGATTCACTCTCAACACTGATGTTTCTATCTCTCCCACGTTCTTTATCTTTGAAAAAAAAAGTATTTTAAAATAAGTAAAATAAAAATTTAAAAGACATATATAGCCCCTATAAGGGATTGCTATTCCTAATACACAAACTACTGAAAAGTAGTAAGAAAAAGATAATATCTCTCTCTCTCTCTCTCTCTCTCTCTCTCACACACACACACACACACACACACACACACACACACACACACTGAGTGGCCAGATCATTATGCATTCAAAGATCATAATAATCAGGCCACTCAGTGTATATTAGAGATGCAAAATTTTTAAATAAAGTACTACTTTTAATATCAGATTATAAAATTTAAAAGACTGAAAACATCCATCACAAGCATTTGAGGAAAACTACCTCACATTATACTGTTAATGGCATAAACCGCAACAATCAAATAAAGATTTAAATTCACCTAGCATTTGACAATCTATCCTGGGGTGGCAGGAGGGAAGAGGACCCGAACTCAGGACTGCAAAACCACACAGGAATAGTTACCGCAGCATTGTCTGTAATATCAATAAACTGTAAACTATTTCAGAGCCAAAACTGTGGAACTAAACTAGGAATAATTTAAAACAAGACTAGTTTACAAAAAAACTTCCCAGGAAAGGTTGCTGCTTCAACACGCTGGCTAATGGTTTAATTTTAAAAATATTTAGCTAGACTTTTTGTCTAGAAAAAAATATTATCTAAAGTTATAAAAAACACTACTTTTGTTTTGCCAGAGTAAACTTTTTAAAAAGAAAACTTGCTTTAAATAGGGATTATCTTATATTTTTATATTTAAGTAGAAAAACTATCGGATGTCACTGCTAAAATTGTAAATTACTTTTCATAATGTAAGAATGAGGCCAATGTCAACTATCTGTTACCAATACATTTAAAAATACTTTAAAGGACTAGATGTGTTATGTAATATCAAAAGTTAGTCATTCTCTTTACATATACAAAACAGCAACTTTATTGCTGCTGGGTGTGCAGCTGAAAACTGTGTAATTTTGTTAGCCAGATAAATTTTGTCACCCCAATACATTCAATAAAAAGGGGAGAAATAAGTAATATCCAAAGTAAATAACACCCCTATAAAACAGTACCTTTATTATTGCAAAAGTTCCTTGACCTTAAATATTTGTTGAAACAGCCTGAGATTTTGTATTCTAAAATCTAAACATCCACCTTTCACCAGAAAACACATAACACACTCAGTTTTATTTATTGCAATTTATAGCTACATTCCATAAATTATTTAGGAAGCTTACAATTTATTTAATATAAATTTTTCTAGCTTATTTTAGATTTCAGGTTCAACTGGTTCTAGCTGTTTCCTTCTACATTCCAGACCCCCTTCCTTCCTCACCCACCTACAGTATCAAAGAACAACTCAGAAATTAAAAGCCTAGATCAGGGGTGGGCAAACTTTTTGACTCGAGGGCCACAATGGGTTCTTAAACTGGACCGGAGGGCCGGAACAAAAGCATGGATGGAGTGTTTGTGTGAACTAATATAAATTCAAAGGAAACATCATTACATAAAAGGGTACCGTCTTTTTTATTATTATTTTTTTATTTCAATAGTTTAGAACAGTCGTCCGGCCCGCAGTTTGCCCACGCCTGGCCTAGATCCTAACTGCTTCCTCTATTTTGGCTACTATTCCATTAAAGAATTGACCCAATGGGCCTACTCCCAAAGCCAGTCTCTGGAAGATAGTAGAGTAAGGATATTTTACGAAAGAAAATGGAGAGAATGCATGAACTCCTAGATCTTAGCTTTCTGTGGTTACTCTATAATTGTCAATCATAAGTTTCTCTAAATTTCTCTTAATCTATTATTTCTAGCCTACATTATTTTTGAGGGTGGTAAGTTCCATAGGTTCACCAAAGTTTGCCTTTAATTGACTTCATGCTTCATTTTCCCATCCTGGAGTCAAGATATATTCACTGTAGTCACATAACTTAAGATATCTTTCTATACAAAGATGTTCATTTTTGCCCTGGCTGATGTATTCAGTGGTTAGAGCATTGGTCTGCGCACTTAGAGTCATGGGTTTGATTTCCTGTAAAGTACACAAATTAGGTTGCAGATTCTATGTCCGTATGAGGAAGAAACCAATCAATGTGTCTCTCATCCATGTTTCTCTCTGTCTTGCCCTCTCTCCCTCCCTCCCTTCTAAGCTCTCTAGAGCTTATGGAAAAAATATCCTTAGGTGAGGTTTACCACACACAGAATGTCCATTTTTTTTCCCTTTTTTTTCCCCAAGTCTGAGCTCAGGTCAAGTGTAGAAACCTTCATAATTACAAAGGTCAGTAGTCAAACCTTTTCATCATTGCTCAGAACTGATCAGGCTTTCAAACACGTATGTCCCTATCTCCCCATCCCAATCTCATTCATCCATCAGCAAAGATCTCAGTTACCCACTATCACATCACCTTCTTTCTCTCTCTCTCTCTCTCTCTCTCTCTCTCTCTCACACACACACACACACACACACACACACACACACACACACTTATTGTTTTAAATTACTTTATACTTTTGCTTCTCAGAACTAGAAAGATCATGCATCAGGTGGACTGGAAAGTCTTCTGATGCTCAGATTTGGCTATTTTCATCATTGATCCACTTCAGTAGGAGCAGACCTCAGAGAACAGAATGTCCATTTTTATTATCACAGTTTACTTGTCATAATCACTCAACCTCATTTATCCTCTGTGTGAATATTCCTTTTTAGAATGTTAGAGTATCTAAGTTAAAAGATGGTTTGTAAATTCTAAAGTACTGAGTTTAGCAACAAGCAAAATAAATATAGTATAAAGACACACAGCCCTAAATAATGCAGCAAAGGACTCAACAGAGTAAAAAGCCAAGCCCCTCAATAATCTGCTAGGCTCCATCTTGAGATCCATTTCGGCTGCCTTCTTTGAGCCCCTTTGTGCTATAACTAAAATAGCACCCAATATGGTTTCAAACAAGAGGATATTTTTTTCCATTAATCTTTTTTAGAGAGAAAGTGGAAGGAAAGGAGAAGAGGTGGGGGGAGTCAGAGAGAAACATTGATGTGAGACACACACATCAACTTGGTTGCCTCCTGCACACACTCCAACCCAGACTAGGATTGAACCTATAACCAAGGTGTGTGTCTGTGACCAGTAATCAACCCCGGGACTCTTTGGTCCAAGGGTGACACTAACCACTGAGCTAACCAGCCAGGACTAGGTATCTATAATAATAAAAGAATAACATGCTAATTAGACTGGACATCCTTCTGGATGAAGCTTGGGCTACGAGGGAAGCCAGTGCCGGCAGCTGGGAAAAGAAAGGCCTACTCTTGCACGACTTTTGTGCACCGGGCCTCTAATCTTGTAATAGACTGCTTCTTCAGGGAAAAGACTTAAATACTCAAGTCTCTTTGTTTCTAACAGTGGGGTATGATGACCCATTACTGCTCAGGAAATCGTTTTGGTAAGGAATGACCAGCTTTCTGTTAAAACTAGAAGCCTTGTTCTTCCAGAACTTAGCATGATACCTGCCTCATTGGCATTATTCAACCAAGACTTCAAGACCAATGGGATAGTAATTGTAGAATCCACAATATATTAACATTGATGTAAATTATTAAGTAAAATGGCTATTTTTAAGATGTAATATAAAATTATATTTGAGATTTTTTTTGCTTCTTGAGGTAGGCTTATAATGCTATGAACTTCCTTCTCAGGACTACTTTCACTGTGTCCCATAAACTTGGGGATGTTGTGTGTTTATTTTCATTTAATTCCAGGTGATTTTTTATTTCTTCCTTGATCTCCTTGGTAACCCATTCACTGTTTAATAACATGCTAGTTAGCCTTCAGATATTTTTTTTTTACTGTAGTTGATTTCTGGTTTCATGCTACTACAATCCAAGATGTTTGGCATTCAACCTTCTTAAATTTGTTGACTTATTTTGTGTCCTAACATGTGATCTATCTTTGAGAATGTTCTGTGCACACTTGAGAAGAATGTATATTCTGCTGCTTTGGGATGAAATGTTCTGTAAATATCAATTAAATCTATCTGATCCAGTGTTTCCTTGCTGATATTTTGTCTGTAAGATCTATCCAGTGATGTTAGTGGGGTGTTAAAGTTCCCTACTATAATTATACTAGACACACAGTGCACGAATTCGTGCACCGGTGTGGTCTCTTGGCCTGGCCTGCACCCACTTGCAATCTGGGACCCTTCAGGAGATGTCAGATAGCCGGTTTCAGCCCAATCCCTGCAGGCCCGATCCAGACAGGAGGGAGCCCAATCCTGTACATTGAGCATCTGTAATTTGGTGATCAGTGTGCGTCATAGCGACCAGTCGACTGGTTATTTGGTTGCTTAGGCTTTTATATATTTATAGCCTAGGGGCCCAGTGCACAAATTGTGCACCTTGAAAGGAACTGTGGGTTGCAAGGCTGCAGTGGGCACAGGGGCAGGTCTTGGCCCATCCACCGTGCCCTGCCCAGCTCCTCCCTCTGCAGCCCCCAGTTCCATCTGCCAGCAGCCCCACCTCCGTTGACACTCACACCCACTAACAGTGCAGAGTGACTAGGGTTGGCACCAGTAGCAGGTACAAGCAGTAACTGCTGTCCTGATCGCCCCTCAGGAGCAGAGGGAGGTAGAGAAGCCCTCAGGGGCAATCAGAGTCAGCAATTATCGCTTGCACCCAGTGCTGAGCAACTGGGGCCAGCACCAGGCACCAGCAGCAGTTGTGAACAGCGCTGTGGCTGCAAGTGGGGCTAGTGCCGGCAATGGATGTGAGAGGTGGCTGCCGGCCCCGATCACCCTTCAGGAGCAGGGGGGAGGTGGAGAAGCCCTGAGGGGCGATCAGGGCTGGCAGCCCTCGCTTATAGCCCGATGGCGCTGAGCAATTGGAGCTGGCGCCAGCAACGGGTGTGAGCACAAGGCAGGTCTATGGCGTGCAGGAGCAAAGAATTTTCAGTAACCACCAGAGACATGCCCTGATGACAGCAACCAGCACCTCACCTTGGTCTGGCGCCCCTGTTCACCTGCTCCACCATCCTGCTGTAGCCAATGCCCGCCATGTTCCACAATCTGCCACCTGCTGCCAATGCCCACCAGGTTCTGCACTTCTGGTGGTCAGTGCACATCATAGCAACTGGCTGTTCTGCCATATAGCCATTTGGTCTATTTGCATATTAGAATGAATATATATATATATATATATATATATATATATATATATCCCCTTGAAGTCCACCATGAGTTTTTTTTTAATATACTTAGATGCTCCTACATTGGGTAAATATATATTTACAAGAGTTATGACTCCTGTTGGATTGGATTGCTCCCTTTGATATTATGAAATGACCTTTTTTGTCTCTTGTTATGGCCTTTGTTTTGAAATCTATTTTGTCAGATATGAATATTGCTACCCCAGCTCTTCTTTTTCGTTTCCATTTGCATGGAATATTTTTTTCCATCCCTCCACTTTCAGTCAGTGTGAATCTTTTGTTCTGAAGTGGGTATCTTGTAGGCAGTATGCATATGGGTCATGTTTTCTTATCCATTCAGCTACCCTGTGTCTTTTGATTGGAGCATTTAATCCACTTACATTTAATGTTATTAGTGATAGGTATAAAGAAAAAAATAAGTACCTATGTTCCTCCCTCCCTCACCTTTTCTTTTTCTTCTTAAAATAGTCTCTTTACCATTTCTTGCAATGATGGTTTGGTAGTAATAAACTCTTTTAGCCTTTTTTGTCTGGGAAGCTCTTGATGTATTACATCTTCAATTTTAAATGCTAGTCTTGCTAGATGAGTACTCTTGGCTTCAAGTCCTTGCTTTTCATTACTTTCAATACTTCATGCCAATCCCTTCTGGCTTGAAGTGTTTCTATTGTAAAATCAGCTGTCAGCCTTGTGGGAACTCCCTTGTAACTAACTGTTTCTCTCTTCCTGCCTTTAAGATTCTATCTTTGTCTTTAACCTTTGACACTTTAATTAGTCTTAGTGTGGGACTCTTTGGGTTCATCTTGATTGGGACTCTATGTGCTTCCTGACCTTGTATAACTTTTTCCTTCACCAGGTTATGGAAGTTTTCTATCCCTTGCTCACTTTCTTATACTTCTGGACCCCTATGATGTAGATATTGTTACATTTCATGTTGCCCCAAAGTTTCTTTAAACTATCCACATCTTTGTTTTTTAAAATATTTTTTCTTCTTCTAGCCGAAACCAGTTTGGCTCAGTGTATAGAGCAGCCGTGGGCAAACTAGGGCCTATGGGCTGGATCCGGCCTGTTCAGTTGTTCTATATGGCCTGAGGAGCCGAAAGAGCAGAGGGTTCTCTTGCTCTCCCCTCCGCTCCTTCACCAGCAGCCCAAGATGAGAGTGCTAGCATGGTCAGGTTGCTTTTGTTCCGGTCCTCCAATCTAGTTTAAGAACTCACTGTGGCCCTCGAGTCAAAAAGTTTGCCCACCCCTGGTATAGAGTGTCAACCTGTGGACTGAAAGGTCCCAGGTTCGATTCCAGTGAAGGGCAC
This sequence comes from Vespertilio murinus, assembly GCA_963924515.1. NCBI lineage: Eukaryota > Metazoa > Chordata > Mammalia > Chiroptera > Vespertilionidae > Vespertilio > Vespertilio murinus. Next base: position 32,095,538 of record OZ004715.1, on the reverse strand, counting down.
CTTGGTTGTGGGCACATCCCCAGTTAGGGGGTGTGCAGGAGGCAGCTGATCGATTTCTCTCTCATCCATGTTTCTAACTCTCTATACATCTCCCTTCCTTTCTGTAAAAAATCAATATATTTTTTTAAAGAAAAGGGGGGGGGGAAGAAAAAAGAAAGATGCAGCTTCTTAAAGGCTTTGGTAAGAGTCGCACTACTTCTTTTAAAAAATAAAATATTTTTTCTTCTTGTTGCTCTGATTGGGTATTTTTTCTACCTTGCCTTCCAAATTGCTAATTCTACTCGCTGCTTCATTTAGACTACTTTTAATCCCATCCTGTGTATTTTTTATATCAGACATGGAATTCTTCATTTCTGACTATTTCTTATTCCTGGTTTTTATGTCCTTTTTCATGCTGATGTAGTTCCCATTAAGTTCCTTGTTCTAAGTTCCGTGGGCATCCTTATAAACATTACTCTGAACTCTGTGCCTGATAAATAGCTTGCCTCCATTTCATTTAGCTGTTTTTCTGGAGATCCCTCCTTTTCTTTCATTTGGGAGCTGTTTGTCTCCTAATTTTAACGGTCTCTTTGTGTTTATTTCTATATATTAGGTAGAAACTGTTATGACTCCCATTCTTTGTGGGGTGGCCTCATGTAGTAAGTGCCTTATATGACTCAGTCTTTTGATCTCCTAGGCTGGCTGTTCTAGAAATGTAGCCTTGTGTGGGATATTTGGGCTCTCCTGTAGTAACTGGGATTCTCCCCTAAAGCTGGCTGACTGTGAGGCTCAGCCCCGATCAATCATGAGAACTGCTGTGCAGGTGCAGTCTCAAGATGGTTTCTGCCCTTCCTTGTTTTTTAAGTCTCCACTTCCACTAGTCTTCAGTTGGTAATTCAAGGTGAATGTTACCCAATTTAGTTTTTTTTTTAAATATATATATTTTTTATTGATTTCAGAGAGGGAGAGATAAATAGAAACATCAATGACACGAGAGAATCATTGACTGGCTGCCTCCTGCACGCCTCCTACTGGGGATCGAGCATGTGCCCTAACTGGGAATCAAACCGTGACCTCCTGGTTCATAGGTTGACTCAAACCACTGAGCCACACCAACCAGACTCCCAATTTATAGTTTTATTTCCAATTTGGTACTGGGAGGAAGTGCAAGATAGATCCACCTACTCTGCTGCCATCAGGAAACACTGTAATAGAAAGTTATAACCACAAGCAAGCATCCATTAAAAAACATAAATATTTAACAGACTGGCTATCTAAACAATAACAATACTGGTTTGCTCTCTATTTTAATGCCTGCCAATTCACTATGGAACAAGATATATCCACTAAAAAATTTTTTTCTTCAAATTCTGTACCAACTAAGCAGCAAAACTAATGATAATACTGAGTTTTTTACATTTCAGTATATACATAAGAAATTTATTCTTTACATACAATATCTCATTTAATATTCCAACTTTGTTCCCAAAGATTATTACTGTATTCTGATTTAGATGATTAGGAAACGAAGGACCAAAATGGTTAAATAAAATCATCCAAGAATACATAGTAAGATAGGGAACAATCAAGATTACTGAGAGAATATCTAAGGTCAAAAGCACTCACAGTTTTACTAAGGTTTTATCACACCATCACTGTTTATTCTAAGGGGAGATAAGATCAGTGCAATTGTGAGACAAGCTATTGCTCAGATGAGGTGCTAGATTTCAACCTTGTGGCTGCCTGCTTCCTGAGAGTTGCTCTTTCCTTCAACTCTGGTAACTTTTTAAAAATTATACTTTTATTTAGGATATAATAAGAATTAAATTTGGGGAGAAAAAGAAAGGGAAAACATTACCTATAATCTTACTCATCCTAACCTTTTTAAAATATCATTTTCTAATATTAGAAACACAATACGCCCCGACTGGTTTGGCTCAATGGAGAGAGCGCTGGCCTGCGGACTGAGGGGTCCCAGGTTCGATTCTAGTCAAGGGTATGTACCTTGGTTGCAGGCATATCCCCAGTGGAAGGTGTGCAGGAGGCAGCTGGTTAATGTTTCTCTCTCATCAATGTTTCTAACTCTCTATCCCTCTCCCTCTCTGTAAAAAATCAATAATATATATATATATATTTTTAAAAAGAAGCACAATACATGTATATCAGTTCAAAATCTACCTCCAACTTTTATTAGCTGTGTGGCCTTTGCTTACCTGCTTTACTGCCATCACAAAAATTTTCTCTCGGTCATTCATCCAATAAACATTATCAAGTACCTACTATGCACCAGAAACTGTTCTAGATGCTTCGGATACCTCACTGAAATAGACACAAAAATCCCTGATTTTAGGAGAAGCTTATCTTCTAGTGGAGAGACACAATAAAGTAAGATGTGTAATATAATAGTGGGTAATAAGTACTGAAGAAAGAGAGACAGGTTGCAATTTATATACTGAGGTCAGAGTAGGCCTCAGTAAGGAGGCAACAGTTGAGCCAAGACTTGGAAGTCAGAGAGCTCAACTTGCAGATATCTGGGAGAACAGCCAGTAAAAACCCTAGAGCATGAGTGTCCTGTATTCAAGGAATACCAAAAAGATCATGGAGTTCAGTGAACAGAGAGTACAGTTGGGGGGCGGTGAGACAATGCAGATAACATACTGCACTGTAAGGACTTTTTGCCTTTTACTGAGTGAAACAAAAAAGCCATGGAAAGGTTCTGAGCAAAGCAGATAAGGACTGGTCCAGCTGCTTTTTGCAAATAAACCACTCAGACAATAGATATAGAACTATGAAGTCTGAGTTGAAGAATTAAATGTAAAAAAAGAGATAATACCTCACTGAGTTATGAAAGTTGTCAAAAAAATGTCTGTAAAGCACTTAACACTGTGTCTGACACATAGAAAATTATCCTATATAATAAAGAGCTAATATGCTAATATGCAGAATGACCTCCCAGAAGGCCTTCCCGAAAGACCAGTGGGCGGGGCCATGGGGCTTGGAGGCAGCGGGGGCTGTGAAGGCCAAGGCAGCCAGAGGTGGGAGGGCTGAGCCCCTCGCATGAATTTCGTGCATCGGGCCTCTAGTATTGTTTTAACTTCTGATCTACACAAGGACACCTAGCATAGAAAATGAAACAGGGTAGAAATTCAGCCATGTGCACAGTACACAGATACCATTAGCCTGGAGGAAAGGCTTTCTCCTAATTAACATGAAGTGGGCAGTACTGCTAGCTGAGCCATGGATCTTTCTTTCACTATTTGGAAATGGTGCCTTTGGGGCTAGTGTCACACTAATCCTTGTCCATATATATGCACAATTGCTTTCCCAATCCAAATCCTATGCTCTATTATTCTTCCTATATAATTTTAAATATTTGACAATTGTTTGCCTAATCATACTCAGTTGTGTTGAATGTAATTTATTATTACCTATGCTTACCTATTACCACATATTTTAATCTTTTTTTTCCAAATTTTAAAATTTCTGAAATCACCTTATTTGTCCTATCAGAGAACCTGAAATAAATACAGGAATATAGACACTGTGCTTAACACCCTAGGCTTGGGATTACTGGATCGAAAGATAAAGAATTACGTATGAGTGCTGCTACTGTCATGTTTTTAATACTTTAAAACTAAACTTGGGTGAATTTTTGTTCTTAAAATAAGCTTGTTTCCTAAAAGCAATTGGTTGCTATCTATTTTCTCTGATCTTTTTTTTGGGGGGAGGGGGGGAGAAGGGGTGGAGGAGGGGAGGTTTAATCCGGAAAAGGCAAGCTGTGGTACTACTTCATCTTCTTAGAAGACAGAGCTCTAAAAGTGTAGAAAAGGGTAAAGATACAGATTGATAAAGGCAACACCAGTGGGTGTAACTTTTGTAATAATTTCATATCAGGTCAGCTTTTCATCAGCAGGGTAAGTGAGATTATTTTGTATTCTTCATACTTCTTCAAAGATAAGTATAACTCAGCAGCCTAATTTCCGGGAGCTCCTTTCCCACCCCGAGGATTGTCAGTCCACTCCCTTTCTATGCCCCTGATTCCATTATATTCACCAGATTATGTTCATCAGATTTTTTATTCACTTGATTTTTAGATTCACTGTTGATAGATATGTATTTGTTGTTCATAATTTTTATCTTTACCTTTTTCTTCTTCTTCCTCTTCTTAAAGAATACCTTTCAGCATTTCATATAATACCGTGTTTCCCCGAAAATAAGACGTCCTCCAAAAATAAGACCCATTTACAGGTTTCCTTCTGAGTGAAATATAAGACATCCCCCCCGAAAATAAGGCCTACAGACTCTGTCTCAGAATGAAAATTAATTTACCGTAAACTGGTCGCTAGGGCCTCCCCGACTGGCGTCTAGCAACCAGTGACATTACGCGGAGTCCTGACGTCACTGCTGTGTGAATGGAGAGAAATCAGTGTGGAAACTTTGTGAAACCTAAACTGCAAGAAGTTGTGACTTGGGTGAAGAATTCATGGGAGAAAATCACTGACAGTTGCATTGCAAATGCACTGCGAGCAGGCTACCTTGACAAGAAGTACTCATTTAAAGACAGTGCTATTGCTAAATGAGAGATTTGGTCCACTGATTCTGAAAGAAATAGAGTCACAAGAAATTCACCAGGAAATTCAGGAATTGGATTGTTATGATGATGTTCCAGAAGATGATGACAAGATTGTCATTGAATACACTCTAGAATCAGAACACTAACAACTGCAGAATTCTAAAATTGTACAATTGGCACAATACAACTGTTCACTGGCAGTCAGCTAAATAGTCTTACAAGAACTCATCAGAACAGCGCCCAGGCAAAAACCAGCTAGCTGACAATATCCAACTGAAGCCATTATGGAATTACTATATTGATGTTATTTCCAAAGTTTGACTTACTAATATTGTTTGGTCTTTCCCTCCATATTTTGTGTGTGTGTGTGTGTGTGTGTGGGTGTGTGTGTGTGTGTGTGTTTTAATAAAACTAAGCACCACTTCTGTTCACCTGGCTCTGTCACATGAAATTGTAAACATTTCCCACCTACACACATATTCAATCTGTCCTAAATATACAATGCTGAAAATAAAAAGTGGTTTTAAACCACAGTTAACCCTACCAAAGAAAGTAGAAATGTGTTTTTAAATATGCATAAGGTCATGTGCAACCCAAAAGAATGTGTAGAAAGAGAAGCATTCTTTAGAGGGGATTGTTCAGTTTAAAGAAAATACAATAATTCCCAAGTATTTGGGGTGCATGTTTAAAAAAAAAAACCCTCCACAATAATGTTTTAAGCATTATTTTATAATTATACATTAGTTATAATTTAGATTCTTGGGTATAAATTTAAAATATTCTTATAGGATGGACCTGAGAGCATTATGCTAAGCAAAATAAGCCAGTCAGAGAAAGATAAATGCCCCATATTTCCCCCAAAATAAGACATCCTCTGAAAATAAGACCTACTTAATGGAAACATAATATATCCCCTGAAAATAAGACCTAGCGCATCTTTGGGAGAAAAAATTAATATAAGACACTGTCTTATTTTCGGGGAAACAGGGTATCACATGATCTCACTCATTTGTGGAATATAATAAACAACATAAACTAATGAATAAAAATAGAGCTGGAGAAAAAATATTTTAGAATATAACAGAATTCTGTTATTTGCAGATTTTTAATATTTCCTACAACTTTTTAAATATTACACTAAGTTAGTACAGTTTTGGTAATATTATATTTAAAATAGTTTTTATTGAAATATTAATGTTTACTGCATGTAAAAAAAAACAAACCACCTTATGACGCAGGACCAGGGTATATTTATATATGTATGTATTCTTTCATTTTTGTTTATTTTTATGTTTGTTATAACCAAATATTCTTTTTAAAATAATAAATTAAAAAAATTATATATATATATATATATATATATATATATATTCTTCATGTACGTAAATTGCCCACCATGAAACCAAGCAGACATTCAGTAAAATTGAGAATTAAAGAGTAAACAATTAAAGAGTAATAATAATAAAGAGTAACACAGAAAAATTAAGAAATAAACTAAACAGGAGTAATTCAGTAAAACAAGATTAACATTTTGTTAATGCTTCCAGGATTTCCAAAACTAGCAAAAGCTAAAAAATGAGAGAATGGCTACATGTTCACATTATGACTATATAATGCAAATGACTATAATGGTAATCACTACTTTATATTTGTTATGGACCAAACACCACAGGCCATAATATTGTACTCCTAAGAATTCTCCACTTTAGTAAAAAAAAAAAAAAAAAAAAAAAGCAAATTTCTTAATAAGAACAGTTGAATGTCAACAAGTTTTATAAGCCACAGCAAATTAGCTTTCTATTATGCAATATAAATTTCTCAAACTCCTTTCTTTTTTAGAACTATTTTTTAAATATATTTTTATTGATTTTAGAGAAGAAGGGAGCAGATAGAAACATTGTCAGCTGCCTCTTGCATGCCCTACCTATACTGGGGATCCGGTCAACTGCAACATATGCCATGATCGGGAATGGAACCATGACCTCCTGGTTCATAACCACTGAGCCAGGCTGGTCGGGCTAATCTTATTTCTTGAAAGTAAAGCGATGAAAATCACTGGCCTCCTGCTTCAGAGCTTTCTGTTAAACATATAGCAGAAAACTCACTGGCTGTACTGGTGCATGCTATTCATGGAAACTCTCAGGAAATGTATTCCTGGTTTTAAAAAATCTGATTTACAGTAAAAGTTGAGTGTTTCTGAACATTTCTATATTTCTGAATTATTCAAGAAGGAGTTTGTTCAGCCGGCGTAGCTCAGTGGTTGAGCATCAATCTGTAAACCAGGAGGTCGTGGTCCGATTCCCAGTCAGGGTACATGCCAGGGTTGCGGGCTTAATCCCCAGTGGCGGCTTTGCAGAAGGCAGCCGGTCAATGATTTTCTCTCATCATTGATATCTCTCTCTCTCTCTCTCTCTCTCTCTCTCTCTCTCTCTCTCTCTCTCTCTCTCTCTCTCTCTCTCGGTACATGCCAGGGTTGCGGGCTTAATCCCCAGTGGCGGCTTTGCAGAAGGCAGCCGGTCAATGATTTTCTCTCATCATTGATATCTCTTTCTCTCTCTCTCTCTCTCTCTCTCTCTCTCTCTCTCTCTCTCTCTCTCTCTCTCCGGTCAATGATTTTCTCTCATCATTGATATATCTCTCTCTCTCTCTCTCTCTCTCTCTCTCTCTCTCTCTCTCTTCCTCCCTCCCTCCCTCCCTCCCTCCCTTCCTCCTTTTCTCCCTCCCTTTCTGAAATCAATAAAAATACATTTAAAAAAAGAAATGATTAATTACCTGTTTAAGTCTAAACACCAGAAGGTCAAGGTTCAAGTCCTCCCATAATATTGCACTTCCATCCTCAAGAAACAAATCAAATGGCCATTAAGAGTACTGTACCAACACTCAACCCCCAAGCAACAGCAGAGAAGTCACATTCTGTTGGCTAAGGCAAAAGGCTGTACTGTATTTCCAGAGTTTGCAGAATTCTGAAAACTGTTCCCACAATCTGCATGCCCCAATCTACACAAAGCATCATGAGAAACCAATTACAGCAGGTAAGAACATTCAAGTATGCAAACATTTTATATATCAAACAAAGTAAGAAGGTAGTAACTATAGGGGCCATACTATGTTTGTGAAAGTGACTTGTTAAAAATTTTTACAAGAAATCAAGTTATTTCCTGGTACAATTCCTAATAAACTATTCAAAGTGATCTTACAAAAGACATTTATATAATTTATTCTGATGCTCATAATTCAGGGTAACACTGAGTTATGATAAAAAGCATTTTAAACTCAATACATTCATTTCAGTCTGCTCACACTGCGGCCCAGCTCTAGTAATAATTTCAGAGGCATTTCTAAAAATGAATTACTAGTACTCGATTAGTAAAATATAAGTTAGAAAACAAAGTAAGCTTTTCAAAAACATTAGCAGGGTCTCATTGGTTTTGCTTGAATTTATCAAATGCTATAAAAATGTTTTAAAAGCAGGATTATGTTTAAGGTGCAATATTTCTAGGGAGCAGGACACATACAAAATACCGTTAAGTAGCCTCAGGACAGGTCAAATCTGTTAAGACTACAATTACGTAAATGTAACTAGCAGTACTTTGGGTATAATTTTAAGTGATTTGAGTTCTATGCTTTAAAGTCCATTTCCCATTGTAACGCCTAATCTGAGGCACAAATGCCTGGAAATTCTACCCTACCAAATTCTGGAGATATAAACCATACTAGATAGAGCACTCACTCAACATTTCTGATTTATTCTCTTGTCACACAGCTCCTCTTCTAAAAGGTGGCCCCATATTTTGGTTAAAAAAACAAACCAGCCCAGCCAGCGTGGCTCAGTGGTTGAGTGTCAACCTATGAATCGGTTCAATTCCCAGTCTAGGGTATATGCCTGGATTTCGGGGCAAGATCCCCAGGGTGGGGTGTGCAGAAGACAGCTGGTCAATGACTCATCACTGATGGTTCCCCTCTCTCCCTTCCTCTCTGAAATCAATTAAAAATATATTTAAAAAACCCACAATTATAGCAATCCTGATTAATCCACAAAGCTTTTCAGGAGTTCAAATGTACAAGAAATAAAACATCCTAAAACTTCTGCCTAAAAGAATCAAGAAGAAATTGGCAAATTTAGGGTTAAAGTTGACTTTGTTTCACCTTCTCCCTACCTCAGCCAGGTCAAGCAGACACATAAATCTTACTATTATCCCTTTTTAAGTAGGGAAACACACACACACACACACACACACACACACACACACACACACACACTGAATAATGTAAATACTTAACACACAGGCATTTTCAATTTTTCTCAAAAATGCCTCATAGAGAAACCAAGATGGCGGCCTAGGTAAGCACCTAAGCTGCTGCCTCACACAACAATTTAAAAAAAAACTAAAAGACAAAACGGACATCACCCAAAACCACAGGAAAGCTGGCTAAGTGGGAAAATCTATAGCTAGAAAGAAGGAGAGAGGCTCATGGATCAGGGGAGCCACAAAGTGCTGAGGTAGGGAGACCCTTGCATGCAGAGAGGAAGGGCAGCCAAGTGCCTGGCTGGTGGGAGGGGAAAGGAAGCCCCTGACTGCACTAAACCCAGTTCCGGCTGCACTAAACCCCAATCCCTTCTGAAACCATATGGGTGGAATCTGGACTGTAGAGAAAGGCACCCAGAGACTCAGAGACTGGGAGATTCAAGGGAGCCAGGAGCCACAGCAGGCAGGGTCTACAGTCACACGCAAGTGAGTGCGCACAGAGAGGTTTGGCCACGGATTGCCACAGTTGCTCCACAGTGGAAGGAGTTGGAAGCTCCAGACTACAGAGACCCAACCCAATTCCAGGTGAGCCCCTGGGGCACCCACACTCTTGCAGGGGGAATCTGGACTGTCAGGTAGAAACTCAGGGGAGCCGTGGAAGGCAGAGATCTGAGGTTCGAGCACAAGGGAAGGACTGACTGGAAGCCAAGACTGTCGGGTCAGCCCTGAGACTCCACCCCATCCACACTGAGCACAGAAGCTTTTGCAATTTTGCAAGTCTGATCCTATAAGACTGTCTCCAATACAGAAGGTATCCTGGCATAGACACAGCTGATACTCACAACCAATTGGCCTGGAGGTCAATTCCTCCCAGTGATACCAACAACAATCAAGGCTTAACTACAACAAGTCTGTACACGCAGTCCACAAAGGGGAGCACCAAGAGTGTCTACCTCGGGTAACTGGGAAGGCTGACCCACCGGGCAATATAGGACACCAAACACACAAAGCCATCCTTCCAACTCAGGGAAGCAGCAAAAATGCCGAGATAAGGAAATAGATCTCAAACGAAAGAGATGGAGAAGAACAAAAGACTGGATATAGAGTTCAAAACCATGGTTGTAAGGTTTTTTAAGAATTTCCTTGAAAAGGCCAATAAATTTAATGAGACCCTTGAGGATATGAAAAGGACCAACTAGAAATTAAACATACACTGACTGAAATAAAAAAAATATTATACAGAGTCCTAACAACAAACTAGAGAAACACAAGAATCAAGTCAAAAATTTGGAATACAAAGAGGCAAAGGACACTCGTTTGGAAAAGCAAGAAAAGAAGAGAATCCAGAAAGTTGAAGATATTGTAAGGAGCCTCTGGGACAACTTCAAGCTTACTAACATCAGAATTATGGGAGTGTTAGAAGAAGAAAGAGTGAAAGAAAGATACTGAAAACCTATTTGAAGAAATAATGACAGAAAACTTCCCCCTCCTGGTGAAAGAAATAGACTTACAAGTACAGGAAGCACACAGAACCCCAAACAAAAGGAATCCAAAGAGGACCACACCAAGACACAGCATAATTAAAATGCCAAGGGCAAAAGACAGAATATTAAAAGCAGCAAGAGAAAAAGATTTTGTTACCTACAAGGGAGCACCCATACAATTATCACCTGATTTCTCAACAGAAACTGTGCAGGCCAGACGAGAGTGGCAAGAAATATTCAAAGTGATGAATAGCAAGAACCTACAACCAAGATTACTCTACCCAGCAAAGTTATCATTCAGAATTGAAGGGCAGATAAAGAGCTTCACAGATAAGAATAAGCTAAAGGAATTCATCACCACCAAACCAGTATTATATGAAATGCTGAAAGGTATTCTTTAAGAAAAGGAAGAAGAAAAAAGATAAAAATTATGATCAACAAATACATATCTATCAGCAAATGAATCTAAAAATCAAGTGAATTAAAAAATCCGATGAACAGAATAAACTGCTGAATATAATAGAATCAGGGGCAAAGAAAGGGAGTGGATTGATAATTATCGGGGGGGGGGGAGGAAGGGGTGTGGGGGTGCAGGAATAGACTGGATTAAAATCATACACCTATGGATGAGGACAATGGGGGGAGGTAAGGACAATGGAGGGGAGGTAGGGAACTGGGTGGAAGGGAGCTATGGGGGGGAAAGGGAGAAACAATTGTAATAATCTGAGCAATAAAGATTTATTCAATTTGAAAAAAAATGCCTCATAAATCAGTTTATTAATTACTCTGAAAAACCTTACTTTCTAGTTTTTCTTCAAATAGTATCTTATATCTCACTTATATTAAGTGGCAGAACGAAAATACCTAAGATAGCCAAACACTTTGATGTTTAAATGTGGTTTTAAGAGAATCTATCTAAAACCTAGTTTCTGAGAATGTAGCAATACGTTCTGTGTGGTTAAGACTGAGTCCAGCCCTAGCTGGTTTGGCTCACCAGATGGAGCATCAGCCTACGGACTGAAGGGTCCCAGGTTCGATTCTGGTCAAGGGCACATGCCCAGGTTGCATGCTTGATCCCCAGTGGGAGGCATGCAAGAGGCAGCTGATCAATGATTCTCTCTTATCATTGATATTTCTCCCATTCCCTTCCTCTCTGAAATCAATAAAAATATATTTTAAAAAAGACTGATTCCAGAAAGTTTATTTCAATCAATAGACCTTATAATTTTACAGAACTTTACAGTTTATTCAACTCTCCTCACCACTATCTCACAGGCCTGTTAAACAGGGTAAAGCAGGTAGTATTCCTACTTCTTTTTTAAAGAAAATGTAAATTTCAAAAGCTTTAGTGATGCCCTAGCGGGCTTGGCTCAGTGGATAGAGAATCAGTCCTGGGCTTGATTTCAGTCAAGAGCATGTACCTCAGTTGCAGGCTGGATCCCAGCCCTAATAGGGCACATGTGAGAGGCAACCAATAGATGTCTCTCTCTCTCACATGGATGTTTCTCTCCATGTCTCTCTCTCCCTTCCACTCTCTCTAAAAATCAATGGAAAAATAACCTCGGGTGAGGATTAACAACAACAAAAAAGCTTTAGTGAAAATTTAAGAGAAGCAAACAAATAAAAAATTCAGATCTTCATTAAATTGCAGTTCTATAACACACTGATTTAATTATGTGATGTTACTATTGTAGTACTTTTAAAGAGTTTATAAGTAATGCATCAGACCTGTATGTATAGGAAAGGAACATCTACACAATGGTCTTATATATCACAAATTTATATTTTTCTTCATATTTGAGATGTTTATTTCATTTCTAAATAATGCATGATTTAATTCAAATTCATTATCCTAGTATTCCTAATGTGTGTTTTTTCTAACTTGGCCTTCCTTTCTTATCTACTAAGTAATATAGAACAGAGGGTGTATCAAAAACATAATCTCTTATTCAGAAAGTTAATTCTTATAATCTGCAGTAAATGGATACAATTTAAGACAAATACAATGAAGAGTCCATAAATTTTTAAGCCATTCCTTTTTATCCTCATTCCAAAAAAAAATTTCCCCAGATTAGATAAATTAGAAGACTTCTGAATTTAAAAACCATGACTCACTAATTCTAAATATTAGTCAATACAAAACAATTCCTATACATCAAAATAACCTAGGCACTGCCCTCCAGTTAAAATTCTATTGTAATATTATCTAGCTGCCCTGAATTTCTCCTTCACAAGCAGAGAGGAGGAGGAACTAGTAGCAAAGAGCTTTAAAAGGCTATGTCTGGCATAAATGGCCCGAATACACTAAATAATGCCTGTATTTTTAAATAGTATTTTACTTACTGACATCTAAATTTAAGACATATTTCTTTCTTCTCTACTTAGCATGTTTTATAATGTGTGAGGATTAAATAATATATGGGAAGTAGTGTTAGCCTGAGATAGTAAATGCTACCTATTATCATTTGTTACACAATCAATGATGGCTCTATTGATTACAATAATCAGAAACTCTTCAAGATGGATCTTAAACCTCCAGCCTGGGTTTTTCTGAGTTCAAAGCCTAAAGCTCTTAATCACTATGTTATTGTATTCCAAAAATTAAGTTTCAGGTTCCAAAGTACAAACCAACTTTTAAAGACCTTGTTTAGCTCAGACATTACTTAGGGGAGTAAGAGGGGCACTATCTATTCATTTGCTCTTTGCAAACTGTATCTATATTCCCAGAGATCCTCTGCAGAACCTGTTTCTTCCTCTTTAAGATAGGATAATGTATGTGTCTACATCATCAGGTTGTTGGGAAGACTAAGGGATTTAAGACAAAATCTTAAGTATACTCAGTCAATAAAGGTAAGCTATTATCTTTATGGGTCACTTTTTAAAAAAGTGTTTCTTTAAACAAAAGAAGCACACCCTTAAAATCAAATGTCATCTCATTCAAGCTAGGAAACAATAAGTCTACTTTGGAAAAGGCTATTTGTATTAGGCTATAGTTTCCCAACCAGTCCAAAAGGACACTCTGATACACTGCAAGGTGGGGGGTTTGTGTCAATATTTTTAAGTTTTCTCACTTCTCTTTCTCAATTTCTGACCACAAACTGATAACTTTATCAGATGACTTGCCAGCATAAATGCACACAGAAAAATGGGACACCCTATCCTTCTCAAAATTAACAAGCAGGGACTGCCAAAGTTTTGAAGATTCTGTTTTTAAAAAGCAATCAATTTTAAAATACAAGTTAAAAATCAGCTAGTTCAAAATAATTATGTTAATCAGCTCCACAGTGAAATGTCTTTAGCCAATTTCATTTTTAACTCTTGCAACAAATTAGTTTTTCATTATTTTGATTTTAAGTTACTTTGCCTGAACCCTTTTAAACCCAAGTTTTGCTTTTCATCTCCAAATCAGTCATTGTTTTACAGGGAGTGAGAATAGAGGAAAAGTGTAGAAGGAAACGAACCTAATGATGAAGAGATAGCCATTTTTACTTTTTATACAACTTCATTTTCCTTTTATTTTAAATATTTAAATATAATAACTTTACAAAAACACCCACCATAAATAGCAAAATGGCCCCATCCTCAAAAAATAAAACTTTTGTTCTGCTTTATTTTTTTCTATAGCACCTAAATAATATATAAATTAGGGGTCTTTTTTTTTAACCCCTTCTTTGCTTTACCCCTTCCCTTTCTTCACCTGTCTAATTCCACTAAGTAACCTATATTAACAGCCTAACATTCTTTGGTGATTTTCTCTATACTTATACCATCCTACATAATAAAAGAGTAATATGCAAATTAACTATCACTCTGCTACACTCACAAGCCACGCCCACCAGCCAATCAGAGCAAGAGGGAGGCTTGGGTTTCCCAGGCAATGGGAACATCCTCCAGTCCCAGGCTGCTCCTAGCCTTTAGGCCCATGTTTAGATCCTGAGTGGCAGGGGTCCCAGAACGCCCCCTGGCCACTCGGAGCCTATGAGTGCAGGCGCCAAGCAGCTGGGGGGAGGACTACCTTACCGCCCTGCCCACAGCCACTTAGGAATGCTCTAGCACCAAGCAGAGGTATAGGTACACGCCCCCAGCCTGGGGTCTCAGGCTGGCAGAGGCACGCGTACCCACACAGAGATCCCCTCCCGGCCCAGCCTGGGTTCTCAGCCACTGAGTCATACCAGCCAGGCAGATATGGAGGAATCTTAAATATTTCTTTTTTATATATATTTTATTGATGTTTTACAGAGAGGAAGGGAAAAGGATGAAGAGCTAGAAACATCTATGAGAGAAATATCAATCAGCTGCCTTCTGCACAGTCCCCACTAGGTATGTGCCCCCAACCAAGGTACATGGCCTTGACTGGAATAGAACCTAGGACCCTTGAGTCTGCAGACCATTGCTCCATCCACTGATCCAAACCAGTTAAGGCTGTCCAATATGTTAAAGAAAAAAGCCTATCGACGGTAATAAAGACGGAATATGCAGGGGAAGGCATTTGGGGGTAACCGGGCTGTCAGGGGAGGGCAGTTGGGGATGATCAGGTCAGCAGGAGAGCAGTTAGGCGTCGATCAGGCTGGCAGGGGAGTGGTTAGGGGGTGATCATGCTAGCAGGCAGAAGTGGTTAGGGGCAATCAGACAGGCAGGCAGGTGAGCAGTTGGGAGCCAGCAGTCCAGGATTGTGAGAGGGATGTTTGACTGCCTGTTTAGGCCCAGCGGTTGGGTTGAAGATCCCTGGAGGGGTCCCAGATTGGAGAGGGTGCAGGTTGGGCTGAAGGACACACACCCCTGTTCATGAATTTCATGCACCGGGCCTCTAGTACATACATATCAAGTTTTTAACAGTAATTTATACTTCCCAATCTACTAATCTTTAAAAAAGACACATTGACTGATTACAGAACACATGTTCTGGGGGTGGAGAAATTGGAAAAATACAAAAATAAATAACCTATAGATGGCTCTTGCCAATATTTGTGGACATATGTATCTTGTCTTTTCTACACATAGATATACACTTACAAATATTTTTATTTATAAAAATGGGATCTTCTTATACTTAGTGCCCTACTTTTTCCATTTAATATCACCCAGGGTTAACTGAAATCATCTTTCACTAGTTTACTGAATACATTTTAGATTAAAAGGATATGCCCTGGCCAGATGGTTTAGTTGGTTGGAGCATCTTTCCATAGACCAAAAGGTTGCAGGTTTGATTCCGGGCCAGGGCACATATCTAGGTTGCTGGTTGATCCTTGTGGTGCATAAAGGAGGCAATCAATCAATGTTTCTATCTCATATCAATGTTTTTCTATCACCCTTCCACTCTCTCTAAAATCAATAAAAACATCTCTTCATTGAAAATTTTGAAAAAACTTATTTTTAAAAAAAGGGTATGAGAGTATAAAGAAAGGTGGTTATAACAGCTACATGTACCAGTTTATCAAAAACCTTTATTCTTTTCAAAAAAGATGAGTCATTAATTGTGTAATTAATTTATCTCTTTGAAGAATATTATATATATAAATATATTTATAAGGAAGAAAAAAAAGTCCATCAGATGCAAATATAGACAGTTGTCTATCTTCTAAGCTACTGGTTTGCCTATCCTATCTTATAAAGAGGGAATATGCAAATTGACTGTCACACCACCACAAAGCTGGTAGCACCCAGGCCCCTCAGCCCCACGGCAGGTGCTCAGCCCCCTAGCCGCCCAGAGGCACAGGCAAGCCTTGGGTGATGGCTGCCCAGTTGCCCAGGGCCGCCCAAGGCTCATATAACCAGGGCAGGCCGATGTTCATAGATGTTCATAATGGCAGCAGCAGAGGTGTGATGGGAACATCGCCTTCCGCCCCTGAGGGCTCCGACTGTGAGAGGGGGCATGCCAGGCTGAGGGACCCCCTCCAGTGTGTGAATTTTCATGCACTGGGCTTCTAGTTAAATATAATTAGCATAAAGAAATAAGCCTAGAGCCATTTCATATCTATTCGGACAGTTATTAACAAAAAAGAAAAAGATAAACCATTTACGTTGGCAAGGATGTGGAGAAATTTGAACTTCCATGCATTGCTGGTGGGAATGTACAATAGTGCAGTTGCTGTGAAAACAGTTTAGCAGTTCCTCCAAAGGTTAAACAGAACTACCATATGATCACTCCTAGGCATATACTCAAAGGAAAGCAGAAACTAAAAACAGACACTTATATACCAACTAGAGGCCTGGTGTGGGGGGTAGGGGAACCTCAGCCCCACCTGCCCCCTCTTACAGTCCGGGAGCCCTCAGGGAATGTCCTACTGACAGCTTCAGCCCACTCCTCTGTGGGAGGAGGCAACAGGCCAATCATGGGAAGGCACCGCCCCCATCACCCCCTCGCTGCTGCTGTCTCTGGCCTCCCTCTGCAGGAAGCGACTGAGCTGATCAGGGGAAGATGATGCCTCCGTCATGCCGCTGCCACTGCCAGTCACCGCAGCTGCCTGAGTCTCGACCCAGCCTTTGCAGTAGCAGCAGCTGCCTCGGCTTTGTCCAAAAGGACATCCACCGGTCTAATTAGCATATTACTCTTTTATTAGTATAGATGTTCATAATAGCATTATTCACAGTAGCCAAAAGGTGGAAAAAACATGAGTCCATCAACAGATAAATAAATGGATAAACAAAATATTACAAACACATACACGAGGAATATTATTTAGTCATAAGAAAATAATTAAATTCTGTGCCCAGATGGTGTGACTCAGAGGTTGAGCATCGACCCATGAACAAAGAGGTCACCAGTTCAATTCCTAGTCAGGGCAACATGCCCTAGTTATGGGCTCGATCCCCAGTAGGGGGTGTGCAGGAGGCAGCCAACTGATGTTTCTCTCTCATTGATATTTCTATCTCTCTATCCTTCTCCTTTCCTCACTCTCTAAAAATCAATAAAAACCATATTTAAAAAAAAAATGAAATTCTGACACATGGTACAATATGAATAACCCTTGAAAACATGCTAAGTAAAATAAGCCAGACACAAAATTATAAGTATTGTGTTATTCCCTTATTTGAGGTACTTGGAATAAGCAAATTTATAAGAGAGAATATAGAAAAGTTTACCAGAGGCTAAGGATAAGAGGAATGGGGAGTTATTGTTTAATGGGCACAGGGTTCTGTTTGGGATGTCAAAAAAGTTCTAGAAATAATGGTAATGGTTGCACAATGTTGTGAATGTACTTAATGCCACTGAATTACATACATACATATGGTTAATATGGTAAATTTTACACAGAAAAATGTTTGGTGGGTGGGATAGACTACATATAACAAAAATTATATTAACTTTACTTATGTATACACAAACTTTTAAGACATTGAAGATTTATAACCAAGAGTAAGACATGACCTACCTTTAAGGAGCTTAAGTCTAGCCAGAAGTGTAAGACGTCTATACAAAAAATTCAATTTAATAAAAATTATTAGCACCTTACAGTATTCAACAAATAGAGCTGCAATCAGGGCTAGCCACTGTGCTAAAATCTGGATATTCAAAGGTGATTAAGATACAGTCCACTATGAAAAGAAAGAGAAACATAAACAAATACTTTAACAAACTATGTACCACAATAAATACATATAAAGTCTACAAAGCAGAGTACCAAAAAGTACTTATACAAACAATTTAAGTTTAAATAAAAGATCTCATGAGAAGGCTAAACCCTATTTTGTGAAACTACTGTTGAAATTCTCTGCTATTTAAATAGTCCCTAATTCTGTAAAGTCAGCTCTGCTATTTTTTAGAAGCCACTTATTCTGAAAAAAATAACTTTGCTTTCTAGCTTGCTTGAATAATAAGGAAGATAAATTTAGCTGTCTGACCTTGTAGGCCAGAGACTAAATACACCCATACTCTCATGCCATGCCAGATGTATTTTTTAATTGGATAGAACTGTGCTGTTCTTAAGGCCACAAGCTTCCAGAGAGATAATCACTAAGCACACATAAGGCTGGCTCTTAAATAAAAAGAAAATTTCTGTTTTTGCTCTGCTTAGAATTTGAATTCATTTTTCTCTAAGCCCACCAGTATATATTTAAGTGTAACTCCAAACTCTCAAAGCGTTGCTTGGTTTTTTTCCGGTCTTCTACAGTAAATCCTAATATTAAGTGTTGGAATTTAGATTCAATACTTTCAAAACAGAGACCTGGTCCCTCAGCCTCTCAAAGGAAATTTTTTTTCCACAAGTATCACTAAATAAGGAATTGAACATTGAGTTGGAAGCATTAATTTGAGCTTATAATCTAAGGAAATTGTAAACTTACAAATGACTATATGATAAAAGCCTTAAAAAATAAATACAAAGAGTTTTAAGGCAGGGCTCAAGGAAATAACAATAAGTGAGAAGAGAAAAAGATCAGGATGAGATGTTCAGAAGATGTTATTCAAAATGGTTCTTGCCGAAACCGGTTTGGCTCAGCGGTAGAGCATCGGTCTGCGGACTGAAAGGTCTCGGATTCGATTCCGGTCAAGGGCATGTACATTGGTTGCAGGCACATCCCCAGTAGGGAGTGTGCAGGGGGCAGCTGGTCGATGTTTCTCTCTCATCGACATTCCTAACTCTCTATCTCTCTCCCTTTCTCTCTGTAAAATATCAATAAAAAATATATATATTTTTAAATGGTTCTTAAAAGAGAACAGATAAAAGTAAGGAAATCATGCCAATCTCTCTTCATTGAAAGCAGGAACTTACTACCTTATTCTCTCTGCACCAAACACAGTAACCCGCATCTACATAAGTGCTAATAAAAATGGTTTTTTAATTCCACTAAAGATAGTATGAGGAATCCATGCTAGCAAGACATAGAACTAAGAACTGTATGCATAGTCTGATAGGTAATGGAGGAAACTCTTGGAAGATTTGCACAAAGGCCAGCACATCTACACGTGAATATTCTTGTATCATCATAAAAAGGATATATATAAGATTTCTCCATGAAAGAAAGCTGGGTAACTAGGGGGACAAAACAAACAGGAAAGTAGCATTACTCTGCACAACATAACTTCCTGTATCCTTTCAATTTTATCGATTCAAAAAATTATTAAAACTTCATTTTTTTAAATCTGCACATTAAGAAAGTGAATCTGGCAGTAATAATGGAAAATGCACTGGCATGGGGAAAAACACAAGGAAAAGGAGCTCAGCGCTGGCCAGGTTGCTCAGTGACAAGTGTTGTACTTTATACCAAAAGTTTGGGGGTTCAATTCCTGGTGAGGGCTTATACCCAGATTGTGGGTTTGATTCCCAGTCAGGATGAGTATGGTAGGGAGCTGATCAATGTTGTTTCTCTCACCCTCTCCCTTCCTCTCTCTCTCTAAAAAGCAATTTAAAAAAACACATATCCTTGAGTAAGGATTTTAAAAAAATATATTTTATTGAT
This sequence comes from Vespertilio murinus, assembly GCA_963924515.1. Lineage (NCBI taxonomy): Eukaryota > Metazoa > Chordata > Mammalia > Chiroptera > Vespertilionidae > Vespertilio > Vespertilio murinus. The sequence continues at coordinate 32,075,856 of OZ004715.1, read as the reverse complement.
TTTTTACAGAGAGGAAGGGAGAGGGATAGAGAGTTAGAAACATCAATGAGAAACAGTTGCCTCCTGCACACCCCCTACTGGGGATGTGCCCGAAACCAAGGTACATGCCCTTGACTGGAATCAAACCTGGAACCTTTCAGTCTGCAGGCTGATGCTCTATACCAGTGTTTCCCAACGTGTGGTACGCGTACCCCCAGGGGTACGGGAAGAGTTTGGTGGGGATACGCACTGCACTGTGCTTAGCTGTGCCTAATTCTACATTCTCATGAGTCAAGTCAAGACAGTCTTGTGAGGTGTGAGATGGTCTGGTGTGCAAATAAATGTTATTTATAATATAACTTTTATGTATATTTTATTAAGAATAATTTTATTTTTCGTTTATTATTTTGTGTATGTACCAACAAAAGAAAAAAGAAATATATTTTGATTGTTAAAATATATCCTTTTTTTTTTTGACAAGGGGTACTCAGAGGTGTCACGAAAATTATAGAAGAGGTACACATATGTCAAAAGTTTGGGAAACACTGCTCTATACACTGAGCCAAACCGGTTTTGGCGAGTAAGGATTTTTTTTAAAAAAAGAGTTCAGTTCAGAGGCTTAACAGTAAAAGCAAATAGTAATAAAAGCCAGAACTAATCTGAAGTAGAAAGCAGTTGAAAGAAGCTAAAAAATATGGTTGTCAATGTAATCTGACAGTGACTGAATGTCTATAGTGACATAAGGGCCCATACTATAAAATGAATTGATTTAATTTTATTAAATGTATTTTTTTTATTTTTAAGCAATATATTCAGAGAATGTGGAAAGTATAAAGAGGAACATTATCCTTATGTCTATTGTTTTACAATCATTGTTAACATCTACGTGTATTTTCTTCCTATGTGTTGTTTTTAAGATACAATTCACATACCATAGAAATCACATATTTAAACTGTACGATTCAATTTATTATATTCACAGATTTGTGCATCCATCTCCACAATCAATTTTAGAACATTTTCATCACCAATCCCCAAAAAATTCCTATCACAATCATTGCCCTATCCCCACTTCCTCCAGCCCTTGGCAACCACTAACCTACGGTCTTGTCTCTGCAGATCTGTCTATTCTGAACATTTCATGTAAATGGAATCATACAATATGTGGTCTTTTCTGCCTGAATTTTTTCATTCACCATAATATGTATAAGGTTTACACATGTTGGAGAATATATCAGCACATTTCTTTTTGTTTCTAAATAATATTCCACTGTTTAAAGTTTTTATATTCCAGATACATAATTTTGGTGTTCAGCATTTTCCATGTCATAAATGCCTCATACATGTCATATTTAATGAAAAGCATAGTGCTTCATCAAGCGGCTATACCAGTGTACATAATCATTTTATTACTGTTGAACATTTTAACTCTTTCCAGTTTCTTTCTATTGTAAACAAACTTTCTTAAATCAAATGGGAGCTCCTTTCTGAATGATCTATCTGGATCCAGAAGCTCTGAGCTTCCTAATGAGATCTGCCACAAAGAAGAGTCACATTCTTCCAAGGAAAACTTAAGATTTCATCTATCTCAAGCCTAGGTAAAGAAAGGTGTTAAAAGTTATCCGAGGCTGAAAAGAATGCCTCCCAAATACCCATTTTAAGAATGAAAACTCATAAATTTAAAGACATAATTAGCATAGTTAAACATTAGCTAGCCTGCTGACTCTTCCATTAAAAATGTACAGGGATGGAGAAAGGTAAATACTTTGTCCAAATGTGATGCCTAGTATTAAGTAGCTTCAAAGAAATCAGAAAACTTGCTTTCCATCGCAGATTGAGAGTGTAAAAGGAAAAAGAAAAAACACCTCTAGAGACTAAAAAATGGCGGCGGATAAGTGGATGCTATACGCAGGACCAAACTGAAATTACAAAAAAAAAAAAAAAAAAAAAAAAAAAAGCCCTGGTTTGGCTCTGTGGATAAGAGCATCCACCTGCAGACTGAAGGGTCCCAGGTTTGATTTCAGTCAAGGGCACATGCCCAGGTTGTGGGCTCCATCCCCATTGTGAGGTGTGCAGGAGGCAGCCAATCAATGATTTTCTCTCATCATTGATGTTTCCCTCTCCCTCTCCCTTTCTCTCTGAAATCAATAAAAAAAAAAAATTTTTTTTTAATATTTAAAAAGCCACACTGAATAATCAACTGAAGACAAGCCGGAGAGAATCCTAATAAACAATGACGGAAAGTGGAGACTGATTAAAAATAATAATAATAATAAAACACACATCTTAACTAACACAGTAAAGATGTACTTAACTCTTTTTTTAAAGATTTTTTTTCCTCACCAGTTTTTCTTTTGCTTTCCTTTTCTTTTAATATATTTTTATTGATTTCAGAGAGGAAGGGAAAGGGAAAGAGAGAGAGAAGCCTCTTATACCACCCACCCATCTCCTCTACTCCCTGCCAACTGGGGATCAAGCCTGCAACCCAGGCATGTGCCCTTGACTGGAATCAAACCTGGGACCCCTTAGTCCCCAGGTTGGCATTCTATCCACTGAGCCAAACCATCTAGGGCAATGTACTTAACTCTTGCTATTAAATGACAGTAAAAATCCAACAAGTAAAAAGAAAAAATGACCCTGGTGTAGTCCACATGGTCCTCATAAGCAATCAGATATTGGGTTTTGATTGCCATCAATTACCACTGCCTGCTGCTTCTCATTCATTAACCAAAAATGTAAACAATCTTAGTCACAAAAGTTTTAAAATTCTAAATTAGTTTTAGAATTGTTAATCCCACCTAATAAAATCCCTTAGAATCTGGTCTAAAAATAAAACTATGTGTCAAGTGTTCCTCAAGAAAAACTATGTACACTGATTGGAATGTGAGGCAATTAATACACTTTGTGAGTGATTTGCCAAAAAGACTTCAGATAGCCTGAGCCAAAACCAGTAACAAAGAAACAACACCCACTTGACATTTTCCTTGGTTAAAATGAAATCCGAGGAGTAATTTTAGAAGAAAGGCTAACATCTGAAATTATTAACTACTAAAATCACTAAGAGCTACACAGGTATTCTGGGAGAAATGAAGGAACAGATGACTCAACCAATGTAAAATTAAAGATGAAAACTTTAATACATTACAGAATTTTACTCACAACTTTAAGGCAAGAACAAAATACCCAGCCATTACTATCATGAAGATTATAAGCAAGGTTAATTTAGCCCTACACATGAAATACTAACTGAATTAAGCACAAATATCTGGTATTACATTTTGAACCTAGTTTGTTAAATAGGAACCCTTTTCCATCCATACACATGCATGAACACACATATACACACAAAACAAGACAACCTAAATATTACAAACCCACCCTAAATCAGCCCAGTGTTCCTTAGTTTCCAATTAATTTAGTCAAGGTGAGCAATTTTCCAACTACAGTCATTTGTTTAGAAGAAATGAGACTTCCATGATTTTGCACAATTAAAAAACAAACACACACACAAATTTTTCAAGTCACGATTTTGTGGTTTCATAAACCCCCTACTGTCACATTAGTCCACTGCCTTTCAAAGGCAATATTTAAAATTCTCTTCTGCAAATCGACATGAAGGCATGCTGTTTGGCTAACAAGCTCCTCCCAAGACCAGGACTATTATGTATGGCCCATTATGTTCCTCACACGCAAAACAAAAGCACTGCCTCATGTAACATTTTTCTATTTTTAGGCAGTAGGTTATCAACCAAGTTTTATCTGAAATTAAAGTGCAATAGAATCATACATCTACTAACAGACTACTTAAAATAGTAATTTGAAGTAATTAATTATATTTTCCATTTAATAAGTAATCTAGTGCTTCTGGAAAAGTCAAATTTAATTTCTAAGACGTTTTTAATCTTCAAAGAAAACCACCTACTGTGATTTCACAAGTGGCATGTTTTAAACTAAAAGCAACTAGAGCAGTTGTAATACAACACTTGATGTTTAAACATTCTCCACTTCATCTTTTAGATACTTTTCATCATAAATGAGCAGCTTAAGCTGCTTCTCGCTGTTTTCTTCTGCAAAACCAAATCCCTTAAAATACTTTAATGTATTTCACAAGCATTCTACTTTGAAGGCATACACTTTTTTTTCAACTACTGACAAGAGTTTAACAAGACTAAGCAATTCCACTATGATTTATGCTCATAAACACCACATACCTAAAAGATAAGCTTTTACAACAGAAACTGTAACGGGTTTATTTTCCTAAGTATCCAGTGTTCAACTGGGTCAAATGCTTCTGTTGCAATTTAAGCAGCTTAGTCCTTGAAGTGATAAGAGTGAAAATAAGCCAAAAGAGTCTTTTTCTCAAGACAAGTTTTAGGGGGTAACACTGGTTAATAACACTATATAAGTTTCAGGTGTGCAATTTCATAATACATCATCTATATATTCCACCCAAAGTCTAGTCTCCTTCCATCAACATCAAGAGAATCTTAATGTTCTTCAGTGGTATATAAGGAACACACTCAAGAAAGATTTAGAAACTATTAGCCGAAGTCTGTTAATGTGATAATAAACAACACTTTAACATAGCATTAATCCTATTGTGGGAAATCATGTTCATAAAGCTAAAGCTTTTTATAACAGAACTGGAATCCATGAAATCAATCCAAAGATAGCTTACTGTACAAAACACATTTACTAAACTTAAAATACTCACTTGCATTCTACACTTTTTCAGATGTTTTACATAACCTGCCAATTTCTACCGTATATGACTGGGCAGCAGCCATTTAAAATGCAGTACGAGCACAGTGGACTACATTTATAAAGCAACATTCCTGTGAGCTAGTTATAACTTTAAAACAGTGATTTTCAACCTTTTTCATCTCATAGCACACAGAAACTAAATACTAAAATTATGTGGCACACACAAAAAATATAACATCTTTTTGCCTTTCTGAAAAAAAAAAAGGATATAATTCTGATTCATTCACACAGGACAGATATTGTTGGCTGGCTGTTGTCATTTTTTTGACAATCTAAGGAACAGTGCCCCTGACTAAATACTCAGGCATTGCTTTAAAAGAGAGAAGGGGGGGGGGGGTAGGAGAGAGGAGGGAGGGAGGGGGGAGAGAGAAAGAGAAACATGGACTACTTGTTCCACTTATCTATGCATTGATTCCTGTCTGTGCCCTGAAGGGGGAAGACAGAAGGAACAGCAACCTTGAGTCCAATGGAGACAAAGCTCTAACAGAGCAGGTTACCGGCCAGGGCAGGTGTTGCATGTTTTAAAAATTCTTGAGACACACCAGTGTGCCATGGCACGCGGGTTGAAAATCGTTGCAAGAGTCTCTGGGAATATGAGTTCGGTTTAACTCACTGTGTAAAGCACTTATCAAAAATATTCTTAACTGGGTTTAACAAAGTAAATCTTTTCAATTACTATCACCTTCAACATCATCAAGAGAAGGGGGAAAATTAGTCATCAGCAAGAAGAAGAAGAAAAAGAGTAAGCAACACATTTAAAATAACCCAAATTTAGTAAACTAGTAGTTCACTATCTTCACCAAAGAGCCTTCACAATGTGCACACCTTTTCTTTCAGACCCTCATCTCTCACCACTTCCTTCCAGCACCCCAGACTATTTATCTGCTGCTCTCCAAATTCATCCCAACCTACACTTTGTACCAGCTGTTCCTTCGCTCTACCCTGCCGAAACCGGTTTGGCTCAGTGGATAGAGCGTTGACCTGCGGACTGAAGGGTCCCAGGTTCGATTCCGGTCAAGGGCATGTCCCTTGGTTGCGGGCACATCCCCAGTGGGGGGTGTGCAAGAGGCAGCTGGTCGATGATTCTTACTCATCGATGTTTCTAACTCTCCCTCTCTCTAAAAAAAAATCAATAAAATATATACTTTTTTAAAAAAAGAAAAAAAAGAAAGAAAGCTCTGCCCTCCTCACCTGGTGAGCACTTTACTCCTCCAAAACTCGGACAAAAATCCCCCCCAGTGGACGACAAGCTTCCCCAACTCCCCCAGGGAAAAACCAGCTCCGGATCCCCACAGCACCTGGCAAGCCCACCCCTATCCCGGCGCCCAGCTTTCCCGCCCCGGGGGCCAGCAGAGGGTAGATCGATTCCCACCCCCACCCCTCGCCGAGCCCACAAAGGAAAAGGGCAGCAGGAACACTCGGAGAACGTGCGCTGACTTCATCCCCACAGCAGGGACTCAGTGATCCTCTGGAGCCCGGTCACGTCTCAAGGAGACACAGGAGATCCCTATCATTCTTCCCACCAGAAAAATGAATGCCAGAGGCACACCCAGAGCCCTGGGAAGAGAACAATGAATGAACACAGCCGCCCGCCTCTCCTCTCCCCTCCTCTCCTCGCCTCTCCTGGAGCCCAAACTCCGCTCTCCGGGCATCGCCCGGCGCTGCAGAGCCTGCGATTGCAGCTGCAGAACCGAAGCGGCCCGGCGGCTCTGGCTCCACACAAAAGACGGCCAGCCCTCGCTCTCCATTCCCAAAGCATCCCGAGCCCAAGGCCCGGCACAAGCATCCCGAACCTCCCGTCAGTAACCCACCCACAGGGCCCTGAAACCCAGAGGCCGGCACCCCGAGGTCCCTATCCCCTGCGCCTTTGTGGTGCGGGGCCGTGACCTCGCCTACCCTCCCCTGGCCGCGGGGCTCCTCCTCGTCTTTCCTTGAAAAAGGCTGTCTGTCACTTCTGCAGGGACGGGCCTTGAGCGAAGGAAGATGCAGGCTCGGGTCCCACACCCCGCGGCGCCACCTCCCTCCCCCAAGAAAAGGAATTAGCTCATCTGTGAGTGACAACACAATACGGGGCAGCTCGGGGCGGACTTTCCCCATTACCAAAATGGGAGGAATGTGCACGGGGTACAGGGGTGGCGCTGGCACGTTTGCCCGAGAAAACACAAGGACATTAAAAAAAAAAAAAAAAAGTGGAGATGTGGGGACTTGGGCTCGCCGGCCATGACACCGGGCCCCGGGGTCCCCGCCCGCCCGCGCCTACCGGGGTGACAGCGGCCTGGCGCGGGCCCTCCACCCACCACCAGCCACCAGCGGGGCCACCCCGTCAGCGCCGCCCAGGCCGCCCGACGGGGAAACGAGCCTTTCGGCCCCGCCGCCCGCCTCCCCCCCCCCCCCGTATCCAGGCCTCGGCCCGGCCGCCTACCTGAAGGAGCCGGGGCGCCTCCGAGCCCCGTGGTCCGTCCGGCGGCGGCGGCGGCGGCGGCGGCGTCTGGCCCGCTCCTCCTCGCCGCGCCGGGTGAGGGAGCGGGAGGCGGTCACATTCGGCGCGTCCCCAGCCCAGGGGACGGGGCCCCGGGCAGCCCCCGCATCGCCGCACTCGCGCTGCGCGCCTCAGGGCACACGCCCCAAAGCCCGGCCAGCTGGCCCTCTTCCGGGGGCCCCAAGGAGAGCGGGGCAGGCGACCCTCCTCGTCTCACGCTCCTCCTCGTCTTACTCCCTCCATCTAAGATGGCGGCCCCAGCGCCCGCGATGAAGAAACTCTCTCGGGCGGCCCCGGCGAGCGAGCGAGCGAGCCCTCCGCTCGGCGCTCCTCCTCCCGACCTGCGGCGCCACCGTCTCGCGGCGGCTCCTGCGCGAGCCCAGCCCGGCCGGCGACTTCGAGCCTGGCTCGGGCATCTATCGCTCTGGCCTGGATGTAGGCCCCGCCCCCCCGGGAAGGGGGCGTGGCCTCGCCGTCCAGCTGGTCGCCATTTCGGAGAGGGGCCGACTGCAGGGCGGCTGGTGCCCGGCTGCAGGCGGTTGAGGAGGGCCCGGGACTGGCCGCCTCCAGGGGGTCTGCGGCCAGAGGGAGAAAGGCCAGCGTGCCAGCATCACAAGGCCGGGGCGACCCTGAGGATGCTCAGCGTGGACGGCTGCCCGCCCAGCTCTGGCGCATCCTCTCCGGAGATGGGCACTAGGGCTATCAAATCGCGACTCCACCACTTCGCCGGCGATGTGGAAAAGCCCCTGAACGTTTCTGAAACTCAGTTTCCTCACCTGTAAATTGGTGGTTCCTTTCACACACACACGCACACACACACACCCAACCCTCCCAAATCAGGTTGGCAAGAAGTTAAAAAGTGGTCAGTATCCAGTGTGGTCCCAAGTAGAGGAAAGCCTGTTGTGGACCCGCCCTCAATCAGCCACTGGCAGGAATGGGCATGAAGAGGACAATTGATTCTCTATTGGTTGGATTCCCAGTCCTCAGGGCAAATCCCCCGGGGTTACCAGCTTAATCCCCAGTAGGGGTGTGCAGGAGGCAGCCTGTCAATGTTTCTCCCTCTCCCTCTCTCAAAAAATCAATAAAAAATATATTTTTTTAAAAAAAACATTCAGTTGAGTAATCTTGAAGATCTAGTTGACCTTACTGAGCGATATCAGGCAGCATCCTATCCAGCAACTAGAAAGGTGCTCCTAGGGGTACAAAGTGGAAGGTTTTTATAAGAAGAAGGATGGGGCAAGGGTGATGGGGCAGTCACTTCTTTTCTTTAGGGGAAGAGAAGGGAAAGGGTTTGTATCGTGCAGATTGCCTCTTCTTTCCATCGGGGGAGGAAAGGGCCTATGTGACAGATTACCTTACTGGTGCTTGACCAGAAAATAGTGTGTGGGAGAGGTTGAATCTGCAATTAGATCAGGTATTAAGTCTAGGTTTGGTATCATAGGGTTTTTTTTGTGTGTGTGGTTTTTTTAAAATATATTTTATCGATTTTTTACAGAGAGGAAGGGAGAGAAATAGAGGGTTAGAAACATCGATGAGAGAGGAACATCAATCAGCTGCCTCCTGCACACTCCCTACTGGGGATGTGCCCCCAACCAAGTTACATACCCTTAACTGGAATCGAACCTGGGATCCTTCAGTCTGCAGGGCGACACTCTAACCACTGAGCCAAACCGGTTAGGGCAGAATCATGGGCTTTTAATATGAGTGATACATTTTGGGCTTGTAGTTTTGTTGTTTTCTTTAACATAACAGCAATACCTACTTCTTAGGATTAAATAATAGAAATCACTTAGCACAGAGCCTTGGGTTTTAATCTTCAGTTTGTGGAGTTTAACTGCCTACATTCGAATTTGTACTCTGCCACTTCTTCGACCGTGACTTGGAAAAGTCCTTTAGACCTCAGGTCCTTAGCTTCCGTATCTGTAAAGGAAACAATGCTAGTACCCACCTGATAGCATGGTAAGACTTTGGTGAGTTGAAGATGTAAAGCACGTAGGATAGTGCCTGGCTCATTTACACTATAGCCCTCTCTCATCGTCATCAGTACTCAGGGCAGAGCAGCAAAGCCACAGCTGCTGACCTCAGGCCATTCCTTTCAGTTGACCCAGGTGTTTGTCCTGCTCTTCACAGCTTATAAATCTTCAGGAACCTCTGCCTCATTCAAACCTCTCAGCTGATCAATAGGCGTGCCCCCCCCCCAAAAAAAAAAAATGCCAACTTGATTTTTTTCAAAAATAATTTTTCCGGTAAAATTCACATAACGTGAAACTAACCATTTTATAGTAGCAATTAGTACATTTACAAGGTTGTACAACCACCACCACCATCTAATTCCAAAACATTTCAATCACTCCAAAGTAAAACTCCTTACCCTTTAAACATTTTCTTGTATCCCATCCCCACTTAACCCCTCGCAGCCACCAATATGTGTGTTCTGTCACCGTGGTTTATCTATCCTGGGTATTTCATATAGATGGGATCATACAATATGTGACCTTTTGTGTCTGGCTTCCTTCACTTAGCATAATGTTCTCAAGGTTCATCCATGTGGTTGCATGTGTCATTACTGCCTTTTTATAGCTAAACATGTAAGTATATAACACTTTGTTTATCCATTTATTTGTTGATGGACGTTTGGGCTATTTTGTTTTTGTTTTGGGTTTTTTTTTTTTTTTTTTTTTTTGCTGTTGTGCATAGTGACTGCTATGAGCATGCATGTATATGTACTTGTTTGAGTACCTGTTTTCAGTTTTTTCGGGCATACACCAGGAGTGGAATTGCAGGGGTCATCTTGCACTCCGCTGGGTTGCATGTCCTCACTTTGAAACCTCTGAGTTGGTGTGCTGAAGAAATGTCCATACCTGTAGAGAATTTTTATAAGAGTTTATTTGAGCCAAACTGGTGACATATGCCAGGGAGCGAGATCTCAAATCCTCCGAGAATAACAGTTTTGCAGTTTCCTTTTTTTTTTTTTTTTTTTTTGCCTTTGAAATTAAGGAGAGACCATAAGGAAGATCACCTGGAGGGAGAAAGCAAGGCAGGGATTGGATTACAAGACTGTTGAACTCATATGAGGGTGGACCCACATTAGAAGGAGGGGTATGAACCCAGTGGTGTGGCTCAGCAGTTGAGTGTGTTGACCTATGAACCAGAGGTCTCTGGTTCAATTCCTGGTCAGGGCACATGCCTTGCTTGCAGGCTCAATCCCCAGTGGGGGGTGTGCAGGAGGCAGCTGATGGATGATTCTCTCATCATTGACGTTCCTAACTCTCCCTCTCCATCTCTGAAATCAATAAAAATATGTTTAAAAGAAAGAAAGAAAGAAAGAAAGAAAGAAAGAAAGAAAGAAAGAGAAAAAGGAGGGTTGTGAAAGGAAGCATTTCAAAGGTGTGTTAACCTAGATTCACAGAAACAAAGGATAGGGCTTAAGGCAAAGATAAGCCTTTTAGCAGAGAAGCTATATACCTGGGCCACGACTACCCACCCATCTACTTCCCATAGAACCCTTTTTTTCATCCACTGGTGGAAGGAGAGGTCAGGAGAGTTATGGTTGTTAGGAGAGGTCTTAGGAGAGAAAAGGGGGGAAGGAATGAGTCAGAAATGGCATGAAGGAAGACTGGACATGCCATGATCTCAGCTCAGACAGAGGAGGGAAGAACAGGTGTCTTCGGTGGGAGAAGTGGTTGGGGAGACACAATGGAAACTCTCCTGGGTATTAGAATGTCCTCCTTCATTTAGGAGGCGGTTACATGGGTGTGTGTATGTTATATATATCTACACATATATCAGTAATTGGCATGAGCACTTCTCTATACATTTGTTACACCTCCATAAAACATTCTTTGGAAAAACACCAGGTCGCTAAGCCTGGCAAGAGGGTTCATTTTTTTCAGAGGAAGGAAAGAAAAACTTCACAAATAATAGTCACCTTGTATGGAGCCTCTTCCTATAATCGGACATTTTACACAATCTCCATTACTCATCTCAACTTGAAAGGCCTGATCTTCAAATGAGGAAGCCTTCCGAGAGGGTAATTAATCCAGGGGCAAAGCTGGGAAGTGGCAGAACAGGGATCTGAACCTGTTCATTTGTTTATTCCTCGTGGAGATTAGTGCTGTGCTTCCCATGTGCCAGGCCCCGCAGTGAACAAAGTCCCTGCCCTCGAGGGCTAGCAGGGAGACAAGCAGCAAACAAGTGAACCGATATATCAACACGAGAGTTCGGATTGTGGTAAATCAATAAAGGGGATGACTAGAGAATGACAGAATGGGAAGGGGTATGTATGCCTGTGACTTCTCTCTCTCTCTCTCTCTCTCTCTCTCTCTCTCTCTCTCTCTCTTTCTCTCTCTCTCTTAAAATATATTTTATTGATTTTTTACAGAGAGGAAGGGAGAGGGATAGAGAGCTAGAAACATCGATGAGAGAGAATCACCAACCAGCTGCCTCTTGCACCCCCCCCTCACCGGGGATGTGCCCACAACCAAGGTACATGCCCTTGACCGGAATTGAACCCGGGGCCCTTGAGTCCACAGGCCGACGCTCTATCCACTGAGCCAAACCGGTTTTGGCTTGCCTGTGACTTCTCTTAGGAGGTGGTCGTAAACTGGGCACCGAGAGAGGAGAGAGAGCCGGGGAAGAGCATTCTCAGCGGCCGGAACAGCTCTGAAGGGCCATGGAGTGGGAGAGCAGTGCAGGCCAGTGGGCTCAGAGCAGAGAGGCTGGGGAGGAGAGGAGAGGCTGGGGAGGCGGGCAGAGGACAGAGGACGGAGTCGTATCCAGCCGGACTCCCAGTCCCATGGCCTTTCCATGCCACCCTGCCTCTCTGGTGAGTCTGAGGTGTGGGCTGGCCTGGACGGAGCCAGGTAAACAAACAGTTACCCCACCGGGTGATCCCAGTGCACTCCATTGGCGAGCTATCCAAGTTCTGTGGAGGGCACGCAGAAAGGGGAGGGAGCAACCAGTTCTGCCAGGGAGGGTCACCGAGGTCTCTGCAGTGGCAACATTTAAACTGGATGTGAGAGGAGGAGTCAGAATTTTCCAGACTGAGAAGAGAGGGAGAGCAGAGTGAGAGGTGGGAACAGTGTGGGCAAAGGCGTGGGAGGTGTGACTTAGCACACGTTTGAAAAACAGCTACGTTTCTGTTGAAGTTCCTATCTCTCTCCCCTCTCCCTTCCTCTCTGAAATCAATATAAAAATATGTGAATAATAGTAATAATAATAAGTAAATAATTTAAAGTTTAGCCCTGGCTGGTTTGGTTCAGTGGTTAAAGTGTCAGCCCACAGACCAAAGGGTGACGGGTTCAATTCCTGGTCCAGGGCATGTACCTGGGTTGCAAGTTCAATCCCCAGCCTTGGTCTAGGGCTCTAGGCACATGCAAGAGCCAACGAACTGATGTGTCTCTCACATCAGCCCCACCTGCAGTGACTAATGGGGTCCATCTGGCTCTGATGTGTGGCCAGCACAGAGCCTCAGCCAGTCTCTGCTACCATCTCTATGGCTCCACCTCCTCCAACGTCCTCCCATCCCCAGATCTTCAACCCGAAGACCGCTTCCAACAGGAGCCTGAGCTGCCGCCTTTCCACCATATTTTGTTTAAAAAATATTTTTTATTGATATTTTACAGAGAGGAAGGGAGAGAGATAGAGAGCTAGAAACGTCAATGAGAGAAAAACATCGACCAGCTGCCTCCTGCACACCCCCCACCGGGGACCAGCTGCCTCCTGCACACCCCCCACCGGGGAATGTGCCCGCAACCAAGGTACATGCCTTTGACTGGAATCGAACCTGGGACCCTTCAGTCCGCAGACCGATGCTCTACCACTGAGCCAAACCGGTTTCGCTCATATTCTTAATTCAGCAGCTGCCGAGGACAGACACTGCAGGTCGCAGCTGCCAGAGGAGGCTCGGAGGAGATGTGGCCCTAGAGCTGGGATTGAAAGTCGGGAAGAGCGTGATCAGCAGAGGGGATAGCGTGAGCTGCTTCTCAGGCGCCCGGGGTCCCGCAGGCCTGAGAGGAGAGCAGGCACCGCGCCTGGGACAGGAGGAGTCAGGCCGGGGATGCAGACCAGAACCTCAGAGGCAGGCCTTCCCCGGGAAAGGAATGCCCTTTACCAAATGTCATGTAGGCGGTGAGGCCTGGGCGGGGGAACCCTCCTGGAGGGATGTTTTGGTGAGGAGAGGCATCCAGGGGTGGCTGAAGTCTCTCCTCTGCAGAACGGCAGGCACGGGCTCTGAAGTCAGACGAGCAGGAGATCAGGTGCCAGCCGGGCCCTCCTGTCTGTGGTGCGTGGCCTCTCCCCCAGGTGATGTCGGGGTAGGAACACCCGCCTCGAGGGGTCTCTGGGAAGAACTGACACAGGAGAGCGCAGGCCCTGGCCCCGCAGCAGGTGCTCGGGGACTCTGGCTCCTCATTCCCCTCGTCCCAACACCTTCCCTGACTTACTGCTTTCCGCCCTAAACACACAAGTCTGCCAGGCCTTGAAGAAGAAAAACACCAGGTTTTTCAAGTGTCTCTTTCCCCCTTCCAGTGGCCACCCTCATCCTCTCTTCCTTTTTAGGGCCACATGTATCTAAAAATAGTGTGGAGTCGGGCTCAATTTTCTCACCCATCCCTCCAGTGAGCCCCAACCCATCATCTGCCTTCCACAGCCACTCCTGATGCCTCTCCTCATGGAAACATCCCTCTAGGAGGGTTCCCCCGCCCAGGCCTCACCGCCTACATGACATTTGGTAAAGGGCATCCCTTTCCCGTTAAAAGGCCTGCCTCTGAGGTTCTGGTCTGCATCCCTGGCCTGACTCCTCCTGTCCCAGGCGCGGTGCCTGCTCTCCTCTCAGGCCTGCGGGACCCCGGGCGCCTGGAGAAGCAGCTCACGCTATCCCCTCTGCTGAACACGCTCTTCCCCACTTTCAATCCCAGCTTAAGGGCCGCATCTCCGTGGAGCCTCCTCTGGCAGCTGCGACCTGCAGTGTCTGTCCTTTCTCTGAATTTTTGTGCGTTTCCCCCTTCAGCCCACATCTCGTCGTGCTGTCTTTTCTCAGTCTCTCATCGTGTCAACTGGCAGAAAGGACACATTTTGGAATCAGACATTGCATTTTTTAAAATATTGATTTGAAGAGAGAGAGGAAGGGAGAGGGAGAGAGAAACATCAATGTGAGAGCAACACATTGATTGGCTGCCTCCTCCACGCACCCCACCAGGGATGGAGCCCGCAAACCCAGGCCCAGGGATCAAACTAGCAACCCCTAGGTGGCTGGGATGATGCCCGATCAACTGAGCCATACAGGCCAGGGCAGGCTGAATTTCCAGCTACTCTTCCTGTTGGCTGTGTCAGGCCAACAAGCTAATGCACCTGTCTGAAAGGTTGTCTTCTCTGTGAAATGGGGATAATAACTCTTGTCACGGGGCTTTGGTGCGGCTGAGACCCGTATTAAAGCATCTTGTGTTGGTGAGAAGCAGAGCGGGCTTCATGGGCATGAGATCAGGGCAGACCCCTGCCTGCACCCAGAAGGCCCAAAGCTTGGGTTTTAATGATCCTGTGGTCTCTATCTTAAAATTCTTGATAATTTTATCTCTGAATTTGTGTTTGGATAAGTGAAATCTGATGGGACAACGGAGCATGCACCTAGGGGCTTTGGAACCTCTGCTCACACGTGGTCCTGCCGCCCGCCTCCTTCCTCCCAGGGGTTCGGGTCAGCTCCCTGCTCCCCTTCCTTTCTGACACTCCCCTCCACCTGCAACCTGCGTGCCAAGTCCTGCCCAGCCCCCCTGACTCTCCATCCCCATCCAGCAGCCCTGGGGAAGACCCTACAGCCAGCAGGCAACCTGGGTCTTAATTGGAGTCTGCACTCACCCTGTGAAGATCCCCGAACCTCAGGGAGCCCAACATTAAACAGCAAACACAAAACACTGTGGCAGGTCAGGAGAAAGGAATACGTTCTACCTTGTAATACTTTCAATGGCACGTTTCCCTGCTTCATGACCTGAGGGGCCCCAAATTTTCACTTTGCAATGGGCTCGGAAATTATGTAGCTGATTCTGCAGAGAGGCCAGGAAGGTTATATGGACCCCCGAAGGGTCTTAAATTTTGCCAGCTCTCCCCAAACAAGGTTACAGGGGTACACTAATGAGGATACTAGTAAAAAGACAAACCACCTAGCATGCAATGTTAACATGGAGCCTTGTCACCAGATCCCACTGTCTGTGGTAGACCATTATTACTCCAAGAGCCCATTGTTGCTTAACAAGTCACCACAAACACAGGGGGTATAAAACATCAACTATTTTATAATGCTCACAGATTGTCTGGGTTAGGAATGCAGACAGTGACAGCTTGCCCCAGGATATCTGGGGCCTCAGGAGAAAGGACTTCAATGGCTGGGGCTGGAATGTCCACTCCAAGATGGTTTCTTTACTCCTATGCCTGGCACCTCCATGGGGGTGGCTGAAAGGGGTGTGTGTGTGTGTGTGTGTGTGTGTGTGTGTGTGTGTGAGAGAGAGAGAGAGAGAGAGAGAGAGAGAGAGAGAGAGAGAGAATGAATTAGCTGGGACCCTCTGAGGGAGCACCTCCACCTGGCCTTCCCAGCATGGCGGCCTCAGGGTAGTCAGAATTCTTGCAGGACTACCCAGAGCACTAGCAAACAATGCAGAAGGTGCGCCGTGCTCTCCTGGTTGAAACAGTCACAAGCCCACCCAGGCTCAAGGGCAGGGAAAACAGATTCCGTCTCTTGATGGGGAACTGTCAAGGTCAGAGAAACTCATATGGGTGGGACATATTGTCGCAGCCATCTTTGAAAAGTGCAATCAGCCTGGTTGAGTGTCGGACCATGAACCAGGAGTTCGTGATTCGATTCCCAGTTTGCCGGCTCCATCCCTGGTAGGGGGCGTGCAGGAGGCAGCCAATCGATATTTCCCTCTCATAGATTTTTTAAATATATATATTTTATTGATTTATTACAGAGAGGAAGGGAGAGAGAAAGTCAGAAACATCGATGCGAGAGAAACATCAATAAGCTGCCTCCTGCACATTCTCTACTGGGGATGTGCCCACAACCGAGGCACATGCCCTTGACTAGAATTGAACCTGGGACCCTTCAGTCCTCAGGCTGACGCTCTATCCACTGAGCCAAACCGGTCAGGGCTCATAGATGTTTCAATCTCTCTATCCCTCTCCCTTCCTCTCTCTAAAAATAAACTTAAAATATTTTAAAAAAAATAAAAGTACAATCAGCCAAAGCTATAAATTAGGTTTTAAAATAAATCCTGTAATTATCTTTCAAAAAGCGTCATTAATTTCTGTTATGGTTATAATGGGATTGTTATTTTAAAAAATTAATTTGTTGAATATAAGCATTTAAAATATATCCTCTCCATTTTAAAAATCTGCTTTGGCATTCTACACTTTTAAAAAAAAATGTACCAGGCCCTAGCTGGTTTGGCTCAGTGGATAGAGCGTCGGCCTGTGGACTGAAGTGTCCTGGGTTCAGTTTCTGGTCAAGGCCACATGCCTGGGTTGCGGGCTCAGTCCCCAGTGTGGGGCATGCAGCAGGCAGCTGATAATGATTCTCTCTCATCATTGATGTTTCTATCTCTCTCCCTCTCCCTCTCTGAAATTAATAAAAAATATATATTTTTAAAAAATTAAAAATGCTAGAAATGTCCCTGGCCTGGTAGTGCAGTTGGTTGGAGCATTGTCCCGATTTGCCAGGGTTGTGGGTACAATACCCAGTAAGGGAATATGCAAGAGTCCACCAGTGGGTACATGGATGAGTGAAGCAACAAATTAACGTTTCTCTCTCAAATCAATAAATAAAACATTTTAAAGATAGAAGTGGCTCTGGCCTCAATCTCTGAAATGAGGGCTTCATGATTTATTTTTGTAATATTCTACCACCATGATTCCCCAGCATGTAGAACTGAGCATGCAAGTGGGTGCTTAATATATACTTATTTCACAATTAGCTAAGGCAGGAGAAAAACGGGAATTCTAACTTTGAGGTCAATTCTGATGCAACAAGACTTATTGGACGACTAAAACCTTAATTTCGGGTTATTTCATTGTCACCACTATCCAGAGTCTGAAACAGGTAGTGTCCTTCTTTGGCTTGGGTTGGATGGTTCCAAAAGGAGAAAGAAACCCTGATAAGCCAAAGGCATGCTTGTGTTGCTTTGTCTCACCTAAGTCATATGGGCAATCATCTCAGTTCTCCGGTTCATACTCCATTTTCTACAATTCAGTTTATTTCAGTGGCCATTTCCTGAGTATGTAACTGTATGCTAGGAGCCAGGTACTGATCTAGCCACTGTGGATGAAGAGATGCCAAGCACAGTCTGCACCCCCCCTTCAGTGTGTGTGTGTGTGTGTGTGTGTGTGTGTGTGTGTGTGTGTTTTGGGGGGGGGGGGGGGTCATAGGGAGTTGTTTGCAGACAAATCTCAATAGGTCTTAGTGTTACACAGAGCATGTGACTCAGGCCTGGCCAATCAAAATTGCACCTGCCCCTGATCACTGTAATTGGTTCAGGGATGAACACATACCCAACTGGATCCAATCAAAGTGAACCTCAGGATTTTTGAGGGAGCCCACAGATGTCTTCTGACCTTTTCCCCTGAACTTGAACCTTGGGAGAGGGGAAGGCTGGGGTCCCCTCAGCTACCTTTACACAGTGATTGCTGAGCCTGAAGTCATGCAGGGTCCTGCTGGCATCTGTTGAGCACTAACACCAGCCAGACCTACAACCAGCCAGACTCAGGCTTTTCAGTTCCATGTAGCATTACATTCCTTTTTTTTTAAACCTAAAACCATAGAGTTAGTTTTTCTATCACTTGTAATAGAGTCCTAATAGATGTTCCAGTGACCACCTGTTGATGCCCTCTCTGGCAATATTGACATTAAGTGAAGATCATTCTTTTCCTTCGTCTGAAGAGAGATCTTTTTTTCTCCTCTTCTTTTTTAAAAAAATACATTTCATTGATCCCCCACAGAGATGAACAGAGAGGGACAGAGAGCCAGAAACATCGACGACAGAGAATCATCCATCAGCTGCTTCCTGCACACCTCCTACTGGGGATGTGCCCGCAACCAAGGCACATGCCCCTGACCGGAATCGAACCCGGGACCCCTCAGTCCACAGGCCGACGCTTATCCACTGAGCCAAACTGGTTTCGGCTGAAGAGAGACCTTATGGAACATGGAAACCACTGGGAAGCTATGCACACACTGGCGGAGGGAGCGTGTCTTTGACCTAAAGGCGTGTTCCAGGCCCCAAGGAGACATTTTCCCAATGTCTCTGTCTTCCTTCCACGGCTTTGTGTCCTTGGATGGCCTGCTCCTTCCCACTCCACCCCCTCAGCTTCTGCCCCTCCCCAGCTCTGAGGCTCTTGTGGATTCAGAGTTTGGTATTGGCTCACCAGGCTCAGGTTAGCTATGTTGTGAGAATTTTGGGTATTCTTATAATTAACAATGTTTGCGCCCTTTACAAATAGATATTGGCCACATAACTTTAAGTAGGTGAGGATTGAGGAGCTTTGTTTGTTCCGTAGGTGTGGATGGGATCCTCTGGGATTCAGCTTAAGTTTGTACCCCTTCACCTACCTCTCTAGACGGGAAAGACTTAAAGATCATACAAGAAGTCGACCTTAGCTAGAAGCCTCTGACACGAGGTTAGTATTAATCTGTGCAGCCCTTTTCTCAGCCTCAGATATGGTTCACACATTTAAAAGTCTATAGATTGTTTTCTCTTAGTTCATTCCTTCATTACGATTTTCTGGGCAATTTAGGTTTTATCTCCCTCCTCAGATTCCCTCTAATAATGTTGGGGCCCTGTCCACGTTTGCTCTACCAGGAAAAGCAATGTTTTACCAAACCACTCCAAAGCAAGTTGGTTAGTGTAGTAATATAAAGTTAATATTAACAAAAGTCGATAACAGTGATTGAGAGCTAATAACTTATCAGGCCTAACGCCATAAGGCCTATTAGTATAGTAAGCAGTAAATCACATGATTGATTCACATAACAACGCTGTGAGACCGGGAACATCAGCAGCAGACGAGGGAACTAAGGCAAGGACACACAGCCAACATGCCCGAGCTCTGGATCCAATTCAAACAGTTCAACCCCACCCCCTTAATTTTTAAAAAATAGCTACTTGTTTTTCAAATAATTTCAAAGAGTAAATGTGCAATAATGAACTATAATGAGCTCACATATATAGAACCTGCACTTTTAACCATTACAACATATTTGTTCAATAAATAAATAGGCACTGAAACACAGTAAGTAGCTAATTTTAATTAAGAAAACATCAATATTCCCAAAACGAAAATCCAAAACAAAGATTAGTCTTGGCTGCAAGTCACCAAGCTGAAGGGGGAAATGAAATGTGTCTAACATTTTCTGCACAATTCTTACTCGTGTCTGTGTTTATCCTTCCCGAGGTTTACTTACAGCCATAGATTCACAAAAGCTCAGAGCTTACAGAAACCTTGGACACTTTTCAATGCAAACCACCTCCTGACCTCCCACACTCGTCAGGTGGGTGGGCTGGCCCGAAGGAGGGGCCAGGGCTCTGACGCCCAAGCCGCCAAGGGGAGCTGAGAGCCCAGCTTGAGAACCGGATCAGCTCAGGTCAAAGGCCAGTTCTGTAACTTATAAGCCGTGTGGCCTTGGACCGAGGCCTCACCTCGCAGAGACTGGGATTTCTTATCTGTAAATGGAGCAAAGAATATAGACCTCGTGAGATTATTGAGAGAATTTGAGATAAGATATGTAAAGAGCATGGTACCTATTGGGGATCTAATAAGTGTCTCCTTTCTCTCTCTTTTCAAATAGCTTTAATACCTCAGATCACTACTTTAGAACAGAGCCCCAGAAGTAGAATCACTGAATCTATAAACATTTTTACATTTACATTTTTGATCTATATTGCCAACTTGTTTTCCAAAAGAGTGCTGCCGCTGGTAGCATTTGAGATTGCCAGTTTCACTCCCCCTTTGCCAGCACAAAATATTGTAACTTTTTTTCTGGCTGATTACTAGAAAAAGAATAAAAGTACTTTGTTATTGCTTTAAGTTGTATACCTCTTTGATTAATTGTGTGCAGGTGAATATTTTCCCACATATATGTTCCCTACTTTCTGACTTACCTGTGCGTGAGCTTTGACTACTGGGGTATTGGCATTTTTTCTTATCAATATGTGTGAATTAATTTTTATGAGAAAGCAGTTAATGTCTTACATACTGACTGCAAGTGTGTGTTCCTAGTCTTTTGTTTACCTTTCTATTTTGGAACGGTTTTATTTATTTTTGGTGATTTTGTAGTTATAGTTATTGTGGTAGTTTTGGGTGTTTTTAAGCTAGGGAAGTCTTTCGTCTGTATTTTGATGTTTTTCTTTTATTTTTTTTAAATTTAATTAAATTTAATTTTTTTCTAGCACCACTTATCCCTCATACCCTCTTTCACCTCCACCCACTCCCTCCCCCCTTAATGATTTTCTTTATGATTTATCCTATAACTTAAAAAAAATGTTTGTATTGATTTTAGAGAGACAGGAAGAGAAAGGGATAGAGAGAGAAAGAGAAACATGGTGCAAGAGAGAAACATTTATTGGTTGCCTCCCACAAACACCCTGAATGGGACTGGATGGAACCCCTCAGCACTCATGTGGGAAGCAACCAACCAATGTGCCTCACATCAATGTTTCTCTCTCTCTCTCCCTCTTTCTCTCTCTCCCCCCTTCGTCCCTTCCACTCTCTTAAAAAAATTTTTTAAAGGCAATGGAAAAAATATTCTCAGGTGAGGATTACAATAAATAAGTAAAATTGGAACCAAGGAGAACTGGACAGAAATTATCCCATGCTAAACTCCGAGGTACCAGGATGTAGAAGAATGGGACCCAAAATTCTGTTTTCCTAGCATCAAGGAAAAAAAAAGGGGGGGGGGAGTTCTATATCTAATTTGCAAATTACACCAAAATGAAATGCAAAGAATGAAAATTTAAACGTAAAAAATGAAACCAGCTGAAACCGGTTTGGCCCAGTGGATAGAGCATCAGCCTGTGGGCTGAAAGATCCCAGGTTCGATTCCGGGTCAAGGGCACATGCCCAGGTTGTGGGCTCGGTCCCGGTGTGGGGTGCGCAGGAGGCAGCTGATCCATCATTCTCTCTAATCATTGATGTTTCTCTCTCTCTCTCCCTCTCCCTTCCTCTCTGAAATCAATTTTAAAAATAATAATAACCGAAGGATATGAAAAGACAATTCACGAAAAGAAACATGCAAATGAATCAAACATGTTAAGAGATAGCCACCATCATAATAAGGGAAATCACACCGAGAGCCCAGTTTTCACCCATCAGATTGGACGAAGTCAATTTGCTAACTCCCCCCCCCCCAAGTATTTTTGCACTATTATTTATTTTATTTTAAAAAAATTTTTTGGAGTATTCTTTTTTTTAAAAAAAAATATATTTTATTGATATTTTACAGAGAGGAAGGGAGAGAGATAGAGAGCTAGAAACGTCGATGAGAGAGGAACATCAACCAGCCTCCTCTTGCACACCCCCCACAGGGGATGTGCCCACAACCAATGTACATGCTCTTGACCGGAATCGAACCCGGGACCTTTCAGTCCGCAGACCGATGCTCTACCACTGAGGCAAACCGGTTTTGGCTTGGAGTATTCTTGATTGAGAAAGGCAGAAGGTTAAGACCACAGTCATTTGGGTGACCTCTTAGGAGCCTTTTGCAATGCTGGGGACTCTGTGACCATCATAATTGTCATTGTCATTATTGTATCAATTAGCATCATCCGAGTGTCAAGACATCAGCTGTATTAGAAAAAGCAACTACAGCAAAAACAGTTAACTATAGCATAATGGTTAACTGCCTAGGTTTAATTCCTGGTTCTGCCACTTACTACCCAGATGGCCTTGGGTAAGTCATTTAACTTTTGAGCCTCCGTTTTCTCATCTGTAAAATGGGAATGATGTGGGATTGTTAGGAAGAATTAATGAGTTGATAGATGTAAAACCTTTGGCACAGTGCCTGGGACATGGTATGTACCATATTAAGTACTAGCAATTATTATTACCACAGTGTGATCCTAAAGTCTGAAAATATAGAGAACTTTATTATGTATTATCAGTAAACCTTTTTTCCCCCTAAAAATTCCTCTATGCTTCCAGACTGATGGCCACTTTATATGTGCTAGATGCTTTTTTTAAAGAAAAATACCTTATTTAATCCTCCCCATAGTCTTGTAGGGTTTGCTTTATTGTCCCCATTTCTCTAAGAAGACAAGGGATCGGAGAGGTGAAGATGCCTCCCCCAAGATCACACAGCCAGGGAGGGCCACGGCCGACATTCACATGTGCAACTCAAGCCTGCACAAGTTCTTCCCGCTCTGTCTCAGGCCATCCTCTCCAGACTGTCTTCCTCAGCCCAGGCACCCTTGGGTCCACTCCGGATGGAAAAACTCAGCCCCGCCAGAGCTCCCGCTGCGTTCTGACAGCTACAGCAGGCCCTGGTGATTTGTAGAGAAGGAAGGTGGGGAGCATTTTCCATACCCCGGCCCCACCCTGGCCCCGGATTCCTGAAGCGGAGAGCGCCCGGACCGGCGGGCTCCGCCTCCTGGGGACTCTGCAGCGGGAGGTGGCGGGCGGGCGGAGGTGGCAGGGGTGGGGGTGGCGGCGGGCGGGGCGGGGCGTTGCTCGGAGGCCCGGGGAACGGAGCCAGGGCTCCTATTTACACCCGGGCACAAACAATGGCCCGAAATTCCCTCCAGCTGCTGCCCCCTCAGGAACGGGGCCCCGGAGTGCATGCACCCGGGCTTGTTCTACCGGACGGTCGACGCGTGCAAAGTGTGCAGCGACCTGTTTCTAAATAGATCTCCTTTGGGCCGCGACTTTGAAAGCGAGCCAAAGGCCCCGACCTAAAATAGACAGCCTACTGCCCTGTTATTTGCATGGCTTAAAACACACACACACACACAAAGAAAACACACCTCTCCAAAGCAAAGCAAGTATTTTTATCGCAGGCCTTTGCTCAGAATAGCAGCACCTATTTATTTGGAGGGAGGAGACTGCGGGGCAGATTTCATCACCGGAAGACCATTGCCCTGGGCACGCAGGAGAGAATCCTTCCCCTGGGAGGGCGGTCCTGTGTGGTCTTCCCCTCCAGCAGCAGCGCCGGCCTTTGCCCCAGACCTCAGTCCACAGTCCACGTCTTGGCTCCCTGGCACCTCACTTTCCAAGCTGCCCCTGGACCGCTGGCCGCAGTCAGGGTCACCTGAGGGGCCTCCCCTCGGCTTTTCAGACTGTTTACAGCCTTCACCCACCCTCTGCTCCTCTCTGATGGCCAGAACTCAGATCTTCCGTGGGCTGGAGGCTCACTGACCTCAGGTGCATGCAGAAGCCGTGCATAAGCATCATTTTAGCCAACATGTTTTGAGTGCTCCCTGGATGATGCCAGGCACCGTGCTGTGCATTTCTCCTGTAGGTATTATCTCACTGAATTTTTAAAAAAATATATTTCATTCCTTTTTTTTTTTTTTTTTTTACAGGGGGGAAGGAAGAGGGACAGAGAGTTAGAAACACCAATGAGAGAGAAACATTGACCAGCTGCCTCTTGCACACCCCCTACTGGGGATATCCCCGCAACTAAGGTACATGCCCTTGACCGGAATCGAACCTGGGACCCTTGAGTCCACAGGTGGACACTCCATCCACCGAGCCAAACCGGTTTGGGGTCTCACTGAATTTTAAGGACTGTTCTTCAAGGTTGGACTACCATCAGTCGCATTTTATAGGAGGCAAAACTGACACTTAGGTGAACTGCCCAGGATCACACAGGCAGAGGATGAGCTAGGGCAGTGGTTGGCAAACTGCGGCTCTCGAGCCACATGCGGTTTGCCGCTCTGTTGACTAATGAGTTGGCCGACCACTGCCTTAGGGAGAAAAAAACACTTAAAAAAACATTTTAATAATGTACTAATGTCTTTAACCTGAAGTCAAATCTTCTGGGTGAGTTTGCAGTGGTCGGCAAACTCATTAGTCAGCAGAGCGGCAAACTGCGGTGGCGGCTCACAAGCCGCAGTTTGCTGACCACTGAGCTAGGAGGTCTGAAGCCAGACCCAATGGTTCCCAAGTGTGAGCCCTAGACCATTCTCTCATGGCTGTTGGTTCTTATTACCTATGCGTATTATCTCGTGTCGTAGGACATACATTCCTGTGTGTCTGTGGAGATGACCCAATATGCTGGACGTCTGAAACATTTCTTATTAGCCTCTTTAAACTTTTCGGTATATATATATATATATATATATATATATATAATTTTTTAATTTTTTTGTGAACACGTATCATTTTATTATCAGAAACTGAACACTAGTTTGAGAAAAGTAAACAGAGGAAAGCACTTAGAGTCCCTGGCAGGGGCAGTGTGGTGCAGTGGTTACAGGCCACCGAGTTTAAATCCTGTCACTGCCACTTCCTGGCTGTGTGGCCCTGGGTAAGTCACTTATCGTTTCTGTGCCTCTGTGTCCTCACCCGTGGAAGAGAGGCCAATAACGAAGCATAGTAACCCTCCTTTGGAAAACGGCGGTTTGAAACTGCTGTTTGAACTACTCTGTTATTCTTAGTCTCTTATTCTGTAGGTCAACTCTGTTATTTTTAGACTGTGAAATAACTTTGTTGTTTTTTTTGCTTGAATAGAAAAGATAAACTTGATTGTCTGACCTTGCACGCTAGCCATCTAACTGATACGCTGATATTGATGCCAGGTGCCTGTATAGATATGACACTCAAGGTTACAGGTGTGTGTTAGATATGATATGTACTCGAGGTTACACATTGTCTGTGAAAATAACTTACAAAGGACCTAAAAAAAAAAAAGATATAAAAAGAGAATGCTTCCTCCTTCAGATGCTCAGAATTTGACAGAGGTAATCTGCTCTGAACCTTCTCGCAATAAAGATGACTCTTAACTAATTGGCTCATTAAGGCGTCTTGTCCAGCTCGCTGACGTGTGATGCAACAATGATAGCACCTGTGTGTTCAATGATGCGACTGCTGCTGGACCCTGGGGCTAAATCCAGTTAGATCCAAGCCAGAACCGGGGTGGGTTGCTTCCCATAAATTTCCTCTCAGAGCGTCTGACTAACCTCCCCTCTGCCCCAGATGTGCTGGTTCCCGGAACAGGCTCTGGTTCTGCCGTGGGCAAGTATGTGAGGTGTTTTCCCCCTCATCTGAGGGGAGGGTCACACCCCAGTGCGTCTACCCATCCTACCCTGTCCTACATAACCCATCGGCACCTGCCATGTGTCATCTCCCTGCTGCCCGAGACAAGCCTGGTTACATACATCACATAGCTCCCTTAATAAACCTCTGATGTAATCCTGGAGCTGTCGGCCTCTTTCCCCGGTCTCTCCGCTCAGGGGGAATTTCCCAGCGGCGGGAGAGTCATGGTTTCCACGTTGGATAGCTCGAGCTGGAGCTTGGAGGCGTCGTCGTGTGGAAGTGCCAAAGGAGGGGAACGTGGGGATCCTCGGGGCTCAACCATGGCGACCGTCGCTGAGAGTCCGCCTGAGCTTGCCCCGAGAGAACATCAGGGGAGGATGAAAGGAACACCAAGGACTGCGGCTTGAGGAGCCCAGCATTTGACAACTGCGCCTTTGGCGGGAGGCTAAGGCTGCCAAGGAGACAGGGAAGGGCAGCTGGAGAGGTAGAGAGAGGCTCGTGCACTGCTGAGAAAGCCCAGAAAAGAAGGTAATGGGAGGAGAGAGTGGCCCACCAAATCTCACTCTGCTCCGGGGTCACGTTAGAAAAGGACGAAGGGGCCGAAACCGGTTTGGCTCAGTGGATAGAGCGTTGGTCTGTGGACTGAAGGGTCCAGAGTTCGATTCCGGTCAAGGGCATGTACATTGGTTGCGGGCACATCCCCGGTAGGGGGTGTGCAAGAGGCAGCTGGTCGATGTTTCTCTCTCATCGATGTTTCTGGCTCTCTATCCCTCTCCCTTCCTCTCTGTAAAATATCAATAAAAAAAATATATATATTAAAAAAAAAAAAGAAAAGGACGAAGGGACCCATCGAGACCAGCGACCTTCAGGAAAGCCTCTTAAATCCTGCTTGGGCTTCACCCTGCCCTGAGTCTCTCTTAAAAAAAAAAAATAAAAAAAAAAAATATATATATATTATTGATATTTTACAGAGAGGAAGGGAGAGAGATGAGAGAGAAACATCAACCAGCTGCCTCTTGCACACCCCCTACCAGGGATGTGCCCACAACCAAGGTACATACTCTTGACCGGAATTGAACCCGGGACCTTTCAGTCCGCAGACCGACACTCTATCCACTGAGCCAAACCGGATTCAGCTGCCCTTAGTCTCTTGCGAGCGGGTGTGCGGCCCGAACTGGCAAAGGAGCTGGGGCTGTTCCCAAAGGACGACGCCAACCGGCCAGGAACCCCCCATGAAAAGGTGCTCAGCCTCATGAGTCATCGGGGAAATGTAAACCCCAAACCACAATGGAATTCCACTTCACACCCACCAGGTTGGCTAAAAATAAAACGGCCTAACAATGCCAGGATTCGGCAAGGACGTTAAGCCAATGGGACGCTCATGCATTGCTGGCAGGAATGCCTAAGTTGGTACAACCTTCTTGGGAAATGCTTTGACGTTAGCTGGTGTGGCTGAGGATGTGCACGGCGACCGGGGCAAGGTTCCCTGGGGGAAACGGGCCCCGAGGAGGAGGTTTGCAGACAGGAGGTTTCACGGGCAGCACTCTCAGGGGCAACACTGAGAGTGTTGCAAGGGGGTGGGAAGAGCAGGATTTCACAGAGGGAGGAGATGAACGGCCATGGCGTTGCAGCAGCGTCCTCACTCAGTCACCCTAAACATGCATGGCCCTTCAGAGTGGTCCTGAAATGATGAGAAGGGGCCAGGCCTCTGTACCCCTCCACTGGCCACTCATTGCCCGAGGCTGCCCCAAAAGAGGGGTCATGACCTTGGGCAAAGTAAGCCCCATCTATGAGAAGGGCATGGCTCCCGGCAGCTGGGGAGTGCACGCCTTAGTCCCGAAGGAGATCCGGGCACACGCACCACAGCGTTCCCCGCAGGTTCTGTAGCGTCTGAATCTCCTGCTTGGTAAGATGAGTTAATGCCATCTGAGAACAGGTCCTCCTGAATTCCGATCCTTTTTTTTTTCTTCTTTCTTGTGTAAACTTTAAAAGGTTAGTGGAATGAGCTACAGCTCTCACGCTACCGCTGGCTGACTCATGATCTCCTTCCTCTGCCACCCCCTCTCAACTCCACTGCTTGGCTTAGCGCCTCGGCTTATCTAGCAAGATGGCCCAGCCCTCCATCTCTCAGGGATCTAAGACCCTGGTCACCAGGCTCTGTCTTAGTCATGGTCGCTGTATCTGTCTATGTTCCCTCAAAATGGGTCAGACAAGAACAGAGGAACACGGGAGTAGGTCACCTGCTGGGTCAGGTGTGTTCTTCCCCGTCCTGAGGTGTAACCGCCGCCCTGCCCTCTCTGATGTCACGGCCGATTTACCTGCCAGGAGGGTGACTCCGCTTTTTGCCTGCTAGTCTCTTGGCACGCGGAACCTCCAGAGATCAGGTAGCAACAATAGCTTACAGGATAATGGGACTCTTGTGTCTCCTAGTGCAAGCGTTGCCTGCTGTGAACCGAGACCTCGGGGATCTACAGAGCCTAGAGTGGTGGGGGCGGGAAGCCCAAATTCTCCCAGAGGCTCACTGGGAGCGTGGTGAGAGGAGTCACTCGTACTTCTGTCCCCTATTCCCAGATCCATTTCCCAGCATACCCCGTTTTGTTGTGCTTCTCTTAATTGCGCTTTGCAGATACGTATTGCATTTTTTTTTACAAATTGAAGGTAAGACTCTCCACCAGCAAAAAGATTATGACTCGCTGAGGCTCATAGGATGATAAATATTTTGTTGTTGTTGTTGTTAATCCTCATCTGAGGATATTTTCCCATTCATTTTAGATAGAGTGGAAGGAAGGGAGGAAGGGGGGAGAGAGAGACATTGATGAAAGAGAGACACATTAATTGGCTGCAGGCCAGGGATTGGCCCTGCAACCCAGGTCTGTGCCCTTGACGTAAATCGAACTCACTACCCTTTGTGAGCAGGCCAATGCTCTAACCACTGAACAACACTGGCCAGGCCAACAATGAAGTATTTTTAATTAAGGTATGTACATTGCTTTTTTTTTTTTTTAAAGACACAATGCTATTTCACACTTAACAGATTACAACATAGTGTAAACATAACACGCACCGGGAAACCAAAAACTCATGTGACTCTCTTTATTGTGACACTCACTCTATTATTGCCATGGTCTGGAAACAAACTTCCTATCTCTGAGGTACGCCTGTATTGTACTTTTTGTAGACAGCACTCACTCATGGTTGCTGGTCTAGGGTGAAGAGTGCTGGAATGAAGCATCCTGGAAGGTGATGCTTCGTTCACACAGGTGTTTCCCAAGTTGATGCCTCGGTTGCAGCTCTTTCCTCTAGCTCAAGTACTTTTTATTTTTAGACCTACCAGATATTTTTAATGTAAGACATCTTTAACATACAAAGTGCATCTGCAGAGCAGTGAGGGCGAGGGGAGGTCAAGAGGGGAAAGGGAAGGTTTTCCGGTCCCTGTTTCCCCCACCTGCGATCGCCTTTGTTGCCTGTGAGAACAAGGTCTTCGCAGAGGAGAAGTTGGGGCAGCCAGAGGCTCAGGCATCCCAGAGCCTGCCCTCGGGTGGCCCGAATGCAACAGGCACTACCAACGTGCCATCATCGCCACTTCTAGGGAGAACCAGGTACAGTTAGGAGACAATAGGAAAGTGGTTGTTGAGAAGAAACATCACTTTTTCCCCCCAGTGTTCTGCTGATCAGACTTTTTGGGTGTAGAATAGTTTTCTAGAGATTGTTACGTAGATTGGCAAGAGGTAAAAGCCGCCTGGGAGAAGAACGGTATGGACTCTGAGCCTGTCTCGTACTGGGATTCCTTGCCTATGAGTCTTGGGTTGACCCCGATGTTTGGGGAAGGGAAGGAACGACAGAGCCTCTGGCCCAACGAGGCTGGAGCCCTGCCAAGCAGGGACCAAGGAAGCCTCAGGCAGGCCAGGGGGGTCTTGGGCAGCAGCTTTTGGCCAAGAGGACTCAGGAGAGCATCGCGGCACAATAGCTTCCGGGCAGAGTTTGTTGCATGTGTGGAAGAGAGAAAGGACACGAGTCAGAAAAAAAATTAAGAACTAAAGAGTTGTGAAGTACTTGCTTCTTATAGGTCTGTGGGGTAGAACTGAGATGATACTTCTGGGCTGAGGCTGTGAGAAACCCAAAATTTGTTCTCTCTTTGAGACCCAGTTTGGCTTGGATGTAGGTTTCAGCTCCAAAGGCCTGCAGAGTTTAAAGTCCTCCAAAGGCCAGTGGCTTCAGAGCAATGCAACTCGGCGTGTCATAAGTCCAGTAGAGCCAAAACCAGTTTGGCTCAGTGGATAGAGTGTCGGCCTGTGGACTGAAAGGTCCCGGGTTCGATTCTGGTCAAGGGCATGTACCTTAGTTGCGGGCACATCCCCGGTGGGGGATGTGCAAGAGGCAGCTGGTCGATGTTTCTCTCTCACCGATGTTTCTAACTCTCTATCCCTCTCAATTCCTCTCTGTGTAAAATCAATAAAATATATTTAGAAAAAAAATAAGTCCAGTAGATCCCATGATCATGCACCCACTACTGCACCTCCTTTGCTAGGAAATGAGCCCCTGGGTCTCTACAGCGGTGCTATCTGAGGCCAACTGTCATCAGACCAGACACTCTGCAAGTCTTTAGAATGGCTGAGCCCCAGTAGCCAGGAAAGGCAAACTCATACCGAAAATAGATGTTTCAGCCCTGGTCGGTGTGCTAAATGGTTAGGGCATCAAAGGGTGGCAGGCTTTATTCCCGCTCAAGACCTGGGTTGCAGATTCAGCCCCTGACCCCAGTGGTGGCACATGCAGGAGTCAACCCATCGATGCCACCGCCCATAAGTCTGTATTTATTCTTATCTTAGGCCACTGGTCTACAAAGTGGATGCCTAAATGCATTGCCCAAAGCCCTGCCTGTGGGAAGATCCCGTCTCGTTTCTGTCTTTAACTTCTGAGTGAGGCTATGGTGAAACTGAATTGCATTTTCAGCTTTTGCCCACCTACCAAACAGAACCATCTGTGAGTCAAGGTTGGCATTTTCCATCCTTGTCAGCTAGCCATAAAGAAGCCCCATGCAGCCACGGGAGTGAGATGAAGGAGAGGTGTTAGTGCAACATCGGTGGATGACGTGGGGGGTTTAGGTCATCTGCTTGTCCATCTCACTTGTGCCTGGTCCCAGGTGTACCATCTTTTTAAAATATAAATTTTTTTTAATTGATTTCAGAGAGAAAGGGAGAGGGAGAAAGAGATAGAAGCATTCATAATGAGAAAGACTCATTGTTTGGCTGCCTCCTACACACTGGACACTAGGGATGGATCCCACAACCTGGGCATGTGCCCTGACCAGGAATCGAACTGTGACCTCCTGGTTCATAGGTCGACACTCAACTACTGAGCCATGCCAGCCGGGCATATGTGCCATCTTCATTTAGATCGCTGTTCAGCCCACTTGACCTTATGACTTGGTAGGCCTGACAGATCCCAGCGTATGATGGGCTGTTTCTGCGACAGGGTCACTTAACGTTCCACAGCCAGATGTGTCACCTCTACCGAGGCCCACGCCTGGAGGAGCTTCTCAAAAGGTGATAATTTCTTGCTGTAGATTGAGCGGCCTTGCTCTGGTAGTAGATTGTAGTAATCTCGCTGCGGCTTGCTATAAAAGCACGGCGTCTTTTCTCACCACCGGTACCTCTAATACCACAGACCCTTTCGGGCCATGTGGCCCAAGAGGCAAAGCTGTTTGCAGCACAGTCTGGATCTACTGCAGAGCCCTTTTCTGCCCAGAATCTGCTGAAAGCTGGCAGCCTTCCATATCACTCAGAAAAGAGGTTGGATCAGTATTACCAAGTATAAAACATGCTGACTCCAGCCTGCAGAGGTCTCCCCCTGTTAGGAGGTGCAAGGCGCAATCACGTGTCCTTCATTTTGCAGGGGTGGTTCCGGCATATCCCAGCATACCCCAGACCACGCCCCCCCAAATCTACACCGACGTGGTGAGCCCCTGACAATAGGGTTAACTGACCATCCTCGGGAGCCCTTGAGTTCTTGTAGGGTTTTACCTCCTGCTCTCCAAAACCATGGCTTGTTCTCTAGTCCTAGTAACTACCTCATTAATAAAGTGGACCGGTATGATGGTTTGCAGAATGTCCAGATGTTTCGATTCCTTCAGAATCCGTAATGACAGAGGCCAGGAGAGTTATAGCCTTGAAGTGGATCCTAGGTGTGTGTTGTTGTCTGCCCCACATAAAAGGGAGCTGTTTCTGCTTGTGATTAGGGAGGGAAAAGAATGGATTTCGGATCGATGGTTGAATACTATTATCTTGAAGCTTTCTTAATCTGTCTGGCAAAGCTATCACATCCAATGCAGCAGCTGCACTTGGGGCGACTGTTTGGTTGAGTTTGGAGTAGTCCACCATCTGGGTTTTGCCTGGGTCAGATTAGTGAATTAAAGGGGGAACAGATGGTGACTGCTACCCCTGAATCCTTTAGATCAGTGTTTCCCAAAGTGTGGTACGCATACCCCCAGGGGTACGGGAAGAGTTTGGTGGGGGTACGCCTGTTGCACCGGAGTTTGGTGGGGATATGCACTGCACCGTGCTTAGCTGCGCCTAATTTTACGTTCTCATGAGTCAAGTCAATTTCATCCTTCTCATTGATCCAAATAAATGTTATTTATAATATAACTTTTATTTATATTTTGTTATGAATAATTTTATTTTTCATTTATTGTTATTTTGTGTATGTACCAAAAAAAGAAAAAATAAATAATTTTGATTGTTATTAAAAATACATCCTTTTTTTTGACAAGGGGCACTCAGCGTTACGAAAATTATAGAAGGGGTACACGTATGTCAAAAGTTTGGGAAACACTGCTTTAGATCTTACATAGAGATCTCAGGAGAAAGTATTCCTGGACCCGTTTTGCAGATGAGGAAACCAAAGCTTAGAGAGTCACTAAAATAGTATATTTATTGTAAAATAAATGTTCACGTTATCAGATCGGTTTAATTCACAAGCTTTTGCATTTAACCACTAAGCTATCCAACCAATAATTGTAATTGGAACTAGTGTAGGAAAGTGAAAAACGAACTGAATGAATTGTTCCATGTACCCAAACTTCTATCATGCTTTTTTTGCCAGAGGTTTTCAAAATCACTGACTTTGGGATCAAAGAGGACCTGCTCTACCTGGTTTCTTTTCTTCTTCTTTTTTTTTTTTTTTAATATATTTTCTTGATATTTTACAGAGAGGAAGGGAGAGAGATAGAGAGCTAGAAATGTCAATGAGAGAGAAACATCAACCAGCTGCCTCTTGCACATCCCCCACTGGGGATGTGCCCGCAACCAATGTACATGCCCTTGACCGGAAT
Source organism: Vespertilio murinus (assembly GCA_963924515.1). Taxonomy (NCBI): domain Eukaryota; kingdom Metazoa; phylum Chordata; class Mammalia; order Chiroptera; family Vespertilionidae; genus Vespertilio; species Vespertilio murinus. Next base: position 32,043,076 of record OZ004715.1, on the reverse strand, counting down.
CGAACCCGGGACCTTTCAGTCCGCAGACCGACGCTCTACCACTGAGCCAAACCGGTTTCGGCTCTACCTGGTTTCTTAAGAGCAGGGTGTCACTCTCAGTCGAGAATGTTTCATTAGCTTTCGCTCCTGGCAGCTTTTGGGTGAGCTTTTATTTTCTAAGCTATATGCCAGGATGTTTCCCCCATTTGATGTTTCCAGGATCGTGATGGAAAAAAGAAAGAGGAAAGAGTTGCCACCCAAAGTTAAAATGTAGCTTTTCGTGTGGAACAATAGAGCATGAGGCCTCCTGGAGCCAATGGTAACTTTCTGGTGCAAAGGATGAGGCTGCTGTCAGGTATAGCCGCTCTCAATAGGCAAGATAGTTCACGGGTCCCAGTGTCCTCACCCACGTAGTGGAATCACTAACAGTGTATACCTCCCCACGGGATTGCTGTGTCTTGTCTGTCTCTGAGTCCCTGACAGAGCTGGCACACAGGAGCATTTGGTGAATATATGCTGAATGAATGAATGGATTTTTGAAGGTTAAATGAGATGACGCATATGCCTAGCATGGGGCAAACATTAGATTCTAAGGTGGTAATTTGACAATACGTATCAAAAGCTTGAAAACACACACAGGTCTTTTGAGCCAACAATTTTATTTCTGGAATTGAGACCTTCATCCTAGTCACTTTTATAACTAAGATAATTAATAATGGTGGCCATCTTAATTACTCATGCAATTCATAATTTAAAACGCACCCAAAATTTAGCTACAAGAATGCTCGTAGAAAAACAGCCTAAATGTCCATCATTTTTTTGTGTGTGCGTGTGAGAGAAATCAATGTGTGACACATAAAAGACTTAAATAGTTGTTTCCTTAGTCACCTAACTGTTCCCTTGTGTCTTCAATGTTTTGCCATTATAAATAATACTGCCGCCAGTATTAACACAGACACCTTTTCTCAAGTTTCAGGTAGGTTCTCAGAAGGGTGGTTGCTAGATCAAAGGACAGGAATATTTTTAAGGTTCCTGCTCGGTATTGCCTGACCGCTCTTCCAAAGAGCCATTACAGTCTCAGCTGCCACGAGCATGTCCAAGACTGCCAGTTCCCAAACAGTCTTCCGAGTGTGAGGTAACATAATTTTAAATAGTTTTGCTAACTCGATGGAGAAAATAAGTGATCTCCCTGTTGTTTTAATTTTCTTTTCTTTTTTCTTTTTTTAAAATACATATTTTATTGATTTTTTTACAGAGAGGAAGGAAGAGGGATAGAGAGTTAGAAACATCAATGAGAGAGAAACATCGACCAGCTGCCTCCTGCACACCCCCCACTGAGGATGTGCCTGCAACCAAGGTACATGCCCTTGACGGGAATCGAACCCGGGACCCTTGAGTCCGCAGGCCGATACTCTATCCACTGAGCCAAACCGGTCAGGGCTTAATTTTCTTTCTTTTTTTTAAAATTAGAGAAAACAGCTTCTCACCTTTAAAAATAAATTAATAGTTCATATTTACTCTTTCGTAAATTGGGTTGGGAGAAAAGCTCTGGGCTTTTCACCATTTAACATCTCTCTCTCTCTCTCTCTCTCTCTCTATATATATATATATATATATATATATATATATATAATTGATTTTTCACAGAGGGACAGAGTCAGAAACATCGATCAGCCGCCTCCTGCACACCCCCTACCGGGAATGTGCCCGCAACCAAGGTACATGCCCTTGACCGGAATCGAACCCGGGACCCTTCAGTCCACAGGCCGATGCTCTATCCACTGAGCCAAACCGGTTTCGACTAGAAGAGCCCCTCTTATCAGGAAAGGTCAAGGGCGTTCTTAGACCCAAAAGAAACACTCCAGGTGCCAGAAGCTGACCTCATGCTGACCTGGCAGGTGCAGGAGCCAGAATGCTTCAGTTAACCACTCTCAGGAAGTTTTCTCCTTGGTGTTTTTTCTGTTGCTAGGAAACCTCGCCTCGCCGAGGCTCATTGGTTAGAGCGCCTTCTTGCGTCCATGCCTGTAATAGCACCTTCAGTTGAGCAAAGAGCCAAGATTACTTTTCTGTTTATAATACTTGATTTCAATCATTTTTTGTTGTTGTGGAATATAACATACAGAAAAATACCCAATATATACCTACAGATTGAAAAATAGTTATAAAATAACCTCCCAAGTAAATAAATAGAGCACGGCCAGTAACACACACACACACACACACACACACACACACACACACACATCCCACCTCACACTTCCTCTCTACAGAGAAACTCTCTCCCAACGCTTTGGTTATTCCTTTATCGCTTTACTTCGTGGTTTTATTACCTGTATATGTACCCTTAAAAATATAGCTTTGGTTTTTGTCTGTCGTGGAACTTTATATTTTTAAAAAGCCATGTGTTTTTCCCTGGCCGGTTTTGCTCAGTGGATAGAGCGTTGGCCTGCAGACTCACGGGTCCTCGGGTTCGATTCCGGTCAAGGGCATGTACCTTAGTTGCGGGCACATCCCCAGTGGGGAGTGTGCAGGAGGCAGCTGACCGATGTTTCTAACTCTCTATCCCTCTCCCTTCCTCTCTGTAAAAAAAAAAAAAAAAAAAAAAAAAAAAAAGGAAAAAAAAGAAAGAAAATCAATAAAATATATTTTTTAAAAAGCCATATGTTTTTACTCAGTATCATGTTTGTAAGCTTCATCCATTTTGGTGCCTACAGACGTAGGGTATTCATTTTCATTGCTCCATAACATTCCCTATATGATGATACCACAGTTTATGCGTCCTCCTGTTGATGGAAATTTGTGCTGTTTCTAGCTTGGGACTATTTTGAACGGTGCTGCTATGAACTTTTCTGTACATGACTGGCTGCATATATGCATTTTATCCTCAAGGATAAAAATGCCAGGCCACGGAATATGTATCTCTAGCTTTACTAGACAATGCCAAACACCTTTATGAAGTGGTTGAACAAATGAATGTACATTCCCATCCAGCATCCGATGTTTATTCCTACTGTTCCAAGGGGCTACAGTTGGTATTGTCAGGCACTAATTTTCACCAATCTGGTATTTCATTGCCATTAATAATTTTTATTTTCTGATAATTAATGAGATCAAGCACATTTTCATGTTTCCAAATCTGGTTGGATTTCCTCTTATTCCAAGTGTCTATTTAAAATGTTTGTCCTTTTCTTTTGGGTTGTTTGTGTGTGTAGTAAAAACCTCTAGTTTCTGCTTTTGGCCAATCCCTGATTTCAATAGCTATTATGGTGAAAGGATTTTTAAAAGATTTTTTATTTGACATAATTTCAGACTTATAGAAAATTTGCAAGATATTGGGGTGATCACTTCATAAGTTATATAAATGTCTAATCACTATATTATACACCTGAAACTAATTTAATATTGTATGTCAACTGTAATTTAAAAACATTTTAGATTCATCTTTAAAAATTGTAAGACTAGCCGAAACCGGTTTGGCTCAGTGGTAGAGCGTCGGTCTGCGGACTGCAAGGTCCCGGGTTCGATTCCGGTCAAGGGCATGTACCTTGGTTGCGGGCACATCCCCGGTGGGGGGTGTGCAAGAGGCAGCTGGTTGATGTTTCTCTCTCATCGACGTTTCTAGCTCTCTATCTCTCTCTCCCTTCCACTCTGTAAAATATCAATAAAATATATTTTTTTAAAAAGTTGTAAGACTAGAACAAAAAAAAGTCCTATAACCCTTTCACCAGATTCCCAAATGTTAGCATATTGCCACTTTTATTTTATCCTTCTTTCTGTAAGTACCTTTTTTCCCTGAATTTGAAAGTAAGTTGAAGACATGATGGCTCTTTACCCTAAATGTTTCAGTGTGTGTTTACTAAAAACAAGAACATTCTCTTACATAGACACAGTACAGTGATCAAAACCAGGAAATTTCCCAGTTGGCGTGGCTCAGTGGTTGAGTGCCACCCAATGAACCAGGAGGTCACATTTCGATTCCTGGTCAGGGCACATTCCCAGGCTGTGGGCTCCATACCCAGCGTGGGGCATGCAGGAGGCAATCGATCAATGTTTCTCCCTCATTATTGATGTTTCTATCTCTCTCTCTCCCTTCCTCTCTGAAATCAATACAAATATATATAAAAACACTAATAATATCTTAACAGTGACACATTAATATTTTATCTGCAAACCTTATTCAGATTTTGCCAGTTGTCCCAATCATGTCCTCTATAACTGAAGAAAACCCAGGACCATGTGACTGGAATCTGCTGAATGCCTGTCAGAACCACTCTAGAGCAGAGATGGGGGCAACCCTCCCCAGATCCATTGGATACAGGTTTTGTTTTCCAAACGATTTTTTTTATTGTGGTAAAATAGATAACATAAAAATTTACCATTTAGTCATTGAAAATATATAACTCAGTGGCATTATGTAAATTTACAACATCTTATAATTATCACCATTATCCATTTATAGAACTTTCTCATCACTCAAAACAGAAACTCTGTATCCCTTAAGCAATAACCTCCATGCCACCCTGCCCCAGCCCCTGATAACTTCTCTTATACCTTCTGTCTCAATGAATTTACCTCTCCTAGGAACTCATATAAGTGAAATGGTATAATATGTGTCCTTTTATGACTGGTTTATTCCACTTAACATAATGTCCTTAAGGTTCATCCCTGTTGTAGCATGTGTCAGAATTTCATTCTTTTTTTTTTTTAATGGTTGAATAATATTTCATTGTACAGAGAGAGCACATTTTGTTGACTCATGCATTCATCAGTTGATGGACATTTGGGTTGTTTCCATGTTTTCAGTGTTTCCCAAACTTTTGACATATGTGTACCCCTTCTATAATTTTCTTAATACTGAGAACCCCTTGTCAAAAAAAAAGAAGGATGTATTTTAATAACAATCAAAATATATTTATTTTTTATTTTTTGGTACATACACAAAATAATAATAAACAAAAAATAAAATTATTCATAATAAAATATAAATAAAAGTTATATTATAAATAACATTTATTTGCACACTGAACCATCTCACGCCTCACAAGACTGTCTTGACTTGACTCATGAGAACGTAGAATTAGGCGCAGCTAAGCACGGTGCAGTGCATATCCCACCAAACTCTGGTGCAACGCGTACCCCCGCCAAACTCTTCCCGTACCCCTGGGGGTACGCGTACCACACTTTGGGAAACACTGCATGTTTTAGCTACTATGAATAATGCTGCCGTCAGACTCTGATGTAACTCCAGCCTCAGGTGAAGAAGAGAGGGAAGGAAGGGTGGGTGGAAGTATCTAGTCTGCCAGGCTGTCTAAGGAAGGTCCGGCAGGTGTTGGGGAGTCTGTGTCTCCCAGGAAGGGGCCTGCCTTGCTCTCCCTCCTGTGCTAAGTCAGACTGGGAGCGTCCCAGGGGAAGCCGGGCCTCGGTGCAAACACCAGCACAGCAGCCCTTTGTCGGTTACAATCCCTTATAGACAACCGAAGCCCATTTTTATGCTCCTTAAGCCCCCACCAGGCTAAAGAGTGATCTTTCTAAAATGAGGTCTCACTATGCCAGTGTTCCCCAAAGTGTGGTACTCGTACCCCCAGGGGTATGGGAAGAGTTTGGTGGGGATATGCACTGCACCGTGCTTAGCTGCGCCTAATTCTGCGTTCTCATGAGTCAAGTCAAGACAGTCTTGTGAGGCGTGAGATGGTCCGGGGTGCAAATAAATGTTATTGATAATATAACTTTTATTTATATTTTATTATAAATAATTTTATTTTTCATTTATTATTATTTTAAAAATTAAGAATAAATATATTTTGATTGTTATTAAAATACATCTTTTTTTTTGACGAGGGGTACTCAGCGTTACAAAAATTATAGAAGGGGTACACAGATGTCAAAAGTTTGGGAAACACTGCTGACTATGCTGTTCCTCTGCTTATGCCCCTCCCATGGCTCCCCAGCGTCTTCAGGCTCAAGGCTCCGCTTCACATCCCAGTCCTCAGGGTTCTGCTGGAGGGAAGGGGACAGTTTACCCGTGTGCTCCATTTCCCATAATCCTCTCTCCGAGGTGCAGCTCATATGCCTCCCACCTGCTGCTCCACTGACATGTGTCCTCCCTCCTCCCTCCCCGCCCTTTGCCTCTGCCGTGCCCTCTACCTGGAAAGCCCTTCCTCCACGTCCCCACCCACGCCGAGCTCAGTGTCAAGCGCTTCCCCCAGCTCCCCGGGGCCTGTCAGCAGCGTAGCCTGGCTCTGTCTCTGGCCCAGGACGAGGCACTCTGGAGTGGACAGAGGGTTCCTGGGGCTGTGTCAGGAGAACGGGACAGACAACGGCCGCCGCCGTCTTCCCAGGCTTCCTGCCTTCCCCCCGGCGCGAGCCGGCTCTGCGGGCTCTCAGGATAAATACTCTCACTCCCGCTTCCAGTCTCCCCTGGGACTGAAGCCGAAATCCAAGGCAGAGTCCAGAGAGGTCAGCGGTAGAAGCTCCCCCGACCCCGACCAAGCCCTTTCCACCTCCCCCCTCTACTTTGCAACCCTGCCTTCCTGGGATCAGGATTTTCAACACTTTATTTTTAGAGCACACGCTGGGCTGGGGCTCCAGCATGTCCAGGAATCCACTTGACGTCTGAGATGTAACCAGACCCGGGGCTGGCATGGCCTTGAGCGCTGGCTGGGCCGAGGAGCGGTGGCAGGGTGCCCGGGCGGTGCGGGGGGCCAGGGCCCCGAGGGGAGGCGGACCCTCTGCAGAGACCTGGAGCACGTGGGACTTTCTCCCAGGGGACAAAGGGCGCCTGCCACGTGACCCACTTAACCCCCTGCTTTGACAACTGGGACCCCGAGAGGCCGGTTACCAGCAGCAGAAGTTGATGGAACTCATGTCCCCACAGCTCGGTAATCAGGCTGCCAAACACTGGGAAGGGGAATGGAAAAGATTGTATCCTTTGTTTTTGTTGTTATTCTGGCTTCCTCTCCCATTCTCTGGAGCTCTTCTGTCTCCAACTTCACACTACAAGGGGCCCCCAGTGCGCACTAAGCTGACAGCCTGCAGGCCAGATCCAGTTTTGTTTGGCCACAAATAACTTGAAATTAATTAATTAATTAATTAATTTCACACCTGAGTCTATTTTTCCATTGATTATTTTTTAAATATATATTTTATTGATTTTTTACAGAGAGGAAGGGAGAGGGACAGAGAGTCAGAAACATCGACAAGAGAGAGACATCAATCAACTGCCTCCTGCACTCCCTGCACTGGGGATGTGCCTGCAACCAAGGTACATGCCCTTGACTGGAATCGAACTCGGGACCCCTCAGTCCTCAGGCCGACGCTCTATTCACTGAGCCAAACCAGTCCCGGCGATTATTATTATTATTTTTTTTTTAGAAAGAGGGGAAGGGGGGAGGGAAAGGAGGAAAGAAGAGAGAGAGAGAGAGAGAGAGAGAGAGAGAGAGAGAGAGAGAGAGAAAGGAAGAAACATGATTGGGAGATGGTTGCCTGCCTCCACTCAGGAACGTGCTCTCGACTGGGAATCAAACCCAATACCCTTTGGTGCGAGGGCCAATGCTCTAACCACTGAAAAACACCGGTCAAAGCTGAAATATTTAAAAAATTGTGGTAAAATACACACAACATAAAATATACCACCTTAACTGGTTTTAAACACCCAGTTCAACGGTATTAAAGTACTTTCACATTGTTGTACGACCATCACCACCTCCATCTCCAGAACCTTTTCATCTTCCCAACTAAAATTCTGTACCCATTTGCCATGGACTCCCCATTCCCTCCTCCCCCGCCCCTCCCTGGCAACCACCGTTCTACCTCTGTGTCTAGGCACCTGACTGCTCCAGGGACCTCACCTGAGTGGAATCATACAGTATTTGTCCTTTCAGGATTGGCTTGTTTTACTTAGCAGAATGTCCTCAGGTTCATCCACGTGGTGGCATGTGTCAGAATATCCTTTCTTTTTAATATTCGATGGTGTGTATAGACCACATTGTGTGTATAGACCGCATTCATTCATCAGTGGGCACTTGGGTTGCTTTCACGTTTTGGCTATTGTGAATCACACTCACTGCTATAAACACAGGCGTGCAAACCTTTCTTTAAGTTCCTGCCCTTCTTTTTTTTTTTTTTTTACTTAAAAAAATTGATTTTAGAGAGGAAGAAAGGGCCAAAGAAGACCCCAAATGTATTCTTGAACTCAAGAAAGCCAATGAAATATGTCACCGACGCTTTTTAGTACGAGGAAGAGAACGTTTATTTGAATCTCGATGGCATCCAGGGCTGCAGAGCCGGCCCTGGGTGATGGAGCCCAGATGCCGTGGTTTCGTCCCTCACGCTCTCCCGCACCAGGTTCACCCAGGGGCCTGGCATGGTGGTCCCACGTCTCAGGCCAGTGGACTGTGAGCCTGTCCTGCGGTGGCTCCGTGGGAACCGAGAGCACACCGGGAGAGCCCGGGGGTTCGAAAGAAATCAGAGCCCAGACAGGTGACAGCCGGCAGGGCCCAGGGGTCTCCTACTGCTTCCCGAGAGCAGTGCGCCCCAGAATCTCCCTGCTGATCCGGGTACCATGAAGGGTTCCGTGCCCTCACCCTCCCTCTGCCTTCCATCCTGGCAGCTGGACCGCCTGCCAACACTGCCCAAAGGATACCCCTGCCAGGGCTGGTGCCAGTGTTCAGACCGTGTGGAAGGAAAGGAGCTCTCTCTGTTGCTCTGGCCTGGCCTGCCCACGCGTCCCCCGGAACGTCGCTCTGAGCTCGGGATGCCGCGCTGGTCACACGAGGGCTGGGCCCGGCTGCCCGCTGGCACTGGCTCAGTCAGCCCTCCGGAACCCTGGAAGAAAAAGCCCGAGGACGGCATGGGACTCTGAAGACAGCCAGGCCTCCTTCCCACCATCGCCCCAGATGTCTAAGACCCATCGCAGCTGGAATAATGGAGCCACCCCAGAAGCCCTGGGTCTCGTGGATCCATAGCCATTGCAACGAACTTCCCCTTTATGAACTAAGTGGCTTAAGGAAGATGGAAATCCTCAGCTCAGAGACACACAACACCCCCCCCCCCAGCCCGGCCTCTGAGTTTTTAGACTTAATAGTAGACACGGAGCAGCTGGCCATCAAAGAGGGTCTCCTTTAGCTCAGCCCAGCCACTCGGGCTGTGTGACCCTGGGCAAGTCACTCTGCCTCTCTGAGCCTGAGTTTCATCAGACAAATGAAAAATGAGCAAAGCCCACCCCCACCCCCACCCCCATCCCCAGTGCTGTAAAGCAAACAAGATCACGGAGAAGACAAGAGTTTGGGGAAATGTCTTATGACAGAACCCCCAGACTCCCTTCGGTTTCACAGGCAGGGACTGCTGCATCCCCTCCTCACGTGCTCTTCAGCCTGTGGGAAAGGTGTTATGACACCCGTTTTTCGGCTGAGGAAACTGAGGCTAACAGAGCTGGTACGTTGGAAGAGGCAGGAATTGAACCCAGGCCCCAACTCCGGGCCCTGTGCTCGTTCCTACATGCTAAACCTCACTGGCCACGGAAGACCCCGATTGGGAAGGAGAGAAGGTGGACTTAGGAAGAACGTAAATGTTACCGATCAGCCTGAGCTTCTGGAAGAGGGGGATGAAGCCCTGGAGGACGCTGTGGATCCGGTAGACTGCCGGGACAAGGAGAGAAAGGTGAGCGAGCTTTGTGCCTCCTCGGGCGACCTGGGGTCAGACCTCCTCCCGCCCACACCGGGACCAGGGCTTCGGCCCGCAAACAAGGCTCTCTCGGTGGAATTTCAGGCGGCAGGCTATGCTTAGATAATAGCACGGGGGCTATTATTAAAAAAAAAACAACAGCCGCGAACAGCAATAACAGTTCCAGGAAATGGAGAGTGCAGGACCCGGCCCCACTCACTAACTTGTTTTCAGCATCTGCCCCATTTCTGTTTGTTTGCCACTTTCAACTGTTTTTGTTGCATTTTTTTTTTTTTTTAAACAGAGCTGCCCATTTTTCCACCGAGTTTTGCCAGAGACCTCGCACTGACCCTGAAAGCGGTCAGGAGGAAAACAGGAGCATAAGGACATCTTTTAGAAGGTGCTCAGGCCGTGGCTCTCGGGCCCTTGGCAAGCATCTGCGGCTGGGCCGGCCACCACCCCGGGGAGTCTGGGAGGGGAGCTTACTCAGCCCGAAGTAGATGCCAACGGTCTCCAGGGAGGCGAAGGTGAGCAGGCCGACCCCAAGGGACATGAACCAGTCTGCAAGGACAGCGGGGGAGGGAAGCGTTAGCCTGCAGGCCTGACCCCCCAGCGCCCCCAGCCCCCCCAGCCACGGTTCCCACACCCCCCACTCACCTGCGTAATAGTGATAACACACCAGCAAGGCCCCGATTGCAAAGCAGAGGAGGACGAAGTGGAAAAACTCATCTGTAAAGGCAGAGGAGGTGGGGGATTTACTATTTGCTTCTTTTTAAAATATATATATTTTATTGATTTTTTTACAGAGAGGAAGAGAGAGGGATAGAGAGTTAGAAACATCGATGAGAGAGAATCATCGATCAGCTGCCTCTTGCACACCCCCTACTGGGGATGTGCCCGCAACCGAGGTACATGCCCTTGACTGGAATCGAACCTGGGACCTTTCAGTCCACAGGCCAACGCTCTATCCACTGAGCCAAACCGGTTTCAGCTACTATTTGCTTCTTTCTCCCTTTCTTTCTTTCTTTCTTTCTTTCTTTCTTTCTTTCTTTCTTTCTTTCTTTCTTTCTTCCTTCCTTCTTTCCTTCCTTCCTTCCTTCCTTTCTTTCTTTCTTTCTTTTTTTTAAAATTCTCATCCAAGGAGTGAGGATATTTTTCCCATTGATTTCAGAGAGAATAGAAAGGAGGGGGGAGGGGAGAAAGAGGAGAGAGAGAGAGAGAGAGAGAGAGAGAGAGAGAGAAACATCCATGTGAGAGAGACACATTGATTGGTTGCCTCCTGAACACGCCCTGACTGGGGGTGGGGATCAGACCTGCAGCCCAGGTTAAGTGTCCTTGGCCGGGAATTGAGTCAGAGACCCTCCAGTGCGCAGGCCCACGCTCTCACCACGGAGCTCGCCCGCTAGGTTCATCACCGAAAGCATTCCCGTCTCTGCCGAAGGGTAGCTTTTACTCAGACACTTCTCCTCACCAGCCCCAACTAAAACAGCACCCCACGCCCCACCCTTCCCAGCCTTTGTCTCACTTTATTATTTTTCTAACACTTATCACACCGCCCAGCGGGTGATGTTTTCATTTCCGTGTTTATTCTCTGTCCCCCTCGGTAGGTTGGAGGGTGGAGATTTTGCCCATGGACCAGAGCAGCACAGGCAGGCGGAGCTGCTGACGCTTTACTTGTGGAATGCAAGTATGTACAACTGTAGAAATATGCAAAGGGTTTGAATTTAAAAGTGTCACATTGCCCCAGTCTCCCTCCCTAAACCCTACTCCTGAAAACCGAGTGGTGATTGCCAAAACCTTTCCAGGAACATGTATGTACAAGCACTTAAAAAAAAAAAAAAAAAAAGGCAGGATCAGTGAGTATACCTGCTGCTCTATAATTTTCTCTTTTCCTCTCATTGGTAGAGCAGAGCCATCTTTCCCTCTCAGAGCATACATAGGTCTGCCCTGTTCTTTTTTATTTATTTTTATTTTTTATTTTTAAATATATTTTACTGATTTTTTTTTTTTTACAGAGAGGAAGGGAGAGAGATAGAGAGTTAGAAACATCGATGAGAGAGAAACATGGATCAGCTGCCTCCTGCACACCCCCTACTAGTGATGTGCCTGCAACCGAGGTACATGCCCTTGACCTGAATCGAACCTGGGACTTTTCAGTCCGCACGCAGACCGGCTCTCTCCACCCGTGGGCAAACTACAGCCCATGGGCTGGATCCGGCCCGTTCGGCTGTTCTATCCGGCCCGTGGAGCGGAAAGAGCGGAGGGTTCTCTTGCTCTCCCCTCCGCTCCTTCACCAGCAGCCCAAGAGGAGAGTGCCAGCATGGTCAGGTTGTGTTTGTTCTGGTCCTCCCTCTGGTCCAGTTTAAGAACCCATTGTGGCCCTCGAGTCAAAAAGTTTGCCCACCCCTCCACTGAGCCAAACCGGTTTTGGCTGCCCTGTTCTCTTTGATGGCTGTATAGGGTTCCATGGTGTGAAGTCACTCTGGTTTATTTAACCAGTCCCCCACTGGTGAAGTTACCGAGGCCAGAGGTTTGCTGTTACCACCTGTGTTGTACCAAACATCACGACACACGGACCGCTATGCGTGCCGTGGGCCCAGGGCCCAGAAATGAAAATGCAGGCGTGGGGTGTTCGGAAGAGAACCGTAGGAGTTGTGGGGGGGGGGGGGGGGAGAAGGGTGCTGAGAGGCTGGCAAGAATTCAGGGGGGGCCTGTGAAAGAGAGGCCCCCCTGTCCTTTGCCGGGCACCGGGGGAATTGTCAGAGGAGGGAACGCGGGGGCTTTGACCCGCTCAGGGGGCTGTGACTACAAGAGGTGCCAACAAAGATTTCAAGAAGAAAGGGAGGAAAAGGGGAGGGGGAAGACAATGCCGAGGCGGCTGCCTGAAAGGGGGGGGGGCTTCCTGAGCGGGTGCAGAGGCTGCCAGGACTGAGTCTCCGTTCGGTCCGCGGAGCCGCTGGCGGGCTCTGACGCCGGGGGCCAGCGAGCTGGCCCCTCTGGGCCTCCGCGTTCCCACCGATGCCCGGAGGAGAGCGGCCTCTGCGTCACGGTGGGACGGACGGGTCTCGTATGGGAGAGTTTGTAAGGGGTTGTATGGGAGAGTTTGTAAGGGGTTAGGGCAGTGTGACATCTCAGGTCCCTGCTGGCCAGGAGCATTTTGAAGGCACATGAATGGAAGGGGAGAAGGATATTTCTGGCTTTATTTTCCTGGGGGAGGCGGGAGAGATTAAAATGTGTATTTCTAGGGCATTCTTTGCTCTGGAGTCAGTTTACCCTGGGGGGGGGGGGGCAGGAGAGGGGAAGTACATCCGAAACGAATATGATGTTGCATGTCAGATACATCTCAGTGTAACAGAATACACACCTACGTTCCATGCAGAAAGTCAGAGACATCTTAAAAATCAGCATAAATGTTACCAAATATACTCATAGCTCTGCTCCTCTAAAGAAAATAGCAAAATCAGCAGTATTGTTCACTTATAAGAACCCTAATTATCATTTCATCAAAAAAAGTCAAAATAAGCATACGACAAACGGCAATACATTATTTTGTGGAACAGTTCTTTGGACAGACAGCTCACAATGCCCCAAATCACCGGATTTTGCTGAGTGTAGAACACACACACACACACACACACACACACACACACACTCACACACGGCGTGCTAGCAGCCCTCCGCTCACAGGGACAGAGTGCTCCGCGTGTCTGAGGGGCCATGAGCAAGGCCTGGGCAGTGTTAGTGGCAGGAGGTCTCTGATACTCTAAGAAAGAGAGCGGAAAGGGGACTCCCCTTCTCACGTTGGGGTCTAATGCATGTCCTGGAGCTACTCAGACATGGTCTGCCCTGAGGGAACCCCAGTTTTAGTCTGACGAGGCTCGTCTTGTGGCCCGGGAAAATGAAACAGCGTGCTCTGGTCATCTCGGTGGACAAAGGCAGAGCCGGGGGCGTGGGCCAACCTCGCCACTCCCTGAAGGAGGGCTTTTGCAACAACTCAAAATGTTTCTAGAACAACTGCTATCTATTTTGTAAAAAAAAATCACACTTCTTCTTCCCACACTTCTCCTCCTCCCTGAAGCGCCCCCAGACTCCAGGCCTGGCATGGAGGTGGCCCCTCTGGCTCTCATCAGCCCTCCTCTAGAACTTGTCTACCCTGGACTCACAGCTTCCTCAGCCCGGCCGTGTCTGGAGGGCGTGTATCGTCCCGGTAGCTCCACTTACAGCGGAAAGAGCTTGCGTCTAGGGTTAAAGCTCCGGCCGTTCCACTCACTAGGCATAAGACCAGTCCCCACTCCTGAGCCCCAGTTTCCCTATCTGCAAAATGGGAATCATTGTACCACCGTCTCAGGGTGGTCTGAAGCTGGGGGGGTTGCAAGTTGCAGGGCCCACACACGACAGGGGTGGGCTGTGATTCCTGCTGTTCTAGGCCCCCAGCTGACTCCCCACCCGTAGAAATCTGGACAGGACCAGCAGAAGCAGCGGTGGCACCTCAGTTTCCTTACCATCTTTCTTTATGTTCAGTCTTCTTAACTGAGAGGCCTCCTCCATGTCTCCTTAGGAACAAGAAATCAGGGTTTAACGTTGACACAGGACGGTAGGTAGGTGGGGTTTTCTCTTTTCCTGCCCCCCCCCCCCGAGAATGGCTTCTTTTTCCTGAGTCAGAGGATATGCACTCCCTGCAAGACCCATCCATCAGGGCCCAGATGTGAAGGTGGGGACCCCCTGGGACCCCCACTGACCCCTCCTGCCCCCACAGGCCTGAGCCTATGCTCTGTTCCATTTCCCCTGGGCTGGGAGGCCCTGTTCCTGAATGGCTGGGAGACGCTCTGGCTGGTGATGGCCTCCCTGCTGGGACTGACCCCCTCCCCAGGATGGCTGTGATCTCACCCCACCACCCCCAGGAACCCAGGCCGCCCTCCGCTCCCCTCTTGGGGCTGGAGCACTTACCGCTTGCTGGCTCAGAGCCTCTCCTCCGCAGTCCTGGAAGTTAGAAACTCAGCGTTAGTGCCCAGCTCGGCCTGGGTCCGTCACAGCGGCCTGGCCCCCGGGGAAGGCCGTCGGTAGCCTGTGAGAATGCTCCTGTCCAATCGTCCACCGCCTGGAGCTCTTTCCATCAACCCACCGCTGGGTATAACCCCTCTTAGGACCTCCTTTCGAACCTCCGCTGGCTCCCTGCCCCATGCCACAGCCGGCCCTGCTGCTTGCTGAGCCCCGGCCAGAGCCCCAGGCTCCCGAGAGGATCTGAAGTCCCTGTCTCACAGCCACGAACCCCGGTAACAGTTGGCAATGCCCAGGCCTCATGCACCACCACCACCGACCAGCCCTCTCCCGAAAGGAGGCACTCACCTGCTTCTCCAGAGGGCACCACCTCCCCAGGAGCACCTGCAGGGGAGGAACAGCCATGACCACAGGCCCGATAGCCTCCTCCTGAGACTTTCCATGTGACCTGAGTGGGCTAAGGGGGGGGGGAGGGTTCCTATTCCACCCAAAGGGACAGTAACCACCCACCAGCCACTAACGCCGCTGCAGCCGCTGCGGGAATGCCTGCCCAGTGTTACAGGTCTTCCCTCTTCCCGGGAGAAGCCAGAAATCCGGGTTTTTACATAAGCTTCTTTATATATATATTTTTTTATTCTCTCTCACATCGATGAGAGAGAATCATCGATCATCTGCCTCCTGCACACCCCCTACTGGGGATGTACCTGCAACCAAGGTACATGCCCTTGACCGGAATCGAACCCGGGACCCTTCAGTCCGCAGGCCGATGCTCTATCCACCGAGCCAAACCAGTTTCGGCATAAACTTCTTGATTATAAAAAAAAAAAAAAAAAAGAAAGAAAAGAAAAGAAGAACGTTGGCAACTCTTGTATTTTAGCAAACCAGAGAGTTTGTGAGACATGACTTTTTTCCTATGTGAGGAAAACCACTGCTAATTATCATTGCAAGTTACCAGTGATTTCATGCTGCACTCTGACTTCAGACATGTCTAAATGTGAAAAGAGGTGGGTTGCAGGATTGATGAGATGTATTAATAATGATTTTTAAAAGCACTCTATGAGCTTTGCACGCAGCAGTGCAGCTCCCTCGCTTCGGCCAGCGAAAGTCAGCCTCGACACGAGGGTTTGTAGAAAACAAAGGAAAAGAAAAACACTCGGTGAGTCAGATAAGATACATCTGCACACACAGGAGTCACCAGTTTGCAACCTATGCCTGTTTACGATGACCTAGATCTAGGCGGTGACACCTAGCCACAAGGCCCCAGCCCCGCCCCCGGCCCCGACCTCCCGGGAGCTGTGCCGGGGTGTACATGGGAGTGCCAGCTCCAGCCCTATAACCCCAAGTGCCAAGCCCCTTGTCTGGGTGAGCTGAGCCTACAGAGCTGCCCCGAGTTGCAGCCTCACCACTACCGTATTTGCCGGCGTATAAGACGACTGGGCGTATAAGACGACCCATTAAAATTTCCACTAAAAATACAGAGTTTGTTATATACTCGCCGTATAAGACTACCCCCCACTTGGAGGCATATTTTTCAGGGCCAAAAAGTCGTCTTATACGCCGGCAAATACGGTAATCTGGTCTGCGGTGACCTTCCCACCCATTCGCCTTCTAGCTCTTGGTGCCTATTCTAGTTTCTGGTGACCTCTCTCCTGGCCCATCACCTTCTCCCCCTCAAGGGCAGGTAGGACTTTTAGTAAGGAACTAAGCAGGGAGTCTGTGTTGGTGCCCCGATGATTTTGCTTGTTCTTCCTTCCATGCTACCTCCACTTCAGGAGCAACTCCTGTTAATTTGGGGGGAAAAGCGCCAAACTAAGAGTCAAAAAAAGACTTGTAACCACTTCCTCCACCACCACCACCACCACCACCATCACCATCGAGAGCCCCCACTCCTGTACACTTCCTGTCTTTGAGGTCAGCCCCGGGTCACAGACACCAGAAGGGGGCCCTCAGCACATGGCAATAAACATTCAGCACGCTCAGCTGTCCTTAGGGCGAAGATGCAAATGAGAACACTACCTACAAGTGACCCAAGAGTGACCAGCACCAGGGGTACAGAGAATGTACTAGGAAAGCCACGAAATGAGACTCCAACCGTGTGATTTACTGAGGACCTCCAATGCCTGGGGGTGGGAGGATGGGGAGGAAAGAATTCACAAACACATGACAATATCTACATGAGCTACAGTAAATGTGAACTACTTTCATGGTGAGAAAAAAATATTTTTTAAAATATACAGTAAATACCAGTTTTTCTCATTTCACACCCAGTGAAATCTTTCTTTCATAATTGGGTAAGTAAGAGCATTTAAAAAAACACACACCACTAAATAATACTTGCTTTTGTTTAAAAATAAATTAAAAGATTCAGATAAACAAATGAGCAGTGTAACGATTGCCCACAATGCTACCACCCAGAAGCAGTCATTGGGAATATCTTGCTGCAGAACATCAAGATATTTCACTTGCATTTCTTCTTAGTATAAAAATAAGTGTTTCCTGATGTTTTTCTTGGGTCATTATCAGCAGTTAGAACACTACGTAGATCATGGAAATGTTGGATGAAACAAAGTTAAGGAGGTTTTCTTATCTGGCCGTGGGCATTAGTCAGGCTTTTTGGCAAACAGGTACATTCCTACAAATTCCCCCGTTTCATCAGAGATCTCCTATGAAGCAAATGGCCATTAACATTTAGATCTTGCTGTAATAACCTCGGTGCTCAGAGGCAATTATTGCATAATATGAGTCTTATAGAGTTTAGATTACTAATCTCTCTTGCCGGCTTACACAGACGCGTGTTCCACGAGAGGACACTGATCACGTCTCATTTTGCTGGTTGGGAAGCTGAGGCCCAGAAAGGTTGGGAAGTTGGTCAAGTCAAGGTTCTAGTTCAGAAGAGAGCCCAGGACAGGGTCACCGCGGTGCAGAATGCGTGTTCCATCCCCGTCTGCCAACGTTATAACCACTCACCCAACCACGTTTTCTGCATCCGCCTGCCAGGTTGTAGCTCATGAAATACACATGATCTTGTTTCTCCCCAACAAACCCCTAGGCCCTCCTGTCCTTCGTCTAATTCTGTTTTTCCCCAAAGTCACTGGACAATCAATTACCTCCGTAGAGTTGAAGCTCATCCGTCAAAGGGTCAGGCTCCCCATGCTGAGCACCTGGGGAGAGACAGACCCCATTAGCCCGTTCTTCCCAGGAGCGGCCTCCCAGGGCAGCGTCTGTCTTGCACCGGCATGAAGTCTTAAAAAGTCTTGTGCTGGGGGTAAGCTGGGCAGTCGGTAGTCAAGAGGCAAGACAGCCTAACAAGTGCTTCCCTTTTTCTCTGTTGTATTGCCCCCCCCCCCTTCCCTAGCACACCCAGAGGTGACTGTGTTCATTTATTTAAAAAGAATTGTAGCCCTCACCGGCTTGGCAAAGTGGATGGAGTGTCGGCCTGAAAGGTTCCAGGCTCGATTCCGGTCAAGGGCATGTACCTTGGTTGCGGGCACATCCCCAGTAGGAGGTGTGCAGGAGGCAGCTGATTGGTGTTTCTCTCTCATCAGTGTTTCTAACTCTCTATCCTTCTCCCTTCCTCTCTGTAAAAAAATCAATAAAATATATTTTTTTTTAAAAAGAAAGAATTGGAGGTCTGAGAGGCCTTGTTCAAAGTAAGTAATAGCAGTTGCTATTTACTGAGCACTTCATGAATGTGCCAACACTGTGTGAGGTACTTTGTATGGAATCGTTCCTTTGATCCTCCTGGAAATCCTACGAAGGAGGTATTAGTCCTTTTTCCTCCCCTATTTTTGAAACTGAGGCTCACAGGCATTTTCTAGAGTTTACATAGTCAGTGACAAGCCCAGGGTTCACACTCAGGTCTGTCACCACAGCCCACAATCCTAATCGTTTTTATCTCCAGAAACAGAGTCCGGAGCTCAACTCCAGCGTCGTGGGCAGCATTTATTAGACACCTCCTGTGTGCCAGGATTTGTCCTAGGCATTCATCCAGGCTCTTTTCCCCGTGCTCTCTTCTTCCCATGATCCATTTGGGCTGAAATTTCTCTCTCTCTCTCTCTCTCTTTTTTTTTTTTTTTGCAAAAAATTTTTTTTCTGTTGTTAAAAATAAAGCGTGCTCATTGTCAAATATTTATACTATAGAATAGTTCAAACAAGAGAAAATAAACATCCCCCATAATTTAACTACCCAGAGATAACTACTATTAGCATTTGGGTATTTTTCCTTCCAGTCTTGTTCCTAGCCACCTATGAGTGAAATTGTGCAAAGTGTGTACGAGGTCAAACTGATGATATGATTTGATATCCTTCTTCTTTACTTCAGGGCGATAAAAAGACCAGAGCGCTCTGACCGGGACAGGGCGTGGCATCGCCGACCTGTCCTGCAGTTGGTGGGCATCAGGCTGTTTCCATTGTTGCCCTACTGTGAGCAATGCTGCCGGGAACACCTTCACCCGGACCCGCTCAGGCCCAGGGGGAAACTCAACAGAGAGCCGAGTGGGGGAGGAGAACGGTGAAGGCCTGTTGCCTACCCGGTGAGCCGCCCCCGGGGGAGCGTCCAGCCCCCCGGCTCTGCCGGTGTTTCCTGGGTTTTCTGGGGTGCTGGTCCTCATCACCGCTCTCTGCAGGGAACAAACACAAGCTGTAGGAGAGCCTCGGCCTACAAGGAGCCTAGAAGACACCTCTTCCGTTGTTCATTCTCAGGATTTCGTTTTTGTGAGGAGTGTGGTCCGGGAAAAGCAGACTTGACGTGTATTTTTAGTGATGGTCTCTGGGAGACAGAGCAAAGGATGATTTTTTTCTTCTTCTTTCTATATCTTTATGCGTTCCACATTTTGTACCATGTGTCTATACGTGCCCGGCTGGTGCGGCTCAGTGGTCGAGCGTTGACCTATGAACTAGGAGGTCAGGATTCGATTCCTGGTCAGGGCTATGGGTCGGACCCCTGTGTGGGGCGTGCAGGAGGCAGTCAATTAGTGATTCTCTTGCATCATTGATGTTTCTATCTCTCTCCCTTCCTCTCTAAAATTAATAAAAAATATATTTTTTAAAAATGTGCTGATGGGTAATCTTTCACAATAAAAAATTTAGTTAAAAAATAACTGGGGTCGAAACCGGTTTGGCTCAGTGGATAGAGCGTCGGCCTGTGGACTGAAGGGTCCCGGGTTCGATTCTGGTCAAGGGCATGTACCTTGGTTGCGGGCACGTCCCCAGTGGGGGGTGTGCAAGAGGCAGCTGATCGATGATTCTCTCTCATCGATGTTTCTAACTCTCTATCTCTCTCTCTTCCTCTCTGTAAAAAATCAATAAAATATATATTTTTAAAAATAACTGGGAACATTAAGAGCAAAAAGAAGTAGGGAGAACAGTGCTGGTGCATGAGTATCGGTGAGGGTCCTGGGCCTGGAGGAAGACTGGAGGCCACAGTGAGCCAATGGGGCTGGGGCCTTGCGGTCACCAACAGCCTGAAGGGTGGGCCTGGTCCGACTCCCAGCAGCGGGCCAGCCACTGGGGATCGGACACCAGGCTTCCGAACACCAGTCCTTCCCTGTGTGCTTCTGCGTCAGTGTGCCTGCTGTCTTCTCTTAGTGCTCAGCTTTGCCAACCACATCCAATCCCACGTGTGCTGTGGAGACAGGAGGGAGGGGCCCTATGGCCACACTGAGGGACATTAGTGTGGGAGCAGCACCCCCTAAGGGGCAACCAGAATCAGAGCACAGACTGTCCCCCCCACCACAAAGGAGAAACACAGAGACAGAGCCCCCCTGACAAGAGTCCCCGCACCTGGAAGCCCTTCTTCCAGAGCTAAAGCACTTAGTGGCGGGGTTTGTGTACTTTTGTAAAAAATATATTTTTTATTGATTTTTTTACAGAGAGGAAGGGAAAGGGACACAGAGAGCTAGAAACAACCGATGAGAGAGAAACATCGACCAGCTGGCTTCCTGCACACCCCCTACCAGGGATGTGCCCGCAACCAAGGTACACGCCCTTGACAGGAATCAAACCCGGGACCCTTCAGTCCGCAGGCCAATGCTCTATCCACTGAGCCAAACCGGTTTCGGCAAGGGTTTGTGTACTTTTAATAAGGGTCATGGCTTCCTTTCCAGACCCAGGAGGAGCCTGACTATGCACAAACAGACCCACTAACCATTCTCTCTCTTCTGTCTGCCGAAATAAGCATGGATTTTGTGGCCTGAAGCCTCAGTCTCATCATTTGCATCATGAGGACATACGTCTAGGGTGCCAGGGCTTTGCAAACATTTTTTAAAATTTAGCCTCAGATCGCTTTCATCAAATAAAGTCTCAGACCCAGCCAACCGTGTACAACAGATCAGGGCTCTGGTTGAGGAGGAGCAGACCAAAGCTAATCCTTGGGCTCCTCAGGCTCAGAAAGACCTGCAGGGAATCCCAGGTTACTGAGCCCTCTCACAGCAGCAGGGAAGTTAGCCTGTGCCTCAGTTTCCTCATCTGTAAAATGGTAACAATGATGGTACTTCCCTTGATGGATTGCTATGAGAATGAATTGAGTTATTACAGTGCTCGGGACAGTACCTGGCACATAAAAAATGTGCCGATGGGCAATCTTTCACAATAAAAAAATTGAACACATGCTAGCTATGATGTTGCAGCTGCTGCTATAAACTCAGCCTTACATTTTGAATCAAAAGAATAAACGTGAAAGAATATTCTGCTGTTTATTAGAGAATAACGTGACAGTTTGTAATCAAGTCCTAGAGACACATTTCTTTCTCTACACCCACTAACGTACTTGTGGGGAAGCAATACTTAGGGACATGATTTGTATGAAAGCAAAAGCAATGGTGGTCTGTGGGAGAAAAAGGGTACGGAACTTCCACTCCAGCGTGGGGGGAAGATGGGACCACAAGGGAGGCACAAGGTGGGGGAGGGGAGGTGCAATCATGCATTCTAAGGAACCATTTCAAACCGGCAAACTTTTAATTTACTTAAACTTAATCCCACAGATCAAAAGTTTCTAATAGGTATATTATGCAAAATGTAAATAGCTATATAATCAAATGTCATGACCCTCAATTTAAAAATAAATAAACTAATGAATGAATGAATGAATAAGTAAATAAATAAATAAAAGCAAAAGCTTTTGAGCAAGGATGTTCATGATTGGTGGTAAGGTGGGATAGATCTTAACAATAATAGTTCCTTTTTGAGCTTTTACGATGTGCTAGGTGCTAAGACGTTACACATGTGATAAGTGTTATCTTCATGAGAATCCTATGAGGTAACAACTTTTTTTTTTTTTTTTTTTTTTTTTTTTTACCATCTCTAAGGTACAATCTTAGAGATTAGTACCTCAAGGCAATACAGGGTTAAGCGATTTATCCAAGGACACATAACTAGTTAGTGGCCAAGGAAGGATTTGAACCCGGGCAGGCTGCATTACAGACGGGTCACTGGCACCAGACGGTCCCTAGGACACCTAAATGTCACTGTACTCGAGATGCAGCCACTTG
This sequence comes from Vespertilio murinus, assembly GCA_963924515.1. NCBI lineage: Eukaryota > Metazoa > Chordata > Mammalia > Chiroptera > Vespertilionidae > Vespertilio > Vespertilio murinus. Next base: position 32,020,952 of record OZ004715.1, on the reverse strand, counting down.
AGGGGTTGTTCGGGAGGCATAAGAAATGGCTGCAAAGATGTGACAGGACAGCAGGGCGAAATGCAGAGGAGAAGACAGCAAAAACATTTAAACCATGAACAGAATTGTCTATACGATTTTCTCTAACTGTATACAAGGTGTGTGTACGGATAGGCGGGCTCCGGAAGGGAAGGTGGAAAAATAGGCTTGAAGTATCAGTGTGGGAGGTTATGGGCGTGGTTTTCCCATGTTAGGGTTTTCTGGAATAATATAAGATTACGTGTGTGTATATTTAAATCTTTGCTGTACCTGAAGCAGAGGAGGACGACGATGAGGAGGAGGAGGAAGAGGAGGAGGAGGAAGACTTGTCTCTCTTATGCTGTTTTTGAGGAGAGAGTCCGGCCTCCCTGTCTTGCTTGTGGACGTCTGCCTCTCCATCTGGGAGGAACACATCGGCAAGGATGAGTGTTTCCCGCCTGACCCACCCCAGGGGCCACCAAGGCCTCCTCAGGGGTCTCTCTAGACCTGGGGAGCCAGGAGGGGCTGGTTTCTCCAGGACACTCCTCCCAGAGGCCCCATTGTCCTCAGAAGGCCCAAGGCAGAACGTTCTCTAACATGGAGCCCAGACAGGGGCTTCTAAGGCCCCTGTCCGCTCTGAGACCACTAGACCGTGTGACGAGTTGCCAATGGAAGACTCTCTGTAAGTTTCAGGAAAGGTGAGATCAGATCAAGCCCTATCTTCCTGTCTCCTGTTCTGGGGCTCTCCCTACCGCCAGCCCACGCCCACAGAGCCTCTTAGAGAGTTGGGGAGCAGCTGGGGGCTCCCTCAGCTCAGAGGTGCTGGAGGACAGGCTGGACCAAGCACTTATGGACGTGTGCATGTGTGTAAAGTCACCGCTTCTTTGGAAGTTTCAACTGTGACCTGAGCCGTTGTACCACGTGAGCTAAGCAGGGTCTTCCTCTCTTCTACCCATGGCTGGATCCACCTCCCGTGAGGTTTTGCCCAGAGGATCAGAGAAGGCGAACATACAGTCTACACCTTCCGTGTTTCCGAGGACGTGGCTGTGGTCTGGTGTCTGGGAGGAGGATCCTGAAGTCTCCATTGCCTTCCCTGGAGGAATGACAATAACAAGTAATTAATATCACTTGTGATTAATAATCAGTAATAAGTAGTTAATGTCCTTAATGCAGAGAGAGCTTAGCAAATGAATAAGAAAAGGAAAAACACTCAATATACAAAGGTATAAGAGAAACAACTTACAAAAAAAGAAAAAAATACAATTAGGGAAATTTGGATAATGATAACTTTTGACAATATATAACTTTTGACTGAATCTGGTCAAGGGCACGTACCTTGGTTGCAGGCACATCCCCGGTGGGGGGTGTGCTCGATGTTTCTCTCTCATCGACATTTCTAGCTCTCTATCTCTCTCCCTTCCTCTCTGTAAAATACCAATAAAATATATTAAATATATATATATATATATATATATATATATATATTATTGATTTTTTACAGAGAGGAAGAGAGAGGGACAGAGAGTTAGAAACATCGATGAGAGAGAACCATAGATCAGCCGCCTCCTGCACACCCCCTACTGGGATGTGCCCACAACCAAGGTACATGCTCTTGACCGGAATCGAACCCATGACCCTTCAGTCCACAGGCTGACGCTCTATCCACTGAGCCAAACTGGCTTCGGCACCCTTGGACTTCTTGCTAACAAAGCTGCAATTCTGTTCTTCCAACTCCAGTTTGATATTCATTTTTCCAGTCTTGCTCAGAGCTGAGGATGGCCATGTGACCTAATTTTCACTAATGAAACGTTACGGGCATTTGTTGGTGTTCAGGAATGGTTTGGTTTCTCTTACAAAAAAAGAGGGCAACAGGGCTGGTGCTATGTCTTGCCTCTCCTTCCATCCCTGAACATGGCTGCGATGGCAGGCGCTGCAGGGGCCATCTTGTGACCTGGAGGAAAAGCCAAAGCAAACCGAGCCCTTGCTCGCAACTGCTTGCTTTCTTGTTATTTGAAACAAATACGCCTCATTTTTCTGAAGCCTCTAATAGTGAGCATTTTCGTTGTTTGTAGCAAAATACAATTCCGACAGAAACACATTCCTACATGAATTGAGCACCTACTGTGTGCTAGCCCTGGGGAAACAGTGGTGAACAAGTTGCAGCACTTTCCTCAAGGAATTTCAGGGTAGACCTGGGGGCTGTTGGAACCCAGGGGCCAATCAGATGAGAGTCAGTCAAGGAGGGTGACTGACGGAGGCGATGCCGGGGTGAGCTGGAGGGGCCACAGGGAACAGTGTGCAAAGGCACAGAGGCAGGGGCGTGGACCACAGGGGAAACAGTTGGCAGGAAGCATCTTTAAAGAAGAATGGGCTTTGGAGGAGGCCCAGAGAACACCCCATTGCATTCCCCAGCACCGTGGACGTCAAGCTTCAGCTCGCGAGCCACATGCAGCTCTTTGGCCCCTTGAGTGTGGCTCTTCCACAAAATACCACGGCCTGGGCGAGTCTATTTTGAAGAAGTGGCATTAGAAGAAGTTTAAGTTTTAAAAATTGGGCTCTCAAAAGAAATTTCAATCGTTGTACTGTTGATACTTGGCTCTGTTGACTAATGCGTTTGCCCCAGCACATCATTCTCGAGCCATGATCAACTTTGCCTTATACCAGACTCATCTTCAAGGTAGGGCATCTTGTTGCATAACTCCGGGAGCCACCATTCCTAGCCACCTTCCGATCTGGGCCCAGGGCTCAGCAGAGGGTCTGACACACCCAGGGTGTGTCTCTTCTACCGGATCATGAACCCCGCCAGGGTTAGAGACCGAGGCTGATTTATTTATGTGTCACTGAACCCTGCACAGGGCCTGACAGAAACCAAAAAGGATGATGATGATGATGATGATGATGACGACAATAACAATACATACTAACTATCTGCCAGGCCACAATCTAAGCATGTAAGCATGCTACATGTGTTAACTTGTATTCCTCACCACATTCCTAGGAGAGCTCACTATGGTTGTGCCCATTTTATAGGTTAAGAACAACGAGGCAGAGAGACACTAAAAAAACTTCCCCAGTAAGTTGAGGGCTGTTGAGGACTGGAAGGACTATCGCTGGCACCTGTTCCCAGGCCCCTGACATTTGTACCAGGAAAGAAGCCACTACGTGTTATACAAGTGATGCTGACGTGGCTTATATTTAGCCTCAGGTGGAAGTGTCCTCATAACCAAGTTCACTTCCTTGGGCAGTTAGTTCTTCAGCACGCTGATCCATCGGGAGAGGGGAAATGGTAGGAACTATCCTTGCCCCACCCTTCCTTCACCCTTATTTCTGCTATGAGAAAGAAAGGATATAGAATTTATAGACATATATTTTAAAATAGGTTTCATTGGCTTTAGAGAGAGAGAGAGAGAGGAAGGGAGATGGGGAGAAAGAGAAAAACATCTTTAGCCAGGGATCGAATTCACAACTTGGTTGTGTACCCTGACTGGAAATCAAACCGGTGACCTTTCAGGGCAAGGGACGGCGCTCAACCAGTTGAGCCACACGGGCAAAGGCAAGAATGCTTATAATTTAAAACTCAAGGGTCAGTGGGCAAGGCAACACTTAACACAAAGGACAGAGGACTCGTGGTGGAACACCAGGGGCGGACAGAGGGATTGCAGGGAGGGGCTTCCGAAAACTCAAGTTCAGTGCATGTGACTTTGAGCCCAGAAGGACAACCACGGACAGCTGACAGAGGAGTGGAGAAAGAAGAAAGCAGGAGGAGGAAAAGAAACATGGCGAGTTCCCTGCGATCTAATCTCACCCACGCAAGTCTCATTTACTGTGTGCAGGAAGACCTTAGGTTTAGATGGACAAAGTGACGTGGCCAAGGTCTCCCAGCTCACAGATGGCCCCTACCCCAACAGAGAACCCCCACCCCTCGCCCTGGTTAGAGGCATCGCAGGCGGCTGATCCTACAAGGAAATAGACTCATTTTCTTACACTTTTCTCCAAAAGCCCAGCCCTACTGACTCACCGGTGGTGCTGGGTCCTCTGAACTCACAGGTCTTGCTAAACTAGATTTCCCCCTTCGTTTCAGCCCAGATTTCCTAAGTTCCTGCTGTCACCAGGGCCTGGGCCCAGAGGGGGAGGGATAGTAGGAGACAGCCTCACAGCCCTTTTCCGGCCCAGCTCACTCAGTCCTCATACTAATCAGGAGGGAGGCAGGAAGGGTGGGGATTATTGTCCTATTTCACAAATGGGGAAACTGAGGCCTAGAAACAGAGGAACTTGCACAAGGCCACGTAGCAACTCAGGGGCAAGGCTGGCTCCAGAGCCCTGTCTCTTGATTCAAGGGCCGCTTATCTTTCCCTGGTGTCTCCCCCTGGAGGAGGGGGCTGAGGCAACTAAGACTGACTTAGATTTCAACAGGTGGCAAAAGGCAGAGTGGGAGAAAGATTCAGTGGAGGGGGTGGGTGGCAGTGGGCAGTTGAAAGGGTAGGAACCCCCTGGGGCCCGGGAAATAGTCCTGGGCCTTGAATGCCAGGCTCATGGCCAACTGTTCCTGCAGGTGAACTGTGAGGGACGTTCCTTAGGGCCACGAATGCAGGGCCAGTCCAGTTCAACAAGCCCAGGGGAGGAACTAGGGTTGGGGACCCAGGAAGCAGAAATAGCGGGGAGGGGAACAGAGCGGACAGAGAGGGGGTGCTTGCTGGTTTTGCCCACCGGACATCAAAGCTCCTTTTTAAAAAATATATATTTTATTGATATTTTACAGAGAGGAAGGGAGAGAGATAGAGAGCTAGAAACATCGATGAGAGAGAAACATCGACCAGCTGCCTCTTGCACACCCCCTACTGGGGAATGTGCCCGCAAGCCAAGGTACATGCCCTTGACCGGAATCGAACCTGGGACCTTTCAGTCCACAGACCGACGCTCTATCCACTGAGCCAAACCGGTTTCGGCAAAGCTCCTTTCTTCTGGCAATTATACCAAAGAGGCAAGTTAGAGCCCTCAATAATCTCCTTCAATTTCCTACACCTCCCAAACAAGCATGCACCCTAATTTCAAACATAGAATAGTCAGGCAGACACAGATCCAGGACCAGCAGCCCCCAAGTGGATTATGTCCCCTTCCCATGGTCCTTTGATATGGAAATTCTGGAGGGGTCCCTGCCCTTCGCCCAGGTTAGATCATCAGGAATCTGACTTGTGACACGTGTGACGCAAAACCCAAGGCCGGCTGGCTTTGGTCTGTCCTGAGACAGATCCCTGAGGAGGCTGTTCCTCTCATTTCAGTTCCTGGCCACTGTCGCCTCTGCAGTTTGGTTCCTTAGCAATTACCTCTCTTCTGCGAGACCCCATATCCTTCCAAGAAAGTCATTTTTGGTAGTTTGAGGTGTTTTCTGTTACTTGCAACCAAAGCATGTTGGTTGAGACAAATATGGGGGAAGGCTCTGAGATTCTAGGTGGAGCAAGCAGGTCTGGGGCGGAGGGATCCACAGAGTTCACTCCAGCCTCCAGGGAAAGACTTGGGCAGAGCCCCTGAGACCCTCCATTTTGCATCTCAACTCCAGGCTGGATCGAGGACTTGCACTGTCCTATCATCCCCCTCCCTGTAACCACCCAAGCAGCCGTTGTCCACAAGATCTTGCCCTAGAGACTCATACCTTCGCTGAGAACAAAGGCCATCTTAGAGCTGGTTCAGCTTCCCACGAGTTTTCTATTGTTTCTGTAACAAATTCCCACAAACTCAGAGGCTTAAAACAACAACACAGACTTAGCATCTCACAGTTTTGTAGGTTAGAAGTCCAACATTGGGCTCACTGAGCTAAAAACAAGGTGCTGGCAGGACTGCTTTCCTATCTAGAGGCGCTGAGGAAAAACCCGTTTCCTGGCTGCTGTTTTATTTCTTCTCCTTCCTCTTCTCCTCCGTCTCCCCCTTCTTATCCTTCATTTTCCTTGCCTTTTCCAGCTTTTAGATGTCACCCACATCCTTTGGCTTCTGGCCCCTTCTTCCATCTTCAAAGCCAATGATGTCAGGTCAAGTTTTCCCATGGCACACTCTGACCTCAATGAGAACTTACACAAAATGATAGAAACCATAAAAAAGAACCAGTCAGAAATGAAGAATATAATAACTGGAAGGAAGACTGCGTTAGAGGGAATCAAGAGCAGATTAGATAAAGCAGAGAACTGAATCAGAGATTTGGAAGGCAGGTAGTTGAAAATACCCAATTGAAATAGCAAAAAGAAAATAACCCACCAAATGAGGATAGTTTTAGGGAGCTCTGGGAAAACATCAAGCATAATAATATTTCCATCAAGGGATTACCAGAAGAAGAAGACAGAGAGCAAGGGATTGAAAACCTATTTGAAGAGATAATGTCTGAAAGCTTCTCTAGCCTGGTGAAAGAAACAGACATACCAGCTCATGAAGTGCAGAAAGTCCCAAACAAGATGAACCCAGAGGCTCACCCCAAGACATATCATAATTAAAATTCCAAAGGTTAAAGACAAAGAGGGAATCATGAGAGTAGCAAGAGAGAGCAGTTAGTTACCTACAAGGGTGCTCCCATAAGACTGCCAGTTAATTTCTCAATAGAAACTTTGCAGGCCAGAAGGGATTGGCACCAACTATTCAAAGTGATGAAAATCGAAGACCTACAATCAAGATAACCCAGCAAGGCTAGCCTTTGGAGTCCAAAGACAGATAAAGATCTTCCAGACAAAAAAAAAGGTAAAGTTACTCAACCACACCGGTATTACAGGAAATGTTAAAAGGATTTCATTAGGACAAAAAAGAAGAAGAAGAAAAAAAGACAAAATAATATGAATAAAATGGTAACATCCACATACCTATCAGTAATTACTTTAAATGTAGATGGATTAAATGCTCCAACAAAAAGAAATAGGGTGGCTGAATGGGGAAGAAAACAAGACCCATGTACTCATATGTGTATACTGCCTATGAGTGACCCACTTCAGATCGAAAGACACATGGACTAAAAGTAAAAAGATGGGCAAATTGGAAATTACAAAATAGTCACGGGGATGTAAAGTACAGGCTAGGGAGTATGGTTAAGATCATTACAATAACTATGTATGGCCGAAACCGGTTTGGCTCAGTGGCAGAGCGTCGGTCTGCGGACTGAAGGGTCCCGGGTTCGATTCCAGTCAAGGGCATGTACCTTGGTTGCAGGCACATCCCCGGTGGGGGGTGTGCAAGAGGCAGCTGGTCAATGTTATTCTCTCGTCGACGTTTCTAGCTCTCTATCTCTCTCCCTTCCTCTCTGTGAAATATCAATAAAATATTTTTTAAAAAAAAATAACTATGTATGGTGCCAGGTGGGTACTGAAAATATCAGCCGGAACACTTTATAATAAAGTTTATAATTATCTAACTACTATTCTGCACACCTGAATCCAACACAAAATAATATTGAAAGTAAACGATAGCCCTGGCCAGTGTATCACAGTGGTAGAGCATTGTCCTGTGCACAGTAGGGTCTCAGATTTGATTCCCAGTCAAGGGCACATGCCTGGGTGTGGGTTTGCTCCCCGCCCACATCAATGTTTTCCTCCCCTTCTCTCCCTCCTTCCCACTCTCTCTAAAAAGCAATGGAAAAAAAATATTCTCAGGTGATAATTAACAACAACAATAACAACAAAGTAAACTGTAATTGAAAATATAAATAACTAAAAATAAAGGCATTGAAAAAAATACTTAAGACTGTCTAAATACAGCGGGTAGGGGAGGGAAATTTGGGGAAGATAAGAGATCAACCGAAGGACTTGTACACATGCATATAAGTATAACCAATGGGCACAAAACTCTGGGGAGGGAGGGAATGTTTGGGGGGGGCAATGGTAATATATGTACACAGATAATAATTTAATAAAAAATAAATTAAAAAAAAAGAAAAAATACTTAATGAAAATAATAATGAAAAAAAAGTTGGGGTAATAATACTTGTATCAGACAAAATAGACTTTAAAGCAAAGGATATAAGAAGAGACAAAGAGGGACATTTTATATACAATAGCCAAAATATAGAAGCAATTTGAGTGTCCATCAATAGATGATTAGATAAAGAGGATGTGGTCATATATTTGATGGCATATTACTCGGTCATTAAAAAAAGTGAAATGTTGCCATTTGCAGCAACATGGATGGACTTAGAGGCCAAGTGAAATAAGTCAGTCAAAAACAAATACTCTATGATTTCACTTATACGTGAAATCTGATAAACAAAATAAATGAACAAACAAAACAAAACAGACTGATGGATACAGAGAACAAACTGGTGGTTTCCAGATGGAGGGGGATTAGGGGGGTGGCTAAAAGGGGGGAAAGGATTAAGAAATACAAATTGGAAGTTACAAAATAGTCAGAGGGCTATAAAATACAGCATAGGGAATATAGCCAATAATACTGTGATAGCTGTATGGTGTAAGAGGGGTACTAGACTTATGGCGAGATCACTTTGTACTATACACCTGACACTCATATAATATTGAATACCAAGTGTATTGAAAAATAAAAATAAAAAACAACGGAAATTTAAAATTTTTAATTTAAAAAATAGTCATAAAGTACTGAATTTAAGGGCTTAGATAAATAATGTTAAGCCCTGGTCAGTTTGGCTCAGTGGGTAGAGCATTGTTCCGAAGACTGAAGAGTCCCAGGTTTGATTCCAGTCAAGGGCACATATATGGGTTCCAGGCTCCATTCCTGGCCGTGGTCAGGGTGTGTGCTGAAGGCAACCAATCGATGGGTCTCTCACATCGATGTTCCTCTCTGTATCTCTCCTTCCCTTCCACTCTCTCTGAAAATCAATGGAAATACATCCTCTGGTGAGGATTAATTTAACAAAAATTAAAACACACACACACACACACACACACACACACACACACACAACACACCATTAAAAAAAGAAAAAGAAAAAGAATGTTAGGCTGGCAAAGTTTCTTTAGCACCTCCCTCTTCTCTTTAAAGATCACAGCCCTTCTTCTCCAGCACCCTCTCCCTTCCTGTTCCAGACTCACCTTACACACACACACACACACACACACACACACACCACCACCACCACCACCCCTCCACCAGCTCTCCAGATTTGGCAGCCTCTCTTCTCCAAGCTAGAATTCTACAAAGTTGCAGCCAGGAGATCGAAGCTGAGCCCCAGAAAGGAAAGGAGACTTGACCAAGACTGCCCAGCAAGGAGTCTGTATACACTCAGATCTAAGGCTGAAGTCCAAGCGTGAGGGAAAGAAGGAAGATGCCGCAGTTTCCACTTCCTCTGCCATTTTGTCCCAAGATTGTCCAGGCAGTTTAACAGTGAGAAAACAAGCCACACCGCCCAGCTGACCATCAGCCAGATGGACCTGTCAGGGCTCTGGGTGAACCTTGTAGCCACAGAACATCTGAGATGCAGCCAGGTGCCCCTGAGGAGTGAAACAAAAGGGTGCAAGGGGACAAAGTCAAGTTTGAAAGAGGATGGGTGGGCCCAGTTTGGAGGTTGTTCACACAGAAAGACCTAGGAGTGTTAAAAGACACTCTGAAAGGTAAGTGCATTTTGACACAAACATCTAACGTAGTACTTAGCACATAGAAGGTACACCACCGATGTTTGCTAAAGTGCAGTATAAGCCAACAAGGCGATAGAGCTACAAAGCAAAGCTAATACAGCCTTAGGTCATATTAATAGAATCACGGAGTCTACAGTAAAGAAGGTGACAAGCATCCCACCGTCCCCCATTCTGAATTCAGTCCTGGGTTGTGCATGAAATAAGATCTAGACAATGCCGAAACCGGTTTGGCTCAGTGGATAGAGTGTCAGCCTGCGGACTGAAAGGTCCCAGGTTCGATTCCAGTCAAGGGCATGTACCTTGGTTGCCAGCACATCCTCAGTAAGGGGTGTGCAAGAGGCAGCTGATCAGTGATTTTCTCTCATCGATGTTTCTAACTTTCTATCCCTCTCTCTCTTCCTCTCTGTAAAAAATCAATGAAATATATTTTTTAAAAAGATCTAGACAAACAGAGAGAATCCAGAAGATGTGGGGGGATATAGAGACAGCACCCAAGGGATGTGACTGGCGGAGCAGGATGTCAGCCTAGGGATGAGCACGGACAGACCTGGTCATTGTCCCCAGCTCTCTGCAGGACTCCTTCTGGACAGGGGGACAGGCGAAGTTGTGAGCCCGGAGAGAGGGGTCAGGACCCTGGGGAGTCAGCAGGACACGTGCCAGCTCAATATACAAAAAGAGTTTTCTTGAAATGACATCTATTTTGGGGTAGTCATGAGGGCCAACCATGAGAGGTGGCAAGCTGAGGAATGGCAGAGGTTGGCTTAGATGTCCTTAGCTCAGAACCCATTAATCTCTAAAATAATAATTTCCAAAGTTCAGGAGGAAAATAGTAGTTCATCTATCTCTACTTAACTTTTAACTAAAAAATAGTTCATAGCACATTGTTCAACTCTGATGTGCACCCTCTGCCAAGTGTCAGACATCAAATGTCACGTCCCCAGAGGCCAGTGGGGGCTCAACAGGACAGACAGGTCTGCTGTGACCACATTTTCCTTTTCCTACAGTCAGCCTGCTTGACATATTTCCGTGTACTAGCGCCAGGCTGGGTGAATTTGAGGGTCAAACAATATAGCTTTGGCGGGCTCAGCCCCCATAGCATGGACAAGTGGCTTCAAAGAGTCCCTGCAAAGGAACCTCGAAGGGCGATAACTCTAATCTAGGAAGCACAAGCAAGCAGCAGGAAATGTGGGAGACAGACCCTCCTCCCCCAGTCCAAGTCCTTCATCAGCCACATGATCACGTTGAACACAACAATGAAGGGGATCTGTCTCATGTATAATTGCTTACTGAAATAATAAGAATAAGAAGAAAAAGTTCATATTTGAGACATGAACTTCCATCACTATCATCAGTGAGGAAATTCACTACAAGTATATATATTGAGATGTTAGTTAATGGTACACAGTACTTGTACGTAATTTCTAAATCTATAAATATGTATATACTAGAGGCCCCGTGCATGAAATTCGTGCACCTGTGGGGGCCCCGCCCCCAGCCTCCCCATATTCATGTATTTTTGTATATGTGTGAATGAGTGAATATATATATAGTTGTTGTGAATCCTTACCTGAGAACACTTTTCATTGATTTTTAGAGTAGAAGGGAAGGCGAGAGACAGAGAGAGAAACATGGATGTGAGAAAGAAACATCAGCTGGTGCCTCCTGCACATGCCCTGACCCGAGAGGGCGAAGTAGCCTCACCGACAGGGCCCACTGCTGGCGGCCTGCTGGGGCGCAGGCGTTGAGCCTGTGGGGATTTTCTGTTTCTGCTTCCACTTCTGGTAGAGGCCCCGCTTGTAGGAGCTGCTGATGTAGCGATCACTTTCTGTCTTGATCTTCTTCTTGCCCTCCTGTCCTGACTTTCCCACAAACTGCTTCTTCTTCCCGTCTCACTGGAGCTGCTGCCGGCCCCTGGGCAGGTTCTGGGCCTCGTCCCCCTTCAGGGCAAGGACTGCGCCAGCGCCTGCTGCTCAGAGGCGCCCCTGTCCCCTCTGACGCTCAGGCCCGTTCCCTGGAAGTCCTTGGGCCCATAGGAGACATAGAGATCCTGGTCCAGGGGCCGGGCCTCCTCCTTCCACTTCCGCTCCCCGCTCAGGTTCTGGCTGCTGCTGTTTGCGGCCCACGACTTCTGTGAAGACGTCCTCCACGCTCTCTCCTGCATCCTCCTCCTCCCCTCCTCCTCCTCTTTCCCAGGCTGCTCCGCCTACAGTGTGGGGCAGCTCAGGCTGGACCACCAGGCCCTCCTGCGCTCCTGCAGGCCCTGCGGGAAGCTGGCGATGGCCCTGCAGTCCTGTCGCTGCCGCATCACCTGCTGCTCCGGTCCCGGCTGGAGGCGCTGACCTCAAAGATGGTCGCCTCCGAGCATACTGCTTGATGCTGTCCACCAGGCTCAGCCGCTGCAGCGCCTCCTCCTCAAGCTCCAGCTGAAGAGGGGGTGCAGGCCCAGCCCCGCGGGGTCCAGCTCCTTGGCCCGTTTGATGGACTCCGGTGAGGGCGCACGTACTGCTGCTGGGCTTGTCGGCCCCGCGGCCCGGGGCCCGCCGCTCCAGCAATGCCTCCGGGGTGTCCGCAGGCCTCAGCGTCCACCATGCTCTGTGGCACCCGGCCCATATGCCCGCACCTCAGGGCTCCTTGTGGGGGCGGGCGAGGGTGAGGGCACGGCCCAGGAACAGGTGCAGGTCCAGCAGGTAGGGGACCTCATCTGGGGCCGCCAAGGAGTAGGCTGTGCCACTTGGGCCAGCCCGGCCACACCACCCACGCGGTGCAGGAAGAGCCTGTCCTCGGCCGGGAAGCTGACGTTGATGTCCTTGTCCAGCAGCGGGAGGTCCAGGCCCCTCACGAGGAGGTGGAGCACTGGCCGTGGGCGAACTTGGCCAGGCTGATGTCGTGAGCTGTCTGGTCCAGGGCGCTGTAGATGTGGGCGCAGTTCACCTGCTGAGGCGGCCTTAGCCCGGGGGACAGGGAGACAGGGGGAGGCGGGGGGGGGGGGGGCAGATAGTCCTTCTGCCTTGGGTGCATTTGCATATCAGCCTTTTAGTATACAGGATTGGGAGTTCCTAAAGCATTTTTCACAACCAGAAAGTGTGAGAACTGCAGCTCCAGAGCCTGAGACCCAGCTAGACACTAGGGAGGATACTCGCTGTTGGGAATACTTATTGCAGATTTAGGGGCCACGGAACACGAGGTGGGAGTGTGCCACTCCATAGACATGTGTGGGGCCTCCGCAGATGCGTGACAATCAATGGGAAGAAGCAGCCTTAACAGGCTTCCCCGGGCTCTGACTCCCCAAGGTGGGAGCCAGCCCAGTTTCTTCTTCCTCATCCTCCCATCTAAGTTCCTCTCTCTTTCCGTTTCCTCTCTTTCTTCTTCACTACCCTCCCCCCACCCCCCCCCCCCCACACGCACACAATTGGCAACAACAAAAACCAGAAGGGAGGTATTGGGCGCGCAGTGCACAGAGAGAGAGGGTTGGCTCTTGAATGTCAGGCAGACCTGGGTTTGGTTCCCACCTCTCCCCGCCGCTGACTGTGAAGACCTCAGGAAAGTCACATCCATTCTCAGAGCCTCAGAATCCTCTGGAAACACGAGCATGACTATAACTCAACAACACAAAGAAAAAAAGAACTCCGTTTTAAAAGAGCCAAAGGGTTTGGCTAGCTATTTTTCTGGAAAGGATACCCAGATGGTCAATAGCACATTGAAAGATGCCGGACACCCCTCGTCACTAGGGACATGCAAATCCAAACCACGATGAGACACCACCGCATGCCCCTTAGGACGGCTGAGAGAAGAAGCATACGTGTTGGCGATGATGTGGAAAACTGGGGCCTTTATAAAATGGTTGGTGGGATTGTCAAATAGTACAATGGTAAACATAGATTTATCGTATGACCAAGCAATTCCACTCCTAGATATATACCCAAGAGGACTGAAAACTCGTGTCCACACAAAGATTTGTACATGAACATTCACAGAAGCATTATTCATAACAGCCAAATGGTGGGAACAACCCAAATGTCCAACGACTGAGGAATGGATGGACAAAATGTGGTATAATCATACAGTACAATACTATCCAGCCATAAAGAGAAAGAAGTGCTGACACATGCCACAACACGTATAAACCTGGAAAACATCATACTCAGTGAAAGAAGCCAGTCCGAAAGGATCGTCTACTGTATGATTCCATTTCTATAAAATGTCTAGAATAAGCAAGTCCATACAGAGAGCCGATCCGTGCTCGCCGGGGCAGAGGGGAATGAGGAGTGACGGGGTTATTTTGGGGGTGAACATAAAATGTGCTAAGCTAGATAGAGGTGATGGTTGCACTACTTTGTGAATGTACTAAAAATCACAGAATTGTACACTTTAAAGGGGTGAATTTTATGACATGTGAATGATAGATAGCTCAATAAAGTTTTTTTCCTTCCTTCCTTCCTTCCTTCCTTCCTTCCTTCCTTCCTTCCTTCCTTCCTTTCTTTCTTTCTTTCTTTCTTTCTTTCTTTCTTTCTTTCTTTCTTTCTTTCTTTCTTTCTTTCTTTTTAAAGAGGGCTTCAGCCGAAACCGGTTTGGCTCAGTGGATAGAGTATCCGTTGGCCTGGGGACTGGGGGGGGGGGGGGGGGGGCGGCGGTTACGGTGGCTCCCCTGACTCGGGGTGACAGCCTGGGGGCAAAGGGGGTGGTGGTGCTGGGACAGGAGGGTGTCCTGTCCTCCACTTGCTGGCCAAGGCACAGACAGAGGCTGGGAGGTTGGGGGGGGCGTAACCTCACCCTCCGGGAGCTACTTGGTCCCACGGGGCAGAGGTATCTAGTCAGACCCTTCCTTTCACAACTGGGGAAACAGGCTCAGAGCGAGCAAGGGCTTTTCTGAAAGGTCACGAAGCAAGTGCGGGGCAGAATCAGGAAGGGGCCATCTGCTATGCCCAGCGGAAGCCTCAAAGTGACCTGGGGGTGGGGGTGGTGGTGAGGGGGGTGGTGAGTGTTTGCCACCCTCCCTGGATTTCCCCAGAGATGGAAGCTGAGTGCTCACCCAGCTAGGAAGACAGGGAGCTGGAATTCAAGACTGGGGTCCACCTGGAAACCACAACACGTCAGCCGTGCTGAAGAGCCCATGAAGACGTAAACCCCCCACCCGGCCCCATGTCCCATTACCTGCCGTCCCAAGGCCTGTCAGGTACCAGGTGAGCTGTGTGCGGTGTGGACTGTGCTGCTGCCAGGCTGGGCAGGGGAATAGGACGGTTCAGGAGAGGCCCTGCCACACCCCCAGGACGGACCGGGGGCGGGGCGTGACGTGTCCCTGGGCCACACTCACTCAGCGAGGTGGTATTTCTTCCAGCCGGAGCTATCAGCCCCCAGGCCTTCCTGGCTGATTAGCCTCTTCCCTCTGTCACCCCGGGAGCAGCAGAGGGGGCAACCGAGACCAAGAGACCCGCCCCCGGGCCTGGGCCACGCCCTCCGTCTCCTGGGGGAAGTGATGTGGGGAAGTTGCTCCACCTTTGGCTGTGCCAAGCTCCGGGCAGGGAGGAGCTGGGGCATCTCCCCGGTGCCCCCTCCACCTGCCCTGGTGAGGCTGACTCAGGGCCCAGCCATGTGGACCGACCTGATGCCGCTGGGAAGGGTGAGGCTGGGCGGACAGCAGGTTGGTGAAGGGGGAGGAGGAGGGGGAGAGACAGCACTCCAGGGGCTGGGGACTCCTGTGAGCAGACAGGCAGTGCCCTCTCCTGGTGAAGAAACTGGGCAAAGGCTGGTGGGAAAACGCAAGTCCTGAGGGGTGGGGGGGACCAACCTCTCGCAGATAAAAGGTCGGGGACTAGCCCAGCCTGCCTCTGCCTCTCACTCATTAATCACACACTCCACAAGCTGGACGGGAAGCAAGTCCTACACTGCCCTGGGCAGCAGGCACCCAGGCCCGAGGGAGACAGGCCCTGACAGGCCCCAGGAGGGCCAGGCCCCAGGAGCTGTGGGTTCCCAGGGCCTCCTACAAGGGGAGTCATCCAGATGCTAAGCTCAGGCCAAAATCTTGGAGTCACCCTTTACCCTTTGCTCTCCCCTATCCCGTAGCTGGCCTATCTGGAAAGCCCTGTTGGCCTCACCTTCAACATAATCCCGAATTTGGCCCCTTTTCTCAAGGGCAACCGCCCTGGCTCGGACAATACGATTGCTGACCTCTCTGCTCCTGACCTCCGCCCACCGTCTGTTGTCATGACAGCAACCAAAATAATCCCATTGAAACCCATCTCAGACAGCGTACCTCCTCTGCCGGCACCCTCCCAGGGCGCCCTGCATCCTCGCTCAGAATAAAACTCCAGTCCTTCTACAGCCCTGCGTGATCTACAGCCCGCCCCTTGCCCTCTCTGATCTTCATTTCTGTGACTTCCTCTCTCGCATTCTGCCCCAGCCAGAGCCTTTCCTCGGGGCCCTGGCACCGTGCATTCCCTCTACCCAGAACGCCTCCCCCAGACAGCTACCCGGCTGCTTTCCTCACTTTTCAGGTCTCTACCCAAATGCCACCTTCTTCCCTGGCCGCCCTGACTGAAGTAGGAACTGGCCACGCCACCTTTCCCCCGCACCCTGCCTTGTCGTTCACCCTCTGACCTACGGTATGTTTCCTTGTGATGCACCTTTCTTTGGTGTGTTTTTGTTTGTTCCAGGATCCAGGACGGTGCCTGACACATGGCAGGTGCTCCGTGCATTCTGTTGAACAAATACGTGACCTGAAAGGGTAGCCCAACAAGCATCCCCACGGCATTCTGGGCAGAGGGCACCCTGCGCACAACCATGAATGCTTGGAGGCGAGAGGCGCTTCGGGGTGGAGGGTCTATCTGCCAGTGGTCCGGGGCAGGGGGAGAGCAGGAGAGACGCTGCGGGGTGGAGGGTCTATCTGCCAGTGGTCCGGGGCAGGGGGAGAGCAGGAGAGACGCTGCGGGGTGGAGGGTCTATCTGCCAGTGGTCCGGGGCAGGGGGAGAGCAGGAGAGACGCTGCGGGGTGGAGGATCAATCTGCGAATGGTCCGGTGCAGGGGGAGAGCAGGGCCTGGGGAGCTGGAGGGGAGGGGAAGGGAGAGTGAGAGAGGCAGGGCTTCCCAAGTCAGGCCACGGAAGCTGGATGTTATGCGGAAGGGGATGGGGAGCCGTGCAAAACAGGCGTGATCAGATGTATGTTTTATTTTATTTTACTTTATTTTTTAATTAAGGTATTATATGTGTACATAGCTTACCATTGCCCCCCCCACCTCCTATTCATGCCCTCCCTCCCCAGAGTTCTGTGTTCGTTGGTTGTACTTATATTCATGCATACAAGTCCTTCGGTTGTTCTCTTATCTCCCCCCAGGTCTCCTTCCCCTCCCCGCTGTCATTTGACAATCTGCTTGTTTTATGGTGACTATCTCAGGATCACATGAATAGAATCCGCTCCTCATTTGGCAGTCTGTTTGTTTTATGGTGACTATCTCAGGACCATATGAATAGAGTCCGCTCCTCCTCTGGTTTTCACCGCCCCTTCCCCTGGGTCCCTCTGCTTCCCCTGGGACACACGGCTCACCCGGGGCACAGATGTATGTTTTAGACGACAGTGTGGCCACCTTATTTTGGGGTTGGAGGGGAAGCTGTGAGAGGTAGGCATCCGGGGAGCCTGAGCCATGGCAGGGAGATAAGGACGGGGCCAGGGTCCCGCACGGTCTGAAGCCGCCAGCCGCATGTGGCTGGGTATGGAGCCTTTGAAATGTGGCGGGTTGAAATTGAGAGGTGCTGTGTGCTTAAAGCACACACTGGATTCCCAAGATGTGGTATGAAAATAAAATATATGCTGTAGCTTATTTTGGGTCTATTGGGTTAAATAAGATATATTATTAAAGTTAGTTTCACCTGCTTCTTTTTGCTATTTGTAAAGTAGCTACCGGAAAATTAAATTTTTTTCAAAGGTACATAGAACTCACAGTGTATTTCTGTTGGACAGCATTGCATTAGAGGGTAAAATGGATGGAGCTTGGTGGTCAGTGGGCTATGGGGGTGAGGGAGACCCTTGTTCTAATTGCAAGTCTCTACTCCCTCCCCCCAATTGCTTCTTTGTGATGACAGCATAGTCTAGAAGCAGAAAGAAGGGTCCACAAGGAAGAACCAATAGAGTTAGCTTTCTTCTCAACATAAACACACACACACAACTCATATCTTCACAGTAAGAACTATTTTTTTAATTTAAATATATATATATATATATATATATATATATATATATATATATATATATAATTTATGTTTTTACAGAGAGGAAGGGAGAGGAAGAGAGAATTAGAAACATTGATGAGAGAGAAACATTAATCAGTTGCCTCTTGCACCCCCCCACCCACTCCACCGGGGATGTGTCCTTGACTGGAATCAAACCTAGGACCCTTGAGTCCGCAGGCCGACACTCTATCCACTGAGACAAAGCGGTCAGAGCCACAGTAAGAACTATTTAGGTTGACAGAACAGGCAATTAGACCTCTGTCCTGGAGATAAGTAAGAAGAAACTCGAAGACCATCATTAAGCAGGAAAAAGGAAGTTGAACTAATTATTCTAAAAATATGGCCCCAGGACCAGCAGCATCAACAGCTCCTTATAGAAAAGCAAATTCTCAGATCTCACCTCAGTCCTCCTGAGTCACAAACTCTGGAGGTGGGACCCACCATTTGTAATTTAACAAGCCCCCAAGGTGATTCTGATGCCTACTCTGGAGTTTAAGAACCACTGGACTAAGTAATATTCCTACCATATGTGAACCACTGACACACAGTAGGTGCTCAAAAAAAAAAAAAAATAGCCACTGTCTTTTGCTGGCCTTCTGGTTCCAAGTTGAGGTACTTCCCCTCTCGGAGCAAATGTAGAATTTACCTCCTGCAGCACCTGGTTGTATGTGAACTTGGCACAGGACGGAGGCAGAGAGAGAGAGACAGAGAGACAGAGACAGAGACAGAGACAGAGACAGAGACAGAGAGAGAGCATGTGAGGGGGCCATTGATTCATGAGACAACCTCCCACGGTCCTGTGGGCACAGCTGACAGCCCCGGGGGAGCCAGCTCAGCAGCTGAGCGTGGCATCCGGCTTCCCTGCATTCCAGAACTGCCAGCCTGAGGCCCACCTGACTCAGCAAGCACGTGCGCTCTGGAAACACCGGACCGCGCAGACAGCTCCGCATCCAGACAAACACGAGGGGAAGGCAGCTCCTCCCCGTGGGGAAATGATTTGCACAAAGTGCTCAGGTCAGTGCCTGGACAGTTAGCCCTCACTACCCCTCGGCACGCTTGCGATGGGGCCATGGGATCCCTCCGGCTGGTGGAAACGCCCCAATGACCTCTCCTGTCTGAGAATTATGCACAGTAGGTATAAGGGGGAAAGAATGTGCACCTACGATGAGTACCCAGTTCCTGACAAAGGCGCTCGCAATTCCCTTAGTTGGCGGAGGTGATAAGATCACCTTGCACAGAGCTCCCGACACCCTTGACATTTTCTGGGCGATGGAAGCCTCTTTTGTTCTAATGAGTCAACCCTTGGTGAGCTCTTGGGAAGCTCCAGGATGGGGCTGGTCACCAGAAAGACCAAGCTGTGATTAGAAACTTGGAACTTTCAGCCGAAACCGGTTTGGCTCAGTGGTAGAGCGTCGGTCTGCGGACTGAATGATCCCGGGTTCGATTCTGGTCAAGGGCATGTACATTGGTGCAGGCACATCCCCAGCAGGGGGTGTGCAAGAGGCAGCTGGTTGATGTTTCTCTCTCATCAACGTTTCTAGCTCTCTATCTCTCTCCCTTCCTCTCCGTAAAAAATCAATTAAAAAAATATTTTTTTTAAAAAAAAAGAAAGAAACTTGGAACTTTCAGCTTCTGGGAGGGGAGAGAGGCTGGAGGCTGAGCTAATATTAAGTCATGCCTTGGCGATGAGGCCTCCATAATAATCCCTAATCTGTGGGGTTCAGAGAGCTTCCAGGTTAGTGTGCCAGGAAGGTGGTGTACCCCAGCTCCATGGGGACAGAAGCCCCTGTACGTGGGGACCTTACAGACCTCACCCTATGTGCCACTTCATCTGGCTGTTCATTTATATCCTGTGTATCAATATAATAAACCAACAAACCTAAGTAAACTTGTTCCCACGTTGTGTGTGAGCTTTTCTAGTTAATTATCGAACCTGAGGAGGAAGCCGCGGGACCCTCGATCAAACAGTAGGTCAGTCAGAACGGTGGGAGGCCTAGACTTGCAATTGGCATCGGAAATGGAGGAAGTGTCTCAGAAATAAGCCCTGAACATTTGGAGCAGGGGTGGGCAAACTTTTTGACTCGAGGGCCACAATGGGTTCTTAAACTGGACCGGAGGGCCGGAACAAAAGCATGGATGGAGTGTTTGTGTGAACTAATATAAATTCAAAGTAAACATCATTACATAAAAGGGTACGGTCTTCCCCCCAACCCCCCCAATAGTTTAGAACAGCCATCTGGCCCGCGGGCCGTAGTTTGCCCACGCCTGATTTGGAGGCTGTGCTAACTATGGGTAGTTAGTGCCAGGATTGCTTGGTCTGAGGGGGGAAAAAATCGCACAGTTGGTGTCAACACTTAGAATACTAGGATCGAACATGTAAGTGAATATATTGTAGATAAGGAGAGCAAGATCTACCCCTGTTAAAGAAAGACTTTACGCCCTGGCCGGCGTGGCTCAGGGGTTGTCTTGTTATCCCAAGGCCACACAGCCGGGAAGCAGCCAGCAGGGACTGGAACCCGGGGCTGTCTTGCTCCAAAGCACCAGCTACTCCCCTTCCCGAGAGCCAGCAGCCTCCTGGCTACTTAGAGAGGGCTCTCCTTCCCCCTACAGGTCCTCCCACACAGCATCCACCTAACTGTGGGCAGCCTCATGGCAGCATTGTTGCCCAAGGTGTTAAGGGTCCTGGGGTCAGTCCTAATCCCCTCCCAGACGGGTGGCCCTTAGCAGCTCCCGTTGCCTCCCTGGGTCCCAGCTGCATCGCTCTCCAATGAAGAAAGGGATCCTGGCTGGGACCGGTTTGGCTCAGTGGATAAAGCATCGGCCTGCGGACTGAAAGGTCCCGGGTTCGATTCTGGTCAGGGGCATGTGCCTTGGTTGCGGGCACATCCCCAGTAGGGGGTGTGCAAGAGGCAGCTGATTGATGATTCTCTCTCATTGATGTTTCTAACTCTCTATCCTTCTCTCTTCCTCTCTGTGAAAAATCAATAAAATATATTTTTTTTAAAAAGAAAGAAAGAAAGGGATCCTGATGGCCTGGGGGCTGGGGGTGGCCGGCAGCGGCCTTGGGGTACGTACCCCTTTTCAGATCCTCTCTGGCTCTGGGAGAGGGAGAGACCAGCCTGAGGAGCGGGGCAGGGTGGACGGGCTTTGGGAGGCTTGACCTGCAAACAGCAGCTCCTGTTCCCCGAATGCTTAAGAGGAGAAAGCTGAGGCTCGGGGAAGACCAGCAACTTGGCCAAGGCTGCCCAGTAGTGGGGCTGGCAGAGCCAGGATTCCAACCCAAGACTGGGACCCCAAGCCTGGGCCACCGAGCAGGGGAAAGGCCGGGCCCCGCGGGAATCACAGGGAGGCGGTGTCCCGTGGCGGGTGGTGACCTCCCCGTCGCCGGCGGGGACCCGGCGCCGCGCACGGACCCGCTCAGCCTCCGGCGGCGGCGGCGGCGGCGGGGAGCGCGGCCCGCGGGCGGGGCGGGGCGGCTATTTCTGTCCGGTGAGCGCACGGGCGGCGGGCAGGCGGGGCGGGGGAACGGGGGGCGCCCGCGCCGCCATTTCCCTCCCGCCGGCCGCCCCGGCGCCAGCCACCATGAGCACCGCCGCCTTCCACATCTCCAGCCTCCTGGAGAAGATGACGTCCAGCGACAAGGACTTCAGGTGCGCCCGCCGCCCGCCCGCCGCCCCCAGGACCGCAGCCCCCGCCTGCCCGCCCGCCGCCCCCACCGCCACCCCCACCCCGGGGTGAAGCCCACGCCTCTCCGTGTTGTGGAACGGAGCTGCACCCACTTGTTGAACCTTCTATCCACGCCCCCGCCGCCGGAGGGTGACTCTGATCTCCCCTTCTCCAAACTTCAGCCCGGGCCCTGCCTCCCACCAAAGCCCAGCTCCCCCTGCACCCCTCCTCCGCCTCTGCTCTCTGCACCTGCGCCCAGCCCTCCTCTCGCCCCGCATTGGACGCTCCCACGGCGAGGCGAGGGTCCCTCCTGTTCTTTCCTGCATGGGAACCCTGCCCCCTTCCCCGGATCACACCCCAGGGGTGACTTTTCCCCAGATAACCTCAGCACCCTCCCTCTTGGCTCTTCCCCGCTTGGATCACCCCGGCTTTCCCATCTCACCCCTCCCTTCCCTGGTTTTCTTTGACACAGCTTGAGGGAAGAGAGACCTGGCTTGAGCGGCTTTGCAGACACAGATAGGGTTAGGGTGGAGGATTCTGGATTTTTGTGTGCCCACCTCTCTTCCTCCTTCCCCCGGCATTACTGAGCCGCACTGGAGCAGAGCTGAAGAGAATGGAGGAAACCTCTAGGACAGGGGTGGGCAAACTTTTTGACTCGAGGGCCACCATGGGTTCTTACACTGGACCGGAGGGCCGGAACAAAAGCAACTGACCATGCTGGCACTCCCATCTTGGGCTGCTGGTGAAGGAGCGGAGGGGAGAGCAAGAGAACCCTCCGCTCTTTTGGCTCCGCGGGGCCGGATAGAACAGCCGAGCAGGCCGTAGTTTGCCCACAGCTGCTCTGGTCCATCCCCCTCGTCCTGGGGGAATGGGTGAGACTGAGGTCCAGGGAGGTGAAGAGATGTGTGTCCCATGGTCCCTCGGGGCTGAAAGGAGCCTGCAGAGACCAATGGAGCTGCACCCAGGTGTAGAACATTCCATCCCTTTACCCCCGTTCTACAGACGGGAAAACCGAGGTCCGGAGGCAGGCGGGGCCTAGGTGCAGTCACAGAGCTAGGAAGTGGAGGACTTGACAAAACACAGAGGCTGAGATCTCCACAGGCCCTCTGAGTCCAGCCCCCCAGCTGGTGAGGAGGTGGGCCCCTCTGCCTTCTCCGGAAACCCGTCCCTCCACACCCCTCAGGGTTTCTGGTACAGCGTTAGGAATGCCTTTGAGTTCTGGCTTTAGATCCTGGCCCCGACCATTTCCTGGCGGTGTGACCACGGACCGACGGGCTGCTTAACCCGTCGCGAGCCTCGGCTTCTGTTTCTATAAATGCGGGTGTTAATAGGACCCACCTCAGAGGGCTGGTGGGAGGATGACATGTGTTAACGCGTGTGGAATGTTTAGATCAGTGGCTGGCACCGCGTGAGCCCTGCATAAATTGGGCCCGCGGTGTGGTGCATATCGGAAACCTGCCACGCTCTCTCCGCGGTCTGGAAGTCCTGTTCGCCGTCCTCATTTGCACCCGTCACCTGGCTAGCTCCCACTCGGCCGTCACCTGGGTGGGGTGCCTCCTGACACCCCGGCAGGTGTAGGCACCTCCTCTCAGCTCCCACACCTCGTCTGCCCGTGTTCCTGCGAGGTCACCCCTTAGCCTTGGGGGACCCCGGGCTCCCGGGCCACCAAACTGGGCTTCCTTCCCCCCTTCCTTACCCCAGAGCCTGTTCTTTGTAGCCAGTAAGTATTCAGTGGATATTTTCTTTTCTTTCTTTTTTTTTTAATGAGAAATATATTTAATTGATTTTTTACAGAGAGGAAGAGAGAGGGATAGAGAGTTAGAAACATCGATGAGAGAGAAACATCAATCAGCCGCCTCCTGCACACCCCCTACTGGAGATGTGCCTGCAACCCAGGTACATGCCCTTGACCGGAATCGAACCCGGGACCCTTCAGTCTGCAGGCCGATGCTCTATCCTCTGAGCCAAACCGGTTTCAGCCGGTGGCTATTTTCTGTGTCCCAGGCTCCTGGCTGTGCTCTGCAGTGTCGTCTCATCAGCCCCCCCTTCCACCTGGGCGATAGTGGTTGCTCTTTCTGTTCTCCGAAGACGTGGGGAGGTGAGGACACTTGCCTGCGGTCACACCGCTGAGGGGGCTTGTGCCGCTGTTTCTAGAACCTTAGGTCTCGTCTCCAGGCGGGGTGGGTCCTGCCACCTAGAGCCTAGGAAGCCCTTTCAGCCTGAGAGCACTGAAAACGACTCGGGCAGAAGAGGGTGGTGTCTATTTTTAAAGTCCAAATACCAGAGGCTGAGGCTGGGCCCTGCTGACCAGCTGCCCAGGCACCCATGTGGCTGGGTGTTCCAGCCGAGTCTCCTCTAAGGTTTCTCTGGAATGAAACTGAGACTGTGTCCTCTGGATCCTGGAGGCAAGCAGTGACTGCAAATGGAGGTCCCAGGCAGGGTGGAGGAAGTCTCTGATCCCTATTATTGTGGGGGCCCCCACTCTGTGGGCAGGAGGCTGCCCCGTTCCCACTCTGACTCTAACAGGAAAATGGGTAAACTGTGGGGGGGGAGAGAAGAGGGGGGTCTGGCAGGAATTCCCACATCATTTATTGAAAACACAATGGTATTGGTTGAGGACCCAGGGGAGCTGACTAGTGGGGCTGATTTTCCTCCCAACTTGCTGTGTGACCCTGGGCAGTTCCTGCAACCTCTCTGAGCCTAAGATTCCTCGTCTGCTAAGAACGCATTGCCCCTCTTCCCACCTCCCAAGGATGCGATGAAGTGGGGCAAGGAAAATTCTCATATTTTAGATGGAAAAGGCGGGACTCAGAGAGGAGTCAGCGTGCTCAGGATCACCCCGCTGACAAGTGACAAGACCAGTGTGTTCACTTAAAGCCAAGCGTTGGTGCTCAGGCTCTTGTCTACCAAGTTCAGCCCTTTCCTGAACACCCCCGCCATCACCACCACATAGGCACGGGAGAGCTTTCTTCCTCGGACAGCTACGCGTTCCCAGGAATTGGGGTGGGGGAGTCTGCAATGCTGGGGCATATATTTCAGCAGGGTTGATTTCGGAGTTCAGGTCTTCACACAGCTGCTTGGCGTTGAGCCCTGTTCGAGGCTGGCTCTGTTTAACCTTCCTCCCTCCCTGCCCTCATCCTGCCGGCCCCCCCCCGGCCCCCCCTCTCCAGGCTCTCTTGGGACCTGTTCTTTGCTGGGCCCGGAGTCCCAGAGGTGAAACTGACAAGTCCCTGTGAGCCCCTCGTTTCATGGGGGAGACACACCGGTGACCGGGTGTGTGGTGCAGTGTGAGAAGTGCTGCCCAGAGGAACCGGGTGCGCTGAGAGAATGTGGGTAAGGGGGTAGGGCAGGGGGTCAAGAGGAGTCATCCCTGAGGCTGATTGAGCTGGGCCCTTGGCGGATGAATAGGCTTTCAGCCGGCGGAGGAGAAAGGAGGGACAGAAGGCGCCTCTTGGGCAAAGGAGCACATCCCTTGGGTGGCCAGGCTGAGCTGGCTCTCCATGGACTGCAGCAGCAATGCAGCTTAGCGACCCTGCCTGCCTTCTGAGACAGATCTAGGAGTGCATGTGCCTAACCCAGGCCTTGGCCTGGCTCAGACCCAGGCCTCTCCCTTCCCCTTATCTTGGCTGCTTCTCCTGTGATGGCCAGGCCCAGAGGTGGGCACAGTCAGCCCTGCCACGCCTTCCTTCTCTCAGCAGCGTGAGGCTTATCCCAACCATTAAAAATAAACAACGGTGACATTGAGAGGTGCCCTCCTGGTAACAGGATGGGGTGGGCCATCCTGACAGGCAGCAGCAGGTCTGCGCCTGCAGAAATGAGGCGGACTGTGACCAGTTTTGCAGGGGGTGGTGGGGTGGAGGGGGTGGGAGGGCGAGGAGGCTTTTGGTTGACTGGCCCACGCCAGAAAGCAAGGCTGGCGTGAGGAGGTGGGGGAGCCTGGTGGGTCAGCAAAAGCTGGAAGCTCCTGGGGCCACCACGCTTTGACCCCGACTTCCTGGCATCTCTCCTTGCTGCTCTGCCCTGCTTTCTCTTCTGATGTCCACTCTCCAGTGCCTGAAAGAGCCTGTGAGCAGGTGGATTGGGCCTGTGTGTGTGTGTGTGTGTGTGTGTGTGTGTATGTCCCACCTAAAGAGGGCAGCCATGACGTGACTAGAGCCAGTTATCGTCATACAGGCCCAGTTGTGTTCAAATATTCTGTTTTCAATAGAATCTATGAGTCATTACATTTATGTCAACTCTCCCAAGCATTTGCAAGGTGGACACAGCTGAGGGCTGCCAGTTTGAGACTGCCCTCCTTTCTGAATCCTGGCAGGGATGGCGCTCCACAGCGCCCCCTGCAGCCCAGCTCCCTATGGCTTTGCAGCTCAATCTGCCACCGCACAGTCCGATGCCCTGAATAGGGGAGGGCATCAGGCCACACGGATCTGCCCATCTGGGGGTGGGTAGCCCTGGACTCTGATGACCACCTAGGTCAGGAGCCACAGCTGGGGAGTGGCCGGCTGCTGACATCAGCGTCTAAGACACGCTCGGGCCCATCAGCATGGCCAAGGGTAGTGATTCTCAGAGTGGGGTCCCCGCCCCTCAACATCATCCAGGAACTTGTTAGAAATGCCCCAGCTCAGACCCACTGATTCAGAAACCCTGGGGGTGGGGCCCCGCGGTGTCGGGCAGCCCTACAGGTGGTTCTCATGCTGGCCGCAGGGTGAGAGCCGCTGGTCTCAGGGCTGGGGCTGAAGTGGAAGTGGGCAGGGGGAGAAGCTTCTTGCTGACACCTGACTTCGTTGGAAGGTGTCTGTTCAACTTTCTAGCATGAATGAGACTCGAATGATGTACTGTGTCTTTATAACAAGGGCAGTGCCACTTACTGAGTGTCTATGGACTGAGTTCTCACTGGGTGCTAAAGCACATCACATGCATTATCTCATTTTATCTCCCATACAACCCCAAAAGGAAATCCTATTCTCATCTGCACTTTTCAGACAGGTAAACCGAGGCTCAGCAGTGTGAAGTGGTTTGTCCAAGTTCACATTTGTTGAAATGGCAGAAGCAAGAGGCTCCAACCTTGATACCCTATGCGTGTAGCTAGTGTGCTCTGCTCTGCCACTCCGGTCGGCCCTGATGCGCAGTTGGTGTCTCTCACACACGGGTCTTCTGACGGTGTCCACAGCCTGGATCACCTACTTTCCCTTGAATCTTTGCACCAAGATCTGCTCCTGGGAGAACCCTAAGAACTCCCCAAACCCCCGGGGCCCAGGAGCTGCTTGAAAACCCTCGTCTGCCCGCCCTGCCCAGGTTCATGGCCACCAGCGACCTGATGTCAGAGCTGCAGAAGGACTCCATCCAGCTGGATGAGGACAGCGAGCGCAAGGTGGTCAAGATGCTGCTTAAGCTCCTGGAGGACAAGAACGGGGAGGTGCAGAACCTGGCCGTCAAGTGGTGAGCGTGGGCCTCGGGGGCGGAGGGGCGGGGAGGCGCCCTCTGGCTATGCCCCCTGGTGGGGGAGCTCCCCCGGGACCCCTGCCCCTTTGGGGTACAGTCTCTGAGAGAAGAAGCATTGCTGAGCAGCTCTTGGAGCCCCAGTGGAGCTGGACAGTGACTTGGTCTGGGTTCCCCCAGAAGTAGACCCAGCAACAAGGACTCAGTTGTAGGTTTATTTGAGGGGTGACCCCAGGAAAAATCCCAGGAATAGGGAATCCCGTGAGGCAGGGAAGGGAGAAAGCCAATAAAGCCTGCGTTCTCAAGCAGGTTACTGCTGGGGACAAGCAGAGCTTAGCCCTCCTGGGGGTCCCTGAGAGTGTCCCCACGTGCCAGCTCTGTCAGTTCTTGACCGAGGGCTACTCCTGGGGTAGGGGAGAGGGATGCATTCCCGGGCACCTCCAGCCAGAGAAAGTGCCCAGGTACGGATGCAGGCGCTGCCACTGGAAGGTCAGGCTGGCGTGCACCAGCGAGGTGGGAGCTGAAGGGACATGATGGCCCCAAAAGCCTTTGCTCTTGGCACCATGAGGCTGGTCCTCAAGTATGCACAGGACGTGGGGGGTGGGCAGGGGGAGGGGAAAGGGGGGGGCAGGCACTGAAGAATGGCGGGGGTCAATAGTCCACAGAGGATTGGGGCACTGTCTCTTTAACAGTACTCTGTGAGCTGGGCCCAGGCATTCTGGACCATGTGAGTTAAATTCAACTTGATTCAAAGAGCAGAGGGAATTCAGTAGAGTTTTATTCAGGACCGTGACATGGTCAGATGTGTGGTTTGGAACAGAGAGAGGGCGGGCTGTGGTTTCCCACCAGCACAACAGGTGGTCTGAAGTACCCTTTTCCTCTCATGAAGTGAAATTCACACATATTATAACCTGCCTCCACACAATGTCAAAGCAGTATACATTAAGTGACCAGATTATTATGATCTCCGAATGCATAATATATACATAAAATAAATTTTATGTATATATATACACACATACATTTATGTGTGTATATATACACACACATACATACACACACACACATATACATATATACTATATATGTTACATATATAGTACTAATATATATATTAGTATATATATTAGTATATATATATTAGTATATATACTAATATATATACTAATATATATTAGTATATATATTAGTATATATATTAGTATATATATGTATGTATATATATATTAGTGTGTGTATATATATATGTGTATATATATATGTATATGTATATGTATATGTATGTATATATATATTAGAGGCCCGGTGCATGAATTTGTACATGGGTGGGGTCCGGCCAGCCTGCCCAGGGGGAGGGGACATGGGCAGTTGGCTGACCTGCCTGCTGGTCGAACTCCTGGTCAAGGGGACAATTTGCATATTAGCCCTTTATTCTATAGGATATACACTGCATGGCCAATTATGCGTTCAGCGATCATAATAGTCTGGCCACTCAGAGTATATCCTGCCCTCCACTGTAGCATAAAGGAGAAGTAGGAGGAACGTGGCTCACAGTAAAACAGTATGTGTCTCAGTAAGCGCTCGGGCCTGACAGCAGAGTGATGCCGAAATCGCAAGAAGCCTGCCCCTCAGCCAGGCTCCCTGTGGGTGCCCAGACTCACAGGAAGGTGGGGATGTTGGGGACTCAGATACTACAAGTGGCACTGCTCTTAGTGACACGTTTTTCTGAAATGGTGACTATCTCCTTGTAAAGTTTTCCAGAAAAACGAAGTACAAGCTTCCTTCAGTTTACCTAATAATCGCATTCTTGGAAATTTTATGGTGTATTAAAATAGTGCAAAAAGTACGGGGAGAAGAATTGCTGGACGTCCAGCTCTGGGCGTCCCAGTGGAGCTGGACAGTGACTGGGCTTGAGGGAACGTATGGCTGATTCAGGCTGAGCCTGGGGCTTCTGAACCCCCTCGTTCCCCCCCTGCCAGCTTGGGCCCCCTGGTGGGCAAAGTGAAGGAGTACCAGGTGGAGACCATCGTGGACGCTCTCTGCGCCAACATGCGGTCAGACAAGGAGCAGCTCCGTGATATTGCTGGCATCGGCCTCAAGACTGTCCTGTCGGAGTTACCCCCTGCAGCCACAGGTATCCGGGCCCCAGGGACTGGGCACTATAATAATTCCTCGTCCTCGTTCATGGTTAAAGAAACGGAGGCTCAGAGAGGTGAAGGGACCTTATGTAAGGTCAACCAGCTAGTCGGCCGGCAGAGAATCCCGGTCCCTGTCTAAAGTTCATGGCTCTGAGTCAGGAATGCTTTTAGCTGCAGGTCACAAAACGTAGCGCGCGGCTTACAGAAGTGGAGGATCAGCAGTTCCATTTCTGCAGCAATTCATTTAGCAGCTCGAGTAGGACCGGGTTGAGTCTCTGTCCAAGTCTCTTGTCCTTTATAAGAAAAACACGTGCCAAAACCGGTTTGGTTCAGTGGATAAAGCGTCGGCCTGTGGACTGAAAGGTCCCAGGTTCGATTCCGGTCAAGGGCATGTACCTTGGTTGTGGGCACATCCCCAGTAGGGGGTGTGCAAGAGGCAGCTGGTCGATGTTTCTCTCTCATCGACGTTTCTAGCTCTCTATCTCTCTCCCTTCCTCTCTGTAAAATATCAATAAAATATATTTTAAAAACACACACACACACACAAAAAAACACGTGTTTCTCTAGAAACTCCTCCCCCACCCCCACCCTATAGTGGGGCCATCTAGCCCCTCCTAGCAGTAAGGGAGTCCAGGAAAGGAAATGCTGAACTTTTCCCTTCACCCTGGTGGAAAGAAGGGTTGGGTATGGGGTGAACCAGCCGGCAGCTTGGCCATCAATTCTAGCTCCCTGCGTGTCACCTTAAGCTCGGTCAGGACTTTGGGTCAAGCATGGGACCACCCAGGCCCTGGATTTCCTGGGCCAGCGGATAAGAAAGGCTGACCAGAGGTGGAGGCCAGCTCTGCAACTCACCACGCCCATCCCGTGCTCTGTGCAGGCTCCGGCCTGGCCACCAACGTGTGCCGGAAGATCACCGGCCAGCTCGCCAGCGCCATTGCCCAGCAGGAGGACGTGGCCGTGCAGCTGGAAGCCCTGGACATCCTCTCCGACATGCTGAGCAGGTGCGGAGGCCACCCCGGGGCAAGAAGGATCGGGGCAGGAGGGGGAGCAAAAGGGGTCAGGGGAGGACTGAAATCCACAGAGCCAGCCCCTCCGGCGCTGCAGGCCCTGGGCCCGGGGCTCCTTAGTCAGCCCTGCGGTCCCGCAGAGGAGAACTCGTGTGTCACGGCGTGACAGGCTGTGAGAGGTGGGGGGACCTGCCCGAAGTCACGCTCTCGGTAAATGGCAGAGCCTAGGATTTGAACTCAGGTCTCTCCATAGCTGAAGCCCAGGTGTGTTCCTCTTCCTCGCCCCCTTCTTTTCCTTTCTCCCTTCTTTTGAGCCAATATAGCGGGGCCTTTCTTTTAAATGGTACTGAACATTTTTTAAGCATTCATTTATTCAAACTCCCAAGATTTGAGCACCAAGATTTGTGGCCAGAGAAGTGTCAGGTGCTGGACTAGTTCTGGGAACGTGGAGTGGCTCAGTGTTGGTCCTTCCTAGGAAGGAGCTCACAGGCACACCAACTGTGAGTGGAGTAAGAACACCGGTAAGGGTTAGAGCAGGGCTTGTGGGAGCTCAGAGGAGGAGACCCTAACCAAGTTGGAGGGTGGGGACCCCTCCTAGAGAGGCTCTTGGTAGATAAGCCTTCAAGAATGGGCAGGGCTTGGCTAGGCACGGGTGGGCACAAGGGGAGCCTGGAGGAGGAGGCTGCGCTCGCCCCGGGAGCAGAGGCAGAAGACTTGAGGTCCAGGGGCTATGCAAGGCGTTCGTGGGCTGGAGAGGCGGGGGATGTGGAGAGAGGAAGCCTGAGGGCTGGGCAGGAGCCGGGGGTGGGCGAGGTGACAATCACACTGAGGGCGTGAGGAGCCCGCGGGGGGTCCGATGGCAGGGGCTGAGGAATGCCGTGGGCATAATTGTGAGTTTTCGGCGGGTCACCCTATCTTCAGTGTGCACGGAGGAGGGAAGGGGGCGGGATAGGCAGGGAGACTGGTCTGGAGGCCTCTGCAGGCAGGCGGGTGCAGGCTGTGTTTTGGAAGTGGACTCCACTGGGCGTGGAGTGGGTGAGAGAGGGACTCGGAATGACGCCCAGGGCTCTGGCCTTACTTCCCGGGGGCACAGACCCAGGGCCATGGCTGGGGTGGGCGCCCTCTGGGAGCAGGAACAGGGGTAGGGAAGAAGGCGATGGATTCACCTTGGGGCATGCTGAAGTTGGGGTACCTGGGAGGCCCCGCCCAGCTGAAAACCTCACAGGGCAGGTTCTAAAGGCAGAATCCATCGTGCTGGCCTGGGCCCCCAGCTCAGGCCCTGTCACATAGGTCCACGCCTAAGTTAACGGAACCCAGAGGAGGGGTCTGGGCCGGATGGAGAGGGGTGGGAAGGTGAGGTCAGTGCGTCAGTGCAGAGGGAAAAGAGAAAAGGTCCGAGGACAGAAAACGCACACGCGTGGTCCAAAGGGGAGGGTGGAAGCTGTTAAGGTGGGCAGGGCTGCCTCCCACCTGTATAAACACCGTCCTCTTGAGTTGCTGCTTGCCTTGGGCTCAGAGCTCAGCTTTTTCGGGGGGCCCTGGGGAGCCATCAAGGAGACTGAGGGAGATAAGCAGAGGAGTAGGCTTTAGACTACTCTGGTCTGTGTGTGTGTGGGGGGGGGGGTAGTTGGGATGGACACTGAGGCAAGGCCCAGACTCCCAGGAAATCCAGACAGCCTCAGTGTAGCCCCCGTAACTATGACCATTGTGCCTTCTTCCCAAGCCGGAAGCCGGGACTTCTGGGTTCAAGTTCTGGCCTTGCATTTCTCGGCTGGGTGGCCTTGAGAAAGTCCCTTCCCCTCTCTGCTTTCTTTACGTAATAATAATAATAATAATAATAATAATAAATAATCACACCACACGGTTGCAGGGTGCCTTTCCATTTAACAAGGGCAATTGGGTTGCTAGATTCCTGGGAGGAGGCCGGGAGAGGGCGGGCAGTGATGAGGTGCCTGGCTCAGGGTGCTCACCCAGGGGGCGCCCGCCTGACGCCCCTTCCGGCTCCCCAGGCTGGGCCCCCCCCTCGGCGCCTTCCACGCCAGCCTCCTGCACTGCCTCCTGCCCCAGCTGAGCAGCCCGCGCCTGGCCGTGCGCAAGCGAGCCGTCGGGGCGCTGGGCCACCTGGCGGCCGCCTGCAGCGCCGACCTCTTCGCGGAGCTCGCCGACCACCTGCTGGACCGGCTGCCCGGCCCGCGCGCGCCCGCCAGCCCCGCCGCCATCCGCACGCTGGTCCAGTGTCTGGGCAGCGTGGGCCGCCAGGCAGGCCACCGCCTGGGTGAGGGGCCCGGGTTCCCGCACCAGGGGGCGGGGCCGGGCTCCGGGCTGGGGGGCGGGGTCTGGGGCGGGGCCGGGCTCCAGGCTGGGGGGCGGGGTCTGGGGCGGAGCCGGGCTCCATGCTGAGGGGGCGGGGCCGGGCTCCAGGCTGAGGGGCGGGGTCTGGGGGCGGAGCCGGGCTCCATGCTGAGGGGGCGGGGCCTGGGGGCGGGGGCGGGCTCCAGGCTGGGGGGGCGGGGCCTGGGCGGGCCTCCTCTAGGAGGGGGTGGTGGGCTTAATCATTTGGGAGGGGGGAGAGGCCCCCTGAGAGCCACCGGCTTCCGAGCCTCAGATAATTACAAATCACGTCACCAAACTTACTGGCAAGTAAAATGTTTTTAAAGAGTAAATGAGTGCTCGCATTGGCAGCACGTGTACTAAAAAAAATTTAAAAAGTGAAATATTTCTATCTTTTTAAAAAATATATATTTTATTGATATTTTACAGAGAAGAAGGGAGAGAGATAGAGAGCTAGAAACGTCAGTGGGAGAGAAACATCAACCAGCTGCCTCTTGCACACCCCCTACCGGGGATGTGCCCGAAACCAAGGTACATGCCCCTGACCGGAATTGAACCTGGGACCTTTCAGTCCGCAGACCGACGCTCTACCACTGAGCCAAACCGGTTTCGGCTATTTCTATCTTCTTATGTTGACAAACATACCTTCCTAACAACCTGTAAGCCCGGTGGGAATGTTTGAAGTTCTCATTGGGAGAATATACATACGAGAAAGCACACCATTCAGTGTGTCTCCGCCTGCGGGTCCAGCCGTGGAACTGCCCCAGTCAAGATGCAGAACATTCCCATTACTCCAGCCGTGGGCAAACTACGGCCCTCGAGCCGGATCCGGCCCGTTCGGCTGTTCTATCCGGCCCGCGGAGCCGAAAGAGCGGAGGGTTCTCTTGCTCTCCCCTCCGCTCCTTCACCAGCAGCCCAAGAGGAGAGTGCCAGCATGGTCAGGTTGCTTTTGTTCCGGCCCTCCGGTCCAATGTAAGAACCCATGGTGGCCCTGGAGTCAAAAAGTTTGCCCACCCCTGCATTACTCCCAAACGTTTCCTGTGCCCTTTATAGTCACCCCTCCTCCCCGAGCTTCCTCCTCCCCCCGGGGCAACCACCCCTCTATTTTCTGTGACCATAAATTAATTCTATGGAAATGGAATCCTGCGAGCAGGTTTGAATTTGTTCCCAAATGCCTGGGAGTTCCGGGCTAGAAAAAGTCAGTGTGGGTCGAGTCAGCCATGGTCTGCCCCCCACACCCTTCCCTCTGGCTCTCCCCCCGAGAGCGGCCTTATGCACCCCTGGGGACCCCGGCCCGCAGTCCACACTCCGTCTACTCCCCCCTCCTTCTCCACCCTCTCACGGCAAATTGCAGCCGCCCCTTGGCCACTCTTGGGAGCATGGACCCGGAAAGAGGCCTGCATGGGAACCAGACAAAGGTTCAGGGTCAGGGTGCGGGGGGGGGGGGGGGCAAGAAAAATGGGGAACGGTGTCGCTGGAGAAAGGCTGAGGGGGACCCTCTAAAGCCCAGGGGTCAGGCAAGGGCCCCTCTTGCCTGGTCTGTAAGGGCAGTACCTGCCTTCTCCCCTGTTCCCATCCAGGGCTACAACCTAGTGCAGTAAGTAAGGCGAGGGCATGCAGGCATGTCAGCAGCAGCAGGTGCTACGTACTGAGCGCCTGCTCTGTGCGAGGCCCTGGGCGAAGCTCTTTATCTGCATCCTACTCACCTCCGCAGAAATCCCCGTCTGGTGGGCATGGTTCCCTCTGCTGTGGAGATAGATGACCAGACCGAGGTCAGAGAGGTGCTGTGACCTGCCCAGGCTCCCAGGCTCAGAGGTGGCAAAGCCAGAGCTGGAACCCACTTCTGCTTGACCGTGAAGCCTCTGAGCTGGGTTTGCGGGTGCAGGGGCAGACGGGGTGCTGTGGGCTGGAAGAGGGTCTGGCCCAGGGGCGGGCAAACTTTTTGACTCGAGGGCCACCATGGGTTCTTTTTTTTTTTAATATATATTTTATTGATATTTTACAGAGAGGAAGGGAGAGGGATAGAGAGCCAGAAACATCGATGAGAGAGAAACACCCACCAGCTGCCTCTTGCGCACCCCCTACCGGGGATGTGCCCGCCACCAAGGTACATGCCCTTGACCGGAATCGAACCCGGGACCCTTCAGTCCGCAGGCCGACGCTCTACCACTGAGCCAAACCGGTTTCAGCCCACCATGGGTTCTTACACTGGACCGGAGGGAGGGCCAGAACAAAAGCAGCCTGACCATGCCGGCACTCTCCTCTTGGGCTGCTGGCGAAGGAGCGGAGGGGAGAGCAAGAGAACCCTCCTCCGCTCTTTTGGCTCCCCGGGGCCGGATAGAAGAGCGGAACAGGCCGGCTCCGGCCCGCGGGCCGTAGTTTGCCCACGTTTGGTCTGGCCCGTCCTCAGTGCCCCTCCCGGCCTTCCAGGGGCCCACCTGGACCGCCTGGTGCCTCTGGTGGAGGGGTTCTGCAGCCTGGACGACGATGAGCTCCGGGAGTCCTGCCTCCAGGCCTTCGAAGCCTTCCTGAGGAAGTAGGTGCCGTGGGGTGCCGGAGGAGGAGGGGGGGGGGGGCCCAGGGTCTCTTGAGGAAGGTGGTGGGGCAGGGCTGGGGGCAGATGCTGGCCCCAGAGCGGTAAGATCTCAGGACTCATCACGGGGCCCCACTGCCCACCCGGTCCTGCCGGGGTCCACCAAGGCCTCCCTCTGCCACCCCACAGGTGCCCCAAGGAGATGGGCCCTCACGTGCCCAGTGTCACCAGCCTGTGCCTCCAGTACCTGAAACACGACCCCAACTATAACTGTGACAGTGATGGGGACGAGGAGCAGATGGAGACCGAGGAGAGTGAATGCAGCGAGCAAGGTGCGTGGCCAACCTGCGGAGGGTGGAGATGAATGCAGCCCTCCTGGGACTCCCTTCCCCAGCCAAGGATGGGCCGCCGCTAGTGCCCTTCTCCCGATGCCAGCTGCTCCTCAGGCTCCAGCCCTGCCCCCCCTAATCTGGATTCGCCACTGTCCCCGTCCTTTCTGGCTGCACGGTAAGGGTAGTAGTAATCACTCACATTTGTTGAGCAACTGCCGGTGTCCCAAGCACTCTCCTCATTTCAGGGTCCTTACAGGAACCCTAGAAAACCAGGTGTTTATTACTAGCCCTGTACACTGAGACTGTGAGAAGTGATTTGCCTGAGGTAACACAGCTCTGTGAGGTAACGCCGCTAGGAAGTGGCGTAGCTGGGACTTGGAGCCACGCCTGCATTGCTTCCAAGAGATAATCCTCTGACCCGGCAGAGTGGAGCTCGGGTGGTAGAATGGCATCTGGACGGGGAATGAACTCAGTGGCCGCTTTCCTTCGGTGTCTGTGGTCCAGTTCGTCACTCGGATGGGTGTCCCTTGTGTTCTCAAAGCAGGCCATCAGTGGAGGTCAGGGACCTGGGGTCTGATGGGGCGCTTGGAATGAGATGGGATGGTGGGAGACAAGACTGGACAGTCATGTTGGTGCCTCCAATACCAAGCCAGGGAGATCGGGCATTTCCTTCTCAGTAACGGGGAGCTGTGGGTATTTCTTCGTAGGCGGCACAGGGTGGAGGTCACAAATAGTGGTCCTTCAGAGGGGACCTCTGCTAAGCTGCCGGGATGCACCCCCATGGGACCGTCCCGTGGGACAAGCTGGCTTGTCCAGATGCCAGCTCTGAGAGCTGAGTCTTCAGCAGAGCAGTGTGGGTAGGAACACTGTGGCCTTCTGAGCCTGTGACTAGGACCGCCCTGCCCCTCTGAGCCTTGGGTGTCTCCACAGGTGTTGCAGGGGGGTGGGCCTCGCGGGCACGAATCTCAGCTCCCCTGTTCCCTGGCTGTGCGCCCTCAGAGAGTCCTTCACTAACTCTGATCTTCATCCTAGACATCTCTTCATCTATACAATGGGGGTCCACAGCACTGTGGGTTCACGGCACTGTGTGGGCACTGACCTCTCGGGGGAGCTGTTTGTGGGAAGCCACGCAAACAGAGCGTTTCTTGCTTGGAGGCCGGGTGCTCAGGGCCCGTGAGAGGCTGGGGCAGGGTGGGGTGGGGGGGCAATGCGAGAGGAGGCCCTATTTTACTTCTTCCTTCGGGAATCCCCATAAAGGAAACATCACACAGCCCGTCCTGAAACCAAAGGATGGGTTTTGTTCCCCAAATGGATTCTCTAGGATCCTCGTTAAAGACGTGGAAGACAGGTTTTTTTTTTCCTGGTGTAGTCACAGTTGGGGAGGAATATGGAAGCAGGAGGAGAACGTTGGTTTAATTCCAGCTATTTTTTAAAAATATATATTTTATTGATATTTTACAGAGAGGAAGGGAGAGAGATAGAGAGCTAGAAACGTGGATGAGAGAGAAACATCAACCAGCTGCCTCTTGCACACCCACCACCGGGGATGTGCCCACAACCTAGGTACATGCCCTTGACCGGAATCGAACCTGGGACCTTTCAGTCCACAGACCGACGCTCTACCCCTGAGCCAAACCGGTTTCAGCAAATTCCAGCTATTTTCTTGCTCATGTAACTTGGAGCCGGCCGGTTGCTTCCCCTTGGAGCCCCAATTTTCTCGTCTCTGCAATGGGAAAGTAAATCCCCGTCTCACAAGGTCGTTGTGGGGCTAAAATGAGGTTGTGGATTTGACGTACTTGGTGCCATCCCCGGCACACAGTAGGTGTTCGTTAAATGGTAGGTAACATCCCTCTTACAGGGGGTAGGCAGAAGTAGGTGTACAGTTTGTTCATACGGAAAATACAGTAATCAATCAACAACAGAGTACGCTCTGTTTCATGGACTCACAGCCGTAACCCTACGAGTGTGTAGGTAATGGTCATCGAAAGTTGGGACACGGTTGTGGCTCCCTCTTCGCCTCCCCGCCCTGGGAGACCCCCTGGGTGGGGCAGGCAGCTCCCTGTCCGCGTCTGCTCCAGAGTGCGGGGCCCCACGGGTGTCTGGTTCCCGCCCCAGAGAGCGAGGACGAGTACAGCGACGACGATGACATGAGCTGGAAGGTGCGTCGGGCTGCGGCCAAGTGCGTGGCCGCCCTGATCAGCTCCCGGCCGGACCTGCTGCCCGGCTTCCACGGCACCCTGGCGCCGGCGCTCATCCGCCGCCTCCGGGAGCGCGAGGAGAACGTCAAGGCGGACGTCTTCGTGGCCTACAGCACGCTGCTTCGGCAGACGCGGCCCCCGAAGGGATGGGTGGAGGCCGTGGAGGAGCCCGCCCCGGCGGGCAGCAGCCTCCACATGCTGCGGGAACAGGTGGGCACGCCTTCACCCTTCTCCCACCTTCCCACAACCCTCCCACCCACCCACCCACCCACCCACCCCACCACCTATCCATCCACCCACTGGCGTGTGCACATTGAGCGCCTGCTGTGTGCCCGGCTCTGGGCATCAGGCTGGGGCACAGTGGGGGACAGGACCACTGGGACCGCTCGGTGCTGGGTCTTGCTGACAGATCGGTTGTGGAGGAAGGGGCAGGGAGGTGGCGGGTGAGTTCTGGGCTCTGGCTGAGGCACGGAGTGCCCTTCCCTGAGGTGCAGAACACGAAGAGGCCGGCGTCCAGAGTTCTGCTCCGGACATGTAGGTCCACGATCCTAGGGTGTTCAAATGGAGAGAGACCTCAGGGATGGGGCGGTCAGCACTCACGTCTGGCGTTGACAGTGTGGGTCGGGTGTCATTGTGTGCTGGCATCTGAAGCTGGGGGGGCAGATGAGCTCATCCGGGGAGAACCCAGCTGGGGAAGAGGATGGGCCCTTGGGGTGGAGGGGTCAGAGCCAGACAGCCCACGTCCTTTTTTTGTTGTTGTTGTTAAAATATATTTTATTGATATTTTACAGAGAGGAAGGGAGAGAGAGAGCTAGAAACATCGATGAGCGAGAAACATCGACCAGCTGCCTCTTGCACACCCCCTACCGGGGATGTGCCCGCAACCAAGGTACATGCCCTTGAGCGGAATCGAACCTGGGACCCTTCAGTCCGCAGACCGACGCTCTACCACTGAGCCAAACCGGTTTCGGTGGCCCGCGTCCCTTTGAGCAAGTTACTTGACCTCTCTGTACCCCGCTCCCCATCTGTGAAGTGGGCCGAGCGGTGGGACCTGCGTCAGAAGGTCTGAGCGTAGAACCAGGTGCCTGGGGCAGGGCAAGGGATGGCACGGCTGGGATGGAGCGACCCTCTCCAACGCTGGGGCCCCCGATGGGCCCCCGGCCAAGCCCCTCAAGGAGTTGGGGTGTGGGAGCTCCCCGGGGGGCCGCTGACGTCCCCTCCCTTGCCCACAGGTGCCCCTGGTGATCAAGGCCCTGCAGCGGCAGCTGAAAGATCGGAGTGTCAGGGTCCGCCAGGGGTGCTTCAGCCTCCTCGCCGAGCTGGCGGGCATCCTCCCCGGCAGCCTGGCGGAGCACATGCCGGTGCTGGTAGCAGGTAGGATGGACCGGAACCTGGTGCCTGCTGTCCCGGGGCCTCTTCCAGAACCTGGGCCCCGATCCTTGAGGGTGGTGCCCCTGCTCGGCAACATGCAGTTGGCTCCCCGTTGCCAGCCGTGAGAGCGAGGCTGGCGTGCAGGCCCCACCTCCTGGCTTCAGGTGGCCTGGTGTCCCTCAGCCCCGGCCCCAGCCAAACCCTGGCCCCCTAGCGTCTGCTGCATCAGAGCCAACCGGCTCAAAGCCCTGTGGGTGTGTGTGCCAGCCTCGCACCCGGGGAAGGACTGTGCGGGGCCGGGAGTCTGAGTGAGGCCCACGGTCTCCGCGCCCGTCCTGCAGGCATCGTCTTCTCCCTGGCGGACCGCGCCAACTCCTCCACCATCCGGATGGACGCCCTGGCGTTCCTGCAGGGGCTGCTGGGCACAGAGCCCGCCGAGGCCTTCCACCCGCACCTGCCCGCCCTCCTGCCCCCCGTAACGGCCTGCGTGGCGGACCCCTTCTACAAGGTCGCCGCCGAGGCCCTGCTGGCGCTGCAGGAGCTGGTGCGGGCCCTGTGGCCCCCGGGCAGGCCCCGGACGCTGGACCCCGGGCCCTACGTGGCCGAGATGTCCGCCGCCACCCTGGCCCGGCTCCGTGCCACCGACCTGGACCAGGAGGTGAAGGAGCGGGCCATCTCCTGCGCGGGCCACCTCGTGGGCCACCTGGGCGACCGGCTCGGGGACGCCCTGCGGCCGTCGCTGTCGCTCCTCCTGGACCGCCTGCGCAACGAGATCACCCGGCTGCCTGCCGTCAGGGCCCTGGCGCTCGTGGCCCGGTCCCCGCTGCCGCTGGACCTGCAGCCCGTCCCGGCCGAGGCCCTGCCCGTCCTGGCCTCCTTCCTGCGCAAGAACCAGCGGGCGCTGCGGCTGGCCACCCTGGCCGCCCTGGACGCCCTGGCCCAGCGCCAGGGGCTCAGCCTCCCGCCGGCGGCCGTCCGGGGCGTGCTGGCCGAGCTGCCCGCCCTGGTCAGCGAGAGCGACATGCACGTGGCCCAGCTGGCCCTCGACTTCCTCACCACGGCGACCCAGGCCCAGCCGGCCTCCCTGGCCGAGGTCAGCGGCCCCGCGCTCTCCGCGCTGCTGCAGCTGCTGCGCTCGCCCCTGCTGCCGGCAGGAGTGCTGGCGGCCGCCCAGGGCTTCTTGCAGGCCCTGGTGGGGACCCGGCCGCCGTGCGTGGACTACGCCAAGCTCATGGGCCTGCTCACCGCGCCCGTCTACGACGGGGCCGGGCCGGACGGCGGGCCGGGCCTGCACAAGCAGGTGTTCCACTCTCTGGCCCGGTGTGTGGCGGCCCTCACGGCCGCCTGCCCCCAGGAGGCGGCAGGCACGGCACAGCGCCTGGTCCGCGATGCCAGGTCGCCCAAGTCCAGCACGGGGGTCAAGGTCCTGGCCTTCCTGGCGCTGGCGGAGGTGGGCCAGGTGGCCGGGCCGGGCCCGCAGCGGGAGCTGAAGGCCGTGCTCCTGGAAGCCCTGGGCTCGCCCAGCGAGGACGTGAGGGCCGCCGCCTCCTTCGCGCTAGGCCGCGTGGGCGCCGGGAACATGCCCGACTTTCTGCCCTTCCTGCTGGGGCAGATCGAGGCCGAGCCCCGGCGGCAGTACCTGCTGCTGCAGTCGCTCCGGGAGGCCCTGGGGGCCGCCCCGCCCGACAGCCTGAAGCCCTACGCCGAGGACATCTGGGCCCTGCTGTTCCAGCGCTGCGAGGGGGCCGAGGAGGGCGCCCGGGGGGTGGTGGCCGAGTGCATCGGGAAGCTTGTTCTCGCCAACCCGCCGTTCCTTCTGCCCCGGCTCCGGAAGCAGCTCGCGGCAGGTATGCGCCCAGATCGAGCTTCTGAGCGTCCCGCGCAACCTGAGCTAGCGTCTTGTGTGTTAAGGTAAAGGCAGAGAAATCCGTTCAACACTGTTTCCCCCGAGACTTACAGGCCTCCTCCCGGGAGATCGCTGGAATGGAGGAGACTGCGTCCTTGATCTTCAACATCATAATCCGTGGTGTGGACGGCACCCTCACGTTCCAGGCGAGGGTTGATCAAAACAGTCCTCCGAGGGGCCGAGGGCCTGCCGCTGCAGAGTGCAGCTTTTGGGGGCCAGCTTGAGTCAGGAGCAGCGAATGGAAACGTAGACTGAGATTGGAAGCCATGCTCAGGGGTTTGGGGAGGGCCGGGCAGGACCCAGGGGCAGGTTCTGGGTGGTCAGGTCAGGGCACATCAGGGTGTTCCACAGCTCAGGAAGAAAGCAGACAGGTGTACCTGTGGGGCTAGTTGGAGCTGGTCAGCTGGTCCCCTGATGGGGTCATTGGGTGTACCATGTCACACGGGGTAGGCAAAACGCTTTGCAGAGTGCTGTGGTACCTAATCAACACTGCGCACTGGCTGCTGCTGCCGCTGCTGCTGCTATGTTGGGGGCTACGTTAAGCCCTTGCTGGGTTGATAAGAGCAGTGTGTAGCCCTCACCCCTGCGTGAACAGGAAGAGCATCCCCTGAGGACGTTCACAGGGACCCTTGAGAGGCAAGTCTCAGGATGAGGAGCAGCCCTGCCTTTTTATTTTTTAAAATATATTTTATTGATTTTTTTACAGAGAGGAGGGAGAGAGATAGAGAGTTAGAAACATCGATGAGAGAGAGTCATCGATCAGCTGCCCCTTGCACACCCCCTACTGGGGATGTGCCCGCAACCAAGATACATGCCCTTGACCGGAATCGAACCCGGGACCCTTCAGTCCGCAGACCGACGCTCTATCCACTGAGCCAAACCGGTTTCGGCAGCGCTGCCTTTTCAAGCACTGGCTTGTTTCTGCCTCATGCATTTCGAGGAACCAGCTAACCAGTCCCATGTCCTTTTCACCACCGGTTTCGGAAAAGAGAGCTCAGAGCCAAACTGGTGGCCTGCTTCTAGCGAGTTCACTGGACTTCCCAGTTGCTTCTCCCTGTAAGCCCCTCACTCTAGTCTCCATCTCACTTCCCTTCCTTTAAAAAAAAATATTTTATTGATATTTTTACAGAGAGGAAGGGAGAGAGATAGAGAGCTAGAAACGTCAATGAGAGAGAAACATGGACCAGCTGCCTCTTGCACACCCCCTACCGGGGATGTGCCCGCAACCAAGGTACATGCCCTTGACCGGAATTGAACCTGCGACCTTTCAGTCCGCAGACCGACGCTCTACCACTGAGCCAAACCGGTTTCGGCTCACTTCCCTTCCTTTAAAAAAAAAAAATAGAGAGAGAGGTAGAAACATCAATGAGAAACATCATTGATTGGCTGCCCCCTGCACGCCCCCTACTGGGGATTGAGTTTGAAAACCTCGGGCATGTGCCCTGACCCCTGACTGGGAATCAAACCCAAGACCTCTTGGTTCCTGGATTGACATTCAACTGCCGAGCCACACCGGCTGGGCTGCTCTTGAGTTCTTGGTTCTCTCTATCTGGCAATGTGGTTACCTGCAAACTGACAGCTTTACTCTCCCAGCTGCCGCAGGAAGAACCAGGAAGATTCTAGGCTGCCAAGGGAAACGGTAGCATTGACTTTCCCAAAGATTTTTGGGGAGTTCCAGGTGGGGAGAGGAGAGTCTTGGCGCCTGCTGACCTGTGGGTATCCGGGATTGGCCCTGCCCCTCATCGAGCCGCCGCCCCTGTCCTGCAGGTCAGCCCAACACCCGGAGCACTGTCATCACAGCGGTCAAGTTCCTCATCTCGGACCAGCCCCATCCCATCGACCCCCTCCTAAAGAGCTTCATTGGTGAGTAGAGCATCCCCTCTGCCTCCAGCCCCGTTCAGTCCCCTACCCAGCCCTGAGCTTTAGCTGATTTTTTTTTTTTACACATTACCTGAAGGGAGTTGGAGACCAGGAGACCACCTTATCATCACGACAGCAGCAGGGCCTGGGTTCAAACCCCCTTTGCTGCCACTGAGTTGCTGAGTGAGCCCAACATGCCCCTTCTCACCCCTGAGCCTCAGTTTCCTTATCTGTGAAATGGGGATATGAAACTCTGCAGCTCTAAGGTTTTGGAGACTCCGTGTAGTGTAATTGAGGGAGGACGTGCTCCATGGCCACACAGGCTCTTAGAAGAGGAAAACTGCCAACCTCTCTCACACTTTGGCTTCCGTGGGCACCAAGCTGGGCAGGGCCGCACCATGGCAAGGGAGAGTGGGTCCCTGACTGGTCCCGTCAGAGGGACCTTCTGGCCTGAGGAGCTCCAGGAGCCTTCGTTGGGAGGAGGCTTAGCCCTCCTTCCTTGGAGCCTCTGCAGGGCCAGGCTCTCTTCTCCAGAGCTCCAAGCCCATGGGTCTTTGTTGTTATATATATATTTAAATGTACTTTTATTGAGTTCAGAGAGGAAGGGAGAGAGAGAAAGAGATAGAAGCATCAATGATGAGAGAGAACCACTGGTTGGCTGCCTCCTGCACGTCCCCTACTGGGGACTGAGCCCACAACCTGGGCCTGTGCCCTGACTGGGAATTGAACTGGTGACCTCACGATTCATGGAGTCAATGCTCAACCACTGAGCCACATAGGCCGGCACCAGTTCTTGATTTTTATTTACTTATTGAATATATAAAATGTTAACACAGTTATTAAGAAGTCTACACTATACAAAAGAGCCAAAACCGGTTTGGCTCAGTGGATAGAGTGTCAGCCTGCAGACTGAAAGGTCCCAGGTTCGATTCCGGTCAAAGGCACGTACCTTGGTTGCGGGCACATCCTCAGTGGGGGGTATGCAAGTGGCAGCTGATTGATGTTTCTCTCCCTTCGATGCTTTTAACTCTCCATCCATCTCTCTTCCTCTATGTAAAAAATCAATAAAATATGTTTAAAAAAATAAACTATACAAAAGATAAACTCAGTGAAGTATGACTTTGTGTAAGTTTATTCACCTCTCTGATCTTCAGGCGCCTCATCTATAATAATATCAGGTTAATATTTGTAGGATTTTTGCCTTGTGCCAGGGCCTCTGCTATGTGCTTTATATACTACCACGTTTTAAATCATAAACACATTGCTACAGAATAGGTACTGCTATTACCCCCATTTTACAGATGAGGATATAGAAGCTCTCCAAGGTCCCAGAATAAGGAAGTGGTAGAATTAGAATTTGAACCCAGGCCAGACTTAAGTCCACATTCTTTTATTTATTTTTTATTTTTTAAAAATATATTTTATTGATATTTCACAGAGAGGAAGGGAGAGAGATAGAGAGCCAGAAACGTCGATGAGAGAGAAACATCGACCAG
This sequence comes from Vespertilio murinus, assembly GCA_963924515.1. Classification (NCBI taxonomy): domain Eukaryota; kingdom Metazoa; phylum Chordata; class Mammalia; order Chiroptera; family Vespertilionidae; genus Vespertilio; species Vespertilio murinus. The sequence continues at coordinate 31,976,884 of OZ004715.1, read as the reverse complement.
CTGCCTCTTGCACACCCCCTACCAGGGATGTGCCCGCAACCAATGCACATGCCCTTGATCGGAATCGAACCCGGGACCTTTCAGTCCGCAGACCGACGCTCTACCACTGAGCCAAACCGACCTCGGCAGTCCACATTCTTTTAAAAATATATATATTTTTTATTGATTTTTCATAGAGAGGAAGGGAGAGAGATAGCTAGAAACATGGGTGAGAGAGATACATCGACCAGCTGCCTCCTTCACATTCCCCACCGGGGATATGCTCGCAACCAATGTACATGCCCTTGACCGGAATTGAACCTGGGACCTTTCAGTCCGCAGACCGACGCTCTATCCACTGAGCCAAACTGGTTTTGGCAAAGCCCACATTCTTATCTGGGCTTTGAAGGCTTCTTGTGCAAAGTAGATGCTCAGAACATGTTCACCCCCATTCAGCCGTGGACCCGGTCACGGATTTGGGGGTGGAGATGGTTTGTGTCTGGGCTGTGCCACCTCTCACACCCACTCTTACTCCTCTGCCGCCAGGAGAGTTCATGGAGAGCCTGCAGGACCCAGACCTGAACGTGCGCAGGGCCACTCTGACTTTCTTCAACTCCGCCGTGCACAACAAGCCCTCGCTGGTCCGGGACCGGCTCAATGACATCCTCCCGCTCCTCTACCGGGAGACGAAGATCCGCCGAGACCTCATCCGGGAGGTGAGGCGGGGAGGGCTGAGCCGGAGCTTCGGGACTGGCTGGGGGGTGTGAGCTGAGGATTAGGGTGCAGCTCATCAGATGACGAGGCTCCATGGCCGAGGTCAAGTGTGGACCCTCCACTTCCCAGCCCTGTGACCCTGCCAGGGCAACTTAACCCACTCTGAGCCTCAGTTTCTCCTCACAGGTAAAGTGAGCAGCCGCAGTGGGGTATGCAGCGGGAACTCGGGTGGGGTTCCTGTACTCTGGGGCCACATCCTTCACCCCCTTCCTCCCGCAGGTGGAGATGGGACCCTTCAAGCACACCGTGGATGACGGGCTGGACGTGCGGAAGGCGGCCTTCGAGTGCATGTACTCGCTGCTGGAGAGCTGCCTGGGCCAGCTGGTCATCTGCGAATTCCTGAACCACGTGGAGGACGGCCTGAAGGACCACTATGATATCCGGGTAGAAGGAGCCCCGCTGCCAGAACCATGCCCACCCCACACCAAGGGGACAGCCGGGCACCCTTGGGCCCACTGCTTGTTTGTCCCTCACGTGAAAATAGTTGCATTGTTTTGGTTTGTTTTTTTCTGATAAGAACCCACGTCTCATTCTAGCTGGTTTAGCTCAGTGGGTAGAGCATTGGCCTGTGGACTGAAGTGTCCTGGGTTCAATTCTGGTCAAAGGCACATACCCAGGTTGCAGGCTCGATCCCCAGTAAGGGGGCTTGCAGGAAGCAGCCGATCAGTGATCCTCTCTCATTATTGATCTTTCTATCTCGTTCCCTTTTCCTCTTTCTCTGAAATCAATAAAAATATATTTATTGATGTTTTAAGAATTTATTTATTTATTAATTTTACAGAGAGGAAGGGAGAGGGATAGAGAGTTAGAAACATCTATCAGCTGCCTCCTGCACACCCCCCACTGGGGATGTACCTGCAACCAAGGTACATTGGAATCGAGCACGGGACCTTTCAGTCCGCAGGCCAACACTCTGTCCACTGAGCCAAACAGGCCAGGCCTCTGCTAGTTCAAGGGCACACGGCAGGAAGTGTAGGATCCCTGGGTCATAGCTTTTTGCTGTTCGGTCCCTGTCTTCTTTTGCTGTGGGGCATGTGGAGGGCGGGGTAAATAGCCGGTGGGGAAGGGCAGGACATAATTGATTTCCAAACAACCTCCCTTTATATTGTGCATCGTTTGTGAGGATTTTAACATTTTCAAAAGAGGTCATCGTTATTCTCCTGCATGCTGAATCGAGGCCTGTAGGCATGTTAATTGGCTCATAAAGTTATTTTCTCTTTATTGATTGATTTTAGAGAGAGGGTTCCTGAACCATGTGGAGGACGGTCTTTGGGGGAGGGGGGAGAGGGAGAGATTGATTTGTTGGCCCACTTGTTTGTGCATTCATTGACTCTTGTCCCTGATCAAGGATTGAACCTACAACCTTGGTGTCTCAGAACAGCACTCTAACCAACTGAGCTACCTGGCCAGGGCTGGCTCACATAGTTTTTGTTTAACTCAGGTGCCAACATTTAAAATTTGAGAGATTTACATGAAAATCAGGGTTTCTTTTGAAAACAGTCAAGTCTGGGCCGCATTCCCATCTAGCCACAGTGGGGTGGAGCTTAGTAGCTGCTGTCTGGAGGGTAGACGCCTTACTCCTTCCCAGTTCCCATCTGGCCCCCTTCACTCATGAGCAGTACCTGCCTGCCTGGCCCAGTTGGTATCTGAGCTTGAGAATTGCAAACCCCCCCTCCACCACCTGGTGCCTCTTCTGATCTGATTCTCTCCAGGACAATCAAGTATAGTGGGCATAGTGTGACACTGGCAGGGCTGTGAGTGGGAATTAGTGCTCAGGTTTGGACTTGAGCTCCAGGGTGCTGGGTCCAAAGTCTTGGCTCTTCGCCAGGGCCTGCTTCTTTTGGTCCTGGGCCATTTCACCAAGTACTGTCTCCTTCCTCCCGGGCAGATGCTGACCTTCATCATGCTCGCACGGTTGGCTACCCTGTGTCCTGTGCCTGTCCTGCAGAGGGTGGACCGGCTCATCGAGCCACTCAGGGCCACCTGCATTGCCAAAGTAAGCCCCTGCCCAGCCCTGCATACAGGCCCTTCTGCTGATAGTTCAGTTTCCGCTTACCAAGAACCTCCTAAGGTGCAGGTGGTGCGGGAAGGGCTTATTTTAATCATCGTCATCCTATGAAGTAGTTCTTATTCCTTCTGATTCTTACCATTGTCTACACAGGGAAAACAGAGGCTTGGAGAGGCCACGTTGTTGGCTGAGGCTGCACAGCTAGTAAATGGCAGAGCTAGGATTCAAACCCAGCTCCGTCTCTGTCATTCATTAAATATTTCCTGTGTGTCAGGCCTTATGCAAGGTACTGCACAACATTGAACATGATGGACTCCCTCTTCTCACACCCGAATTGGGAAACTGAGGCACTCATAGACAGAAATCATTTGTTGACTGATTGATTAGTGTGGGCAGAGTATTTTAGATTGGCGCTTAACGAGGAGAGACACCCATTGAGCAGTAATTTCCAAGTAACACCTTTTCAAAAAAAATTTTTATGTGGATAAAACAGATAAAATCGGTAACTTGTTAATAGAAACCTGCCTTGCAAATTGCTGTTTTTTAACATATACTTAGTATGAAGTCAAGGAAGACAGTGGCACTGCAGGCCTACTGAACTCTCGACAGTCTCTGTGGCCAAATTTCTCTGGTGCACTTTGAACCGCACTGCATGGAGAAGAACCCAGTTCACAGGAAGGCGCTGCAAAGGGCATCGCAGGGTCAGGACACCCTTCACTCGCTTTCATCTGAGGCCTGCACAAAAGCCGCTCAGCCTGGTCGCTCAGAGGATGCTATTTGTTGAGCACAGTGAGGAGAGCTTGTCACATCCATGTCCCCAGCCCCTCATCCACAATTCTGAATCCCACAAAGCTCTGGAAACTAAAAAAGACTATAGTAACTTGTCTGGCACCAAAACTTAACTTGAACGGGCACCAGGCTGTTCATGACCTTATTTTCCTCCTGGTGATATTCATACTATTCTTATATTTTCCCCCTAAACTTAGTGGGGGAAATACTCGTGTGTTTGGTTACAGGGTATTGTATCAGACTATCGCCTGGTATCTGCATAAGATCGCCTTTCTGAAACCCTTCAAATTCCTTAATTTCAAAAGCAGATCTGGCGTTGTTACGGGTTTCAGAGAAGGGGTGTGGGCCTACAAGGTCCTCTAATCCTCATAGCAGCCCTAAAGAGGAGGCTCTTATTTATAGTTGGGGATGTGAGACACAAAAGTTTCTACCTGAAGTCACAGCTCTCACCTGGCAGCGCCATTTGCACGCAGGACTGTCCAACCCCATACCAAGTCCTTAGCCATTAGATTCTGAGGGGGGAGAGACTAATGATGTCTGGGTTAAGTCACAGAGGGCCTTTATTCCATCAGCATAGGAGAATTTCTAAGATTCTCTACATGGGAGAGGGTGGGGATGAGGTAACAGAGCAGAACATTTTACAGGAATTATCACCTTGGGTTTATTATAAAAAGTTAAGGTAACCTAGATTGGCTACTCAGAGGCCCTTGGGGTGACTTTGAAGCCGATTTGCATGAAAGCCCGGAGGTGGAGAGAGCCCTCCGGAGGTTGGAACCACAGGTTGTGAAGCAGGGGTGTGCGCCATGGGTGGTGGAGAGGAAGCCAGAGACTGTGGACAGGCTCAATCAAGGGTGGCTCATTGTTGTTTCCCACTTTAGGTCAAAGCTGGTTCTGTGAAGCAGGAGTTTGAGAAGCAAGATGAACTGAAGCGCTCTGCCATGAGGGCAGTGGCCGCCTTGCTGACCATCCCAGAAGTGGGGAAGAGCCCCATCATGGCCGACTTCTCTTCCCAAATCAGATCCAACCCTGAACTGGCCACCCTCTTTGAGAGCATCCAGAAGGATTCTGCTTCAGCCCCCAACACAGACTCAATGGAGCTCAGCTAGTCCTAGCCCACCCCTTAGACGGGCCCTTCCTCAAGAGAAGGGGCCCCCCCCAGGCCCGAGGTCTCAGCCTCTCTCCCACCACCAAAGGCCACTGGCCTTTACTCCTCCTTTCATCTCCCTGGGCGTCCTCCATTCCCTCTTTGGGGTTTACAGTGCCTTCTCCAGGGACCCTAACTCATAGGTTCCCCAACCAGGAGCTGTAAGGCTGCCAACAGTTGGGCCCTTTAACTCAGGATAGCCATTCAAAGCACCAGGGTGAATTTTTCAGTGTGAATTCACATCACAAGGTTTGATGTGACCTCACACTGATCTAGTTCTCAAGCTGGGGAGGCACTGCTTCACAAAACACGGTCTTTACTCTTGTGCTCACAGCTGTGAGGTTAGGAGGCAGCAGGCTGGCCTTTCTTCCACCACTCTCATTTTACAACTCATTTGACTAAATTGAGAACACCAAGAATTAGTGCTTTGGCTGGGCATCTTAAACTCCGATACTTTTTTGAGTTATTCATTTTAGAATAAAAAAAGATTCTAATAGACAATAAATCAGAAAGGTTTTCTTCCAGGGGGAAGTGTGTGGGTCGTGAATTACACCTAATGTGTTTCTAATTTCAAAACTCTTATAAAATAAGCTGGTAAACAGAAAAGCACTACTAAGTACAAACCACTTTCATGTCCCCCACCTAGGCATAACCAGCGGGTTTATGACCTAAGGTTTTGAATGTGTCCCTTTTAGAAACTTACAGAATTTTGTGATAGGCCCAAGAATTTTCTGTGCTATCAGAAAATAGGTTAATAATAAAGGAGATCCTAAGCTACAATTTCCTCTGCACAATTCATCAGTAGTCAGACCACTTATTAGTACATGTCCCAAGTCAATTGAAAGAAATCAACCTGTAAGACATTTATCTACTTCAAAGAGTAAGCCTTACATCCAGGCATGGCTAACACACCAGGAAAATTTTAATTATTCTTGGCTCAGTTAACCAGGACTGTGAAGAAACACCATTATACCCATTTTGGCCAGATCGGCCAAGATACTTAGTGTCACATTTTAACTTGTGTGCTAGAGAATGGCTGTATTGGAGTACCAGATACCACATTCCATGTGACCTATATAACCTTTGAATTAGCTTACCTACTATAGTTGTAAAGTTTTGAGTGTTAAATTCTGAGTCCCAAGAGGCCCAATTAACACCAGTTAAGGATACCACACCTATGGAAATTATGCCTGAAGCTGGGGAGTTTACATAAGGGAAATTGAAAGCTACCTTCAAGCATCCAGGGCTGATCATTAGAGGGATTTGTGTCACCCTGTTTTGTATTTTTTGGACAGAAGCTATATGGCCCTATTTCAACACTGAACAAGAATTTAATGAAGACATTTACTTGGATCCTTTTTATGCATTTTCTCAATCTCCACAAGAACCACAGAATAATTTATTCAACTTTACAAAAAGTGAGACTAAGAAAGAGCTTGCTCCGAGGACCTTGCTGCAAGGTCCTTCAATGAAATTTCAGAACCTACCGTGGTCTGAGCCCAAGTCTTCCGCAGCCCTAACTGGAGCTGACCAAGGCTGGTCTGGCACCTAAGACCAGTGCCTGTGAAGAATTGAGTATCCTTCCAAATGGCAGATTTCAGAGCATTCATAGGCAAAAGAACAATCTCTGACAAGCTGTCAAAGAAACTGGAGAGTAAAACCAAGGGCAGAAATGCCAGATGGCAGAATTTTATGATTTTATTAACACAAATACAATGTGTACACAATCTGTCTATTCATTTTCTTCGCTGCGCAGCCTGGCATTGGGATTGGTGACTCTGATGGCCAGCTGGGCTGCTCTTTCCACAATGGCTTTTCGGTTCTTTGAGGAGACGTTGTGAGCAATCTCAGCACAGTAAGACCTGGAAGAGAACCAGTAAGTAGGTAAGGAAAAAGCCAGCCCAGAACATTGTGTGTTTCACTGGGAAGCAACAGCTTCGGTCACTTCACCCCCAGAGCCACCGCACTGGCAGAGGGTGTGCTGGTGAATGGTGCCGAATGACGACACCTGCACACCCCAAATTCCACGTACTAGCAAAGCTCTCACTACCCCCTATTTAATCCTCAGAAACCGTAATACAGGTTATCTCCTCCATTTTACAGACAAGAGGTGGAAGTGAATTTCCAAATCACACAATAATGAACAGGGCCAGGATGGCTCAGCCCTAGACCCCAGGTTGAGATTCTCTCAGTCTTTGTGGCCAAACTGCCCAACTCAGGGAAGTCTCAGGGAGCTTGGACTTGCCCCGTTTTGGAACTGCAAGTAGCAGAGCAGATTCCAACAGTGTAATTAATCCAGGAGAGCTCCCTGATCCAGACAAATATTTTACTTGACTGCTGCAAATATAATTAGAGTTGAAAGTAACATTGGCTTAAGCCACCCAGTGAGTAGCAATATCTTACATTTCCTGAGCATGTGTATACCAGGAACTGGTCTCATCCATTCCTCACAGCTAAACATATAACAAATTGGTCTAATGAACAAATTTCAGTAAGGAGGTGATCTAAAGCCATAAAAAGTAGATTAAGAAAAGACACTACCTCTGGAAGACTAAGGAGTGATTAAATAAGGCAATGAATATGTGTAGTTCTTTTTAAAACCTCTAAGAAAATAGGTTAACAATGAGACAAGCAGAACAAAGATTTTTTTGTTTTATATAAAGGAGTCTACTCAATTACAAAGTAGCTACATTTTTTTCAAAAACTCACCAGATCCTTATCTATATGTATGTAATAATAACATTGTACATATTTTAAATACTTTCCCTGGTGTTTGGGCATTTTTCACATGTGACATTTTTAAATATATGTATTATATTTACAAGTTATTCATTTACTGTTGCAATGATCAGCTTATAAAATTTCCCTGCATTTTAATTATTTAAGGATAAATGCCCAGAAACTTGTGGATTAAAAATCATGATTCCTGATAGTGCAACATTTTCACTACATTCATTTTTTTTCTACACAACAGGTATTAGATTGGGCCTCCACCATTATTAATCCCTATGCTCATCTTTTCTAAAGAAAATTTCCAGTTATTTCCATGCTTGGTTAAATCTCCAACCTAGAAACTCAACCAAATAAGGCTTCACAAAGACCTTCTGTGCATATCTGCATAACCCATGGACATAGCCAAGAGGGTGCTGAAGGAGGGCAGGGGCAAGCTGGAGGGAGACAATGGGGAAAAGGGGACATAATACTTTCAACAATAAAGAATTATTTTTTAAAATAGTTTCACTCATTTTTATTATTTGTGTCTTCCCATGAACATTATTTTCTCAACCCAATGTCCTAGTTTTATCCTAAGCCAGTGGTTGGCAAACTCATTAGTCAAGAGCCAAATATCAACAGTACAACGATTAAAATAGCTTTTTTGAGAGTCAAATTTTTTAAACCTAAGTTTCTTCTAATGCCACTTCTTCAAAATAGACTCTCCCAGGCCGTAATATTTTGTGGAAGAGCCACACTCAAGGGGCCAAAGAGCCACAAGTGGTTCACAAGCCCAAGTTTACCGACCATGGCCCTAAGCAAACCAAAGTCTCACATAGAGCCTACCAAGTGTCTTTCTTAAAACAATGAGAAAGCAATGTTGTGACTCAATTTATTCTCGCATCAATACACCGTTTAAGTGCCCTCGCCTGTAGCCTTCCTTTTCTCTACCTCTGATCACACTGTCTATACATCATTCTAAAGATACCTGTAGTCAGTTTAAGTGCTCCTTACGTCTGAGGCTACCCCTCACATAAAGGAACGTTCTAGAAATGACTGCCCAAATGACACAGTAGTGTTTGTAGTGTTAATTCAAGTCCTTCTTTCCTTCTTTTTGAGTCTCTACACTTTTCAGGACAAGCTACCATGCCCACCCTCACCCCCCCCCCCCCCAAGCATTTTAAAGTCCTCAAGAAGCATTCATAAGCTCTTGAGAGAATATACAACTCCACAAGCATTTTGAAAGGTCTAGAGTCCCTACCAAAAATGCTCAGATGCATACTTCTGGCATCTGAACCTGGGGAGGGCGGGCACGGGGGGGGGGGGGGGGGAGAGAAGAATACAACTCACTTATTGCACATCAGCAGCACTTCAAGCTCCTTGACGTTATGGACCAGAAACTTCCGAAAGCCACTGGGCAGCATGTGCTTGGTTTTCTTGTTGCTCCCATAACCAATGTTGGGCATCAAGATCTGGCCCTTGAATCTCCTCCGCACCCTGTTGTCAATGCCTCTGGGTTTCCGCCAGTTCCGCTGAAAGACAAGCAGGTGGGTTAGTGCCTACGCAGACTGCCAACTCTTCCTTTTGGAAGGAAAAAAGGGGACCAAATGAAAAATAACAGTAGCAGTCTTTGGGTTCCAGGATTTCACCAGTTTTTTATATACTTATTAGTGAAGAAATAAAGGGCTCCTGTATTTGCACAACAGGAGTATGGACCCACATTCTCACTCCTCCTAAGTAAAGGAAAAGGTTATCACACACCAATTGAACATGAGGCGATTGTGTACAGTTATGATGAAAAGAATAGGTTTCCACATTGCCCTCAAGAGTTAAGCCTCAAACAGCCAAATGCCTCATGTCACTTAAATTCCAATTTACACTCCCGAGAGGCCGAGTCCCAATAAACGCCTAGGTTTCTACAATGAGCTCTTCCACCAACCAGACTTGTGGACTCATTTGCCCAAGAGGATGTCAGAAACCCAATAACTGATTTAGGAATCCTTTTCTTCACCCTGACACACACTTCCACCCCAAGACCACATACCTTAATTTTGACATATCGGTCTGACTGGTGCCGGATGAACTTCTTGGTCCTCTTTTTGACAATCTTGGGTTTCACGAGGGGTCTGAGGGCAGCCATGGTGCCTTTAAAAGAGACAGGTACCTTGAAACAAAGAACAGCCCCGAAAAAGGGGCTTTCCCTGCCCAGGGTGTCAGCACTGTTGCAGAGTGCCTTCCATTCACCAGCTACCGAGCAAGCAGGGAATGGAATGGGTATCTCTGCCAGGCCTGTTTTCCCTCCCGTCTCCGAAGCTGGCAGAATATGAGCCACTCGCCAGACGCGGTCCTGGGAGGTTAGGAGTCACCTCGCCCACTCCAAGCCAAGAAGGAATCCCAATGGCTGACTTAAAACAAACTGGCCCCCTAGCCAAAACCGGTTTGGCTCAGTGGTAGAGCGTCGGTCTGCGGACTGAAGGGTCCCGGGTTCGATTCCGGTCAAGGGCATGTACATTGGTTGTGGGCACATCCCCCCAGTGGGGATGTGCAAGAGGCAGCTGGTCGATGTTTCTCTCTCATCGATGTTTCTAGCTCTCTATCCCTCTCCCTTTCTCTCTGTAAAATATCAATAAAATATATTTTTAAAAAAAACAAAAAAAAACCAAAAAAACACAAACTGGCCCCCAAACGTCCTCAGCAGGCAAATCCTACGCCACAGTGTCCCAACCCCCAGCTGGTGCAATTTCCTTTTAGCTGTGCTGGCATCTGACACACTACATGAACTGGGATCTGTTTTGTCGCCTATTAAAAACGGAGAGACTAATGCATGTTGAACGCGTGCCGTGCCCAAACTAGGGCAGACGTCTGGTAAAGAGACACCTCTCGGAGAACTTCCAAAAACGCCCCTGGGCCTTGGAAATGCCCTTCTACCTGGAGATCAACTCCAAAGTTACCTTCCTCCAGGTGTCAATTTGCTCGCACACAGTAGACAGTAAATGCACAGCCCTGTCCCATTGATTTCCTCAAAGACAGCGACACAGTTACAAATCCCCAGAGATCCTGACCCGGTAACTGAATGTTTGGTAACTGAGCGAGTCGACACGCCAACTCGGTTTCTCTTTCTCTCTTTCTGGCAGTTCCGCCGCAGCAGTAACCCCAAGGCCAGACACTGTGGGGAGGGGAGCGCCGGGCAACAGAAATAGGTCTTTGTCTCTTTAACACATGGGCGACAGGGTATCGCTGATCTACGTAAGGAGCCTAACAACTCGGGCCCTGGCCAGTGCGGCTGCAAACCGCGGATCGCTCCACGCCCAACAGGGACCCCCTTATTTGGTTTCAATCGGCGCCCCGCTCCCCCACGGGTGAAACAAGCTGCCCGCGGCTCAGAAGGTCCCCAAGCGGCCGCCCTGGAAAGCCAACCTCCAACGCCGGCCGGGTCACTTCGTCGCACTCCTGCAGGCGCATCCGCCAGGCGACAAGGATTAACACCCAACGAGACGACCACTCGGAAGGACAAGCCTCCTCACCAGGGAGCGATTGGGCCGGATGGACAACGCGGAGACGCGGATGACGGACGATTAAAACTTACCGGAGAGGAGATGGCTGCCACCTCCGTAGGCAGCGCCGAGGAAGAGAGGGGAGAAGTGCCGCGCGAGGGCTGATGGGAACTTGACCTCTGGGTCCTGGCAGGGGAAAAGGAGCGCACTTCCGGCTCTTGGTCGTTCAAAAATAAACGCCAGAGAAATAACACTGAAAAAAAATTTTGGAGGTTACCTATGTTTTAGTAGACATTAATGTCTAGGAGTAGTGCTGAAAAATGTTCAGACCTGCTGTTGGGACTACATAGAATATTTGGAATTCTTTCTGAGCTTCTAAGACCTGGTAGGGGGGGGGGCACCCACTTCCGCCAGAAGCTGAAGCTGCACTTCCGCCTTCAGCTCATTTTCTTTTCGCCCTGGTTTCTTCTGCTCCAAAGCGCGCCTCTTGTTGGCCAGGAGGAAGCAAAACACATACTTCAAAATATGCTCTCATGTGAGTTATTGTAAACAAACAAACAAACAAACAAACAAAAAAAACACAAAAAATGAGACTACGTAAAATAGCTATCATTCAATGGGATTTACTATCCTTTCCACAGTTCTACGAAGTAAATATATTATTTTACAGATATGTAGAATGTGAAATTTGGTTTGACAAAATCCACTCTTCTAACCATTAGGCTAAAATGGCCAGGTTTTAAAAATTTTATTATTGTTATTCTTTGTTTAGTGTTTGGTTTTAAGATTAATGTGAGCCCTAGCTGGTTTGGCTCAGTGGATAGAGCGTTGGCCCGTGGACTGAAGGGTACGGGTTCGATTCCAGTCAAGGGCTTATGCCCAGGTTGTGGGCTTGATCCCCAATAGGGGGCGTGCAGAAGGTAGCCTATCAATGATTCTCTCTCATTGATGTTTCTCTCCCTTCCTCTCTGAAATCAATTTATATATATATATATATATATATATATATATATATATATATATATTTAAAAAAGATTAGTGCAAATATCAAATTTCAGAAGAAAAAAATGTCCCTGGGTCCACAATACTGATGTCATTCGTGATCTTGATAGGAGTAATTCCGGGGGCCAGATGGAGACAGATGCTAAACTGGATGTGTTCTTAACTGAATGAGAAGAGAGGAGAGCGAGTGTTGCCAACTCCGTCATGAGATTTTGATTGTGAAGGGATGATAGCAGGATGATTCCCCTAGACCAGTGTTTCCCAAAGTGTGGTATGCGTACCCCCAGGGGTACGGGAAGAGTTTGGTGGGGGTACGCGTTGCACCAGAGTTTGGTGGGGATATGCACTGCACCATGCTTAGCTGCGCCTAATTCTGCATTCTCATAAGTCAAGTCAAGACAGTCTTGTGAGGTGTGAGATGGTCCGGTGTGCAAATAAATGTTATTTATAATATAATTTTTATTTATATTTTATTATGAATAATTTTATTTTTCGTTTATTATTTTGTGTATGTACCAAAAAAATAAAAAATAAATATATTTTGATTGTTATTAAAATACATCCATTTTTTTTTGACAAGGGGTACTCAGTGTTACGAAAATTATAGAAGGGGTACACATATGTCAAAAGTTTGGGAAACACTGCCCTAGACAAAGGGAAGGCGAGTTTGAGACCCAAAGAAGTGAATAGTGAAATGTGAAGGCAAATGTCTTGTTCCCGGTCACTTATTTGGCAAACAGAGTTAAGACTAAAACCCCTTTATGAATCACAACTCATGAATTCTGCTTATCCTGTGGTCTGAGGGGAGTCACATGGGATGCAGAGCACAGGAGCACTGACTTAATAGCTGCCTATATCTACCTATGAACCAGGAGGACACTGTTCGACTCCTGGTTATGTGGTCAGGGTGATCGGCAAAAAAAGACATTTTGGGGGGCTAGCAATCTGAATCTAGTCACTGCCTCTTGAATTGTCTAGTCCTGCAAGACCTGTCTACTCCCATTTTAGAGAGGCCATAAACCTTCCCCAGATGAAGTTATCAGTGCTGGCGCCAGGCCAGGCCTGGCCTTTGGTTGAGGTCTCAAAGCCCCAGCATATAGGGCTCTTTAAGAACTTGCAAAGGGGACCGGAAAACCCCATATTTGGGAGTCAAAGGACTGAAAAAGATATAAAAAGGGACAACTTCCTACATGTTGTTGCTCAGAATTTGGAAGACATTTTACTCTGGGCCGGCACATGATAATAATAAAGTGTAACTCTATTTCTCTAAGTATTGCTTGGTTTTGTCTGGTCTTCTGTAACAAGGGAATATGTCTGAGTTGGGGCTTGATACCCAGTGGAGAGTGTTCAGGAGGTTGCCAATCAGTGATTCTCTATCATCATTAATGTTTCCATTTCTCTCTCCCTCTCCCTTTCTCTCTGAAATCAATAAAAATATATGTGCATATATATTTTTAACTAGCTGCCCATATAATAGAAAAGGTTTTTTTAAAAATATATATATTTTATTGATATTTTACAGAGAGGAAGGGAGAGAGATAGAGAGCTAGAAACGTCGATGAGAGAGAAACATCGACCAGCTGCCTCTTGCACACCCCTTACCGGGGATGTGCCCGCAACCAATGTACATGCCCTTGACCAAAATCCAACCTGGGACCTTTCAGTCTGCAGACCGACGCTCTATCCACTGAGCCAAACCAGTTTCGGCATGGAAAAGGTTTTGACGGCATGAGATGAGTCAGTAAGACAAAGGGTTCATGAACCAGAGCACATGCTTCCAATTGCAAAAGACCCGGGAGATTTGGAAGAAGTAATACAATGGCTCAGTTGTTTTGGGGGGGACGAGAGACATGGTGTTTCTCAGAGGAAGACACAGGGCTCCCCACACTGCCTCCTGCTTCCCCCTGGACACTGAGATCCCAGAATCAGAGGCTGGAGGTGTCAGGCAGGCATCCATCAATATCCCAGGGAGTGTGCCTGTGGTATTACCCCAGGCTCAGGACCCCCACTTTTCCCAACACCCTCCTCGCCACAGCTTCTGATCCAGAAATCACTTCAGATGGATCACAGGTGACATGAGAAAAAGTCCAATCTGGTTTATTTCAAAAGGGCAGGGAAACACCCCCAAAACTGCACCTCTTTCTCTGGACACATCTGCCTCTGAGATCCTTGGCACTTTACTCTGGAGACAGCTAGCCCCCGGCCATCCCACTGAAATGATTTCTTCTGTTTGGCTCTTTGACACTCCTGGTGTCTATGGCTCTGGGCTGCTACTTGCACTTGTATCCAGCCCCAGGCTGGCTGGGTTTGACATCACCTGGGCCACTGTGGTTGTTGTAGATGACCGTGGGGGCATCGGAATAAGCACAGGTCATGTAGTCCCTGTTTCTAATGGGCCACCGCAGGTAGGAGTGACAGGTGACCGGGTAAGCTGGGGGCCGCTGTTGGACACAACTGAATAGCATCAGGCTCCGGTCCACAGTCACAGAGGGCAGGTAGAGCTGCAGTTTGTCCAGGAGGTGACCCGGCCAGAAGAAATTGGGGTGGGTATGCCGTGCACCATAGAGCCTCTTCTCCTTCAGATTCCTGGAAACATGAAAAGACACAAGGAAGGTTGTCATGGTGGTGGACGGGACAGGGCTGGAGCTCCTCAGCAGAGCAAACCAACTGTGGCCATAGAGGAGGGGTAGCATTGCATTTCATGCTTCTATTACCCCGTCTACCTTACCAGTAAGGACCCAGAGGCCTAGAGAGATTAAGTCATTTCTCCACACGGACAAGCAGCAGAGTGTAGGCTTGACTCCAGTCTGCTGCCTCTAAAATCCAAACTCTTCACAAGTATATTATCTATTCTCTAGAGACGTTTTAATATGGTCTTAAGGGTACAACCTCTGGAGCCAGTGTAGCTGGATTGAATGTGTAAGAAACATGCCTCTGTACCATCTCACACCTGTCAGAATGGCCAACATCAACAAAACAACAAACGACAAATGTTGGCGAGGTTGTGGAGAAAAAGGAACCCTCGTGCACTGCTGGTGGGATTGCAGGGTGGTGCAACCACTGTGGAGATCGGTATGGAGCTTCCTCAAAAAACTGAAAATGGAACTCCCATTTGACCCAGTAATCCCACTACTAGGAACATACCCTAAGAAACCAGAAACATCAATCAGAAAGGATATATGCACCCCTATGTTCATAGCAGCACAATTTACAATAGCTAGGATTTGGAAACAGCCTAGGTGCCCGTCAGCAGATGAATGGATCAGAAAACTATGGTACATCTACACCATGGAATACTATGCTGCCATAAAAAGGAAGGAATTCTCATCATTTGCAGTAACCTGGATGGAATTGGAAAGCATCATGCTGAGTGAAATAAGCCAGTCAATGAAAGAGAAACACCACATGACTTCACTCATTTATGGATATTAAAGATCATTATAAACTAATGAATAGAAAGATAGATATAGAGACAGTAAAACAACAAGCAGACTGTCAAATGACAGCAGGGGGAGGGGGGTAGGGAGATCTGGGGGAGATAGGGGATCAACCGAAGGACTGGTATGCATACATAAAAGTACAACCAGTGGATATAGAACTGGGGAGGGAGGGCATATATGGGGGGGGGGCAATGGTAAGCTATGTACACATAATACCTTAATAAATTTTTTAAAAAGAAACAAAACAACAACAAAAAAGAAACATGCCTCTGATTCATCTTCATAGAAAAGAAACAGCATCTGGCCAGGCCATTACTGAATTTCCCCAGAGCAAACAGGATGTGGGGGTGGGGAGAGAGGATGAGAGCTGTATATGTGGCTGATAGCACATGTCCTAGGATGATCCCCCCAGACAAAGGGAGGTGGAGGCAACTAGAGAAGGCCCCAGCCTTTTTTTTCTTTTCTTTTCTTTTCTTTTCTTTCTTTTTTTTTAAAAAAATAACTCAATGTCAGACAGCAAGACTTAGGTGACCTATTAGGAAATAGGTGACCAGATAGTCCTCAGCCAATGAGGAACCGGAGGAGGTCTAAATAAACAGGCGATGTTCCTTGCCTCGCGAGTGATCCTTGTAAAATGGCACTCTCTCGAGGGTGTTATTAAAAGTCTCATTTTTGCCATGCTTCTGTTTCCTAGTCCGTCATTTGAAATTTGGACAGGTGAGCCATTTCTCACAAATCCCTGCTCCACCGCTTTGACAGATGTGCGGCTTTCATAAGAAACTTTCCGGACCTCGGTTTCCTCTTCTGTAAACTGGGTTTGTAAAAATTAACTTCACGGGGTTGTTGAGAGGACCGAAATGAGTTAACACATGGAGAGCACCCAGAGTCTTCCTGGCACTGAAGTGGTTTTCCTGCCTCTCAGCTCCTCGGCACGGAGCCCCAGGTGCCGCCGTGCTAAGAGCACCACAGAACACGAAGAGCCCCAGGCACCTCCACAAATTGAGGATAGACCTTCTCCCATCTACCTCCTCCCCCCCCATCCAGAGTCAGATGATTTGTACAGACCTGGTGAAATTCTCAAACTCTTCAAAGTTCATTTCCTTTGGTTCTTTCCTAGTGGATAAGAGAGAGAGGTATCTAGTCAGGAGCGGGGAAATCCAGGTTTGTGGGGTCTCAGAGAGTAAGTTGGAGGCCTCAGGACGGGTCCATCTCTGAATCTAAACCAGAGCTTTGAAAGGAGGATTTTTTTTCTATTTGGTTTGGGGCTCTAACTCTGTCCTCCCAAGCTCCAGTGGAATGTATAGTGGGCTTGGGTCAGCCAGCTGGCTGGGCAGCTCTGGGTAAGTCACTTCCCCTTTGAGAACCTCGGTTTCCTCTAATTTTCCAGAATGGAGATCAGTTATGAGAGATGCTCGATAATCTGAATCATTTCTGGGCCTCCAGCTTCCACTTTCCCCGCCACAGCTGAATCCAGCCTTGGAGATAAGGATGGTAAACACCAACTCTCCAAACCTTGGGTCTGGCAGACATCACTAATCAACCACAGCACTCTTTCTCAGCAAGCCTGCATTTGGCCTCAGAATCTTACACCATACAGTCTAAGTAGCATCACCAACTCAATGCCCATCCCCGCCCTAGGTAACCTTTCTTTATCCTTTATATGTGTGGCCTTCCTAAGCATGGACAAGAGTCCTGTTCTCAAGTTTCCCCCCTCTTCCTAGGTTTTCGGTGCAGGATCAGAAAGGGCCTTCTAGGCCACTACTGCCTGCCTGGCTCATGCTTAGTTCTTCCCAACCAGAGCTGTGGACCGGGCCCGCCTGCAGGCCGAGGCCACTTTTGCACTTGAGAACATCCTGACAACAGCAGTCATTGCCTGAGTAAAACCAACTATCTGCCAAACACCATGCTAAGGAGTTTGCATGAATGTTTTCTCTTGTCCTCATTGTATATAGTAGGAGCTATTATGCCCATCTTACAGATGAAGATGCTGATACTCAGAGAGAGTGAAGTAATTTGTCCATCTTCTCTGAAGCTTGTTTGATGGCCACTCAGCTCTGCGGCATCCCACCCCAGCCCTTCTGTCCATACCACCCCAGTGGGCAGCTAGCACATATCCAGAGTATGGGTAGGTCCTAGACCCCTCCCCGCTCATGGTATCCGGTCATCTGAACCCTCCTTCACCCATGCTGGCCCCACCCCTCTGCAGGATTCTGCTTATCCTCCAAGCTGCAGTCACCATGGTAGCCGGCTCATCACCTGCCAAGTTTCACCTCCTTCCAAAGAAGGAGACTGTCTTTTTCTTTACTCTTGAGAGTATATTTATTAAAGCCAGAGACAGTGAAACAAGGAAGGCCTTAGGATACACTAGTAAGAAGCAACAGGAGAGAGCTTTGGCTGACTGGAGACTGCTTTGGCTGACTGGAGAGTCAGAGAAAGGGCCTTGGAGACAGATTCAGGGCATTGGCCCGGGACGAACTGCCACTACCCAGTGCTCCCTGGTTGTGAGTCTCGTGGGGACCCTTAGTGTTTAGGAGATGCACGCCTGAGAGGGAAGAAAGGTGTGGGCGTGCTCGGGGGGAGGGGAGGGGTCAAGAGGATATTTTTTTTTTTAGAGAGGACTCAAGTTAACCCGAGAGTCAGACAGTACCCAGTGCAGAGTTCTTTCCTCCTCCCGAGAGCTGTAAGCCCCTTCTTGCCGGAGAAGGCGGGGTAGGGGAAGGGGCTGTGCTCTGCAGCACTCATGACACTGGGCCCATGATTGGTGAGGGGCCTCCCGATTCTCTAAGAAGGCTCTCTTTGTCATCTTTTCCAGAGAGCGTGAGATCACGTAGGACGTGGCCGGGATGGTAGCTGTGTGGGAGTGAGGTGAGGTGGCTATAGATCTCAGACATATGCCAGCAGGGGGGACACTGGAGACTAGTCAGGCTTGGTGACTCGATTGGACATACAAGGTTAGGGCAGAGACACTGGTGCAATATGACATCCCAAGTAAGCCAGCATCCCCGCTTCTGTAGCTGATAGATAGCAGCAAGGCAGGAGGCAAAGGGAAGGGGAAAGGGTGGGGGCGGTTTGACACTCAGCTTGTTGGTCTTCTTATCCATAGTCTCTTTGGAGCACAGGGACTTGAGCAGGGCTTGAGGTGAGCCGGGAATCAAGTCCGAGTAGTAGCCTCCTGGCTGCCGGATGGGGCGCACCTGGTCCTGCTGGAAAATGATCTTGTCCCCTGGGTACAGCAGGGCTGTGAGCAGCAAGAGAAACATGACCCGTCAGCCCAATACCCCGCCCCATGCACCTGAGGTTTGGGGGCAGAGAAGGGCTTTTAAAAAAATAATCAAGTCATATTTTTGTTTAAAAATATTTTTCTTATATACATGGTTTAACTTTTAAAAAATGATTGTAGATTAAAAGTAAATTGCAAAAATAGTGCATAGGGTCTCTTACCCTCCAACAATGATGTGACATACATAGACATGCCTGGTTTTGTTGCATTTTGCTTTATTTCACTTCACAGGTGGTATTTTTTTTTTTTTTTTAACAAATGGAAAGCAAAACCCTTTACCAGTAAAAAGATTATGACTTGCTTTATTGGGATACTTGCTTCTCTCATAGTGGTCTGGAACGTAACATGCAATATCTCCAAGGTATGCCTATAACCACTGTAAGATCAGAAAATGGAGTTGGGCCGAAACCGGTTTGGCTCAGTGGTAGAGCGTCGGTCTGCGGACTGAAAGGTCCCGGGTTCAATTCCGGTCAAGGGCATGTACATTGGTTTGCGGGCACATCCCTGGTAGGGGGTGTGCAAGAGGCAGCTGGTCGATGTTTCTCTCTCATCGACGTTTCTAGCTCTCTATCTCTCTCCCTTCCTCCCTGTAAAATATCAATAAAATATATTTAAAAAAAGAAAAAAAGAAAATGGAGTTGGCAAAATACTGCTGACTCGACTAGTGTTAAGGAAGTTAATAACCAGGTTGGCAATGGCCCCGGGGCGGGGCTGTAATTAGGATAGAGCAGGAGGCTGCACACTCTATAGGCGTGTCCTTGTCAGGAGTCCCAGGAAGAGGTGTGTATGGAGAATTTACCCGAGGCTTCCCTAGGTTAGCTTAGACCTAGTTGATGGCAGTTTTCTCCTTACCTAGAGTTAGTCTCACAGATAACCTTGGGAAGCTTTTCTAAGAAGTGCAGCACATTAAAAACACGAGGCCAGAGTCTACATCTTCCTGCAACCATGGAGCAGTGATTGTCCTACGATGGTAGCACCGGGGCCCTGGCCTAGAATATAGCTCAGTTATTTAGAAACTCATCCCCATATGCCAAGGTTCCTGGTTCTACACCGGGTCAGGACACATACAAGAAGTAACCAATGAATGCATAAATAAGTGGAGCAACAATTCAATGTTTCTCTCTCTCAAATCAATAATTAAAAAAAAAAAATTGCCGAAACCGGTTTGGCTCAGTGGTAGAGCGTCGGGTCTGCGGACTGAAAGGTCCCAGGTTTGATTCTGGTCAAGGGCATGTACATTGGTGGCGAGCACATCCCCAGTAGGGGGTGTGCAAGAGGCAGTTGGTCAATGTTTCTCTCTCATTGACGTTTCTAGCTCTCTATCTCTCTCCCTTCCTCTCTGTAAAATATCAATAAAAAAAATAAATATATATATATGTAAATTTAATAACACCCAAAGACCTCAAGTACTTGAAAAATGAGTGGGAGGTTACACTCCTGGTTATTAATGTTGGTTATTGCTGGGTAGGGCAGGGATAGGCAGGTGAGAAAGGGGAAGAGGGAAGGAGATATGTAGCACCAGCACTTTATTTTATTTTATTTTTTTTAATATATATATTTTATTGATATTTCATAGAAAGGAAGGGAGAGAGATAGAGAGCTAGAAACGTCGATGAGAGAGAAACACCGACCAGCTGCCTCTTGCACACCCCCCACCGGGGATGTGCCCGCAACCAATGTACATGCCCTTGACCGGAATCGAACCTGGGACCTTTCAGTCCGCAGACCGACGCTCTACCACTGAGCCAAACCGGTTTCGGCAAGTAGCACCAGCACTTTAAAAAGGTATAGAGGGTGCTCTCCCTGGAGGGAGCATACTACCACCTTTCCCTTCCCTCCCTCTCCCCAGCCTGGCCCCAGACACCTTACCATGAGCTTCCTCACTTCCGAGGACTAAGGGCCCTTCCTCTACCTCTATAACTTGCTTGCTAAGCCCGTTTCTTCTAGGAATTACTTTTTCTACCTCTGTAATTTACCCAATAAATGTTCTCTTACAAAAAAAAAAAGGTGTATAGGGTTTTAAAAATACATACATGATTTTTAGAATAGATTTACATTAATAATGTTGTGTAATTGGAAAAGAAAAATAAGTTTGTGAAAGGACAATCACTAAAATATCATTGGTGGTCAACTCGGGCTGGAGTGGGATTTTTATTTTTATGTTTTCAAAAAAAATTTAAGTGAGCAAGTATTTATAAAATAAGACGGAAGAAAAACAATGAAGCTATAGTCACTGGGGGGAGGCAAAATGCCTCCGTGTTCTAGAATCCTGGCCCACGAGTGTGAGACCTGGAGGCTGAGCTCACCGCGTTCCAGTGGAACAGACTCAGAAATCTCGGTGCTTGTGCTTCTTTGTCTATAGCAGAGCGGGCCGCTGCCTAACGACAGCCCGCGGAGAGTGGCCAGGGCAGTGGGACCTGTGCACCTCGATCTCGTATTCTAGCAATCCCATCCAAGAGCAAAACAGGCTGAGCTGTTCTTCCCTCCTTTCCTTCTTTCTCCTCACAGTCCCCACAGCGGCTCTCGTCACAGATGGAACGAGAGTCTTTTTCATCTGGGTCAGTGTTTCCCACACTTCTCTCATGATGAGAATCACCTGGTGGAGTTGTTAAAATACAGATTCCTTTTAAAAAATATATATATTTTATTGATATTTTACAGAGAGGAAGGGAGAGAGATAGAGAGCTAGAAACATTGATGAGAGAAACATCAACCAGCTGCCTCTTGCACACCCCCTTCCAGGGATGTACCCGAAACCAATGTACATGCCCTTGACTGGAATCGAACCTGGGACCTCTCTACCACTGAGCCAAACAGGTTTCGGGAAAAAAAACAACAACAAAAAAACAAACAAACAAACAAACGAACAAACAAAAAAACAGATTCCTGAATCCCAACTAAGAAGTGCTAGACTAGAATTTTGGGGAACATATAGGTAAAATTGTATACTTAACTAGTGCTCTAAGTTGGGATTCAGGAATCTGTGTTCTAACAACTCCACCAGGTGATTCCCATCATGAGGGAAGTTTGGGAAACACTGACTAGGTCGATCAAAGGCAAGAGGCAGCCCACCCACAGATGCTTCCGTGTACCCCTGAATGTGAGATCCTGGCAACAGGGGAAGCTCACAGACCCGGGAGCTAGCAAAAGCCAGCAGTGGAGAGAATCAGTAGTTGCATAATGTATGTCCACTGACAGGAACAGAGAGAGAGAGAGAGAGAGAGAGAGAGAGAGAGAGAGAGAGAGAGAGAGAGAGATCTGCCGCTCCATCTATTTATGTATTCACTGGCTGCCTCCTATATATGCCCTGACCGGAGAACAAACCCACGACCTTGGTGAATGGGGGCGACGCTCTACCCAACTGAGCTACCCAGCCAGATGTGACTGCTAACTCTTGTTCTTGGGAGAGTCTCTCTGTGTGCCCTTTCTCAGCAAACCTCCTTTTCCAGTTCCCAGTGTGGTCACAGCTTCGGCAAAGTTCCTGTGGGAACACCTCTGCCCTCGTGCAGCTTGCTGTTCACGTTCTCTAAGCACAGAGAGGAACCTACCTGCCCCTTAAATTTACAAAATCATCAGTGTGGGGCGCCAGCATCGCCCTGTGGCTGTCATGGAAACATCTCTCAGCAGCACACATTCTACTCGGAGACGTGGAGGGTTCAGGCCTGTTTGGATGGATGAAAACACACTTCTTCCCCCGAGCACAGGGTGGAACCAGTAAGGAAAGCTCAGTGTTGAGTCAGGGGCCTGGCTGGGGAGGTGGTGTTGGAAACACCCACGGCAGCAGAGCAGTTGTCACTTCTAGCGAGCCTCCCTCTTGGAAACCGAGGCTGTTCCTTTATGCTCCACCTCAGGACTCTTTCGCTCGGAACCCCTGTCCTCTAGAGTGCCAGCTCCCCGAGCTCAGTCGGGGAGCCCAGAGCTCCAGGCTTTTGGAACCTGTGGAGCGACGGGATCCCAAAACTCCCGTCTGACAGCAATGCCCCCGCCACAGGTTACAGCAGCCTGGCTGGGTGCATGTCCCCTGGGGAGGGACAAACCTCAGGCGAGGACACCTGAGGCATCGTTCTGGGGCCAGCCACCGCGGCCCTTACCTTTTATGAGGACGTCCTCCGACAGCCGGAGGCCATACTGCTGACAGACCTTCTGGCACTTCAGGTAGACCAGGAAGGTGTCCCTTCGGAACAGGTTGGTGAGGTCGCCCATCTCCCCGGGGATGGTGGACGGGAGGCAGTGGTTGTCGAAGTGCTCATTCCCACTGCGCACCAGGCGGCACTGCTCCGTGTACTGGATGGAGGGGATTATGAGCTGCAAAGAGAAAAGCAGTTGGCGCACCCTTGTCCCTTCTTCCCCTTGCCTTCTTTCCTCCTGGCCTGAAGGCTGACGACAATCTGGGTTTCTACACACGGCCACTGTGAGGGACAATGGCAAAGAATGCACAGTGGGACCCAAGTTCGGGTTTTGAAGTCAGTAAGCTGGGGAGAAAAATCACACATGGGTCAGCACATGCGGCTGTTACACATGATGTGCACACATGACGATAGAAGGTATACAGTGCAAATGCCCCACATGCGTCCTACCGAAACATTGCATACATGAGTTTTTAAATTGCGTGCAGCCATCTGTGACTTTGAGGATGGCAGAACAAGGTAGAAGAGGCCTGGGCGGTGGGTAGCCACTTTTGGCCCTCTTATTTATTTATTTACAAAGAAAGAAAAATCGATCTTTTTAAAACTTCTAAAGCCAGAATCAGTGAAGTACATCTTACAGGCCAAATCTGGGCCAGCACGTGTTTTTAGTAATAAAGTTTATTGGAACACAGCTGCGCTCATTTGTTTGGAAGTGGTCTGTGGCTGCACTTGAGCTCCAGCAGCAGAGCTGACTTGTTGCAACAGAGACAACAGGGCCCCCAAAAGCCTAAAACATTTATTATCTGGCCCTAGGAAAGTTTGCCACTCACTGTTCTGACATTTTGGGTCATGCAACTGAATCATATATATCTTAGTTGGCATAGCATTTACCAATACCTAACATTTTATTATGTAAATGATAAATTTTAATGTAAATACATTAAAATATGTATCTATATGCAATATTATATTAATACTAGAGGCCCGGTGCATGAAAATTCATGCTCTGGAGGTATGGGGGGGGGATCCCTCAGCCCAGCCTGCCCCCTCTCACAGTCCAGGAGTCTTCAGGGGTGGGAGGCGACCTGGCGACCAGGGGAAGGTGATGCCCCCATCACATCTCTGCTGGCAGCACAAGCCTAGGCCGGCCCTGGGAGACTGGGCAGATGCCATCCGAGGCTCGCCTGTGCCTCGGGCCCACCCTGGGTGCCTGGGCAGCTGATATCTGAGGCTTGCCTACACCTCGGGTTGGCCCTGGGCGGCTGGGGGGCTGAGGGTGGATCCGGCCACACCGAGTGCCTGCCACCACCCCCTACCCCTGGCAGGGCTCAAAGGACTGGGGGACTCTGGCAGGGCTGAGGGGACTGGGCGCTGCCATCTTTGTGATGGCATGACCGTCAATTTGCATATCCCCTCTTTACTAGATAGGATTGTCTGCCTCCCTGGCTAAACTTTCTAGACTGGCAGCTTCTCGAGGGGCTGTTTTGTTGTCTGCAGCATGTAGAAGAGTGTCTGGGACATCACAGGCTCTCAATGAATATTCACTGGCTGAATTAATTCAGGCAATCAACTCTTCATTCCATTACTGGCCATGCATGTGTGGAGGGCCTACTCAGTGCCACACCCCATACCAGGCTCTTGGATTCCCACTGTGATGAACACACAGGCCTAGTCTCAGGGTGCAGTGTCATAATTAAAGAATGGGATGGGAGGAGGGAGCCTGGCCAGTGTGGCTCAGTTGGTTGGGCATCATCCCATGCACTGAAGGCTTGCTGATTAGATTCCTGGTCAGAACACATGCCCGGGTTTCAGGCTTGATCCCTTATCAGGGGGTTTGCAGGAGGCAGATGACCAATGCCCCACTTTCACATCAATATTTCTCTCTCTCTAAAAATCGATTAAAAAAAATCTAAAACAATAAAAAAGAAAGGGCCCAGCTGGTGTTACTTAGTGGTTCAGCGTTGACCCATGAACCAGGGGGTGGTGTTTCGATTCCAAGTCAGGACACATGCCCAGGTTTCAGGCTCAATCCCCAATAGGGGCCATGCAGGAGGCAGCCAATGATGATTTGCTCTCATCATTGATGTTTCTAGCTCCCTCTCCCTCTCCCTCCCTCTCTCGGAAATCAATAAAAAAAACCCTAAATCTTTAAAAATCTACCTTAAAAAAGGCCCTAGCCAGTGTGCTCAGTGGTTACAGTGCCAGTCTAGGCATCAAAAGGTCTTGGATTTGAGTCCTTGTCAAGGACACATACCTGAGTTTCGGGTTCTCTCCTTGCCCCCATTGGAGCACATGGGGGAGGCAACCAGCTGATGTGTCTCTCTTACATCAATACTTCTCTCTCTCCCCTCCACCTCCTTCTCTTCCACTCTCTCTGAAAAGGCAATGGAAAAAGTATCCTCAGGTGAGGACTAACAACAACAACAAAGAATGGGAGGAGAGGAGCTGATACTTTCAGAAACATTATCTCGTTTCATTGTCACAGAAATGTTGTGCGGTAGGTATTGTTCTTATTATCCAGATGAGGAAACAGAAAGCTAAAGCATCTGCTCCCAAGTCCCACCAGCTGGAAGGCGGTGCAGGTGCAGGAGATTTGACCCATGTCCTCCCACTTTGGCAGGGGTACCTTGGCCTGCCGCTTCCTCTGCCGATACCGCTTGCCGATTTCTTCCATCTCCTCCAGGCTCAAGGGCCTTGCCTCCATCTTGGTGTCAACCGCAGGCACCTTCAGATGGTCCATCTTGGGAGCTTTTTGGGCAAAAGCTACCTTCTTGAGCAGCTGCTGTGACAAAATTCTGAGCCTGGAGGCCTTAAGGATGACTGGAGAGAGGAGATAAAGGAAGGAGGGACTCAGAGGGTACCCAGCCACGGAATCCATCAAGCGGTTAACCAATGTCACCATGCAAGCGCCAGAACATCCCTCGGCTCGTATCTCATGTGTTCAGTCAGTGCCCTCTGAGATACACCCTGAAGGTGCCCCTTCTCCCCATCTCTACTATGGCCTCCCTGGTGCAAGAAGGCTCTTTCTTCACCTGTACCACGGCCTCAGCCTTCCTGTTTCTGTTCTTATTCTTTTGCATCCTGTTTTCAAACAGGACCTTTAAAAGATATAAATCACATCCCTTCATTCCCCTGCTTAGGACTCTCTCCCGTCTTTACACAGCACTTACACTGAAACCCAGAATCCTCTCCTTGGTCTGCAAGGCCCAGCAGGATTGGGCTCCGCTAACCATCTACCTTGTCCACTTGACCCATCTCCTACTGCTCACTTCTCACTTACTCCAACCCAGCCCTCACCCCCCCTTTCTTTCTGTCCTCTGAAGATTTTCCTTTCTCAGGGACTTTGCCTTTACAGTTGCATCTGTCCAGGATACCCTTCCCCAGGCTGACTCCTCATCAGTCAGTCACTCCAGTGTCAGCTCTGATGGCTGCTTTCACACACACACACACACACACACACACACACACCATCATCTTCAAAACATTAATCACTACTGAACATCATTTTGGTTAACCTTTACATGGAACCTATTTGAATGCAGGGCTATTGGCTTTTCCACTGCTATCTCCCCAGTTCCTAGAATAGGCTAGCACATAGTAGGTGTTCAACAAAGATCTAAATGAATGCGAGCATAGTATTGCCCCTGCCCTGGTTCAGGCTTGCACCGTCCCTGGCTGAAATCCAGGCCCTACCACCTTCTGGTTTGGAGAAAGCGGACAGGTGGTCAGCTTCTCTGAGCTTTAGCTTCTTCCTTAAAAGGCATGAATGATGGCCCTGTCATCCAGGGACTTAAAGGATACATTGAGCTAATGGTATAGGCAAAGCTACCCAACTTACAGAGGGTGCCCCTAGATGCTATCATCTTTCTTTTTAATATATTTTATTGATTTTTTTAATATAGAAAGGAGGAGAGAGGGATAGAGAGTTAGAAACATCATTGAGAGAGAATCATTGGTTAGCTGCCTCTTGCACACCCCCTACTGGGGATGTGCCCACAACCAAGGTACATGCCCTTGACTGGAATCGAACCTGGGACCTTTCAGTCCGCAGGCTGATGCTCTATCCACTGAGCCAAACCGGTTTCGGCTATCATCTTCTTTCTCTCTCGTGAGCCAAGGGCCTAAACTCTTGCCCCTGATGCCCCTTTAGGCAAAGCAAGTGACTCCCCAAGTCTGCTTACCCTACTCACTGCAGCTCTCCAGAGAAAAAGAACTCAGCTATGACAACTGTGATAGTACCGTTTAGCACCGTTTAAGCAAATACCTGTTGCTTGTCTACTTATCCTATATAATAAAAGCCTAATATGCTAAGTGCCTGGTCATCAGGTCATCTGTTCACCAGATCAAAGTGTAATATGCTAATGATATGCTAAGGCTGCTCAACAACTCGCACTGACCACCAGGGGGCAGACACTCTTGACTGGTAGGTTAGCTTGCTGCTGAGGTCTGGCTGATTGGGACTGAGCAAATTTGGCTGGACATGCCATGAAGCCTTCCTGAATTCCCTCCATGGCTGACCAACCTCTCATATCCCTCCCTGGTCCTGATCATGCATCTGTGGGGACACTCGGCCTGGCCTGCACCCTCTTGCAATCTGGGTCCCCTCAGGGGATGTCAGAGAGCTGGAGCTGCCCCCTGATGGTCTGTGGGAGTGGTTGAGCACTCGCACAGACCACCAGGGGGAGCACTACTCAGCTAGAAGCTGGGCTCATGGCTGGTGAGCACAGCAACTGTAGTGGGAGCCTCTTCCGCCTCTGCAGCAGTGCTAAGGATATCCAACTGACAGATTGGGCCTATGCCATCAGTCGGACATCCCCCACAGGCTCCTGGACTGTGAGAGGGCGCAGGCTGGGCTGAGGGGACTGCTCCCCGCCAAGTGCACACATTCTGTGCATTGAGTCTCTAGTTGGTAAATCATAGGCCCCAAATACCTTTGCTGCAAATATGTATCACGACACACTGAGGACATCCACTCAATGACTTGCAGCCCACTTAGGTGGAAAACAATTAGCTTTGGTGATTTATCATGAAAAGGCTAAAAGAGCATGGGTTAGAAAGCACTCCCAACGCAAGGCGACCCTGAGGGTGTGCTGGGCATGAAAGGTGCGAGAGATTACTACTTTGGGGGCGATGACACCCAAGGGGGCAACAACTATGGGGGAGCTCAGGTTTCCTGAGACTCTGCCCAGTGGCTTGTTGAGACTAGAGGTCAGAAATCTGCATGCTGCGCTGTGACACTCCAGCGGACCGAGGAATGGATGTCCTAAGGAGCTGTCTGCTGTCCTCAAAAGAACCAGCCAGCGAGGACACTGAGCACCCAGCTCAGAGTGACTGGGGACTCCAGAGGCGCTGCCTAAACCTTCACCTATGGAACCCCTTCCACTCCCCCGCCAGGGTCCTTACATGACCTTGGGGAGGACAGGGAGCTTCTCCTCCTCAAATATGTCTGGAATTAAGTTCCTGCTAACCTGGCAGGTGGGGGCAAAGCAAGATTGGCATAATTTAGAAAAAGAAAGATGTGATTATATTTGGGGAGGGCTCTGGAATGATGGGAGATGGGTAAAGGAGGGCTTTAATATCATCTATAGCTGTTCCTTTTTTTTTTTTTTTCAATAACTAAGTTATAAAGAAGCACGATGCACCTTTGTGTTGTAAATCCATATCCAGAGCTGTGGCAAGTACGTTTCTAATTTGTCTCTGTGCGTCTGGACAGATGTGGCTCTAGAAGCTCGTGGCTTGGCAAATGGAACCCGAGCTGTGCACAACCAGCGCAAAACTTGTATCCCTTCTTCAAAACCCAGTCCAGAGAGTAGAGTACCAAAGCAGACTCTAAACATGTGCTAATTGTGGTTTCTGAATTTAGTTAGTGTTTTTTGTTGTTGTTGTTTGTTAGTTTTGTTTTTATCAATAAGGTGCAGATTAGTAGTAAGAAGGCCTTGGACTCACATAGAAATGGAAAGGCTTGGCATTGGGCACTCAACCTATCAAATGGGCTTTGGTGGGCCGAAACCACCCTTTGAGAATCATCCCTTAAAGATAAGGACTGGGCCTCCTCCAGCTTTTAATGGACAAGGGAGCTTGGCACTTCAGAAAATACCTACTCCTTATTTGACCTCTGGGTCTGGAGATTCCAGGGGCTTCGCCTATCTACAGTAAGCCAACGTTGGGAGAACACACTCGGGAAATGAGCCACGGCTGCCTCGACCATGCTTGCTCCAAGACTGGGGAGGTGAAGGCGCCGGGGTGGGGGTGGATACGTACAATCCTTTGTAGTTGTCATCGTGATTTTCTGCTGGGCAAAGGCCCACTGCTTGTAGGTGCTGGTCAGGCTATCCAAGGTGATGCAGTTGTGCTTCCCCAGAGAGCTGAGGTAGATCACAATATCCTCGATCTCCAGGTTTTTCAGAGGGACGTTAAGCTGAAGAGAGAAGAGAAGCCCCAAGCTGGACAGGCTCCGATCCAGACGTCCCATCAGAATGGCCAAGGCCTTGTCAGCCTGGCCCTCCCTTTGAGTCTGGTTTCACCCACAGCCATTCCCAGCTCCAAGGGTCCCGGCCACAAGAGCTCAGAGCCCTTTCCTGGCTGCGAACACACCCCGCAATTTCTCACCCTTGCCATTACTCAGGTGCTTCCCTTTCCAAGCCTGAAAGAACTTGTATCCCTTCTTCAAAACCCAGTCCAGATAGGACACCATCTTTCTTTGCAGAATCTGTTATGTCTTACTCTGGGCTCCCACCTGACCTCCCAATGCCAGCTTTCCCGTGATAGATTTGAAGAAGGAGTTCACATGTCTTATCATCCTTGCCCATGAGGGACTCACAAGCCTCCCTTAACTGAGGGTAAATAGGATAAAAAATACGATACATACTACTCTTTAAAAGGAATGAGCAACTTTGCAGGAGCACAGCCATAACAAATATTCAAGAAGAAACATTTTAAAAGGAATATAATTTTGTTCTTCAGCTTCTTTAGATAGAAGCCATTATTACTGAGCTTTCTATAAAGCAGATCAGAACTCTCCAAGTATGAAAAGATTTAATGTTTTGTTATCTTGGTGATGATTAAAAACAATTTATCTTTTTGTTGTTTTTAATGCTTTGAAATGTTCAGATAAGTACATGTCATAAAAGGATGATTTGAAAACTGTAATGATGTAAAATAAAAGGTGTGGCACCAGCTTTCTAGAATTATTTTATAAGGTACCTTGTATTTGAAATATATTAAAAACTTAATTCAGCAAACTTTTCCTATAAAGTGCCAGATAGTAAATATTTAGGCTCCATGAGCCATATGGTCTCTGTCATAACCACTCAACTCTGCCGTCATAGCATGAAAGCAGCCCTGACAATCCGTAGATGAGTGAGTGTGGCTGTGTTCCAATAGCACTTTATTTACAAAAACAGGAAGCAGTCTGGATTTGGCTCCGGGGCCATAGTTAGCAGGCCCCTGCACAACCAATAGAACCTTCTATAATGATGGAAATGCTCTCAATCTGTGTGTCGCAGTAGAGGAATTGGTTGCCACATGAGACTATTGAGAACTCAGAATGCAGCTGGTGTGACTGAGGGACTGGACTTTTAATTTTACTTATAATGAATTTATATTTTGAATAGCCAGTGAAATTATGGTCTAGTATCAAGGGCATCTCTGGGAGCTGCACAGAGATACTGAGTCAGAAGGTGCATTTTTTTTTCTTTTAGTAATTTAAAAAAATATATACCGTATTTGCCGGCGTATAAGACGATTTTTTGGCCCTGAAAAATATGCCTCCAAGTGGGGGGTAGTCTTATACGGCGAGTATATAACAAACTCTGTATTTTGAGTGGAAATGTTAGGGGATCGTCTTATACGCCCAGTCTCTTATACGCCGGCAAATACGGTATTTTTCAGGACCAAAAAATCATCTTATACCCCGGCAAATACAGTATATATTTTATTGAATTTTCACAGAGAGGAAGGGAGAGGGATAGAGAGTTAGAAACATCGATGAGAGTGAAACATCGACTAGCTGCTTCCTGCACACTCCCCACCGGGGATGTGCCTGCAACCAAGGTACATGCCCTTGACCGGAATTGAACCTGGGACCCTTCAGTCCACAGACCGACGCTCTATCCACTGAGCCAAACCGGTTTCAGCTAGTAATTTTTTTTTTTTTTGTCTAAAGTTTTACATATGTCTTCTTTTCCCCCAATTGACCTCCCTGACCCCAGCCATTCCAACCCCAGGCAAGCCTTTACCACTCCAGTGTCTGTGTCCATTGGTTTTGCTAATATGCATGCAAGTCCTTTGGTTGTTCTCCCCTCCCCTACCATTTTTCTCGGGATCTATTCTTGTTCATCAAATTATGTTGCTCATTATATCCCGCCTACGAGTGAGATCATGTGATATTTATTTTTCTCCGACTGGCTTATTTCGCTTAGCATAATGCAGTTCCATCTATGTTGTTGCAAATGGTAAAACGTACCTTCTTTTTTTATAGCAGCATAGTATTCCATTGTGTAGATGTACCACAGTTT
Source organism: Vespertilio murinus (assembly GCA_963924515.1). Lineage (NCBI taxonomy): Eukaryota > Metazoa > Chordata > Mammalia > Chiroptera > Vespertilionidae > Vespertilio > Vespertilio murinus. The sequence continues at coordinate 31,945,619 of OZ004715.1, read as the reverse complement.
TTTAATCCACTCATCTGCTGGTGGGCACTTGGGCTGTTTCCAAATCTTAGCTATGGTGAACTGTGCTGCTATGAACATAGGGGTGCATAGGTCCTTTCTGATTGGTGTTTCTAGTTTCTTGGGAGATAGTCCTAGAAGTGGGGTTACTGGGTCAAACAGAAGCTGCATTTTCATAAGACTCTGCGATTCTTATGTGATTCATATGCCAGTGACAGTTGGAAAAGCTCTAGAAGGTTCTAGAGGCAGGGCTGAAGGCCCAGAAATCTCAGGGTGCTCAATTCAGGGGTGTGATGGGGCAGCTGGCTGACTAGGGGGCCAGCTCTGCAGACTTTCCACTCAGACTTTCAAGGTCAGACCAGTGCAGGGGTGCTTTTAGGGGTGCTTTTAGGGGTGCTTTTAGGGGTGCTTTTAGGGGTGCTTTTAGGGGTTTGATGCGGCTGCTTTTTCCCATCTGGCTTTACACGTGATAAGACTGATAGTTTGAGTTCCCCGAGTCTCCTTTTCACTTGGTCCAGGATCCGGGGTGGCAGCATAGACACCCTCCCCACTTAGGCCAGCCTAGAGGGAGCACGGGAGGCACTCACCACCTTCATGGCCATAATGAATATCTCCCTGGAGATCGTCTGGTTATTGCTCTGGTCCACCTTGGAAAATATATCCTGGATCTTCAGGTTGTGGTTGCGCAGGAAGGAGTACAAGACAAACAGGGCAGAGGGCTTGGGCAGTCGGAGCTGGGGCACCCATAGGTGGTCGTGTTGGAGGATTCTCTTCTGAACGAGGCAAGCAAGTGGGACAGAAGGGGAGAGAGTTCAGGGGAGACAGGCCAACGAAATCTGATCCCCGGAGTTGGGGAGAAACGGGAGAGGGAGAGGCTGAGCAGCTCTTACACAGACCGCAAGGTGAAGTGCGTAGGACCCTGGGTCCAGGCAACCGCAGGACAATTGCCTTCTGCCTCAGAACTCCTGGGAGACTTTGCTTTGCTGGGCCTCAATTTCCCATAGGAAACAAGAGGCTTGAACAATATGAGAACTGAAGTTTTATTCTTTTTTAAATATATATATATATATATATATATATATATATATATATATAATTGATATTTTACAGAGAGGAAGAGAGAGGGACAGAGAGCTAGAAACGTCGATGAGAGAGAAACAGCGACCTGCTGCCTCTTGCACACCCCCCACCAGGGATGTGCCCGCAACCAATGTACATGCCCTTGACCGGAATCGAACCCGGGACCCTTCAGTCCGCAGACCAATGCTCTACCACTGAGCCAAACCGGTTTTGGCTGAAGTTTTATTCTTATCCACATCTCTCTGGTCAGACCAGTCAGTATTATAATCCCGCTGGGCTCTCAGTGCACCCACACATAGGTGCTCCTGCTGGGAGCTAGATCCCCCACCTCCCGGCCGTTGCTCCAGCTGGGCCTTCTGCCTAAGTAAATGCCTTTCCTTCTTTCTCTACACATCCAAATCCTCCTCCTCCCCCTCCAATTCCAGGCTAGTGGGAAAATGTAGAAATAGCACTCCCTTACCTCGCTGCAGCACCTGACCATGTACAAAGGGCCTTCCTGTCCCCTAGCTTACAGCTCCTCTGTGCTCCGGGAGGACTGGGGACCACACCTCTTCACCGGCCCGGAGCAAACTGTACCCTCATTCTCTCTCCGGAGGTGGTTTTAAAATATTAGCCCCCAATTCTTCAACCCTCCACCCCTCGGAGGCGGAGGCTAATCCCCCTCCCCTCAGTGGAGGCAATCGCTTAGTGAACTGCTTCTGACAAATAGAGAGGTTAACAGTGCGGAAGCTGCTGAAACTGAGACAGGTTTATAGAAGGCATTGCAGCCTCCTCCTTGTTTTCTCTCGGACCACTCACTCTCGGGGAGGCCGCTGGCGTGTGGTGCGGACACTCAGACAGCCCTATGGAGAGGTCCATGTGGCGAGGCCCTGAGGTGTCCTGCCAAACAGCCATGTGAGCAAACGGCTTCGAAGCAGACCCTCCCACCCTAGACAAGCTTCAGATGTCTGTGACCCCCCCACCGGCATCTCGAGATGAAAAGACTCGGAGCGAGAGCCACCAAGCTACGCTCCTCCCAGATTCCCGACTCGCAGAAAGAGTGAGAAAATAAGACCTTGCTGCTCTGAGTCATTTTGGGGTACTTGTTACCTAGCAATCGATAACTAATGCACCTCTGTTTAAGGACTTCTGTGTGCTGCTCTGCTAAATGGGGTGAACGATCCCCATCCTGCCCCCCTCAGACCCTCATCTGGCAAATGGGGCTGCTCACCTTGGGGACCGGGGGAGGAATAAAGTGTTCCATCAGCGGGGCCACGGGCTGCACCTTGTCGGTCCTGCGTAAGATCCTGGCCTCTGAAGGCGTGAGCCTGTACTTGTTCTGCAGCCACCTGTCTATGTTGCCAAACGTCTCCAGTTTCTGCCGAAATTTCAACCTCTGGCTCATCCAGGTTCTCACGTCCCCCGCCGGGGGCTCTTGGACGTCCCCGACTTCCGGGGCTTTGAAGCTGGGGGTGCACTGCGTGGTGTGTGAGGGAGCCTGGGGCTGTGGTGCTGGACCCTCGGGGGTTGCATCTTGCTTTTGAGGCAAGATGATGATCCGCCGGCGGCTTTCGGGCAGACAGAAGTCCTCCTGCTTGAACTGCTGGAAGCAGTGGGCAATGACCAGCTCAGGGTTGAAGACGTGATCCCTTCTGGCGTTTTCATCACCATCCGAGTAGGTGGATTCTTGGGGGGAAGATCATTAGAAAGTGAGTTCCTTGCAGGAAGAGGACTAAAGGAGTCCGGAAAGAAAGACTCTTTAGCACCAGGTTGGGCCCCGGGGGGGCACCTTGTGGTTGTCAATCCTCACCCAAGGGTATGTTTCCATTGATTTTTAGGGAGAGTAGAAGAGAGAGGGAAAGACAGGGAGAAACATCGCCGTGAGAGAGCCCAGGCAGGGCTGGGTGGGGGGCGAGGGGGAGGTGTTGCAGCCAAGGTAAGTACCCTTGACCGGAATCAGACCTGGGACCCTTTGGTCCACAGGCCGACCCTCTACCCATTGAACCAAACTGGCTAGGGCTCGGATTCTGCTTACTCCACTCCTAATCAGCAGTCAGAATGATCTTTTTCAAATGCCATTCTTACCTGCTCTGGTCATCCAAAGCAGCATAGCGCTGCTGTCCAGAGCAGAGGCCTTGACGCCAGAATGCTCCAGCCTGGGTCCTGGCCCCCCCCCCCCCCCCCCCCCCCGCTTCTGGCAGCATGATCTTGGGTAAGTCCCTTAGCCTCTCCGTGTCTCAGTTTCTTCACGTGCAAACGGGGCATGGCACCTACTTACTGATGGATGGTGGAGGCGTTTGGGATCAGTCTATTTTGGAGTTGCTTTGATCCCAGGAGCATGCCTTTATTTTGTTATGTACTCACCCTTTGCCCATTTTGAAACCCTTCCATGACTTTCCAAAGTAAGATCCATGACCCTTCTCTGCCAGCCTTTCCTGCCTCATTATTGGCTCAGCCTTCCTTCCTATGTCCCAGAGACCGGTGGCTTCTATGAATGATCCCTGAATGATCTAAGCTTCTTCCTGCCCAAGGATTTTGCACATGCTGCTCCCTCTGCCAGGAATTCTCCTTCCCCCACCCATCCCCTCTTCACTCCTCCTCATCCTCCAGATCTCAGACCAAATGTTACCTCTCCGGCTCCCAGGCTCTCGTATATCCTCAGGATATCCCTGCATAACACAACCCATTCTCTTCCTTCAGACCACTTATCACAAGTACGTAAACGAAGGGTTGCACTGGCAGCCCTCGTGCTTAATGAGCTTGGGGTCCTCTTTTCTTTGGCATTCTTTAAAATTTTCCTATTTGAATTACTTTAGGCTGGGGCATGCCCTCTCCAGCTCGCCATGGTCTCCACCATTCCCTGTTGTCTCACACGCAGATCAGTTCTTTTTGTTTTTAATATTTTATTGATTTTTCACAGAGAGGAAGGGAGAAGGATAGAGAGCTAGAAACATCGATGAGAGAGATACATCCACCAACTGTCTCCTGCACCCCCCCCCCCCAACCGGGGATGTGCCCGAAAACCTAGGTACATGCTCTTGACCAGAATCGAACCTGGGACCCTTGAGTCCGCAGACTGATGCTCTATCCACTGAGCCAAACCGGTTTCAGCCAGATCAGTTCTTTTAAATGTGTCCTGATCGGGCAGACCTTTGTGTTTGAAACTCCTGGTTCAATTGGTTGATGCTTTGTTGTTTTAATAGACTGCGAACCAGGACCTCACCTCTCTTGCTCCCTCACCTCTCGAGCCCCAGCACCTCCACAGCGCCAAGTGGGAGCTCAGTGAGTATTTGGTGAATGAGTGGAAGACAAATGGACAGACCTAACAGGTGGGCTCTGTACTCATTTTACACATAAGGACACTAAGGCGCAGGGAGGCCCAACTTCACACAGATGACAAATAGCAGAGCTAGGACACGAACTCTGGTTTGCCTGGCCCCCATTATCCCAGGCTGTCACTGATTGCTGCCAAGTTTCCATTCTTTTATGCCTGAAATGACATGAACTCTGCTCTAGGCATCTCTCAATGCTGATATGAAGATCAAATGCATATGGGAGTGTTCTAAAACTCAGAAGAAGAGATATAGCATTATTAAAAACATTGTCACTATCATTTTTCTTCTAAAACCAAAACTCCTCTGCCTATAACCCTTCTGTGACTGCCAACTAGCTTTCAGAATAAAGTTCAATCTCTTAAGTCTGACCCCACCTGTCAGCCTCTCTGATTTCTCTTCCTTCACTTGTTCCTTCTGCCTCACCATGTATTTATATCCAAACTGTATTTGTTTTTTTTTTTTTTAATATATATATTTTATTGATATTTTACAGAGAGGAAGGGGGAGAGATAGAGAGCTAGAAACGTCGATGAGAGAGAAACATCAACAAGCTGCCTCTTGCACACCCCCCACCAGGGATGTGCCCGCAACCAATGTACATGCCCTTGACCGGAATCGAACCCGGGACCTTTCAGTCCGCAGACCGACGCTCTACCACTGAGCCAAACCGGCTTTGGCCCAAACTGTATTTGAGTGTGGTTCCTCAGGCACCCCTTCCTACTCCCCCCAAAACCATGCTGTTTCCTCCCTCTGGAATGCTCTTCTCTTGTCCCTGTTTCACTTGATTATTTTAGACGGACCCTTCCAGAGTCAGCTCAAGCATCGTCATCCCCTGAAGCCTTTCCAACCCCTTCCTCGTGTCCCCTCTAGTTTGCCACAGCCCCCATGCTTAGCTCCATCATTGCATCGGCCAAATTTTTTTTTTTTTTTTATCAAGATGCGTTCTGAGGTTTTCCTTCCCAACAGCCTGTGAGTTTCTCAGTGACAAAGGACCGTGTCTTGGTTCCCATGCGTTCCCAGTGTCCAGTCTGACACAAAATGAACGTGCAGTGCATTTGTTAAAGTCTCTTTACAATGCCCACGTGTTCCGTTTGTAGTCAGAAAACAACGAGTGCACGTCACTGTGGAAATGAGCGAGTGCTCCTCAGCAACCCACTTATCACTTCTTTGAGGACAAGATGCTGAGGACTGCTGAGAATTTAGCCATTCATCGAATCCGCTTTTACTGAGAATCACCCAGGGCTTGGCACTGGCCTGGTGCAGATCCAAACAAGGCCGGGTGCCCACCTGCAGTGCACTGGCACAGAGCAAGGTAGGGTAGCCAGAGGGATAATGAAATGCTCTCAGCCGGGGGAGAAACACTGAGGGAGAGACCCATCATGAAGGGGGGACATGACATGCACCTTTGAGAATGAATCTGGTTTTAAGGAGACAGGTGGGGGCAACATTGCGGGCGTGGGGAGCGGATTTCAGGGTTATTCAGCATTTTCACAAGTTGGAAACACATTGTGTGTGAAGGAGGAGGTTAATGAGAAATAAAGTTGGAGTCATCTTGAATGCCAGGTTTAAGGGTTTAAACTTTACCTTGCAGACTATGGGAACGCATTTAAAATATGCTCCTCACTGCTCTCGCTACTTCCACTGGTGCCCTACCTACACCCCCAAATCCATGGTCTCCCACAGAAGAGTCACTCCCCCATCTGAACCCCTCCAATGGCTTTATTAACAGCTTTTCAGTGCTCTTAGAATAAACACCTCCCTCCTAACAATGTCCTACAAAACTATCCTTGCTGGCCCTGCTCCCTTCATCTTCCTCGCCTCCTCCCAATCCGTTCTCCCTTGATAACTTGGTCCAGCTATACTGGCCTTCTTCCTTTTTGTCCAATTCTCCTAGCTCTGTCTTGGTTCTTAGTTTTGGCATTTGCTGTGCTTTCTGAAGAGCATAGAAGTCCCCAAGTTTCCCCCCGGGCTGAGCCCTTCTCAGCATATAGTTCTCAGCCTGTCATCCCTATCCAAAGTCATCCCTACCCTCTTGAAGGTAATGTGCCTACCACACCATAGAGTTTGGATTCCAGTGATCTTTGAGGTCCTCTGTCCATTGATAAGAGAGTGACAAGGGCTCTTATAATAAAACTGGAGGCCCAGTGCACAAATTCGTGCATGAGTGGGGTCCCTTGGCCTGGCTTGTAATTGAGGTCTGCTGACTGGGGCAGGAACCCCAGGAGGTTGTCCAGCCCCCCAGTCAGGGCCTATGGGGAGGCTGGCCAGCAGGGGATAGGGACCTCAGGAGGTTGATTGGCTAGTGGGGGGAGGGGAGGCTGTGGGAGGTTGGCTGGTAGGGGTGGGGGGGAAGGAAGGGGCTGTGGGAGGTTTGCTGTGGGAGTGCACTGATCACCAGGGGACAGCTCCTGTGTTGAGTGTCTGCACCCTGCTGGTCAGTGTGCATCATAGTAACTGGTTGATGGGTAGTTCAGGTTGACTGGTCGTGAAGGTCGCTTAGGCTTTTTATATAGATACTAGAGGCCTGATGCATGAAAGTCATGCAAGAGTAGGCCTTCCTTCCCCTGGCTGCTGGCACCAGCTTCCCTGGCACCTAGGACTCTGGCTTCCCTCCAGCCACCAACAGGCACCCGGGACCCGGGCTTCCCTCACAGCCCCGGCTTCGTCCAGAAAGACGTCTGATCTAATTAGCATAGTACACTTTTATTATTACAGATAGATAGGTCACTATATAGTTGTCTGTAGACACTGTGAAAATGTTCCCGAGAGACTGATGAGCAAAGTTCTCAGAGGCTAATCAGTCCCATTTTTCTACCCAGGTCAGGGAACTCCTTTTTCTTAAAAAAATATTTTTATTGATTTCAGAGAGGAAGAGAGAGGGGAGGGAGGGAGAGAGAGAGAGAGAGAGACAGAGAGAAACATCAATGATGATAATTATTTATCAGCTGCCTCCTGCAGAGCCCCTACTGGGTGGGGATTGAGCCTGAACCCCAGCCAGGTGCCCTGACCGGGAATCGAACCGTGACTACTTAGCCACACTGGCCAGGCAGGGTACTCTTTCTGTAATGCCCCTAGTATAGTTTGCCTTTGTATACTTCCGGTGACAGGGAGTTCCCTGATTAACTTTGGGAAAGCCTAATTCTGCTGCTAGAAAAGATTTCCTTATATTGACCTAGAATTTGTTTCCCTGGAATTTCTACCCTTTGGTCCTAGTCCTCCCCACCGATGCCTCAGAAAACACATTTGTTCCCTCTTTTTCTGGGATAGCCCCTCATGTGTCTGGAAACAATGCAACTTTTAAAAAATTCTCCCTTTTTCCCTTGGATCTGATTCAAATCACTTCCTTAATTTCATCCTACGTCTCTGGCCACTTGTTCTTGGGCCCCTCTTTTCGAAACCACCCTTTAAAAGTTGGTGTCTTACACCCAGGTTCTCTTCTTCTTCTTCTTTTTTTTAATAGGGAGGAGAGGGAGAGAGAAAGAGGGAGAGAGAAACATTGATATGAGAGAGACACATCATTGATTGGTTGCCTCCCATATGTGCCCAAACCAAGGCAAACCTGCAACATAGGTATGTGCCCTGACTGGGAATCGAACCAGAGATTTTCTGATGCTCCAGTCAATTGAGCCACATCAGCTAGGGATCTCTTCTTTTTTAAAAACAAAAACAAAAACAAAAACAAAAACAAAAACAAAAACAAAACCAATCTCCTTCACTCTTATGTTTCTGTGGCCCTCTATTTGCTGAGGACAAGCATACAAATGCTTATGACTTAGAATTACCTCCAGTTTTCTACATATAGTTGCTCCTACAACATCACTTTGATGGCTTACAAGGATCTCAAACTCAACCAACTAAGACTAAACTTCTCTCCACGTCCCTGTCCCCACCTAATCTGGTTCTCCCCGTAGCTTCCCTAGCTCTGTGCAAGGCACCTCTACCTACCAGGTCACCCTAATTACCAGCCTGAGCATCCTTTCTGATTGCTCTTTTCCTGTTCTTCCTCAGATTAGTCCCCAAATCCCTATAGTACCCTCCGATCTGGCCTTTCTTCCTCGCCTCCCAGTTCCTCCCACTCCCAACCTTCTGAGTCTGCCAATCCAGCCTCACCCTTCCCAGTGGTTTCTCTGTCTCTCGGCTCACAAGGTCTTTCATGATCTTATCCCTTCTGACCTCTCTTGCCTCTCACTTCCAGCAACACTCCACACTATCAGCAATTTCCCCGAAGACACCATGTCTCAGGTCTGTCTCTGTGTGTGCTGTTCCCAAGGCTTTGGAATGCCTTTTCTCCCCCTTTTGGCTCGGAGAACTCCTTGTTAAGCTCCAACGTAAAGATCTCTTCCAGGGCCTTGCATCTGCTCCTCCCCATCCTCTATGTTTTAGCAAACCTCTTACTCCTGGAAGTGGCCCTGGCCCACCCAGCATTCACTCTTTGTTCTGTAATCATCTGTTTACGTGTCCTTCACCTCCGATGCTGTATTGGCTTGTCAAGGACGGGTCCCACCTCAGGCTTTTGACGGACGTCTTCATGCCTCTACTCCGGCACCGAACGCATTAAGGTCCAGCGAAGAAATGGGGCGAACCTGGGCCTGGATACCTTTCCCAGGCTTACGGGGTTGGGCACGTGGCTTCCAAACCGAGGCAACTTGACCCACTCCTCCAGCCCAGGCATGGAAATCTGAGAAATGTGTATGACCCAACCCAGGACTCCCTGGCAACCCCTCGCCGGGAGGGGGACGGCACAATCAGATATGCGCCTCCTGTCCTTGAGCTCACTGCACGTGCGCGCCTCTGTCCTGTGCCTGGGCTCAGAGCTTCCCGGAGGCGGCACTGCGTCCCGGGAGCGGGAGCTTCCTGAGCACCGGCAGGAGAAAGGCCTCGAAGTTTTCATAGGAACAGTCCACGGTCGTGGGCGCTGGAGAGAGGAAGATCTGTGGGTGTAGGTGGGTGTCTGTGCGTGCGCGCGCGCGCACGCGATCACTTTCTTTTGCGGGAGCGTCGAGATTTTCTAAAAACAGCAATTTTCAGTTTTTCGCGAGAGAGCTGAGACTCGCAGGGCCTGAAACAGTCGGTTGCCAGGACTACGGGTGTCCCCGCGCCAGTTGGCCGAACGCCGCCAGCCGCTCGCTGTCTTGCACTGGAGGCGCGGGGAGCGGGGAGCGGGGAGCGGGGAGCGGGCTGGCGGGGAGCGGGGAGCGGGCTGGCGGGGGACGGAGATCCTGCGGATTCATTCTTTTCACCCGGCCGGGAGCGGCGCTAAAAGACAGGAGCGGTGGAGGAGAGTTCCTGGTTTGGTGAAGGGCAAGCTTTCTTAGTTTGGCCCAGTGGCCCCTGAGTCTGGAGTGATAATAAGTCCCTGGTTTTCCAATAAACCTTGGGAATCGTCAGCAGGTCTCCATTTTTCTTTTATTTTTTTAAATTAAGGTATTATATGTGTATATATTTTTCCATTGCCCCCTCCTCCATTTTTCTTTTCTTCTTCTTTTTTTAAATATATATATTTTATTGATATTTTACAGAGAGGAAGGGAGAGAGACAGAGATCTAGAAACGTCGATGAGAGAGGAACATCAACCAGCTGCCTCTTGCACACCCCCTACCGGGGATGTGCCCGCAACCAATGTACATGCCCTTGACCGGGATCGAACCCGGGACCTTTCAGTCCGCAGACCTATGCTCTACCACTGAGCCAAACCGGTTTCGGCTCTTTTCTTCTTTTTAAAGGTTTTTTAAAAAATATATATTTTATTGACTTTTCACAGAGAAGAAGGGAAAGGGATAGAGAGCTAGAAACATCCATGAGAAACATCCACCAGCTGCCTCCTGCACGCCCCCTACTGGGGATGTGCCCGCAACCAAGGTACATGCCCTTGACCAGAATCTGAATCGAATACTGGGACCTTTCAGTCCGCAGGCAGACGCTCTATCCACTGAGCCAAACCGGTTTCGGCAGGTCTCCATTTTTTCATCTCAGCGTTCTCACCCAAAGAACAGGCCCTGTTTTAGGAACCCACGTGAGTCGTGGCATATAGAGGCAGCTTTTTATATGCTTTGCCACTGCAAAACAGCATGCCACCGCTGGGAATTACAGAATCCGAGAACCGGAGTATTAATAAACATTTGAAAGGCCCATCATAAACTAAATGTGATCTATCCACACAATGGAATGTTGTTTACTCATAAAAAGGAATGAAGTAACAGTGTTGCATCATGCTGCAACACAGGTGAATCTTTTTATTAAAAATTCCCAGACTAGGCAAGTTTATAGACACTGAAAGCAAATTAGTGGTTACCAAAGGCCCACCGTGGTAGTGGTGGGGGCACTGGGTTTGACTGCTAACAGGTACAGGGTTTTTTGCGGGGAGATGATGGAAATGTTCTTGAGTGCTTTTTCTGGGTAAAGTACAACACCTTCACTGAAGTGCATTATTTTTGTGACTCTCCACAACCTGAGGTCTATACTCAGATCATCCCTATGGGCCACATTAACATATGAAGCGCCCAGCCTGTTTTGTCTTCCGGGCGGAAAGCACGGTGTCAGTCACCGGTGACTGAATGGTCGCTAAATGTGTTAATGTAGCACTTTTGTAAGGCTCCGTTTAAACACTTACATGTACTAACTTAAAAATCATAGGCACCACAATCCCATTCTAAAGAGGTTAGGAAACAGGTACAGAGGCCGGGCAACCTCACATGCAGGCCTGGCTGTGGCACTCCTGATGGACATTCTCGGGGAGGGAATCTGACAGCAGGCCCTGCCACACCTGATGCCCTAAACTTGGTGAGCTTGCCCCGCCCTCCAACCCCAGCTGCGGCCCAGGGTTTCAGAGGCCTCTCTATTCTCTTAGCTGCAGTATTGGGGCATCTTGTCTCTACACCGTACCTGCTTTGTTCCCCTTAATTATTGTGAGTGCCTTTCTCTTTCCCTGTGAGGGTCTCTTACAGAGCCTTTTCAACTTTGTACCCCTCTCTAGCACAGAGCTTTGCCTTGGTGAATGCTCCTTTGGTATTTATTAAATAAAAAATGTTATGGGGAGTTATGAAGGTGATGTTTGCCTTTGGTGTGGGTGTGGCCAGTTTTCCTGTTCTCTGATCAAAATCCATCCCTCAAGAGACAAACTTGCTCACTAAAATGGAAGCAACCAACCACCCTGCAACATACTGCATTCTGATTTTATTCACACATCATCTGATAACAAAGGTAGTTTCCTTAACAATTTATTTTTCATTTATTCAATCTCTTTAATTTTCAAATCATACCTTAAAATGGCACTTGGTCATTGAGACTTGTTAATAGGATTGTTCTGTTTGGAGAGTTCTTTCATAAGCAAATGTTTCAGTACTGAGCTATAACATTATAAAACCTGTATTAAAAACGACACAAAACTTAAAAGGTCCTGTCCTCTAGCTGGAAGATGAAAGATGTGTAAAGTTTGAGTTTTCACAAAAGGGATCAACGTATGAGCTACAAGCTGATAATCTGAAATGGAGCTATGGGCAGATATTCACATCAGGTTATCAAATTAATAGTGGGGTCAAATCTCCAATTCCTAAATGCCAACACATGATGACAAAAGAATCTTATTTTTCTTTTGGGGGGTTAGCTGTTTTTAGTCAACATTTATTATGTTTTGAATAGTTTATTGATATTTCACAGAGAGAGGGAGAAGGAGAGAGAAACATTGGTCAGCTGCCTCCTGTATACCACTAGGGATAGAATCTGCAACTTGGGCATGTGCCCTGACCAGAAATCAAACTGGCAACCTTTGGGTGCACAAGACAACACCCAACCAAATGAGCCACACCAGCCAGGGCAGTAAATGTATTTTTAAAATTAACTGCCTAATACATACTGAACTATCTTTTTACAAGTTGGGCTACAAACTCTTTTATTACTTCATTTTAAAAATACTTACTTTAGAGAGAGAGAGAAAGAAGGGGAAAGAGAGAGAGAGAGAGAGAGAGAGAGAGAGAGAGAGAGAGAAACTGATCGATTCCCTGTTCCATTCACCTATGCAATCTGTGTATTCATTGGTTGATTCTTGTATGTGCTTTGACTAGGGATAGAACCCATAAACTTGACACATTTGGATAACACTCTAACCAAATGAGCTACCCAGCTTTTTCATTACTTCTTTTTTAAAATATTTTTTTTTATGATTTCAAAGAAGAAGGGAGAGGGAGAGAGAGATGGAAACATCAATGATGAGAGAGAATCATTGATTGGCTGCCTCCTGCCCACCCCTACTGGGGATTGAGCCCACAATGTGGGCAGGCATGTGCCCTTGATCAGAATCGAACCCGGGACCCTTCAGTCCACAGGCTGACACTCTATCCACTGAGCCAAACCAGCTAGGCTCATTACTTCTTGATATAACAATTGTATAATATCATTTTTATAGAAAGAGAATAGAAAGTCTAATCTTTCCTCAAGCAAGGTGGAAAGAAATTTGCTTTGTATTATTGATAGTTTAGAAAAGTATTTTTCATCTTCAAATCACATTTCACTATTGGAAAAGTCATATACATTTTTAGGATTGTTATCAAATAACAATTTATTTTTTAAAGAAATCTCAAAACATGTTACAGCACGTTCAGTAGTAAAGATCTACCAGTGACACACACATTAAGAATTAGGTTTCTAATTGGGCCGATTAAAACCTATATACCTGGAATCATAGTTGGTTGGCTTAATGGAGCTCTGAAGAGTCAAAGCGATATATAAAAAGTGAGTTTTAAAAAATCACAGCGTTTTTAAGACAGACTTAATTTTTCATGATTTTCCCAAAGCCAATCATGATATTTATTTAACTTATGGTCTTCAGGGTGCACCTATAAGAAATGAGACAGAGGCCTTATGTAAGTTAGTTAGAAATACATTTATAAAATTGATTTTTTAAAGGTACGGTGGGAGAACATACATTATGTTAATAACCTGAAAATTATAACCTTTAGCCTAACTGTATTCACAAGTGTTTAAAATGATACCTTACATTAAGGTAATACTTTACAGTGGGGCATGAAGGAGTGATAACATGACCAAGGAATAACATACCATTTCCCAGTAGGAGGTTATTGACTCAGAGTTAAATGAATTGCCCAGGCCACAATAAATGATGGAGCAGGGTTGGGCTTGGCCAGACAGACCTATTAGCTGATCAGAGACTAAGAGGGCAGTGTAGCAGGCTACCTGGCAGTGCTTACCAGCAGTACTGTACACCCAGATGCCCATGTGCTAGGCCAGTGGTTGGCAAACGGTGGCTCTCGAGCCACATGCAGCTCTTTGGCCCCTTGAGTGTGGTTCTTCCACAAAATACCACGGCCTGGGCGAGTCTATTTTGAAAAAGTGGCGTTAGAAGAAGTTTAAGTTTTAAAAATTTGGCTCTCAAAAGAAATTTCAATCATTGTACTATTAATAATTGGCTCTGTTGACTGAGTTTGCCGACCACTGTGTTTTAGCAAACTAAATAGAATGGGCAGCTGAAGTAGGATCCAGTTACCACAAAAATAGTTTGAGACTATTAGGAGAAACCCTAGTAGCATTCCAAGTTCAAACTTGCCTGCTTTCCTGTGGTATACTTTTAAAGACTCGAAGGATTGTGACAGGAAGAAAACTACATCAGGCTTAGAAACATTACATGAATGTAATGACAGGAACAGGGCCAAATGACAAACTGTTTGAGGTCAGTCAGAGGTCACACCAAGGAGTCTTTATGGACTTGGGAGTGTCTATGGATCCTCTCCTTGCTGCCAATAACTGCATGCCATTCACTGCCCCTCAAGTTTGGAACAAAATTGTTTGTGACTATAATAGCATGTCTGTCCAAGAAATAGTTTTAGCCATAATAGTGGACTTATTTTGTCTCAGAAACAAGAGATGTTCTAGCTGCTAGTGGACCTCACCTGTTTCCACTCATTGATGCAAAAAATTCGGTAGGAGTCATTGCCGTATTTGCCAATCCCATGAAGCTCAATTGGATATCTCCATTGCTTCGTCAGATACTCATCTGAGAATACAACAGCCCATATGTCAGACCAGCCTCTAGAAAGACACTTTCCCCAAATGTGTGGTAATGGAGAACAGCAGAAGGGAGCAGGGAAGAATCTTTCCTAACAACCCCAGTTGTGATTGCTCTTTCTGCTGAGCTCCTGAAGCATCTCTGTCTGAATATCTCATCTGCCACTTACTGACCATTATTACTTTGTGCTAACTCAAAGCGGTATTGTCCTGAGGGTTTTCTGCTTCAATGACTTCTTCCTCTGATTATGCTCACATGGCTGGGCAAAGATTTATTGCATGGGTTGATGGGTGACTGTGGTTTGGGGTAAGTGAACTGTTTTTAAATGCCTTTGGTGCTTGAGCTGAATGACTTCTATTAATGTAGCATCTGTGGACATAAAAGTTTAAGGTGTGGCTTTCTTATAGAGGCACAGTTTATGTTTTTCCTTTGGGTATATGGGTATTACCTGAGAACTTGATAATGGTTTTTGCTCGAAGTTCGTAGAGACCAATAGGTTTAAGAAGTTCTGACACATCTCTCCAGTCTGCAGTTCTTGCTACCTCAGCTGAAGGATACTTCTCCAGAAACTCCCAAAGCACAGGAATTGCCATTTTACCTGGATGTAAAGATAAATATGTGATTACAAGCCTCCAAATGGGCTACTTTATGTTCAGGTACTTCCTCAACTAGAAATCTCATATAGAGCCTTTTAAAAAAAATACAATTATTGAGAAGTCATTACCTAAACCAACAACCACTTTGAGAGTGAAAAACCAACACCAATCATCTATTTGGTTACAGTCCAGATTATGCTGAAATCTGACCCTACATAATACAGGGGTGGGCACAAGTAGTTGTATGAGAAACAGAGTTTTTTATTGTATTATTATTTATTAACTAGAGGCCCAGTGCACAAAATTCGTGCACAGATGCAGTCCCTAGGCCTGTCCAGGAATGCGAGCATCTGGCATAGAAGGGCAGATCCCAGCTGACCTCTGGGTCCTGGGAAGCACCTGTGCCCCCAAACCCCCATGCCCTCCCCTCTGCCTGGGTCACGGTGCCCGAGTCCCCATACAGAGATGTGGTGAGTGTGGCTGGATGCTGCTGGCCGGGGTGCAGTACGGGCCTCTGGGTGCCGCACAGAAACCGGGCAGGCAGCCTGCTCTCTCGAGCCCTCTCCTGGCCAGCCTCACAGACCGGCTCCTGCCTGAACCCACGGGGAGCCCCATCAGCCAGTGGTCTTGGAGGCTGTGGCCTGGCACACTTGGAAGATGCCGCACGGATGTGGGGCGGGTTCCTTGGGGTGCCCAGTACATGAGCACAGGGGGCTTCCCGGGTGTGTGCGTGAGCCCTGGCATTCCGCTGGGGGGTAGCAGGGGGAGTGAGGTCAAGTTTGGTGGACATTCCACATTCTCACACCTCCAATCCCATCACCCCTGCACCTAGGTAGCTGGTGAAAGGTCGCAGCCCTGCCTGAGCTCCACGTCACCGATCCCTGCCATGCCCCCCCCCCCAGTGGTTAGCACATGTTATAGCAAGTGGTCGAACTCCTGGTTGAACAACTGCCAGAGGCGACAATTTGCATATTAGGCTTCTATCATATAAGGATTATTGTATGAGTTATTTGTAAACCTACTTTTGCCCACACCTGTATTAGTTTTTACATAATCAAAGCATCAGATAAATAGTATAAGAGCATATAGAATGGAAGTTGTCAATGACATTAAAGAAAACATTCAATGAAAAAATGCTTTTATACATATCTAAGGGTGGAAGGATGTTATGTAATTGATTTTCATTGATGACCAAAACTAATCTGAAAGTAGAAAATAAGTGAAAATCTGCTCCTTAGTGCTACAAAGGCTAATCTAACATTCTCATGGGTAAAGAACTTGAGGGCAGAAAGGGGAAGGCTTTTACCTGAGGTAACACAGACTCAAAATCAAACTTGAACATAAGCTTCTCAATCAAGTCAGTGCTCTTTCTCATCATGCTGTCTCTAATAAGGTACAGATGAAAATAATCCACAAACCTGAGGTGCGATTGAGAAATATAGTTGCTATGAGGAGCTTCCATGGATCGTGAAAAAGTGTTTCTTGGACAAGATTAAAAGGTGACCGAGGAGGTGTCCACTTCTTAAAGGCTTTGCGACGTGGGGGGCTAAGAGCTAAACAAACACAGTGCATCAGAGTTGGATATCTGAAATAGATTTAAAATCTGATTTTCTGATTGGGAAAGAATACCTTCTTTGTTATATTTGCTGGAAAAATATAGGCTTGTTTTCCTTTTCTCTACTTGTGTCCGTGGGATAGTGTCTTCTGAAAAGGAAGAGTGAACATTGGTTATAGAATCTATGGTTTAGCCTAAAGAAATATTCAGGTATGCAAATAATAATAACAACAATAATAAAAAAAAAACTATTATTATAAAGCATTAGGTGTTTGCCAGGCAGTATGCTAAACACTTTACAAAAATTAATCAATTTAATCCTACAAATGACCTATGCGTTAAAGGACTATTTAATCTCCACTCTATAGCTACGGAAATTGAGGTACAGAGAAGCTGAATAACTTGCCCAAGGTTAAGTAAGTAGTAGAGATGAAATTCAAATCCAGGTAGTCCAACTCCTAAGTTCAGGACTTTAACAACTCTGATACATTAGTTCTCTATAACTTATGATCAGAGTTCATAGTATTGAAACATTGGAAATAATATGGAGTATTTTAAATTATGACACTTTTGTACAATGTTGTCATTAAAATATTTTTGAGAATATGTCATGAAGATTTTCTTACATCTTTAACTTTCAGGTGAAAAAAAGCAATATTCTACATGTGACCCCAATTTAATTTTAAAAAAGTGTGTGTACACACACACACACACATTTACATATATAGTATATGTATATATGTAAATATATATGTGTATATATACATATATACGTATATACACACATTTATAGGTATAGTATACACACACACACACACACACACACACACACACACATATATATATATATATATATATATATATATATATACAGAGATTAGACTAAAATAAACCAAAATGGTATAATGGTTGTTTTTGAATGGTAATTTTTCTTTTTTTCTTCAATTTTCTAAAAATTCTGCAGTGAACATTTTTACACTTGCTAAAAAAAAGGGGGGGGGGTATAGACAAAACAGAACCCTAAGAAAAACCTAAGGCCACGATCTACTAGGAAGTTCAATTAATTTACCGAAGACTATTTGACAAGTGTTATCAATCAAGTCAGTGCTCTTTCTCATCATGCTGTCTCTAATAAGGTACAGATGAAAATAATCCACAAACCTGAGGTGCGATTGAGAAATATAGTTGCTATGAGGTTTCCCGTTTCAAAAATTCATCACATTTAATACTCCCTTTAGCCACATCCTTTACGTTTGAATGTCAGTTAATAATACCTTTTATTTGCATAGTGTGAAGCCATCTTTTTCACTTCTCATTTTACTTTACAATATTCTTGATATGAAAGACAGCACTAGTAAGGGTTATTATCTCCATTTTACAGATGATGAAACCTAAGACTTAGAAAGTAAGCAACCATTCTAAAATGATAGTGGGACTAACTGGAGACTGGGCCAAGTATCCCATTTTCCAGATAATTAGTTTAGGTTTTTGTGCCTCTCTAGTTTAAATAGGTAAAACCTATTAGAAAGTTAAAAAAAAAAAGTTAGAACAAAGGAAACTGAGCTTACTAGCTATTTGATGATTTTTATGGGTTTCTGTAAATAATTAATAAATTACTGGAGACTGAGGAATTTCTACGTAAGCCAGTGGGGGAGTCTTTACTATTACACTGACCACCTGTTAACCTAAGGGTACTTCAACTTATATTGAGAACTAGACTTTATGTATAGGATAGATACCGGTACTTCTATTGGAATTGCAAAAGAATGTTTTTAATATTTAATTTTTCCATTATACTAGCAATAAACCTACATAAGCCTAAGGGTTTAAGAAGCTCAAAGTCTGTAAAGAACAGATGTGAAGATTTCTTACATAGGTCCTAGGTATATTTGGCCACCTGTTAAAGGTGGGAAAATTCCAGGTATAGAAAAGACATAAAATCATGAGTGGTCCTGACAGCAGGGATAAAGTCTAATCCCCTGCTCCACTAATTTGTCCAGGCTGTCTCCTGTAGGGTTCAAGTAAAATTACTTTTGTTCTTTAAAGGAGTTATTCATTATACCATAATGAATAACTAATATCAGGGTGCTCAATGGTCTCCTTTTTATTTCTTACTCACTGAGGTATTATAAAGGCAAAAGTCCTCAGCTCTAAACTATATTACGAATAATAGATGAACTATGTAAGTACAGTTTTGAATTATTTAGAGCTCTAAAACAGTTTAGAGAAACGTTACATCATCATAGATGATAAAAATGACTATGATATATATACAAAATTGAACTGGAAGTCACACATCTGTAACAAATATTCTCAACCAGTTTATATATTAAAGGAGTCTTCCCCAACCTTTTCCATGTGAAGCCTTTTATTTCCCTAAAGTTTTAC
Organism: Vespertilio murinus; assembly: GCA_963924515.1. NCBI lineage: Eukaryota > Metazoa > Chordata > Mammalia > Chiroptera > Vespertilionidae > Vespertilio > Vespertilio murinus. The sequence goes on along the minus strand of OZ004715.1, from coordinate 31,926,671 downwards.
GATTACTGGCCGGAAAGATGGGAAGAAGGGAAAGCACTTTCAGAGTCTGAGCTGCTGCACCAGGGACAGATGTCAGCAGCTGTTAATGGCACAGTTCTCCTTTACCAGGGGCATCGAGGCCGTAGCCAGCTAACTCCCTCTGACATAGGAAGGGGTTTGAAAATCAGTTAGACAAGGTACAAAGATCAATTGGTAGAATGTATCTGATTTTTTGGCCCTACTTCTTCATTCTACTCCCACATCTTAACCGGTTACAGGCATGAAATACCGTATCCAGGAATATAAACTGCCTCATCGCATTTTAAATAGCATTTTAAATGCACTGAGTACCTTGACATATTTTAACGGAAGTGGAATCTTTCTCAGTTTGTGAGCAGTTGTTGTCCATTTCAGAGCCACATTCTAAATCGTCAATATGCAAATGTTCCTTCCTTTCCCCAACGTCTACTTTTGTTATTTCCTCAGATGCTGAAAAGGTATTCTCACACTTGTGTTCTGCTTCTCTGGTCGAACATAATTTGTTTATGTTGCCCGAAGTTATTTGTTCAAAACTAAGATTTGATCCTGAACGCAATGGCTTTTCTTTTACAAGTCTCTTTTCTTCATTGGTCACGTTGGTGGTCTTGTTGCTTGCTCTGGAATCAGAAATGCATAAAGTCCTATCAAGCTGACTTTCTTGTGCAACAGGTTCACTTTCAGCTTCTGCCTCATTACGCACAGATTCTCTTTTTCTGTTGCTTCGAACAGGATCTGGAAAACTCTTCAGGCTCCCTGTTTTCGTTTTCTTGCTTTGAATTCCTTTCACAGTAGTCCTCTTCCCTTTGGACCTTCTAACCTCTCTGGAGTCAACACCATTACCACCGTCGCCTTCTTTCAAAAGCAAATGCACGGAAGTAAAGTTAGAGGGTTCCCTGCTATCTTGGGACTCCAAACTGCCCCTTGGCAGAGGAAGCACGTCTTTTTTCCACCTGCTTCTTGTCCTGAGGTTCCGGTTTGAAATGCCGCTTTCACTTTGCAGCTGGGATGTCAGAGCTGCCGTGCTTCGGTCTTTACATTTGGACTTGATGCCCCTTTCAGACAGTACGGTAAAATCAAAATCCTCTGGTTTAAGAGACGTCTCTTGATTTTTGCGAAGGTAATTAGCAAGGGAACTTTTGGATCTGAACTTCAGGCCTTGTGGGCTAAAGATGATATTAACGGAAACATTGACAGTAAATAAAAGCGACTTAAAAAGAATCAGACCACATTTCAGATGCGTAATTAATAATTTCCAAATGTTGCCAGGGGGTATTTTGTCATTTAAAATAAAAATAGTGATAAAATGGTATTTTTAAAATAGTTTCCCCTATGAGGAGGAATATGATACTATAAATTAACTTTACAAATATAACTTAAGTGCGACTTTATCATTAACCATTCACAGCAGGAGAAAATGTAGGTACCTGTCCCTAAATCGCTTGATAAAACTAATCAGTGGCACTGAAGGAATAGAATCCATAATGGCTTTAGGGTAACAATAGAAAGAAGTCAAGATACCTGCTACGCATTCCCACTACCTGTTTAAACAGAATTATTTGGCTGCACTATCTTTACCACTTTGCATGCTCACCTGATAAAATACACATCATATCTCCCGGCTGTTTTTCCAGATAACCTTTGCTTCACAACTCTTTCCCATCCAGATGGGACGGACTTAAGGCATTCTGTCACTTCAGCACTACCACACTGAGCAGAAGCAATGGGATCGCACTCACTGCTGCTGCTCATCACCATTTGTTTTTCATCCTCTACTCTTTCTGACCCCAGCACATTTTCCTTGCTGAAAAAAACCAAAGTATAAGTGATTAGCTTATTTAAAATTGATTTTATTCTGCTTATTTGATTTAAATCCATGACAGAGCAGGTACCACAAGTCTCGATGAGGGCCGTATTGATGTGGAGAGATAAAGCCGAACAGGGGTGAGGATTTGGATTATGGGAGAGATTAAAATCAGTATGGACCAGTTTTATGCTCTGGGAATATCCTTCTGCCACCCACTGTCTCCCGATCTCCAACATGGGCTAAAAAGGGTTGCAAATCTCTACACAATGAAAAGCTCGAGCTATTTGCTAGAAACTTAAAAAAAAATTAATCATACTTCTGATGACACTGGTATAATTTTAAAAATATGAACCAAATGCTGAGCTCAACCTTGGGATCTACAGACCTGCTTAAATGAGTCAGTGAAGAACCTTCCTCTTCCCCATATAAGTGAGGTAAAAATGTTATATATACATGCATTTTTCTTGGGGAGTATCACTTTCATCAGATTACTTACCAAAAGGTAATTTATGACACAGATTTTTCAAATCTCTTTCATTCTTGATCCTCATAATCTTATGAAGAAGGTTGGATAACGATTACTCTAATTTTATTGATAAAATTGAGTGACAGGAAGATTAAGTTATTTGCAGAGCTGATATCAGAACCCAGGTCTACTAAATCTAATACTACTCCCCCTGTACTATTATTGAAAAACTTCAGTAGAGTATATCCTAATCACTAAATCACAAGTTTCAAAAACTGAATGGGTTACAATGATGTCTTACTACAACTTCTTTTCTAGAATAGGGAACCCAAAGAGCTCGTGACTAACGAAAATTAGAATCAAAGTCTTATGTCTTAAGTCTGGGCCATTTAATTTTGGGAAGCTCGGCGGATCTTGAGAAATTATATAGTTCACAATTTTAGAGATAAGGAAACTGAAATCTAGTGAAAAGAGGACAAAGTCAACATACTGGGTTCAAATCCCAGCTCTGACATTTGCAAGTTACTTAACCTCCCAGTCTCCTTTCCTCTCCTGTCAAAAAGGAGATACCTTTTAAGGTAATTCTGAGGATTACATTTTCGAAGAGAAGTAACTCACTTTAGCCCCAGCTTGCACATATACAAGCACTCAACACATGACTATAGAAGGCTTCCTCTGTTACTTCTCATAGGACCCACTTTTGGGGCGCTCTTGGCTGCTAGTCATGACCTCTCCTTCCTGGGATCCTTCTACTCGGGTAGACGTCTCCCGGTACCAACTCCCTGCTCCTCCCAGCTGTCGTCGTTTTGGGTTAAGAAGGTCGGGAGCACCCCAGGGCTGACCCCACCAGAAGAGTACTCAGTTCCAGCCTAAATTCCTAGTAAGGAACCCGTGAGCCTCGAGGTCTCTGTGGACTCTAGGAGAGGCCCACCCACTTTTGTTCCCCCGCTCCCGCGTTACAAGGGGTGAAACCGAGACCGGAAAGGGGGCGATCGATCACTTGCCGGAGGTCACAGGGCCGGGCCGGGTCTGGGCTCTCCCCGGAGGTGACGAAGGGGGCAGCTCCACCGTCTCCCCGGCTCGGACTCTCCATCCCGGCCCCGCCCGTCCAGCGGACTCCGGCTGCACCAAGCGAGCCAGCCAACAGGGCGGCGGCGCCCAGGTGCGAAAATGTCTCCGGCTCAGAAGGCCAGGCTGAAACCTAAAGCTGAGGGCGGTAAAAACCTGTCAAACTCCATAGCCGCTTTCCCGGCCGCCCGCTCCGCCTCAGCGGTTTCCCACCGCTCGGCCAATAGAGTCCTTTCGTCGAGGGAGACGCACCGCCCCCCGCCCATTCTGACCAATCGGGCGCGCCCCAGCTGCGCAGACGCCCGCTCGGCTCCAGTTCCGTCCCCGCTCCGCGCTCCCTTTCGAGCTCTCCTTTTCACACATGCGCACTTGGAACGCTCCAATGCGCGCGCGCGCGCGCGCGCGTGGCTCACTGCGCATGTGCGTTGTCAACGGCAACCCAGGTAGCCGAAGTGGCGGGCGGCGAGGGCCGAAGTTGCTGAGGCGGGGAGGAGGGGCCCGAGGCTTGAGGGAAGGCGCGATGAGGGCCGTGTTGACGTGGAGAGATAAAGCCGATCAGTGGTGAGGAGCGGGGCACTCCGGGAGGAACGGGAGGCCCAGCCCCGGCGGGGATGGCGGGAGCCTGGGCGTGCACTCCTGCGGTTGCCAGGGGCAACGGGCCGGCGGCCTAGGCTGAGGGCGCTGGACCCCGCGGGGGACTGGGTGGCTGCGAGGTCTCTTTCCTCCCCCCCACCCCACTTTGCAGATGGAGAAACTGAGGCTTGGAGAGGGGGCAGAGGCATGTGCACATATCGCCGCAGTTTGGTCCTGTCACTCCGTTATGCACATTACGCCCCGGGCTCCTTTTACATCCGCGACATGTTGTTTCTCCAACTTATTTGCCTCATCCACATATTAACCATACATCTTATTTACCGGATGTTTTTCTCTAAATGGTCTCACATGTCTTCGCCTAAATAATACATATCGCTTGCCATAGTAAGATAGTAACTGCAAAACCTAAGCAAGGAGCCCTGGCCGAATTGCTCAGTCGGTTGGAGCTTCTGATGCGCCAAAAAAGTTGAAGGTTTGATTTCAGTTTAGGCACATACTTGGGTTGCCGGTTCAATTCCCGGTTGGGGTGCCTACAGGAGGATGGATATTTCTCTCTCTCTCCCCTCCCCCCTTTCTCTCTCTTCTCTCTCTCTCTCTCTCTCTCTCTCTCTCTCTCTCTCTCTCCCGGTCTCTTTTCCTCCCTCCCTCCCTCCCTCTCTCCCCTCAGTTGGTTGAGGTGGTTCTTTGCATCAGAAGGTCTCAGGATGGAGTCCTCCTCACAGCACATGCCCAGGTTGAGAGCTTCATCCCCAGTAGAGGGCGTGCATGAGGCAGCGAATCTATGTTTCTCTCTCATCGATGTTTCTATCTCTCCCTCTCTCTGAAATCAGTAAAAATACATATATTTTTTAAAAGCGTATCGCCAGTGAGGATTTTAAAAACAACAACCTAAAGCAAGGAGAAACAGAACTGCTGGTGAGTTGTAGCTAGATACTGGTTGCTATGGAGCCTTTAAGCCCGAGGTCTATCTCTAGAACTGGAGATTTAGCAAGTCTGGTCAGAGAGCTGCTTGAGATGAATAGCATCAAACCCAGGCGTTCCCCTGTGCTTAATTAGAAAGTCTGAAAGAGACTCTAAAGAGAATGACACTCTCACCTTGTGATTCTCTTATTTAATGCCCTATTCCATTTTTATCACCTAAATTCACACAATAACACATTTTGGGAAATACTGACTTATTGGATAGTTCTCAGCTGAGTTTTAAAATCTTCACATAAATGATCTTTATTGTGAAGCCTTTGTTTTGGCCCTTGACACAAGGTATTTGCCATTCCCTCTCAGTCTTTTCTTAGGCCTTTCTGTGCGGCGTACGCATGCCCTCTTTTCTCATCTCCTCACATTGAAACCCTTGCTCTGTTCTGTGCTTTGCACTAGTAATAGCTATCACCATGTGCCAGGCACTGGTTAAAATATCATATCTTTGATCTCATTGTCACCTTACAACAGCCCTCTCACTATAATTACCTCTATTTTACATGTGAGGGTACTAAGGCACAGAGAGGGTAAATAATTTGCCAAGGTCACACAGTGAGTTAAGTCCTGGAGCCGGCACCCACGCTCAGGTCTTCTTCATTCCAAAGCTAATGCTTTTATCCAATACATTAATTTTTCTTTGTATTATAGGGCCTGCAAACTCAAATGTCTACAGGAGTCAGATAGGCAACATAAATGGGAGATGGTGTTTTTATTTTTGCCTTTTGATTTTGATTTATTAAGGTATTATATGTGTACATAGCTTACCATTGCCCCCCCCCATACATGCCCTCCCTCCCCAGAGTTTTGTGTCCATAAATGGGAGATGTTAACGCACCTCTTACATATAAGGAATTGTCTTTTCCTTAAGAGTATTCTTCTATTCTACAACCCCCTTGAAACACATAGCTTATTACTTCTACTTTTAATAGAGATTTGAGTTTTAAAAAATTCCTTTTTACTTTCCTCTTAAAAAGTACCCACAGCACAAGATAATGATGTCTGGCAACTGAACATTTGGCTTTGATGTCAGAGAGTAATAGAGTGACAAAGAGTGTGGCAAACTAGAGAGCTCATGCTCTGCCTGAAAGCTCTGACAGCTGCTGTTCAGCTCTGGCCAAACGCCACCACGCAGGAATTGGCCTGCTGTGCTCAGATCTTACGATTTTCACCAGACAGGAGGAATCTAGGTTTTTATGCAAACTGTCCTAATTTTTATATGTTGGAATTTAATCTTAACAAAACAAAACAAAACCTGTGGGGCAAACAAAACATTTTCTAGTCTAATTCAGCTCTATTTTCTCCCAGTTTTCAACTCCTGTCATAGAATTTTGTTCATTCCTCTTATGGTTCTTAGAACCTGTCTAGTGCAGTGATTTTGCAACCGATGTGCTACAAGAATGTTTAAAGCATGCAGTTCCTGACAGTTTAGTCAGGGGCACTGACTTCTTATTTTCTTTCTAATTCTCATCTGAGAATATATTTTCCATTTATTTTTTTTAAAAAATATATTTTTTATTGATTTCAGAAAGGAAGGGAGAGAGAGAAACATCAGTGATGAGAGAGAATCATCAATCAGCTGTCTTCTGCATACCCCCCCCCCCCCCCCCCAGGAATTGAGCCTGGAACCCGGGCATGAGTCTTGACTGGGAATTGAACTGTGACCTCCTGGTTCACAGGCAGAGCTCCATTAACTTTTTGAGAGAGTGAAAAGAAGAGAGGAAGAGAGAGAGAGAAAGAGAGAGACATTGACTTGTTGCCTCCTGCCCGCACCCTGTTTGGGGCCGGGGATCGAACCTGCAACCTAGATACATGTCCTTGACCAGGAATAGAACCCAAGATCCTTTGGGTCTGACATCTTTTCCCTTAGGTTGTCATATTAAAAAATGACAAGAATCAATACAATAATAGTCATCTAATGTGAATGACGTGTGTGTGTGTGTGTGTGTGTGTGTGTGTGTGTGTGTGTGTTTGTCAAATTGACAAAAAATATATTTGGTGCACTGCAGAATTTTAGTAATTAGTTTGTGTGCCATGAGATGAAAAAAGGTTGAAAGTTACTGGTCTAATATAAGAATTATTTGTGATTCTATCTCACAGTCTATAAAACCTTTAAAGACAACAGCTATGTTTTATTCATTTCCAGATTATTCCAGAGCCTCGTCAAATAAATCAGTGGTTGCTGTGACTATTTGGTGAATAGATAGGTAGATATAATAATGAATGTGTGAGTGAGTGAATGAATGACGAATAAAGATTGGTTATTTCGTTTTTGGCCCATGACAGGTTTGAAACAACCTACTAGAGTATGTCACCAGCAATCCTGATGCCAGCTGCATATGCCAGCTGATAGCCCAGAATGAGACAAAACAAAAAACTGTAAGAGATAGATAGTAGAACTCAAAAAATCCCAGATGTCAAAGACAAGTTCTTCACAACTAAACCAGCTGCTGTCTCCTCTCTGATTTTTTACTTTCAGTCTAACCTTCAATATCAGCAGGAATTCTTTTTTGAGTGCTATTACTGTGATCTGTTACTCTACTTCTCATAAACCTACAGTGACTTCCAGTTTCCTTCCAATCAAATCGTGCACTTAACTAGGTGGCCCTACTTACTCTCCACCCTCGATTCCTAACATTTAAATTTATGCTTTTCAGTTCAGCTAAACGCTCCATTTTCCTATCCAAAGGCCCTTCCCAATGGCTATGCAATTCTTCTCTGAACTCCTTCATTTTCTTCCTTAAAAGCAATGCTCTACTGTGATGCCTGATTTGGCCAACCCACCTTCTTCTAGGCAGGCCAGCATCTGTTATAACCCTAGTATTTACTGGAGTTAACTCATACCAGCTACTATTTGCTTAGTTCTTGCTGTAAGCCAGACTGTGTTTTACATGTGTTACCTTCTTTAACATACACAACAACTTGGGAGGTTGGAGTTGTTATCCCATTTGCAGGTGAAAAAAACTGAGACTTAACAAGGTGACATAATTTGCTTAAGATACCAAAGCAAGTAAGTGGGGTTGGGTCAGATTGTGCAAGATTCAGAGAGGCTCCTTGGGGCTTCAGTTTACAGTGAGGCAGGCATAGGGTTGGCCGAAGACAAGTGCAGGACTCATCCTCTGTCTCTCTCAATGGAATCTGATGATGTAGGTATCTTTTTCATAAAAGGGAACGGGGTGGGGAAGGGGGACAGCCTGCAGGATCATAGACTGCATGTAGGGGTGAGCTCCCAGCCCTGGAAGTGTTCAGGCAGAGGCTGATGGCCATCTTTAGGGGATTCCTGACCTGGCAGGGGAGTTAGACCACAAGACAAGGTCTGGGGTCTTGTCCAGTTCTGAGTTTCTGAGTGATTTCATGATATAATTAAAGGCCAAGGGGTTCAAGATAACATGTCAGTTTGTCCATTTTTCTCATTGTGTATCTAGGACAAGGCCATGCATGTGGGTCCACAAATGTCTAAAATAGGGTCATTCCCCTCAAATTGCAAATAACTCTAATGCAGAGGACACAAGATGGTATCTGAAACAATGTAAAATATGGAAGATTATATAATTCAGAGTTAAATTGGATTGTACAACACAGTAAGAATTTAGGTTGGGGTAAATCAGACATGTATCTTATACTTTAGGAAGACAAATTTCAAGCAATTCAGAGAAAACGAATTTTCACATCTGAGGGAAGATAATTTAAGGCTTGACCCAAATGAAATACTCAGAAATGCTTTTCTGATAATTCAATCCAAAATGATCCTTAAGAAGAACAGGCCATACAAGAGCCACTTTGAGGAACTCAGATATATACAAGGCAGAAAGGGAGCCACATATCCTATGTTTACTATGAAAGAGAGGTGCAGACCTCCTCCAAAACCTACTACCTCATCATACAACCCACAGATGACGATGCTTTGCACAAGCCTTGCCTATACACAGTTCTCCATCTTGTTTTGTAGGTGAGGACAAAAGCTCAGAAAAGTACAGCTCTTTACTTTTAACTTTTTCACTGTATCGCCCCACTTCTCCCCAGAGTGAAATACACCAAGTTCATTTTCCCCTAGAAGCAGAGAAAGAAAGCCTGAGAAACAGGAAGACCCAGTCTGTTACCATGTAACAGTGAGGAAACTGACCTCAGGGTCCGCCGCCCAACTGGAAAGAGTGTAACAATCACCCTTGTTCCAGCTTCTCTCAGCCAGCTGCGGGGCAGCGACACGTGACTTGCCTTTGTTCTTTAGTTTCCTCATTGATAAAAATGGGACAGTAGTGCCTAATCTGCTATTGCATCATCTATATAATAAAGGGATATGCAAATTAACTGGGATGCCATAATGTCACAACCGAACAGCAGTAACCTGAGGCTGCATGGCGCCTGGCCTGGGTGAGGGACCTCAGACCGTGTTCCCTGCCCCGCAGGGCTTGACAGGGACCCAAGCCATCGCCCCCCATCCCGCCTGGCCAGGAGACCTGAGGCTGCGCCCGCCTGCCTGGCACCAGGCTGGAGGACCTGAGGCTGTGCCTCCGCCTGGATGGACTTGACAGGGGTGAGGCCGGCCCCATCGGGGTCTCACCCAATGCAGGTGGGGCCGGCCAGGCCTGCGTCTCCTGCATTTTTGAAGTGTGTGCTGGTGGTGGGCGGGGACTTAACTCTAGGTCCCATGGTGTGCCCCAGCTCTAACAGGAGGGAGATTTTCATATACATTTTACTAATTTTTTTTCTCATTTCTGACACTGTTTTTTATAGAGAAAGGGAAAATAGCAATATTAAAATATTTCCTCTAATTAATTCCCTTTTTTTGTGCACCAGGCCATATATATATATATATATATATATATATATATATATATATATATATATATGCCTAAGTGACCATTATGGTGGAATGACTGGAACGACCAGTTGCTATGATGTGCACTGATCACCAGGAGGCAGACGCCTGATTGGGGATGGGCTCCTGGACTGGGCCAGGGAACTGGGGATGGGTGGCAAGGGAAGGAGGAGGTGGGGAGGCAGGGAACCTGATTGGCCCTGATCACTGGCCAGGCCTAGGGACCATGCCCATGCATGAATTTCATGCACCAGGCCTCTAGTGTTATTATAGGATCAAATGAGGTAATATAGGTTTACACTTTTTTTTTTAAAGTATTTTATTGATTTTTTACAGAAAGGAAGGGAGAGGGAGAGAGAGTTAGAAACATCAATGAGAGAGAAACCTCAATCAGCTGCCTCCTGCACCCCCCCCCCCCCCCCCACTGGGGATGTGCCTGCAACTAAGGTACATGCCTTTGACCGGAACTTGGGACCCTTGAGTTCGCAGACTGACGCTCTATCCACTGAGCCAAACCCATTAGGGTGGTTTACAGTCTTTAACAGCTTTTAATTGTTGGATATATGTGAGGAATTATTTTTCCTTTAAGAAGCTTCTGCAGGCTCTGGCTGGGTAACTCGGTTGGTAAAGGCATTGTCCTGATACACCAAGGTTGTGGGTTCGATCCCCAGTTAGGGCACATACAAGAAGCAACCAATGAATGCATAAGTAAGTGGAACAACAAATTGATTTCTCTTTCCCTCTCACCCTTCCCCTTTCTAAAATCAATTAAAAAAATTAAAAAAAGAAAAAAAGAAGAAGCTTCTGCAGTCTACAGAGCCTTTATTAGTACTTTGTGAATTCTACATGTAAATGCAATGAGATAATGCCTTTTAAAAAAATCTGTGATAAAGCATGGAAACCCCCTTGTTAATTATTTTGTCAGCTATGGCATATGCTAATAAAATGAGAATGAATGCCACAAAGCAAAATGGTTACAACCTTTGGAGCCAGACTGCCTGGATTTGAATTCTGGCTCCACCTCCAGTAACAATTTATTTTTGGACAAATTATTTAACTTCTCTGAGTTTTCATTTTCTCGTCTGCAAAATAGGTGTAAGGTTGTGAGGATTAAGTTTAGTTAATACAAGTAAAGGATTTAAATTATACTTAATAAATAAATGTGCTCAATACATGTTATCCACTGTCATTATAAAAACATGAAAGGTAATAGAGATTTATCATACTTGACAATATATCGAGAGAGTGAAAGGCAGGCCGTATGGCACAGACCCTATAGCGTCAGACCTGAGTTGAAATCCTGGCCCTTTCACTTGCTGATCCTGTGATGTTGGGGGAGGTGCTTCACTTCTCTGAGCCATGGTGTCCTCAACTGCAAAATCAAGTGATAATTCCTACCTCAGAAAATTGTTGTGAGAATGAAATAAAATAAGACATTTGAAGAGCCCAGCATGGGGTCTCTCTGTGGCAAATGCTCCAAGTTCTGCTACCAGGGGTGTATATTTTTAGATTACTGACAGGCACCAGGCAAATTTATCTCATGCTAAACTTTCATAATTAGCTGTCTTGGCAGTCATCTGAACCAATGAAATCCTCTAGGGCAGTGGTCCACAGGTTGAGAACTGCTGCTATAGAGCCTAAGACCATCAGAAAACACAGATATTTACATTACGATTCATAACAGTAGCAAAATTACAGTTATGAAGTAGCAACAAAAATAATTTTATGGTTGTGGGTCACCATAACATGAGGAGCTGTATAAAAGGGTCACGGCATTGGAAAGGTTGAGAACCACTGTTCTGGGGCATTCAAAAATCTTTGTAGTGTGGTCCCTGCCTATTTTTTCTAGTTTTATCTCTCCCTACTGCCTTGCACATAGCCAAATGTTTCAGTCAAATTTCATTACTTAATATGCCCCCTTTACGTCTTTGTTTTTGTTCTCTGCCTGAAATGCTACACCTACCCAATCTCTGTGTGTCTCAAAAACCCTATCCTTTTAAAGTACTGTTTTCTACATGAAGCTTTTCCTAATCCTCTTTCCAATTCAGAATACTATGCCTTTCCCCTTTAAATCTGAGCCCCTTGTATGAATTTTGTTCATCGGGCCTCTGGTCTTTTCATATGTCTGTTGGCTATCTGTATGTCTACTTTGGAGAAGAGTCAATTCAGGTCCTTGGCCCATTTTTTAATTGGATTGTTTGTTTTTTTGGTGTTGAGTTGTATAAGTTCTTTATATATTTTGGATATTAATCACTTATCATATGTATCATTGGCGGATATGTTCTTCCATTTAGTGAATTTTCTTTTCATTTGAGGATGATTTCCTTAATAACTTTTAGTGTGATGTAGTTCCATTTGTTTATTTTTCTTTTGTTTCTCTTGCCTGAGGCACATTATATCAGAAAAAATATTGCTGTGAGATTTTACTGCCTATGTTTTCTTCTCGGATTTTTATGATTTCTAGTCTTACATTTAAATCTTTAAACCATTTTGAATTTATTCTTGTGTATTGTGTAAGGAGATGGTCTAGTTTCATTTTTTAATGCATCTGTTCATTTTTCCCAACACTATTTATTGAAGACTGTCTTTATCCCATTTTATGTTTTTGCCTCCTTTGTCAAATATTAATTGACTATAAAGGTATGGGTTTATTTCTCCTAAAGCCTTTATCACAGTATTACTCTGAATTTCATCTAATCTAAGAGGTCATTGATTTTAAAATACCATTATTTTACATACCACTAAAAAAACAAAAAAATGCTGCTAGTTAAACTGACACAACATCTATACATATAAAAGCCTAAGCGACCATCTGACCATTTGACTGTTCAACTGGTAGCTATGATGCACAATGACCACCAGGAGGCAGACACTCAACACACAGGCATCGAAACATGGAACAGGATGATGAATCTCAGAGGGAAGGGGGAAGGGGGGAGGGCAGGAAGAGATTAACCAAAGATCTTATATGCATACTAGGCCCAGTGCACGGATTTGTGCAATGGTGGGGTTCCTCCGCCTGGCCTGTGGGGATTGGGCTGTTTTCACCCATTCATGAATCTATGCACCAGGCCTCTAGTCAGTTATAAGACTCATTCCAACTTCAGAGATGTTAAGATGTGGAAATGTATGCTTTAGAATTGATGACATGTAGTAGTAGTTTGTGAATGTGTCTGAGTCACCCCTTCCCACTGGATGGTAATTTCTTTAAGGCAGAGAGGGATTATGTTTTATGCATCTTGTATCTGTTAGTGCCTAGCAGAGGCATTCAGTAAGTGTCTGATTAATTGGAAATAGTTATGGTATTTTAAAAAAGATTTTTAAAATTGCTTTTTAGAGAGAGAGGAAGGGAAAGGGAGAGGCAGAGGGAACATCCATTGACAGCAGAACATCCATCAGCTGCCTCCTGCATGCCCCTTACCTGGAATTGAGCTAAAAACTCCAGCATGTGCCCTGACTGGGAGTTGAACCAGCAACCTTTCAGTGCATAGGACAACGCCCAACCAGCGGAGGAGCCATATTAGTCAGGGCAGTTATAAAATAAAATTTGTTTTCCTGGCCATTAGCAGACCTCATCATTTTGGTTCTTAATTGTCCTTTTGTCTTGTCTTTTCTCCTGTTTAGTATATATGACCTCGCATTTAAGCCTGATGGAACCCAACTGATTTTGGCTGCAGGAAACAGATTACTGGTAGGATTTTGTCTGGGTTTCCTTCCCCCCCCTTTCCTTCTTGTAAGTACCCTGAAATTTGACACACCTCGTCTTTTTTTTTGAGATAAAAAAGGCAAGGGCAGAAAAACCAGTCATTACTTTTTAATAGGGAAGGAAATGGGCTATTTAAAACAGGTAAGTAAACTGTCTATCAGATAGGAACTTGTGAACAATACCTCCTTTGGAGTCATTAATCTTTCCCTTTTTACTTTGAGACATCCATGGAAGGTTCAAAACAATTAATCAAAATGTCTTTGAAATTGGGCTGGTGTCAGTTCACATTTTGTCCCCCTGAAAAATTCAAGCAACAGGATTGAAGGGACCCCCTCCATGAGAAGCCAGATAGTCTGACCCCAACTTTTAGGCCTTGGCCTACCTAAACAACTCCATATGGATGCTGAGCTATTTTTCATATTTTCAAAGAATATAAGCCCCCTCTGGAATCTATCCCAGTGTATAAAAGTAATTTTCAGAGAACTTTTTATGTTTGACCTAAGAACCTTTGTATGATGTCTCCTTCCTTCTGCGTAAGTCGACTTCCTCTTGCTCTGTTGTCTCTAAATATGCAGACTGACTGATCTCCATTCTTTTATGGTAACTATATAATCTTAAAGTCATGGTTAAATTGTTCTGCAGACTTCTTTTCTCAGGGTAAACAGTCTACATCCTTTTAGGTTTTTTCCCCTCTGTAGTTTATTTTCTTCAACACTGAATTGTTTTTGGAGGGGTTTGCCTTGGTTTCTCAGGTGCGTTTTTTAAATCTCCACATATTAATAGATCTTACACAGCTGTAAAATATCCTAAATCCACTTTACAGCTGAATTTTATGACACTCCCTGTGATATGCAAACCCAGAGTTCAGGTCTGTGGCTTTCAAATTCTTGGTAACAAATATGAAACATCCTCTAAGATTTAATCATGCTATAGGCGGTTCTTTCTGTGTGCTGGCTTTATTTAAGAGGGTCTAGTTGGATTGGTAATATATTCAAATTTACATAAGAATGAGTGAAGTTTGTGGAGTTTCAGAGAGTAAATTTTTTGTTTCTTGAGGATTAACAGTATGTTCCTGGTAATAAATGCATAGAATCAGGACCTCTACTTCTTGGGTTTCCCAGTATTAAGTCACAGTCTTTCTCAGTGGAATTTTTACTTGATACACATTTAGAATATTGAAGAATTTTTTTATTGTTAACCTAAAAACATTGTTAACCTAAAAACCTGTAAAGAATTTTTATGAGTTTATTTGAGCCAAACTGTCCACAGCTGCCTGGGAAGTAGTATCTCAACAGATTGGGATAATGCTCCAGAGAATGGTGGTTTCTCATCAATTTAAAAAATATATATATTTTATTGATATTTTACAGAGAGGAAGGGAGAGAGATAGAGAGCTAGAAACGTTGATGAGAGAGAAACATCGACCAGCTGCCTCTTGCACACCCCCTACCGGGGAATGTGCCCACAACCAAGGTACATGCCCTTGACCGGAATCGAACCTGGGACCTTTCAGTCCTCAGACCGACGCTCTACCACTGAGCCAAACTGGTTTCGGCTTCTCATCAATTTTTATACATTGCAATTCAAAGGAAGGGACGTAGGTGGGGGCTACATGAAATCCTTTGGTGACAGATTAGAGAGGCGGGAGAAAGCAAAGAGGGGGGACCCTGGGATTGGATAAAAAGTAAAATGATAGTCACATTCTTAGGTGGGTGCAGGATAGTTAACAGTCAACAATTAACATAGTAACAATAACAATAAAGGGATTTGTGGTATCTGTCCTGGCACCCAGGCACATTAGGCTGTAACCCAAGGAGTCCTGAAAAAGGGAAATTACAAGTTACCCAGACATTTCAAGGATGTGATAGATTAAAAAAGACAGATAAGCTCAGTTAAGGAAAAAGTTGACCATGTCAGTGAAGATACTGGCCCTAGGAGGTGACTACCCACCACCATAACTACTTTTAGTTAAAGTTTAATTTCAAACCATCCTTTGTGGTTACTTTAGGTCTCTGAGTTTGCAAGATTGCCATGCAGGCCTTCCCTGAGCTTGTCAGGTTAGCATGTGGCCCCTTTAGTCCACATTATAAAAACAAAAATAGCAGCAACAGCCTGTAGGAATTCTAACTAATGAATGCCATGTGGATAATGTGTACTTTTGTCCCCCCCCCCCTTTTTTTTTTGCCAGGTTTATGATACCTCTGATGGCACCTTACTTCAGTCTCTAAAGGGACACAAAGATACTGTGTACTGTGTGGCATATGCAAAGGATGGTAAGAGGCTGCTCTTGGTTTATAGGCTCTGTAATGGTCTCATAGCTTTGCATTTTTCTCCTCAGTCACTCTATAATTCTTTTTAGTAAGCTGAAGTACAGCTTGCAGTTTCAGAAGATAGTTAAGTCTCATAGACTTCATTTCAATCATTCTATTCAATGAGTTTTATTGAGGGCTAGCTATGTGCCAGGCACTATTCTAGCTGCTTGAGATACTTCAGAGAACAAAACAAAGGCCCCTGACCTTATGGGGTTTATGCCTATGGGGAAGGGGAAGGAAGAAGGGGAGTTTTGAGGGATGATATATAAAAAACATAAGTAAATTAAATAGTGTGCTGGAAGTTAGTGGTAAGAAGAAGAAAAAGTAGGCCAGAAGAAGGGGATTGAAAGTGGTGGGTGGGATAGTGGATTGAGTATAGTATTGAATAGGGAAGTGAGGTAGACTTTCTGAGTCAGGCACAGGTGAGCAAAGGCTTGAAGGTGGGGGAGGCAATGAGATTCTGATGGTGGGCATCTGGGAGAAGGAAGAGAGTTCCTTGCAGAGGGCAGAGCCATTGTAAAGGCTCTCAGGTGGGAGTGTGCCTTCCCGGGGCTGAGGCAGTGAGAATCAGGCAGAATGAGGGTAGAAAGGTAAGGCACATTGGATGGCCAGATCATGTTGGCTATCATAAGTACTTTGGCTTTGATGCTCAGTGAAAATAGGAAACCATAAGAGTTCTGAGCAGAGGAGAGATATGATCTGACTTGTATTTTAGAAAGATCTCCCCAGTTGCTGAAACAGCCTGCAAGGAGAGAGGGTTGGGGCAGGGAGATGAGTGAGAGGAAGCATTATCCAGGCAAATTTTATAACAATGGTGATGGGGGCTCAGACCTCTGGGAGCAGAGGAAGTGGTCAGAGGAGGATATAGTTTGATGGTGGAGCCAATAGGATTGCCTTCAGATGTGGGGCATGAGGAAAGGAGTCAAGGGGACTTCACGGTTTTTTGTTTTGTTCGTGCATTTGTTTTAAAATAATGGTTTATTGATTTTTAGAGAGAGAGAGAAAGAGAGAAAAGAGAAACATCAATGTGAGAGTGTAACAGTATAATATCAATCAGCTGCCTCCTCACGCCCCCTACCAGGATCAAGCCCACAACCCCATATGCCCTGACCATGAATCAAACCATAATCTTTTGGTGCACGGGGACAACGCCCAACCAATGGAGCCACACTGGCCAGGGATGATTTCAAGGTTTTTGACCCAAGAGACTGGAAGGATGGCGTTGCCTTCCACTGAGATAGGAAAGGCTCCAGGTAGAGAAACGTACAGTGGGAGATTAGGGATTCTCAGCTCCTCTCACAGATGAAGAAACAGGCTTGGCACGATTACAGGTAATGGCAGAGCTGGGCCCGACCCAGGTCTTCCAACTGCAGGGTCCTTGTTCTTTCTGGTTTATCATGCTGCCTCTTCATGACACTTACACAGTGATTAAGAAGTCTTGTAATTTCTCTCAACTGGTCTCTTCCCCTTTGCCCTGAAAATGGAGATACTCCGAATCATGGTTTTGCTCTTTAAATCTGCTTGTTTTTGATTTTTCACTTAAGTTTTTTTTTTTAATATGTCTTTATTGATTTCAGAGAGGAGGGGAGAGGGAGAGAGAGATACCAGTAGAAACATCAATGATGAGAGAGAATCATTGATCAGCTGCCTCCTGCACGCACACAGTGGGATCAAGCCCGCAACTCAGGCATGTGCCTTTGACTGGAACCAAACCCGGGACCCTTCAGTCTGCAGGTCGGCCCTCTGTCCACTGAGCAAAACTGGCTAGGGCTCACTTAAGTTTTTGTTGTTGTTAATCCTCACCTGAACATATTTTTTTTTTCTCATTGATTTTTTAGAGAGAGTGGAGGGCAGGGAAGGAGAGGGAGGGGGAAGAAGCACATCGATGTGAGAGAGACACATCGATTGGTTGCTTCCCACACACCTCCTGACTGCGGCCTGGGATTCAACCTGCAACCCAAGTATATGCCCTTGACTGGGAATCAAAGCCACAACCCTTTGGTGTATGGGCCAATGTTCTAATCACTGGGAAACACTGGCCAGGGCTCTCTTAAATTTTAATAATTATTTCATGAACAACCATAATACAAAGGTGTGTGTGTAACTGATAAGTGACATCACTGGAAATTCCAACTCAGACTCTGAGCCTGTAGTCCATACTCTTCACCTACTGCCTGCCAGGATGGGAGAGGAGTGACAAAAGTAACCACATGAAAGCGGCTCATATTATTTAGTATTTGCAGCAATGTCATACGGCTCACCCTAATGTCTACTGTTTCAGCCACTGTGAAAGGTGCGTTACAGATATTATCTGACTTGACCCCCACAGAGAATCTCTGAAGAAGATATGATTATTCCATATGTTTCAGATGAAGACATTGAGTCTCAGAGACCAGTGACTTTGCCAAGAGCAACTTCCAGTTGCCCTAAAGTCTAAACATCCTTAACTAGGTGTACAGAATCTAGCCTGTGCTTACCTCTTAAGCATCTTTCACTGGAGTAGGTGAAGGCTCCCTGTTATTTGCTCCCACTATGCCCTGCTCCACCTCTAAGCACTCGCAAACTTGTAGCAATGTAATTAATAAGTAATTACTTGTTATATATTGCCTCTCTCCAATCCATTCTTTTGTAAAGTCCAGTAGTGTGAAAATGAATCTTATCTGTCACTGTTGCTTAAAGAGTTTCTTTGGGATAGAGAGGAAGATACCAATTGTGGCCCTGAAGCTCCTAGAGATCCCTCTCCTATCCTCCTTACCCCTTGTCTTTGGAGCTCCGTGCGGCTGTCTTTCAGCCCCTCACACAGGCCAGGCTTTTCTTTCCCCATCTTTGCCCATCTGTTCTGTCTGTGTGGGTGGCGCTTTCTCCTCTCTTTGCACCTGGCTAAGGTTTGCTCAACCTTTAGGTCTCAACTGAAGGATCTCATCCTCAGAGAAGCCTTCCCTCATTTAAATCAGGTGCCCCAAGTTATTCTCTTTCATTTTTCTTTTGTTACCATATTGTAGTTGTATTGGATTAATTTAATGCTTGCTTTTCCCACTACTCTGTGAAGGTAGCAATTATGGTGCTTTAATCACTACTTGGTCCTTAGCACAGAACATGATTCCTAGCAGATAGTAGACTCTCAATACATCTTTGTTTCCTCGGTGCCAGACAGACCAGGATCTGAACCCAAACTTCCTGACTCCAAAGTACGGCTGCCCAGTACTGATAAGAAGAAGGAGCAGAGAAGCAGCTGGCACTTATTAGAGACCTTGAAAGAACCAGTTTTCTAAGAAATATTCTGGGAAATGTTGGTTTAAAATAAATGTGAGAATTTTCTTTTTAAAAATAATTTTAGGCAAGCGCTTTGCTTCTGGAGCAGCTGACAAAAGTGTTATTATCTGGACGTCAAAATTAGAAGGCATTTTGAAGTACACGTAAGTAACTATTTAGATGTGTTATTATTTTGACTCTTATTGAACAACTATAGCAAAAGCACCTTAGAAAAGATATAAGGAAGAACTTCTTTCTCTGCAATTAAACTTGAAGTTTCGGAGTTATGTGGTGGCAATAGGAAGTGAATGAACATTTCTTGAGCACTACTAGCTCCGTCAGCACTGGGCTTTGTTTTCATATAGCTAAGTTTAGTGAATTTGACATCACAGATTCTACTCTGTCCCAACTTTTCCTCTTGCATCTCAGGGAATGGCCTCACATCCACCCAATGGCAACAGCCAGAAACTTGGGGTTGGAATGCTCCAGGCTTATCTCACTGCAGAGGCTCTGCTCATAGTCTTTTTTGTTCCCCTAGTTAACACTACTCACCCTGAAGCTCAAATTCAAATGATGTTTCTTCTGTGAAACCTTTACTACCCCTCTAGACCTGGTCAGGTTCCCTATAGCATTTCTCACAGTTGTAGTTTTACATTTATCTTGTGATTGATGCATCTGTTTTTGTTCATCCTGTGTCCCTGATACATGTATTAGATACTCAAGAAATGATTTTTTGAAAATATTATTTTATTGATTTCAGAGAGGAAGGGAGAGAGAAATAGAAATATTAATGATGAATCATTGATCGGCCATCTCCTGCACATATCCCGCTGGGGATCGAGCCTGAAACCCGGGCATGTGTCCTGACCAGGAATCAAACTATCACCTCCGGATTCATGGGCCTACACTCAACCTCTGAGCCACACCAGCCGGGCTTTC
This sequence comes from Vespertilio murinus, assembly GCA_963924515.1. Taxonomy (NCBI): domain Eukaryota; kingdom Metazoa; phylum Chordata; class Mammalia; order Chiroptera; family Vespertilionidae; genus Vespertilio; species Vespertilio murinus. The sequence goes on along the minus strand of OZ004715.1, from coordinate 31,906,721 downwards.
TTAAGTGTACAGTTCGGTAGTGTTAAGTATATACATGGTGTTAAGCAACCAATCTCTAGAACTCTTTTCATTTGCAAAACTAAAACTCCATACACATTAAACAACTCCCCTTTCTCTCCCCCATTCTACTTTAGCATCCACCATTCTACTTTTCTCTATGAATTTTACTATTTTAGGGACTTCATGTAAGTGAAATAATACAGTATTTTTCCTTTTGTGGTTGGTTTATTTAACTTAGCATAATATCCTAAAGGTTGACACATGTCATAGCATGTGTCAAAATTCTCTTTCTTTTTTAAAAATCCTCACTGGAGCACATGCTTAGAGAGAGAAAGGGAGAGAGAGAGGAATGTCGATATGAGAGAGAAACATTGATCAGTTGCCTTCTGTACTTGCCCTGACCGGATTCCAACCTGCAACCCAGGAATGTTCTCTGACCAGGAATAGAATGAGCAAGATTTCTTGCCCAGGACAACACTCAATCAACTGAGCCACACCAGCCAGGCAGAATTCTCTTCCTTTTTAAGACTGAATAATATTCTAGTGTATGTATAGACCATTTATGTGGTTGTCCTTGAACACTTGGGTTGCTTCTACCTTTTGGCTATTTTGAATAATGCTTCTATGAACATGGGTGTACAAATTACCATACAACTTCTGAATGAATTAACCAATGAATGAATTAGGTTGGGAGTAAACTGTTACCCGGAAGTAAGGAGTAAAACTGGGGCTGAGATGCCATGTGTGGAACATGACTCAGGTTTCATTATTGCCTAAGGATTTGCCATATTTTCAGATCTTAGCCTGAAATATCTTTTTAATATCTTTTTATTTATTTCAGAAAGGAAAGGAGAGGGAGAGAAAGGTAGAAACATCAATAATGAGAATCATTTTTTTTCATAACACAATTAATTCTTTTACACTTTTAACAATATACCTTCTCCCGTGAGAGAGAATCATTGATCAGCTGCCTCCTGCACGCCCTCTACTGGGGATCAAGCCCACAACTAGGACATGTGCCCTTGACTGGAATGGAACCCGGAACCCTTCACAGTCTGCAGGCCAAAGCTCTAAGCCACTGAGCCAACCAGTTAGGGTTTTTCTTCTTCTTTTTTTTTAATAAACATTTTTATTGATTTCAGAGAGGAAGGGAGAGGGAGAGCAATGGGGATCGAGCTGGCAACCTGGGCACAAGCCCTAACCGGGAATCAAAATGTGACCTAGTGGTTCGTAGATTGACACTTAACCAAGCTGGCCGGGCTTAGCTTGAAATATCTTCACTGCACATCCATCTTATATTTCCAGGCCTCCACAAAACAATGAGAATAACAGCCATTAATAAAGCACTTCTTATGCAGCTGGCACTAGACTAAGTGCTTTACATCATTGTTGTATCAGCTCACAAGGCAGAGGTGTCCAGCACACTAGTCCTGGTGGAGGTGGCATTTAAGCTGATGAGTGGGTAATAATTTAAGAAATAAAAATGGGGTGAGGGACAATCTAGGGGAAGGAGAATTAATTCCTGTGCTTTTTTGTTGGTCACTTGCATAAGAGCTTGTGATGTGTAGTCAGACTGTGGGTTTATCATTTAAATTTTGAGTTGTAGCCATCAAAGCATTTGTGGTATGCTGCATAATAATCTATAATTGTTTACTTCCCAGGCACAACGATTCTATCCAGGCTGTCTCCTACAATCCTGCCACCCACCAACTTGCATCTTGTTCCTCTAATGATTTTGGTAGGTTCCTGATATCTTGTCCTGGAATAACTTCAGATTTGAGCAGAAAATACTGAAATCTCTCCAGAAGGTGGTGGTTTTGTCCCAAGAGAGTTATGATATTTCTCTTCCTTAATTGGCTGGAGGGTGGGCAAGGTTGGGGAAACAGTAGTTATTCTTTAAATTGTGTAGAAACCAAGGGAGTGAATGATGACAGCGAGTCTGGTAAGAAATCTGGGAAACAGCCAGAAAGGCCCCAGGGAAGGAAAATGGAAAATGGAGAGCATTGGTATAACTTGGTGTTTTCACCTCGGGGCAGCCTTCCATGCCTCACAGACAGTCCGCACCTTTGTGTCCTTTGTGTGTGTGTGAGATTCTTCACCATTTTAACTGTGCTTCTTGCGCAGTGTTTCACCATTGCTGCTGGTGTGGTGGCTATAGCTGTCCCCTCTGAGGGGTTGAATGCTTTGAGGCATTTCACCCTGGCCTCAGCACTGGCATAGTGCTGGCACAGAGGAGGGATCAGTGTAGTGTCCATTGAGGCAGGGAGGGAAAGTAAGCAGAGCCTTGTAGGTTATCTCTACTTAAGGTCACTTCTGGCTTTCAGCTCATCAATTCTGTGTTTTTATGCTAAGAGATAGTAGATACAATAGATTAGCCATTACCAAGAAGTCAGAGATTTAATTCCTGTCAGTGTTTGACTTTCCTTATTTAGATGAACGTGTTTCTACCATTTATCTCACTGATAAAAGTTCTGAGGTTTAAAAGAAAGAATTTTCCTATATAATAAAAGCCTAATCTGCACATTGTCCCAGCGGACCATTGTTTGACCAGGAGTTCAACCACTTGCAATGATGTACATTGACCACTAGGGGACGGTGTGGAACATGGTGGGTGACCAGCAGCAGCAGTGGAGGTGCAGCTGGCACTGATGGGCCCTGACAAGAGTGGGACCACAGTGGGATGGTGGCAAGTGGTGCCAGGCCAAGGCAGGTGTGAGCCCCATTGATTGCCCACAGATGGTGGTGGGGTGGGGTGGGGGGATGGGGCCACCGCCCGGCTCCCAGGCGCTGAGGGAGCCAGGCAGGGGGATCCCCAGCCCTGATTGACTGCCCCGCAGGTGGGATGATGGAGCAAGTGAGGGGGCGGCACCAGGCCAAGGTGGGGTGCCAGGTGGGGCTGTGGGGCTGTGAGGCTGGGGGCACAAGCTGGGGCCCCGATTCCCTCAGACCACTCTGAGGGACCCCACCCGTGCACGAATTTGTGCACCAAGACTCTAGTGTATAAATAAAAGGGCGAACAACTGTTATTCATTAATAAAATAGAGCATTTTCTCCATGTGAGGATCTAGTCAATGTGTTTACTTTTGGGAGTAAGAAGAGAAAATAGAATCCCTGCTTTCAAAGAATTTGTAGTCGGGTAGAAGGGGAGGTTGAATTTGTAAAAATGTAATAGTAATAACAGTAGTTATTGAATGCTTGTGGTGTGCTAGGTACTATGCTAAGGGTAAAAAATTAATTCCTATTTGAGCTCTATGACAACCCTTTAGGACAGGATATTATTCTCATTCTCACTCCAATAATGAAAAAAAGAATTGGGCCTTAGAGCAAGCAGTTACTGGTTACCCAGCAAGTAAGTGGTGGGACCAGGGATTGGACTTGAGTCATGTAAGCACTGCTGAGGAAGGCCCAGGAGAGAGGACTTCCAGGCAGGCTCAGTGGAGCACAGATAATATGCTAGTTGGAAATTTTTGGGGAGACATTCTGTATCAGGGGAAAGGAGAAAAAATCATTTGTTTGATGTTGTACCTTACTATGTAAATACACTAGAGGCCCGGTGCATGAAATTCGTGCACAGAGGGAGGGTGTTCCTCAGCCCAGCCTGCACCCTCTCCAATCTGGGACCCCTTGAGGGATGTCCGACTGCCCTCTCACAATCCAGGACTGCTGGCTCCCAACTTCTCACCTGCCTGCCTTCCTGATTGCCCCTAACCACTTCTGCCTGCCAGCCTGATCACCCCCTAACTACTCGCCTGCCAGCCTAATTGATGCCTAACTGTTCCCCTGCCAGCCTGTTTGCCCCTAACTGCCCTCCCCTCCAGGTCTGATCACCCCTAATTGCCCTCCCCTGCAGGCCTGGCCCCTCCCAACTACCCTTCCCTGCTTGCCTGATCGCCCACAACTGCCCTCCCTTGCAGGCCTGATCCCTCTCAGCTGCCCTCCCCTCCTGGCCATCTTGTGACCACATGGGGGCAGCCATCTTGTGTGGTGGAGTGATGGTCAATCTGCATATTACTCTTATTAGATAGGATAGAGACCTAGTGCATGGGTGGGGGCAGCTGGTTTTCCCTGAAGGGTGTTCTGAATCAGGGTGGAGGTTGCTTTGGAGTTGGGGGTGGTCTGGGCGAGGGGCCTGTGGTGGTTTGCAGGCCGGCCATGCCCCAAGCGGAGGCCCTGGTATCTGTGGTTTATGTATCTTCTACAATTGAAAGTTTGTAGCCTAGAGTGGAGTCAAACCTCCTGCTTGCTCCATGACTGGCTGCCATTTCTGTTGGAATTTGTTTACCTTTTATAATTGAAACTTTGTAGCCTGGAGTGAAGGCTTAGGCTGGCAAGGGCGGGCAGAAAGCTTGGCTTCCTCCGGTGCGGGGAAACCCAAGCCTCTGTGGCTGTAGTCATCTTGGTTGGGTTTATTTGCTCTCTCTGACTGGCTGGTGGGCGTAGCGGAGTAATGGTCAATTTGCATATTACTCTTTTATTAGGTAGTATTTTCACACTATATTTACTTTCTTGGTTATGCCATATGGGTCAGGCAAAGGGTAGAATTTGCATGTTGTGGGACCCTAAGTCAGAGCATCTGGGGCAGGAGGGAGCAAGACAAAGATGACCAATGTGCCATGGACAAGACAGCTTGTATATAGGGTCATGTTCATGTGGGTGAGGCCTGGGAGTGGAAATGAGATCCCAGAAAGCATCGTTCCTATATAACAAAATGCTAAGTTGTACTCTGGTTACAATGTAACAGTTATTTACACTGAAGTTGTCATTTCTCTGAGTAAAACCCCTGAAAAGTTGGCTATAAACTCACCAATCCATCTTCCTTTTTCTTTTATTTTTGGAAATAATTATAGATTCATAGTAAGTTGTAAAGATAATGGGGAAGTCTTATGTACTTTTCATCCAGTTTCCCCATGGATACATCTTATGTAACTGTTATATAATATCAAAACCAGGAAGCTGGGTTTCTCACCACTATAAAGATACTCATCATCACTACTCCCCTACACTTCCTGTTATTCCTAACATCTGGTACCTGGTAACTATTAATCTCTTCTCCATTTCTATATAATTTTGTCATTTCAAGAATTTATAAAGTTGAATCATACAGTGTGTAACCTTTTAAGATCGGCTTAAAGATTGGCCATAAAGCTCCAGAGATCCTCTTAGTTGTCTGTGTATCAGTTTTTTGTTCCTCTTTTAATGCTAAGTGATATTCCCACCAATCTTTTTTAAATATTATTTTTCATTGAAGGCTTGTGGTCTCCTGAACAGAAGTCTGTCTCCAAGCACAAATCCAGCAGCAAGATCATCTGCTGTAGGTGAGTTAGAGACAGCTCTGAAGGTAGACTTTATGTTCCCTTCTTGTCCAAACAGACTCTTAAAATCCAGTAAATTCATATAGTACAGAAAGTCTGTGTTAGCTAGTTCACTTGGGCCCCTGTATTTCCTCTTGTCTTCTTTTCTGGTCTTCTTGGTAGGAAGGACTTGTACCTGCCTTTGACCATCAAGCAAAAGAAAACTATAAATTGCTTTCATGCAGTTATCTGGTTACAAACCTCCTCAGCCCACAGCTGTCCTCAGTGGAGACTATCTGGAGATGCAAGATTGTCTTTTCCAGGTGGCATGCGCACTGGAGAAAGCATGGGCTTTGATGCTAAGCCTGGATTCATATCCAGATGGATGACTGACAGGCTCAGTAACCTTAGGAAAGTTACAAAATCTCTCTGAGCTGGAGCCTCGGGTTCCTCATCTGACATTACTGGGTAAAAATACTGATTTGATAGAGCTGTTGTGAAATGCACACTAACTAAGGAGTCTAAAAGCATACAGCACAGAGCCTGGCATATAGAAGACACTCTATAAATGGTAGCTATTCTTGTTGTTCAGCTTCTGAGTGTAGACTTCCTTTCATTCAACATCTGTTAAGCACCTGTTCTAGAGGCCTAGTATACACCAAGACACAGATTTTATTTGTAATGTGTTCTTAAAGTGGTAGTGTGTTGAAATGGTGAGTGGGGAATGGAGGCTGACCCAGCAATGCGGGTACAAGCTAAGACTGTTGACTGTATAGAGAGCTGTGAGAACTCAGAAAAAGGCTCCTGTCTTCACATCGATCTGTTGATCCCAGAAATAAATGGGATTTTAAGTCTGGTTCTCTTAATTTTTACATCATCACCAAGATGAGCCTAACCATTGCTGACTCATCAGATTCTGTATCAACCAAGGCATCATCCTCACTGGTTTTTACTTTCTCTGTGTTCCTTTCCCTCTCCCTGTGCCCTTTGCTGGTTGTGTGAACAGCTGGACAAATGATGGTCAGTACCTGGCTCTGGGGATGTTCAATGGAATCATCAGCCTGCGGAACAAAAATGGTGACGAGAAAGTGAAGATCGAGCGGCCTGGGGGCTCCCTCTCCCCAATATGGTCCATCTGCTGGAACCCTTCAAGGTGCTCTTACAGCTCTCCCCTCTCTAGAGTACACCGTTTCTTTCTCTCCCCGGAAGGGCTCTCCATGCATTCAGAGGCTTCTCAGCCCTCTTGACTGATATGTTTTGGAACCTGTTCTATTTTAATGAAATTTTTGAAGGGACCATCTTGTGTTTTGGAATGAATCCCAGAAATTTAGCTAAGCACATGAGCTATCTAGGCCATCTCAAAGTGTGTGTGAGCACTTTGAGATGTGTGTGAGCACTTTGAGATACAGACACACACACACACACACACACACACACACACACACACACAGGACACAGAGGGCCATTTTTGTATGAATTAATAGCTCACCTCTTTGCTATGGCTTTATTTTGGTCTTTTTTCTTTTTTAGTTCTTTTCACCAAGTTGGGCAGAAAATGTGCCCACCCAATAATAAATAGCTTTTTCATGAGTCATTTTGTTGCCCTTGTCCCTAAAAGCCTAATTAAGTCTATAAGTGTCTATAAGTGTCCCCAAATTCTATAGTCCCACAAACAATTGGCATCTACTTTCTCAAACCTCACACACACTTTTCTTTCTATGCCAATGTGACTTTGAGGGTGGGCTAATACCTTTATATGCTGTTTATGTAATTTTATAATAATAAACCACCAATATCTCTCACAAAGTCCTCTGAAGGTAAATTAAAGGACTTAATTGTTTACCAGCCCAATGTCACTTTACAGGTGGTGCCTACTTGATTTAGAAGATTGTGTAATTCCACTGCCTTTCTATACCAGATTATTATGCTTCTTCCTGAATAGTTTTGTCCAGCCCAAAGCTGTACCATACATGTCTAATGCCTTCAAAGGCCATTAGCCTACCCCCAAGTTCCTGCTGTTTGATTTTGTGGCCACAGATGACTTTGTGGCTTCAGGGTACCATTTTTAATTCATGAGAAGCAGGATGCCCAGTGTACCTGGTTGCTGTCCTCTTCCGGCAGGGTTCAGGGGCTCCTTGACAGGTTTTGAAATTATGGCTTTAGTGTAGTTCTAGGCATTGTGATTGTGAACAACCACTTATTGTCTACAGCCGATGGGAGAGTTTCTGGATGAACAGAGAGAACGAGGATGCCGAGGAAGTCATTGTCAACAGATATTTTCAGGAAATTCCTTCCACTCTGAAGTCAGCAGTGTACAGTAGTCAGGGTAGTGAGGCAGAGGAGGAAGAGCCTGAGGAAGAGGACGACAGTCTCAGGGACGACAACTTGTGAGTGTGTCCCGAGGAGTAAGAACCCTCCTTGGAGGGGACAAGACCCCGGAGCAGGCCTGCTGGGGCAGATGCTGCTCTAAGCTCTCTTCTAAGAGGGGTTGAGGTCCATGTTGGTGAAAGCTTCTCCAAAACGGGGGAAACACAGCCTTTTAAAACTTGTGTTTTGATTATAAAATCATCCTTTGAGAGACCAGAAATTCTAAAGGAAAAAGTTCAACTCTTCTCTAAAACCCTATCCTTTGAGGAAACCACTGTTAGCATTTGATTGTATTTCTCCTCAATGTGTTCATATAATTTACTAAATCTCATCCTACTTTCTATTTTCCCACTTAACATCACAAGAGTGTACTCTTTCTAGTAACATTAGAAGTCCTTTGAAAACAAGATTTTGAGTGTCTGCATGGTATGCCCCTGTGTGGATGTATCATAATTCATTTAATACTTTCTCTATTACTGGACACCTTTCTTAGCCTATTCCTACACTATACCTTACCTTGCTTTTCCTAGAGCACATATCAGAGAAGAAGCCTTCAACTTACCCATAATCCTCACCCAAATCCTGGCTGTCCAGGCATTCTTTCTTTCTGGAATGGAAAAGCTGAGATAGCCAGGATTTTCTGATTGGGTAAACATAGTCTAGCTTGGAACTTTTCAAACTTTCCTGTGGTACCTGTGGTTCTTTGGAAGAAGGAGGTGGGAGATGGGGGGTTGAGGAAAGGAGGGAGAAGTGGGCTTCAGGTCCCATCTGTGCTTCAAACAGAATAATCCTTTTTATTACTTAACATGAATTTTGTTTTGGGAGAGACCCTCTGCTGGGGGAGGGGAGAATGAAAAAAAGAGGTTGAAAACCACCAATTGGGTTCATGGGGCTTGAACCCAGTTGGTAGGCATATATGGCATGCCCAAGAGGGCTCTCTGCAGGCTGGCCTCCTAGACTGTGTTTGGACTTCAGTGGCAGTCACACAAAGTTTATCTGCAGGTCCCTTCCTCTTAACATCGCTCTTGGTCTTTGTCTTCCCCCACTTAGTTGTGAATTAGTGCCCGTGCTATTTGCCACTTTGCACTCTTGGCTGAGTTTTGCAGATAAGGTTGCACCATTCCTGGCCTGCATATCTAATGGTGCTGCCAGTTGACCACAAGGGTTTGGGTTCAGGAAAACTGGACCTAATAAACAAAGAGGAGGCAACATTAGGTGGCTAAGGCCAGGCCTCAAAGGCAGGGATTAAACTCTTAAACTAGATTCCCAAGTAGCCTGATCCCCAGCCTCAGTTTCTCCTGCGTGCTGGTCCTACAGTCCTGGTCCCAAGTCACTGATCCTGATAGGAACCCAGTTTCCAAGACAGTTTTTGATCATTAGAGAGCCCATTACTTTTGTTTTTACAATATCCAGTCAGACACCATTTCACCCCAACTGTGAGAGAACTTAGTTTAGGTATTAATTTTCCCTCAAGAAGAGCAAGCCAGGTTTCCTCTGTCTATTAAAAAAGCCAGACAATCGATGCCTTCCCACTGCAAAAGACATTTCGCTGCTAGCTCCCTATACTGTGTGTATCTAAGAATAAAGCACTCTTGAGGTCTGCAGCCTTGCCCTTTCTTATCGTTGCTCCACAGGAAGCTTTGAAATGAGGGTTTTAGCTTTAGTGGTGCCACAAGCTCGTAGGGCATTTAGGGAAATAATAGATCCCAGGAAGGTTGAATCGAGCCTTGCTTCCCCTCATCCTATTGGGCTGATTGATGGGTTGGCCCATGTTACAACCTAATCTCAGTGCCACTGTACAGCATTTGGCAATCTGACAGGTTGGCCAGGGCTTTCTTTTCCTGTTTGTTAAACCCTTAGGGCTAACTCATCAGCAGACCACGGCCCCCAATAACCTCTTTTGTCTTCTGTTGATTAGAGAGGAACGTAATGACATCCTGGCTGTAGCTGATTGGGGGCAGAAACTTTCCTTCTACCAACTAAGTGGAAAACAGGTATGCAGCTCTGTACAGACCCAGTGGGAGATGCAGTTACAGTCATGCCTGTAGTAGTTTTTCACTTTCTGAGGTTGTATTATTAGTAATTATAACTTTTTGTTGTTTGCTTCTATTTATTGAGTTATTTGCTGTGATACCAGATACTGTGCTCTAGGCTGTGCATCCTTTATCTGATTTAAGTCTAATAAAACCCTGTGATTATCAACTTGTAAGAAATGAATAGGTAAGACTCAGAGCAGTGAAGTAAATACTATGCCTGAGGTTTCATGCTGCTGGTAAATGGTGGCACATGGGATCGAAACCCAGATTGGTCTGACTGTAAAGCCTTGGTCTTGGTCATGACCCTGCCTTCTATATTTGCTTTCTCCATCCTACCCACATTTATAAGCACCCATTTAGGCCAGCCCTTCACCTGTGTTAAGAGCTGCTGACATTGAGCTTTGCAAGTTAATGCATCTGCTCTGCCAGAGTTCACAGGCTGGTGGGGACATACTCGATAGCCAACAGTCCCAGTGTAGTGATACATGGCATGACAGAGAGCTGTACAGATAGATAGCTATAGGGACACAAAGGAGGGTGACGTCACTGCTTGGTGGAGATGGGAGATTTTTTTAAGGTGACTTTGAGCAGGATAAGCAGGAGTTTGCTAGGCAGGGGGCATTGGGAATGGTGTTTCAGGCAGAGAAAATAGCAGCTGAAAAGGCAGGGAGAAATGAAAATAGATGACAACTCAGGGAACAGTTAGTTGTTCAAGGTGACTGAGAAGATGGTGCTAGAAAGGAAGATGAGACAAGATTGTACATCGTATTCTGTGAGTATTTTGGAGCCATAGATTTAGATAGGGAGCGACTTGGTCAGATTCTTGTTTCAAAGAATTCCTTATTTCTATGGAGGGTGGATTAGAATAAAGAGAGCCTAGTGGTAGGAAATCTGTTAGGAGACTGGAGACATTGAGGATTAGAGTGAAGATGGTGGGATGGCTTACTACCACAGCCAAGCAAATGAGAAATGCAGCCATTTCAATGGAGCCTTTTGTTTAACAGCATCTTTATTTCTCATAACTTATCATGCTAGAGGTGGGGTTTTAGGTATGTTTAGCCTAGCTGTGGAGCCATTTCTTCCGCCTCACCTTACCATTGCTCATTTCTTTTGTAGTCAATTAAAAATAAAGGTGGTAGATAATAAAGAATTCTTTCAGTTTCCTATGGCTGTTTTCTCAGAACCATCATTTTAATTATCTAGCATCCAGTTTCCCTGGTCCTATCTACGAGTATTCATCCACTTAATGTATGTCCATAATAATTTAATAAATATTTATTGCCACATCTACTGTGTATCTGCACTGAGGCTTGGTATTAGAGGTTTCCTAGAACAAATAACCACACTGTGCTGGGTGGGAATGGGGTCTTGCTGCTATAGTGACAATAAAAAAACTCAATATGGAAGTCAGGGCCATGGGAAGTATCATGTTCATGTTGTGGCCCTGAGTTTTTGACTAATAAGCAACCTCGGTCTTCTGAGCAAATAACCCCCAACTTATTTGGAATAGTAAAATTGTTTTCTTGTGTAAGTGTCTTTTAATTCTGGGAAGATTTAGAATTAAATATGGGATGATGAAGTAAATCTTATCTTGGGCTTGGGTATAATTTGTGTATTTTTGGCATTTTAAGTGTTTTTGATATTTAAAGGGATATGGCTTAATAATAATAATAATAATAATAATAGCTAACATTTATTGAGATTCAGAATTCAGAAATTGTTTTTTCCTTTAGTGTATGTTCTCTTTTCTCAGATTGGGAAGGATCGGCCACTGACTTTTGACCCCTGCTGTGTCAGCTACTTTACTAAAGGGGAGTACATTTTACTGGGAGGGTCAGACAAGCAAGTATCCCTTTTCACCAAGGATGGAGTGCGGCTCGGGACTGTTGGGGAGCAGAACTCCTGGGTGTGGACTTGTAAAGTGAAGCCCGATTCCAACTATGTGGTAAGAAGAGGGAGTTTTTTATTGGGCCATTGTCTGAGTAGAACTGAACATCTGGCCTGCTTAGCCAGTCAAATCATTGATGTTTGTTCCTAACAAATGGGAAGGTAGACTCTTTCTCCACAGAGAGCTGGGCATTGACACCTCTCTTTCCCTGCAGGTGGTAGGCTGCCAGGATGGCACCATTTCCTTCTACCAGCTTATTTTCAGCACTGTCCATGGGCTCTATAAGGACCGGTATGCATATAGGGATAGCATGACTGATGTCATCGTGCAGCACCTGATCACTGAGCAGAAAGGTAGAGTCCCTCTACCCTCTAGACACTCGGGAGAGGCATAGGTGGAGAGGACTGCTGGCAGGGCAAGTGAAATGGTAGGAAATACTTCTCCTTGGTCTTTTGGAAACATGTTGGACCAGTGGTTCTTGCCTGTGTGTGTGTGTGTGTGTGTGTGTGTGTGTGTGTGTGGAGGTGGAGGTGGGGTGAGGGAAAATGTAGTTGTTTTTGAGAATCTAATGAAAGCAAGAAACTCTTTCTCCAAAAATAACACACAGACTCACAAAATTTTGCAGATAATTCCAGGGAAACATGTACTCCCTAACTAAGGGAGGATAATGTATAACAAGTCAGAGCCATGGATCTTTGTGGACCTGCATTCTTTCTGGTCAGAGGCACTTCTGGGTATTTCTCCCTCAGCTACATCTCAACTTACCTTCTGTCAGGTTCTTACCCCAGAGTTAATCAGAGTCAGTGGGATACCACAAGCTCAGTCAGATCAGAGTTCCAGGCCTAGTGCAGTCAGTACAAACTCAGTCTTTTCTTCTATCCACCCAAGGAGGTGGGCTGGTTAAATAGGCTAAGAATCCACTTGTTTCAAGTGTATTCATATCCAGATATACTGGACACTGCACACTGCCAGATGCCTGTGCGTAGGGATTCTGGTTGGGAGTTGTCTTGCAGCTGCAGACGACAGACATTCTTTGGTCCCCATGTAGGAGCACCTCCATCTAAAGATTCCAACAGTGATGGTGAGGGTGTAGCACTTGGACAGCTCCAAAGCATCCCTTCTGGAGACATTTTCTCCACCTGGTCCATAATGAGTGTGAGAGTTTAGTGTACCCCACAAAATACACGTGGTTTACTGTTGTCAAGGGTAGTGTTTGGAGAGTGACCAGAGTTGTGGGCAGTCACTCAGGTGGGCTTCTGATCATCAGAGGCTGTTAGTGCCATGCAGAGGAGTTTAGATTTATGTTCAGCAAGTGATGGTAGCATTAAGCATTTCATTTCCCATACTCAGTTGTAAGCTTTGGATCACAAAGATTATATAAGACTTTGGATCCCAGTGTTTAGCAGAGCTGATTGGACATGTTAGGCACTCTAAAGATTTTTTGATGAGAGCATCTCCTTTAATTGCCAGTAGCATTAAGTAAATGATAGCTTTTCATTTCTCTGCCTTCTACCTTACTTAACAACCTCTTACTAGAACTGGATTTTTTTTTCCTTTGACAGTTCGGATTAAATGCAGAGAGCTTGTCAAGAAAATTGCCATCTACAAAAATCGATTAGCTATCCAAGTGCCAGAAAAAATCATCATCTATGAGTTGTATTCAGATGATTCATCAGACATGCGTTACCGGGTAAAGGAGAGGATTGTCAAAAAGTTTGAATGCAACCTCCTGGTGGTGTGCTCTGATCACATCATCCTCTGCCAGGTAAGCAGCAGCAAATCAGATTGAATCCACCTTATGCTTCCTCCAAGGAGAAGGTACCCAACTCAGGACTTTTTGGTTATTAGGAATTGGTTATTGCTTTTATTTTGTTGACATCTATATGGTCAGACTCTACTAGACAGTTCATGGGCCACAAACAGGAGACAACTTCTTTTTTGTATTAAAAACCATGTACTTTGTTATACTGGAATTATGTATATTTTAATGACTTAAAGCCTAAGTGGATATCCCACAAAATGAAGATTGATTTTTTTTTTGTAAACATATACACATAAAAATTTATTATATCCTTCAGTTAAACAAAAAACCCAATGTATTTTAATTCAAAACAGTAAAGGGAGTTTTTACTTTCTGATAGATTTTTTCCCACAGAAAAAAATTTCTCAGCTTCCTAGAAAATGTCTAGGTCAATGCCAAGAGAATTTTGGAAAGACTTTGAGAGAAGGCCAACCCAACATCTTTCTTGGAAGTAGAGGTTGACTTTGTTTCATGAAACTAAGCCTATTGGAAGTGATAAAATGGATTCCTTTAGGAATCACTATAGATATAAAATATTATTAAAATATCTCTAAAAGTCTAGAACTTTAAGCGGTTTAGGGGCACCACAACACAGGTTTATAGTATAGAAGTGGCAAACAGGTGTGCTTTTGGATGCTTAGAAGTCTGCACAGAAGAGCTGAGGCTGAGTGAAGACCCACGGGAAGACTTTCATGAAGGATTAATGATACCAATCACAGGGACTAGGTTAGATAGATCCTGAATATAAAGTGTTTTTCATCCCTCAGAGGCAGGCAGACCCCCTTTGGAAGGCTAGGGAACATTTATTCAGTTGAATATCTATACAGAGGCGGGGTTGCTTTCTAGGAGAAACGGCTGCAGTGCCTGTCCTTCAGTGGAGTGAAAGAGCGTGAGTGGCAGATGGAATCCCTCATTCGCTACATCAAGGTGATTGGTGGCCCTCCAGGAAGGGAAGGTCTGTTGGTGGGCCTGAAGAATGGACAGGTGAGTGCTCTTTCAGGTTGCCCATCAGTCTGACTATTTGCATGCATATGCCGGCAACTAGTCAAGTTACGACCCTGAGATAGGTTTTCAGGGCAAGAAAAGGCTTCTTCCCTTCATGGGCACATTAGAGCTACCTTTTATAAGGATAGCCTAGGCCAAAGAAGAGGTGGTCCTCAGACTCATAGCATGCCCCGTTCTGGCAGAGTTGGCACTGCACCTCTGGGCCAAGAGTTGAGTAGATTAGTGGGCTTAAAAGTCACTCAGATGGTGGGAGATTTGTTAGAGGAGCAGTTTATGTGGCTTGGCAGAGAGGGAGGCAGAGATCATTCCTTAGGTCAGATCCCTATTAGAGCAGTGATTGGATTAAGGCAGGGTGTTCTAGCTTGTGTCCTACAAGGTGCTGGTCTGTAGGCTATTACTAGATATTGTAAGAAAAATGGGCCCTTTGTTCAAATAGATGTGGAAAATCTAAGTTATACAAAGTCAAACAGTTTTCTGTATGTGTTTTTTGCTCAAAATAAGAAAAGTTCTAAGTGGGCTTCATGGAAATTTGAAAGTAAAAATGTAACTGCATTAGCCTGAGAGCCAAGCTGTCTAGCAGATGGCTTGTGGTGGCTTGTCAGGCCTTTCTTGAGGATGGGAGTCATGGAGTATGCATTAGCAGGGAGCATGTAATAGCAACACCAAAGGGGGGGAATGTTTTTTTTTGTCATAATGTCACCTCCAGTGTGAGGCCTGAAGGATGGACTTTGGAGGCAGGTTGACCTGGGGTCATATTTGTGTTTAGCTACTCACTAGCTGTGTGACCTTATGCAGGTGACTTCACCTCTCTGAGGCTAACATTTTACAAATGAGGATAGTATTTTACAGAGCTATCAAAAATAGTCAATGACTGATTGCTTTACCATCATCATCATCATTTTGCAGTGGTTATACCAGATGTCTTGTCAGTGTTTACAGTAGCCTCTTCCTGTATTAGTTGCTCAGACCTCTGCTGAATTGTATTTCCTAACCCTACAGTTGGGTAATGTCATTAACAAATCCCCAGTCAAGCAGACTTTCAAGTAAGCTTGTCATGTCTTGGGGCCAACATGTCATTACTTTGGTGACCTCAGATGAACTACACTCTGTTCTCTTAAGGATAAGCCCTGATCCCTTTCTTTTGAGGAGTCCTTTTCTCTACACAGAGCCTCTAGTGAAGTTAGTGGGAGTTGTTTTTTTTTAGAACACACGGGTTCCAACAGCCTGGCAGTATTCCAGGGTCTTGTTGCCATGGTGACTCACACTTTTTTCTCTCTGAAATTTTGCCAGATTCTGAAGATCTTCGTGGACAATCTCTTTGCCATTGTCCTACTGAAACAGGCCACAGCCGTGCGCTGCTTAGACATGAGCGCCTCCCGAAAAAAGCTGGCCGTGGTGGATGAAAACGATACATGCTTGGTCTATGACATTCACACCAAGGAGTTGCTTTTTCAGGTGAAGTCCCAGGGAGTGCCCAGGACATGGTCCTTTGAGTAGAGACCCTCCTCTAGCTTCCCAGTCCTTATAGGAGGTGCTTAGGCTCTGGATGCCAGGTGGGTCTCTGGAAGGAGCAGTGAGGTGTAAGGGTCAAAGCAGGGGTGCAGACTCTAAGAGGCCCCAGACACAGCCAACCCCTCCCACACATAAGCTGCAGGAGCAGAGTGAGTCTCTTTGAACTTTGGTTTTGTTGCAAGTAAGATAGGCAAGTAACATTATCTTTTTAAATATATTTTATTGATATTTTACAGAGAGGAAGGAAGAGAGATAGAGAGCTAGAAACGTCGATGAGAGAGAAACATCAACCAGCTGCCTCTTGCACACCCCCTACTGGGGATGTGCCCGCAACCAATGTACATGCCCTTGACCGGAATCGAACCTGGGACCTTTCAGTCCACAGACCGACGCTCTACCACTGAGCCAAACCGGTTTCGGCGGCAAGTAACATTTTCTTACAAGATTACTGAGAGCAGTAAATGAATAATAATAAATCTAAGTGTAGCATGTTGCAGGCTATCAGTATATGGGTTAAAGTGATGATGATTATTTTGACAAAGTCTGCTGCTCACCTCCTGGAAGCTGCCTGCATCTTTGAATGATCTAAGACACAGTAAGGAAACAGGCCCAGTTTTGCCATCTGAAGGAAGGGGAGACATGGGTGAAGCCCTTACTGCTATTTCACAAGGATCCTAGAACAGCCAGTAAAATGTGAACTGTTTTGCGGATAGACATTGTTTACACATCATTTGATCCTGTGCTGGAGGAAGCATGTCATTAGAGAAGAGAGCCCAAAGGCTCTATGCCCAGTGCCTGGTTGGCTTTCTACTGGACTTAGTGCTGCTTTTTGCCTCTTTAGGGCTTTGTAAGTGTCAGGACCTATTTGCCTGAAGTGAGTTTCCCCAAAGCTAAAACCTCCACTGATTGGCTTTCTCAACCACTAAAGGTTTCCCAGTATAATGGGCAGATTGAGGTCTCCTCCCTGTCCTCAGCGATAGAATCAGCAGGGTGGAAGGGTGCTGGGGTAGGGCGCTACCTCAGTCATTTGAAAGGATGTACCTGGCTACCACTAGCCCCGGTGACTCCCAGTTGATAACATTTCGCTCATAACTGGGGAGGCAGAGTGGTTTTAGGGGAAAGAAAGAGCATAAGCTTTGCCTTCAGACAGATCTGGGATCCAACTCTGTCTTCATCTCTCAAGCAAGTTAGTGAACCTCTCTGAGTCTCAATTTCTCCTTACCTCTACAGTAGAACTAATAATTTCCCCCTCATAGAATTGCTACAGGACTAAGTAAGACACCATAGTGCCTGCCACAAGATAGGGCCTTTAGTGTTACTTCTCATCTCCCCAGCCTGAGCACAACCCCCTGTCGGTAGGTTAGCAGTTACCAGGTGTGAGTCTGTGTCCAGCCTAGAACCACAGAGGAGTGGAAAGGTGTGTGTCCTTCCCTGGCCCCACTGAGGGTTTTCTGTAGTAGGCTGGGAAAGGTAATTCTCAGCCCTTGCTAGGGGTCATAAACATTCCCAGCTATTTTTTCTTCTCTCTTCTGCCCCTACCCCTGCAAATGCAAACAGTTATATGTTTTCTTTCTCATTATAAAAATAATCTATGCTCATTATAAGAAATTTGACATTGTAAAAGATTCTAGGCAGAAAGATATGAACTTATGCTGGTCCTTGAGTCTCTAGAGCTGAGCGGAAATCTTTGAGAGGAGGTAGGGCAAGGGAGTGCCTCCCAACGTGATTGTATTTTTCAGTGTGCAGATTATAAATGTGGAGACAATATATTATTTTTAATTTTAAAATAGCTCACTGTTCTTTTTTTATTATAAAAAATAAATATTCATAACCAAAAGAAAAAGTCAGACAAATAAAAAAACAAACAAACAGAAAATATAAAGCACCCACTGAAAGACAACTACTACTAATTCTTTAGAATATATTCCTTTAAACATTCTTTCATACAGAAGTAGAATCTACTTTGCTGTTTTTCTCACTTTTTATGTAATGATTAATATTTGGGAGTAATAATTTTTATTCAAAACTAATGCTTGCTTGTTCAAAAATTCCAACACAAAAGTGCATAGAAGTGCTTGTCTCTATCCCCCTATCCGTTTCTTCCAATCCCCTTTTCTTCCCTTTCCCTCTGTCCCACTCTTAGCAATTTAATGTGATTCGGGCTTTAAAAAGAGAACTTGATTGAATGTAGGAATTGTGCCAAAGCCTACGATGATAGTTCTCACCATCCCTATCCCTCAGGAACCGAACGCCAACAGTGTGGCCTGGAACACCCAGTGTGAGGACATGCTCTGCTTCTCGGGAGGAGGCTACCTCAACATCAAAGCTAGCACCTTCCCTGTGCACCAGCAGAAGCTGCAGGGCTTTGTGGTGGGCTACAATGGTTCCAAGATCTTCTGCCTGCATGCCTTTTCCATATCAGCTGTGGAGGTGCCACAGGTAACTCGGGATGTCTGTCAGCTTTCAGTAGTGGCAGGACCAGGAAAGCCACGCCCCTCACTGGTGCTTTGGGGAGGGAGTGGTGAGGAAAGAAGAAAGAGAAACAAGAATGATAGCTGTGGTGTCATGGAAGGCACTCTGGTCTTGAATGTGAAATCCTGTCTCCATCCGAGGCAATCTGTGTGTCTGGGCAAAAAGCACAGCATCACTGAACCTCCATTCTTTCTGATCCCCACTTCCTAGTAGGGACAGGGAGGGGTATGCAGGGTTGTCTATCAGCAGACAGAGTTGTGTTTCACTGAGAGCTGTGCTTGGTGAATGCGATAGCAAGATAAAATAGAACAGAGTAAGCCAGCAAAACTGGGAGTCCAGCAGGGTGTATGCACAGGCATATGAAGGGGGTGGTGTGTGTGAGAGAAAGATAATACAGGTGGAATGGGGTGTGGGAGCTGAGGTCTGTGAGCCAGAAAGGGAGCATGGGATTATCTCCACAAGTCCCTCACACTAGTAGGAGGCCAGAATAGAAATGGGAGCCATTCCCACTGTAGAACTGTCATAAAATAAAGATAAGCACCAAGGAGAGACTAGCCCTCAGAATCCCATTTTGAAGAGAGAATCACTCTTAAACATTTTGGAAAATATCCACCCAGACCTTTTCTATATGTATGTGTAATGTATGCATAATATATAATTAGGAGTATAAGATCCTATATAATAAAAGCCTAATATGCAAATCGACCGAACGACAGAATGATTGGTGGAATGACTGGTCACTATGATGCATACTGACCACCAGGGTACAGATGCTCAATGCAGGAGTTGCCCCCAGCCCACAGGCCCCAGGGAAGCCAAGGCAGGTATCAGTGGGGGCCCCTCTGGATTGCCCTGCAGGTCACCCTGCAGAGGGAGGTGACTGGTGGTGGCAGTGGGGGGTGGGGCTGGTGAGTGGGTGGCGCCAGGCCAGCCAAGGCAGGTACCAGTGGGGGCCTCCCAATTGCCTCAAAAAGGGAGGTGACTGGTGGTGGGAGCAGGGGGCGGGGCCAGTGAGCGATGGTGCCAGGCCAACCAAGGCAGGTGCCAGCAGGGGTCCCCTGATTGCCCCACCGGTTGCCCCACGGATTGGCACTGACCACCGGCCAGGCCTAGGGACCCTACCCATGCACGAAATTTCATGCACCAGGCCTCTAGTTGTATATAAAAATTTAAAAGAGGAATCGTACTGTGAATAATGTTGTTTTGACTTTTGTTATCTATAAATATTGCTCCTGTAGATGAAACCTCAGGTTTACTGCACTTATTTTACTGAATGTGGACTATAAATAAGAGAGACTTAATTACCTTCCTTTATCTCCATCTTCTGATTTAACCTAACATTTACATATTGCAGACCCATCACTTTGTATGAATTGTTGGCTATCAACTAGCACTCTGCAATCTACTAGAAACATAGCTCCATGTTATTAAATGTCCTTCTCTAGCTAAAACGATTGTAGATTCACATATAATTGTAATATATCATACAGAGACACTTTGTACAATTTGCCCAGCTTCCCTCACTGGTAATGGTTTTGCAATGCTGCAGTACAAATTTACCACCTGGATAGGTTGGTATATTCACACCAACAGTGCATGAGATCCCTGGTGCTGTGTTTCCTCTCTGCTGCCTCACCTCCACCCCGTACTGTTTTTAGTGATTATTTTTTTTGTCCTGATCTTCCACAACTTACTGAACCCAGTCTCTGTAGTTAGAAATTTGTGCTGTTTGTAGCTTTTTGCTCTTATAAATAGCTAAGTCTTTGCACCTATCCCATCTTAGCTCCTTGATATAAATTCCTGGAAGTGAAATTGCTGGGCCAAGGGCTATTTATGCTACATTTGGAAGATTTTTAGACATGTTTCCAGATTGCCTTTCAGCTAGGCTACATTAATCTACATTCCCTCCACACCTTGCCCTGGCTTGGCTTCTTGTAAGGGGTGGAACTGGACTTCATTTCCTCCTCAGAGTTGATGATGTTACTCATTGATGCAAGGATTGTTAGTATCTAACACAGAGCAATTATTCAATAAGTATTAGTGGAATTCAGACCGAGGAAAAGAGAAAGAAAGAAAACCAGAGGAAGGAGGGAGAGAAGTGGGTGGAAGTGGCAGCAGAAAGAGGAGTAAGAACAGCCCCTGTGGACTGTTTCCTTGCAGTCCTCATCTGCTTCCCATCCCAAACTCACGCACCACTTCCATCAAAAATGCTGTCTTCCTCAATCATGCCAAACATGCTATGCTGATTGAAAGCTTTTTCTACCAAGACTGCCATGCCGACCTCAAGATAAACGCAGTTTGCTGCTCCCTGACTTTGGCGGGACAAGAGGAGCTGAAGGGGCAGTCCGGGACTTCCTCTGCCAAGCTCTAAAGATTCAGAAGCCAGATTCCTCCTCCCCAATGGCTGCACCAGGGCCATCCTGCTGATGCAGCAGGTCAGAACTGCCAAGGGTTAGGAAAGGCAGCCTCAAAACAAAGGCTATTTATCTGTCGTTTCTGCCTCCAGCCATCCTGTGGTTTTGGCCTAGTGGGGAGGGAGAAAGCATCAGACCCACTCTGGGGATTTCTGGTTTCCTTTCGAAATTTACATCATCTTGTGCAAGAAATGGTTTGTCAGGGCTGCCAAGTAGGGCGGCAGGCCCTCGTCCGGCTTCTCGGGCGGGTGTTGACTTCATGCTTGGAATGCGATAGCAAGATGAAATAGAGCTCAGAGGGCATTTGTTCAGTTAGGGTATTTTTAAAACTCCCACTCAGATTGTGCCTCCCAGGCAAGCCCAACCCTCATGGGGCTTTCAGCTTGGGGAAAGGGAAGGAGTTAGGGAAAGGAGTACTGGCTTTCTGACTCTAGCTGTGACCTTGAGCAATTTGGGGTCTCTTTTTGGGGTCTCACTTGTTTTCTGTGCATTGAGGTTAAAGATATCCTTCTTTCAGGTTTTGTCTGGTCCAAATACAATAATAATAATAAGTTAATAATTATTATTATTATTAACAACAGTCTTAAAAATATTAAACATTATAAAACAGGACTAAATTGGAACAGAAGGTGCTCACTAAGGGAGTTTAGAAAGGAAAGGAAAGCTCATTGTGAATGGGGAGTTAGAAAACTTCCAGGTGGTGGTGACATTTGATCTGAACCCTGAAAGGTCTGGAAAGGCAGAGAGGAACAGCGAGGGTATTTCAAACAGGGAACGTTGGGGTGGATACAAGCCTGGAGGATTTGTGAGAAGGGGAGGAGCTGGTGCTGAGAAAATACTATGGATCCAATGATCATGCTCATTTTTTGTCCAGCACTTTATCAATTTTCAAAGTACTTCTTTTGTTTGCCCATGGTAGCCTGTGAGCTAAACAGAAGTTAATTGACCCCAAAATTCACACATCTAAGATGTGGCTGAGCTAGGCCTGGGTTCTAACTCAGCTGTTCCTGTGTCCATACCCTGCTGCCACCTGAAGGGAGGGTACTGTAGGAAAGATGAGTGCTCAGCAGCAGGCACATCTTGCTGTGAGAGGATGGAATGGCTTACAAAGAAATTTCCTTCAATGCTAAAGCCAAAAAATGGGACAGGAAATTTCAAAGATTAAGGCCTCAAATGGAGAAAACAGCACTTTCAGCTCCACATTTGGGAACCATTAGCACAGAGGTACTGACTGATTGATTTCCACTGCCTAGGAATCCAGAAGGAAAGACGCAGTTCCCTCAGCCCACTGACTGGCCTAAAACAAGGGAGGGTCTTGAGTTATGAAAGACACTCAGGCCCAACTCAGACTTGTTCTCATGTATACAGACACACACACACACACACACCCAAGAGGTCATCCAGGCTCCAGCCCCAAGATCTATATGCCACTGCTAGTGTGTGCCCTTAGATAAATCAGTTGCCCTCCCTGAGTTTCAGTCTCGGGCTATAATCCAGGAGTGATAATACCTTTGACACAGGACTGTTGGGACAGATCCAAAAGCCTACAAATAGAAGTTATTAGGAACCATTCACGATATTACTTAAAGGGTCAGTGAAGACTTTCCAGAAGAAGTGACACTTTAACGGGTCTCGAAAGCCAGATTGATATTTTCCAGAGAATAAAGAGGAGCAAAGGCATTTTAGATGATGGAGAACTCTGTTGAGAGGCAGGCCTGGAGTTGGGGAAAGCCGGTGGAAGAGGGGAGGACGGGCAAGAGTTGTGCTGCTGAGCATGGTTCGGCTGTGAAAGCAGGTGGCAGAGTGAAAGTCATATAGGGGGAACTGGGGTGTGGCTGAGAGGGTACTGATCAACCATTGCAGCATCGCTCTTCAGGCTTTGTAATTAAGTCAATGCACACATGTAATTAAGTCCATTGCTTTGAAAATAATCTTCTTTTCTTCAATCCTGCAGTCTGCTCCCATGTACCAGTACCTGGAGAGGAAAATGTTCAAAGAAGCCTACCAGATTGCTTGCTTGGGTGTGACAGACACTGATTGGCGTGAGCTGGCCATGGAAGCTTTAGAAGGATTAGAGTTTGAAACAGCAAAGAAGGTAAGCATCTCGTCAGAATGAGCAAGAATCTGGTCCTTGGAGAGTCCTCTGAGGAGGCAGAAGAAGGTCCATTCCAGGTGACATAGGGGGAGGCAAAAGCATACTGCAGTGGGTGCTGGAATTAGACGGACCTAGCCCAGCCACCTTCTAACTATAAGCCTGAGCAGGTAACAGCCTTCCTAAGGTTGCTCATTGGTAAAATTAGGGTGATTATAGGCCCCATCTTCAAAAAGTTATAAGATCTTTCCAAAATCGGGACTTTCTTAAAACACAGAGGGACTCAGGACAAATTGTTGAAAATCGGGACTGCCCCGCCAAAAGCGGGACGTCTGGTCACTTAATCTAATGTGACTATGCCTATAAAGCTTGACATAGGAGAAGCATCTGATAGATTCTAGCTGTCACTCTTATTAGCTATCATTTATATAAAGCACCGAGCTAAAAGCCTGGCACATACTAGGCACTCCATAAATGGTGGCTTTTGTTATTGGCATAAGCGCTTATTGGTATTACACAATACTGCTTTTCTTGGCACACTGCTAAGTATGTTAGACAAGATGGTCGAGCTCTCTGATTCTGACAGCAATGTCACTCCCACATACTTTCATGGCATAATTCATGACCTTGATTCATAGTGTCATGTCCTGGCTCAGTCTATTAAAATAACAGAAATAGCTGAAAACATTTGACACACATTATTAGGAAGAACCCAGCTATGTCTCCTGAGGTGTGGGGGAAAAGAATGGCCTTCCACTCCCTCCCCCACGTCTCCCTTCTGTCTCTATTTTCATATAGCTCATTAATCAGATACTCATTTTGTGCATACTATTGAGCTGATAGAGAAGAAATTGCAGAAGTATGTGATGCCATCTCCATGCTAGGTCAAGACTTCTAAGCATGAAAAGAGTGCACCAAGATCAGACTAGGTTTCAGAAGCCTGGTTGAGAACCAGGTTGGCCATGTACAGGCTGGAATACCTTTGGCAAGCCATTGCTCTCAGCCTCAGTCTTTTCTACAGTGGGGAGGGTGAAGACACTAACTGCCAATCCTGCCTGACACAGTGTCATCAGGCTTACCTGTCACATTGTAAAAAGGATTCTAAAACTAGCAGTGGTTGTACAAATGGTAGCTGTTATTAAAGCAAGTACAATTATCCTATATAATAAAAGCCTAATATGCTAAGTGTTTGGTTGTCCAGTGACCAATTGACTATTCAACCAATCAAAGTACAATATGCTAATGATATGCTAAGGCCACTCAACTGCTTGCTATGATGTACACTGAACACCAGGGGGCAGATAGTCGACTGGTTGACCAGTCACTATGATGTCCACTGACCACCAGGGGCCAGATGCTCTGACTGGTAGGTTAGCTTGCTGCTGGGGTCTGGCCAATTGGGATTGAGTAAGATGAGCCAGACACACCCTGGAGCCCTCCCATGATCCCTCCTTGGCTAGCTGGCCATCCCTGATTGGCCCCGATCAGCCCCAGTCGCCCTGGGACTGGGCAAGACCGGGGGGGGGGAGTTGTAGGGGGGGCTGACATGCCCTGGAGCTCTCCTGTGGTCCCTCCCAGGCCCCGATTGTGCACCAGAAGGGTCCCTTGGCCTACCCTACACCCTCTTGTAATCCAGGACTCCTTGAGGATGTCTGAGAGCCAGTTTCAGCCCAATCCTACAGGCCACTCCCCTCTGGAGGGTGCCAGACACAAGGCTCATGATTGGCAAGTGCTGCTGCTGCTGCAGTGTGAGCCTCTGCTGATCAGGACTGATTGGGCGTGAGCCTGAGACAGACACAGTGGGGCAGACATGAGCAGGAGCAGGAGCAGCAGGTAGGAGCTGCAGCGTTGGACTGCGGGTTTTGGCCCGATCCCCACAGGCCACCTTGAGGGATCCCACCTATGCACGAATTCATGCACTGGGCCTCTAGTAATTACATAATAATCATATCCTATCTAATAAAGAGGGAATATGGTAATTGACCCTCATGCCATTGCAAAGTTGGCAGTGCCCACAGCCAATAAGGAGGGAATATGCTAATTGACTGCCATGTCCTCAAAGATGGCAGCACCCAGTCCTCTCAGTGTCGCCGGGGTGCTTGCCTCTGGAGTCCCCAGTCTCCTCAGCCCCCCACCACTCAGGGCCAGCCCAAGGTGCAGGCAAGTCTCAGATGTTGCCTGCCCAGCTGCCCAGGGCTGGCCTGAGGTGCAGGCAAGCCTTGGATGGCAGCTGCCCAGCCACTCAGGGCTGCCTGGGGCTCAGGTAACCAGGGCCGGTGGAGGCTTGTGAAGCCGGCAGTGGCAGCAGCAGAGGTGTAATGGGCATCACCTTCCCCTGATCGCTGGGTTGCTTCCTACCCCTGAGGGCTTCCAGACTGTGAGAGAGGGCAGACAGGGATGAGGGACCTG
Organism: Vespertilio murinus; assembly: GCA_963924515.1. NCBI lineage: Eukaryota > Metazoa > Chordata > Mammalia > Chiroptera > Vespertilionidae > Vespertilio > Vespertilio murinus. Next base: position 31,881,434 of record OZ004715.1, on the reverse strand, counting down.
CCCTCCCGTGCATGAATTTTCATGCACTGGGCCTTTAGTATATTATAGTTTTGGATCTACTGTGTCATAAAAGTGGTAGTAGTAGAGGGCTTTAAGAATCCAGAGGGAGGAAACTTTCCATGGAGGGAGCTTCCCTCTCCTGCCTCACCTTGAAATGCCAGGAGGAATGAAGAATAACAAAGGATTCCTAGAATATGTTTTATTTATTTTTATCATGGAATAAAATTAGATAGAAGTGCCTAACTCTGTGTTAAGTGCTCAGCAAATATTTGAATGGATGAAAACTAAACTGGAATGAACTCCCGTTTGCTTAATACCTGCCCCCAATCTGTATCACTCCCCCCCAAACACTCCTGAGAATAAGAGTTATTGTATTAAAGCCATAGATTTTGACCATAGCCTATACCTATAGCTTGATCACTTTACCCAAATTCCTAATCCCCAGCCTTTCTTTTCTGCTTTGCCAAGTCACTCAGGCACCCTTGGAGGCGAATGGTTCCCGTGATAGATTGCTGTCCCCACTAGATGGCAGAGGAGAGCTGTTTAGCACCCAGGACCACTGCCCTGAGCAGAACTGCAAAGCTGCTCTGTTCCCACATTTCTCTCCCCTGAGGTTATTCACAGGCCTTGTGATTCTGACCACACTGACCAGGGCACTCCTGACACTGCAGAATGTTAGGGCTGAAGGAACTCAGAAGCAGATTTCTCTCAGTGGTGGGGAAGAAGTAGGTTCAGAGTCCCCCAACTAGAAAGCAAGCTAGGACTGAGACCTAGAAAACTCCTCCTACCTCCCTGCTACTTTGTCAGGCATTCCAGGTTTCCCTTTGGTTGCTTTAAGGAAGCCCAGACCTCAAAGATGGCTTACTAATACAAGACCTCCAGTTAAAAATAAGGTGCTCTTAGCTCCCATCCCTTTGCTCATGTGATAACTGCCTTACCCTTTCAAGGGATTCCTCTTTAGGAATACCCATTTGCCAGGGTCTACTGTGATGCTTTACTTAATCCTGCCTCCTGCTATTGCCCGGGCTCAGTGAATCTCTGTTCTCCAGGGCATCTAGTTCATGCTTGTATAGCTCTTAGCTCAGGGAGATTTATTGATCTATTTAATCTGTCTGCCTCCCCTTTTAGAATATGAACCCCTGAATTGGGGAACCAAATTATATTCACCTCTTGGTCCCCAACCCAACAGGATGCTTGGCCCTGTGGGCTGAAAAGATGACAGTACCTTGTGGTCATCTGTGGGCAGCCGGAGGCTGGGTGACTTGCTCATTTCCACAAGTCTTTTTAAGATGGAGGATGTCTTGCAGCTAAGTAGAGGCTACAAGTAGCCAGGATTATTGTTCTGCATTTCATATTCTAAGGCATCCTGGACCTGCTGCCTCTTCTAGGAGTGTGTCAGCCCATTTCAAATGGGACAATGTAAAGAAGCACAGCTGAGTGTGAATGTTGACAGCAAAGCCACATGAAGATCAGCCTGACATGGTGGGTCATGCTCCTCTAAACCCCATGCAGAATCTGAAAGCAACTAAAGAGGCTTCAGTGTGCATGAAGATGGATGCCTGGAAACTCCCATGGGTTAGTCTCTGGCTTTACTGTGAGTCCAAGGCAAGAGCTACACGTTTAGGATTTATGCAAGAGTTTGCCTTCCAGGGACTTGGAGTGATTCATTCCCTACCTCTCCCTTCCTTCTAGAAACCATCTTTATTCCTTCTCAAATGTCTCTTCCTTTTCTCCTTCATGGGTACTGTAGGCTCTGGATGCCCTGTGTTTATACACTGTTGGTAAGCAGAGCTGTCTCCTGTTTTCTGTCCAAGTCACCAAGATGTACATGCAGTCTCTCCTGAGATATACATGCAGTCTTTCCCACTCCCACTCAGATGCCACTGCCTCAGAGTGCCAGACTGGCTTGTTCTTCCATTTTGCATAGAGGTTCCTCTAAGCAGGCACCATCTCAGGCTGCAGTATTATAGTTTTGCTTCACCTAATCCCAAAGTGATTGATGCAACCAGGGCTTCTTTGTATGGACTAATCCCAGGGATAAAGCTGAGCCTCAATGGATGGTAGAACCCTCCTGAACATTCAAATGATTAATCAATGCTTGCTTCTTTCCCCTCCTTACTGGCTCATTTTCTAAAGCTTGACTTCCCACCCCCAGCCAATCACCCACTTTTGAAGCCCAGAAAGCAGCTGATTTTATTATTTTATTTCTTTCTCTGTAGGCCTTCATCAGAGTACGAGACCTCCGATATTTAGAGCTCATCAACAGCATTGAGGTAAAGATGAAGTGTTCTTTATTCTCAAGAAAGCACAGACTCGCTGTCAGGGGTTTACAAGCAGCTCTTCAAGAAGGAAAAAGCCTTGAGGACATGTGAACAGAGCCTACTGGTGCCTCAATATTAGGGCCACAGCCTTGCTTTTGGTGTACAGAATGCCATGTGGTGGCGGGGAGACAGCACCTGGGGGCAAGGAGTGCAGTCTGTTACTTGGTAGGCAGGGGAGGTAGATGGATTCCTAATCTCTCTGAGCTTTGGTTTCTTGTCTGTAAGATGGGATGAGACCAACCTTGCAAGGTTGCTGGGAGGATTACATAGATTTTCAGTAACTGTTTTTCATCCTTGCAGTGGTTGTTAGCTGGTTACCATCCTCTAGGGCAGGGGTGGGAAACATCCAGCCATATAAGGCCTGCGAAATCATTTGGTCCGGCCTTGCCAAGGCATTAGGGGTGAGTTAATTAAATGTTTGACCAAATATAGTAGGCTAATTTTTAAGCTGATAATTTTGTATGGCCTGAGAATGATGTTATAAATATCCAAAATGGCCCTTGGCAGAAAAAAGGGTTCTCCACCCCTGCTCTAGGGCTTCAATAACATGCCAATGTAGGAGGCATTTCCAAAATGCATGTGATCTACATCCCACTCATAGCAACGGGTCCTGGGAAGGGAGGTCTGAACTGGGCACCCAAAGGCTCTGGAGCCCTCCCTCCAGCTCACCATTCCTAGCTGAGAAAACCAGCCTCATCAACCAAACCCAGAGAGAGCTATGTTAGACGAAAGAGGCTGGTTCTAGGAGCACCATTTGCTGGGTGTCTGTAAAAAGGCATACATATTTTTTCTCTGAACAGATTTATTGTGAGGCTATGGGAATGTGAGATAAATTTGAATTTCCATATGGAAGCAGTGAGGAAATCAGCAAATGTCTTGTCCCTTGGATTCAGTTTAGCATAATAAACACCTGTTGTGGGCCAAGCCTGTGCTGAGCCCAGTGGGCAGGGCTGAGTGGAAGAGACCTGCTAACCCTGACAATTGCTGCCATTTGCTGGATGCCTGCTCTGCCCCCCGCATGATCATGATTGATGTGTATGCTATTTTAAATCCTCACAACTTAGTCAGACATTGTTTTTACTAGTCTACCTGTGGGGTAAATAAGGACACAAAGGCTAAGAAAGGCTAGGTCATGTCCCCAAGGGTCCACAGACAAAAGCTCAGTTAGAATTCAAAGCCAGTTCTATTTCCCAAACTGTCTTTACTCTAGACCAGTGGTTCTCAACCTTTCTAATGCCGCAACCCTTTCATACAGTTCCTCATGCTGTGGTGACCCCCAACCATAAAATTATTTTCGTTGCTACTTCATAACTGTAATTTTGTTACTGTTAATGAATCCTAATGTAAATATCTGTGTTTTCCGATGGTCTTAGGTGACCCTCAGGTTGAGAACTGCTGCTGTAGAGCCTAAGACCATCGGTTAAAGGACACTTGTAAGAATTGTCTCATGAGAAAGAGTCAAGTACCACTGAGTGAGGATCCATTTTAGCTGCTCTGAGGTCTTAGGTGCTTGCATTTGGTATTATTCCAGAGAACCCAGGCTCCTTACTAGACTCCTTTGGGATAGGTGAGATGTAACAGTACTGATAACAGGAGGAAGAGAATCTGCCCATGTGACTTTACACGTAGTGAACAGTCGTAAACCGTATTTCTTGATCATAGTGATAGTCTGTGATCTAGGATGGATATGGCCTAAATGCCATGTCTAGTGAAAACATATTTCTTTATCTCACTGCAAGATTTTAATCATTTCCTACAATTAGGGGTTAGTTTATTTGGTTGGTTATCCTAAAATGCGTAGTTTCTTTTTTTTTTAAATTTTAAAATTATTTCTGTCAGTGGGGAAGGATGTTGCTTCCAGCTGTTAAAACTTTCACCAGCTTGTCTGGGAGTTTGACTCAATGTCTCTTCTACTGTGATACACTTGCTAGAAAACAAGCAAAAGGAAACTGCGGGGGATGAGTGATCGGGTGCTATTGAGTGTTTACAAATACTTGAGCTGTAGACTAATGAATGTTCCCTCAGCACTACTGTGTGTGTGTGTGTGTGTGTGTGTAAACACATAGCAGAGTGTTGGAGAACATCACTTGTTTCTGTGGTACAAAGAGCATCTAGAGACAGACAAACCGAGTCCAAATGCCAGCTCTGAATGCCCTCGATCTGCTGCTCTTCTGAATCTCAGATTCCCTCAGAGTGGCACTTGGGTAGCACTGCCCACCCTTGGGTCCATATGGGAAGTACCTAATGGGTGCTCACCTTCACTTTAGAGACAGGGATATAGTGAGACTAATTGTATTTTTATTTTGTTGTTGTTTTTCTGGGGAAGAAGCCCTAAACTTTCTCCTTGTCTACCATCATCATGAGTCACAGTTCAGCCAAATCAAGCCTGGGGACTTGAGAGATCTTGGGAACTTGGAGGCCTTCAAAGAATGGGCAGAACACACGATCCTAAATAGTTATTTCCTTGGAAGAATGTATGAGAAAGCAGCCCTGAGAAATTTCTATTAAACAAATAGAAGTTTGCATCTCTTTTGACCTTCACTCATGGGGGGGAGAAAGGGGGGCGGGTGGAGAGGAAAATATCTGCTTTTGTTGTCAAGCATTCCCACCAGAAACCTAGGTGAGAGATACAACAGCCCAGGAGCCAAGTGTAGATTCCAGTAGGAAGGCCCAAGGGCTTAACTTGAAATAGCAACATCTAACCTTTGTAAAGGCTGCTTCCTGCCATGGCTGCAGAGGCCATTTCCTGTGCTTCTAATTTTTCCAGGAGAGGAAGAAGCAGGGAGAGACCAACAATGACCTGTTTCTGGCAGACGTGTTTGCCTACCAAGGGAAGTTCCACGAGGCCGCCAAACTGTACAAGAGGAGTGGACACGAGAACCTCGCACTCGACATGTACACCGACCTCCGCATGTTTGAGTATGCCAAGGTAATTCCCCACATCCTGGCCAAGCTGCCAGGTGGAACCCACCTGTGTTCTGACACCGTGGGTCCAGTTGTTTGGCCCCAAGAGGCGACAGACAGACAGAAAACAGCAATGGCCTCAGAAAGAGTGGGCAAACGGGTAAGCAAAGGAAACATCAGTGGCCACTGGTGGAGGCTGACCTAACACTGACCATCTGAGTGACATGAAAGGAACAGAATATGACAGTTCAGACCTTTGACAATGACAGAGCTAGATGAACCAGCAGTGCCCCTTCATTCAGGGCCAGTGTTGTCTCTCACAACTTCTCCCAAAACTTTATTGGAAGCCACCAAGAATCAGTGTCCTCAGGCATGAATGGTTCTACATACGGAGAGTGTGATTTACCCCAGCCAAGGTTCCCTACACGCCTGCTGTCTGTCTGGTGCTGGCATTTGCACTGGGCCTTGGAGACATTGACAAAACCCCTGCCCTCTGGTGCTAGCATGGTGTGCCTTCACCTGGGCTGGTGCAGCATGGCTCCCACATCATCTGCATGGTTGACAGTAGAGATTTCCCCTCGCATTTGGAAGGGGCCAACAGATGTGGGTACCTGAGGGAGCACTTCCTGGAGCAGGCCTCTCATGGCTTGTGTGAGCGTGAGTACCACTGAGGAGCCCAGACCTTCAGGACACTTGCAGTCTGGCCTAACGCAAGGTGAAGAGAGCTTTGGGCGCATAGAGCAATCAGGCTCTTGCTTCCATGGAGGCGCCTTTGTTAACCTGCCTTTCCGGATAGTGTCAGGAGCTTCAGAATGTTAGTGAGTCATCAGCCATAACCAATTAGTGGCTATTAATGGCAATTATCTAGCTCACAAGTTCAAGGTGAAAAATGATCCCCATTTTTTTCTGCTCTTTTCCTTAAGGCTGCATTCTTTTATCTTCCACCATGTATGCATTTCTGGAGCCGAAGGGTATGTCTGGGTCGCTGTGATCTGGCCTAGGAGTTTCTGGTCACCAGTAGCTGGACAAACACCTGGTCCCCAGCCTGCCTCTTCACCTGGGTGGTGGTTCCTTCACTCTATCCCTCATATCCACTTTGCTGTTTTCAACTTTTTTAACCCCCCATACTGCCACTACACACACACAGAGACACACAATTTAACACTGCATTCATACTGAGAACACCTAAATCAATGTGTCTTTCTGGGGATAACACTATCTAAACCAAGGCCAAAACCTTAAGCCAAAAGATTGAATCCTAGAGGTGGAATTTAAGCATTAGGAAAGCTGGCTCTCGGTGTTCTTTAGAACTTCTGGAACCTTCCAGCAAGCAGCTGTGGTGTAGCAGACAGTGCTTTCTCGCCTTGGTGTCCAAGCTTTTCACTTTGCTAAGCCTCCATTTTCTTCTTGGAGGTGACAGTGCATCTTAGCTTAGTTCTGAGAATTGCACAAAATAATGTCTGAGAAAACCCTTTACCAAGGCCAAGCTGTAGAAAGGTTAGGAAAACGAGGTGGGCCAACCCTGACCACAGCGTGGATGTTCTTCAGCCTCTCCCTGGTCAGCCCACTCCTGCTCCTATACCGAGGCTCCTCCTCACACTTTGGGTGGGCTTCGGGCACCCACAGCTCCCACCCAGAAATGCAGCCTATTTACACACTCCATCTGGTCTGCTTCTCTATGAAGGTAAATACTCGGGGGGTTGTTTTTGGTTGTAGTTTTTGGTCACAATTCCAAGTAGATTGGTTCTGTTTCAATCCCTCCCCTCCCCCACCCCCCAGTAGTTTGAATTTGAGAAAGTGTGTATATACACATTATGTCTGGGGTGGGGAGGGATACAGTACTTATTAACATGGCATGTTTTTGTTTATTTGAAAATTGCTTCCCAAGATTCAATCTGGTTTTCAGAAAATTTTTAAATTACATTCCCATGTACAAATAAATTATATGCTTTCCGGATAAGTGACATGTTTATATGGTGATAAAGGGAATTATAATGCTCTTAACTCTTATGTAGTGTGTCCTTATCAAAATCACCAAGCATGAGAACACTGTTTAGTCTCATTCATCACTCAGCACAGCCTCTTTCTGTCCACTCCAGGGCAGAGTCTTTGCCATGGCCCCAGATAATGTGTAGATTAGCTCCATGAAACCAAAGAAACTTTGAAAACCCAGTTTGTTGATCCTTCAAGGAACCCGTTAGAGTCAGCTTCAATTAGGTCAGATCTTTTGGGACTGGGCTGTTGGGCTGCAGGAGGTCCCTTTAAGCTTATGAACTGTGTCCCTGGCTGGTCTCCTTACTGATGATCCAAATGTATGGCTTGCTTTTGGTCTCTGAACCTTCTTACTGTAGTCACCCTGAGTCCACTGAGAACTCACTTTGAAGGCTATGTCTGTTCTCTTTACCTGTTTTCCCCAGCTGCTAACCTCATTTAACCAACCAGGTTAGCAGAGTTTCCAGTTTTGCATTGGCATAAAGTGTACACATGGCAGTAGTTGTCAAGGGTAAAGACTATTCTGGAGTGGCCCAAACTGGGCATCTTTAGACAGTAGCTGCTTTCCAAACCTCTTCTCTGTGAACTCCAGAGGACCAAAGGCCAGTGGGGTTAGCCTATCTTTTCTTGGACCCCAGCATCAGGATAAATGATGCTCTTCCCCCCTTTAAAACAGTTGGTTGGCATAGGCCAATCTAATATTATTTTAGAGGCTACACAATTACCCTGAAAGCAAATGGAGAAAGAAATAGAGCTAATTGTTCAAGTAGGATTTTAGCATACATTGACTGTACTTTCCTGACAAGTGAGTGCTAATCGTGGGGAAAGGAGTGCTTTTTTTAGATTTTGTGAGGTTGACAGTGTACTCTCTGCAGGGTACATTATTCCTAAGACAAACCGCTTCTTTCTAGTTATGCAGATCTGGGCGCTCCGAGCTCTCAATTTTCTTTTTTGAAAAGCCCCACCTTTTAAAATGTCAGCACCAAACCTCGACTATGGCAAACTCCCATATGTATGTATGTATTTTAGGTGACTGTATCCTGAAAAGAGGTGATTCTCTGAGGCTGTTTCTCATGCATCGTAGGGCCACTAGGAAAGCTGGGCATGCCCCTCTAGAGGCCCCCTGCTGTGGTGGAAGGCACATAGGCCCTGAGACCTGACCCTGTGAGCCTGCAAATCCACAGGCCTCTTCCTTCACGGATTCTCTCCAGGCCTCTTCCCCTGCCTCAGAGCCCTCTTAGCCCCCAGCAGACCTGATCTCCAGACAATTGATACTGTCCAGTTGAGAAGTAATCAACCAGTAACATTTGTACTCCTTATCTGCCCTGGGCAAACACCTGGGGGCAAAGCCAATGGGAGATGCCCTAAGTTCAGGCAAAAGAACTTGAATAGAATCAGAAAACAGATGTGAATAGTACTTCCTGTGTGTGGTGATGGGGAGGAGGGCACAAAGGGGCTATTCTAGACTCTAAATCATTTTGTCTGTTTAAGTTTAGGGGACTATGCTCAGCCTCACTCTGGGGCATGTGGCATTCTCCCTATTAGCTAAATAAAGATTGTAAGTTAGAATATTTGAAATTGTGCAGCCGGGTTGTAGAGTCACTATATTGAAGTACTCACACATATAGCAAACACACACGGAGAAAGAGAGAGAGAGAGAGAGAGAGAGAGAGAGAGAGAGAGAGAGAGAGAGAGAGAGAGAGAGAGAGAGAGATCTTATCATAAGTTTGCCACACTTCAGAGTTTGTCTACAGTACTGCAAAGAGTCCGGAAAGGGCTGTTTAGCTAGAGAACAAATATGTGTTAGTGGGCAGGACAGGAAACGTTGAAGGCCATAGTCCTTGACACTGTCCCAGTACCCGCCAGAGGCACCTGTGGGCAGCCTGCGAGCACTCCTCCCGGACGGACACCTGGGACTGCCCCTCAGTCAGCTATGTAGGGATGGGCTCACACTGCATCCTGATCGCCTGCTTCAGCCAAACAAGCCCTTCCTTGCTGCAGCTTTCAGCAGCCTGATGTAATGCTGGCAGCAGGAAGTTCTAATTCAGAGTGTTTTTGTTTGTTGTGCTTCCTCAGGATTTCCTTGGATCTGGAGACCCCAAAGAAACAAAGATGCTAATCACCAAACAGGCTGACTGGGCTAGAAATATCAATGAGCCCAAAGCCGCTGTGGAGATGTACATCTCAGCTGGGGAGCATGTCAAGGCCATAGAGATCAGCGGTGACCATGGCTGGATTGACATGTAGGTTTTCAGTCCCTGCCCCAAGAAGCATTTGGCAGCATGTTGTATCTTGTTAGCTCTTGGATTTGACTGACAAGGGGAAAAAAATAGTGTTTCTCTAAAGATTTAATCCGAATGTGATAGTGATTAGGTTTTTGAGACACAGAGATTGGATGAGGCATTTCTGTCTTTGAGGAGCTTAGCAAATTTCTGGGGGAAAGAATAGAAGGGAGTGAAGAGGAGGAAACACCCAAGCATTGGAGTTGCCCTTTCCTGAGCTTTCCCTGCGAGCCAGGCATTGTAATAATACCTTGCAGACATTTGGTTCTCGCTGACACCCTGAGCATGGGTGTTTCCATGCCCCTCTTCCAAGTGAGGAAACCAAGGCTCAAGGAGCAAATGATCACAGGCCAAGTAGCTGGGAAATTGTGGAGCTGAGCCTCATTCAAACTGATTTGGCTGTCTTCAATGCCCATAATACATATAATGGTAGGAACTGAAAAGGAGAATTGGAGCTGAATTCTCATAGGAGGAGCCATGAATGTCTTCTCCTTGGAGTAGTCTTTGCATGAAGGATCTTGGACGAATTTCAAGAGGCAGAGATAGGAGAAAGGGGCAGGATGTACAGGCTAGAAGCACAGCACAATGGGTTGGCTGTGATCAGAATAAAAGGTGTAGGAGAGGGTGAGTCAAGGACAGCTGGCGGTGGGCAGAAGGATCTGTGCTGGCCACTCTGGGATGGCCTTGTGTGTCAGCCTGAGGCATTTAGATTGTCAGTAAGCAGTGAGGACCCCTGATCAGAACTGTGCTGTCAGGAGCCCACTCAGGCAGAGGGTGCAGAGTGGAGGAAGAGAGACCAGATAAATGGTCACTGTAGTAGGCCAGGGAGAAATATGCTGGCTGGGGGAATGAATGAGAGGCATGGAGTAGGCAGAACTGATAAGACCCAAATGAATTAGGGGTGTTTGGAGTGGGCCAGCAAGGGAATTGTAGGCTGATTCTGAGATCTGGGACTGGTAGTCAATAACGCCACTTGCCAAGTTAGAGAACAGAAGAGGGACAGGCTTGGGTGGGGCTGCTGGAAAGGGGAGGGATTCAGTCTTGGGACTCTGAGAGCATCACACCTCCAGGGGAAGGTCAGAAAAAGTGGGCCTCATTCTCATACACGTGCATGTGTGTACATATATGTGTATACCCATGTGTACATATATGTGCACACACTGCCATGGCTGTTGAGGGAGCAGTTTCTGAGGTCAGCTGAGACTGAACTTTCAAAACTGTTGGTTGTTCTGGAAGCCACACTGTAGTTCATAGGGAGCGGTGGCCCAGATAGAACCCGGGGAGGGAGAGGGGCTGATAAATGACGAGATCATCCCTGTGAACCCCACTATGTGGTTGACGTGTGTCCAAGAATAAAGTTTCTTGAAGGCACAGATTCCCCTCACCCCCAAAATTATTCTTTTCACAAAAGGGATGGTACAGGAGAGAGCCAGGCAGATTTAAGTCCCTCTCTCCCTCTAGTTTTTCATGTCACTTTCTTTTGCAACTGATATGTACCAGGGTTACCTTGAGGAGACTTACATATTTTCAGGAAAGAGACGTGCAGCATGTTCTGCCCTCTCCAGGTCTGGCTGTAAAAGGTGCCTTTCCTCCAGGGACATTTGGTTGACGGGTGGGGCTGGGGAGCTCTCAGGGTTGCCTGTGCCACCTTTCCCTAAAATGTGTCATTTCTCCCCCGAGAAGTGTTATTTTTAGATCCATTATTATTCTAAGTACAGATTGACAGGCCTCCCTGCACTTGCCTGTCTCTGAGACAGGGATCTGTTACAGCTGCTTCCCCTTTCTTTTTCACAAAGAGCAAGCTGGGTAGGACCCATTTCCCCTGGGAAAGCTGGTTTTACCCTAAATCCTGGCCTGACCAGAGGGAACAAGCACATTTCATTAACCCCAAGTTTCCACAAGCAGTGGGAGAGCCAGTCACTACTGGGAAGAAGTGTTGAGCAAGTGGTCCCTGTGGCCCCTCACTAGTGGGTGGCACCTTGGCCAGGCTGTGAGGCACATGCCTGCAGACCTCTTTTCCAGAGCTCGGAGCAGGCCCCACACAAGCCTCTTCCTCTAGAGATTCTGTCACTGAAGAATTTTCAGCTGCCTCTACTTTCTCATGAGAATCTCAAAACCGTGGTGGGAAGAGCTCTTTGCTACTTCTTGGCTGCATAGGTTTGGTCAGGTTGCTCCACCTTCCACCCTAGTCCACTCCTCTGTAAAATGGGAAAACAGTACCACCTCTTAGGATGGTGGAGACTCAATGAGATCACACATGTGAAAACTCTTGGTACTGTTCTTGATACAGTAGGTGATCAGTAGATGCTTGTTTCTCTCCCCAGGTTCCTGCTGGATAGATTAGTAACTCCCATGAAAGGCTCATGATGGGGTAGGGGGGCGGGGAACAGTGTCCTTTAGCAGGCAACCTCTCCCTGTCACTGGGCACGGCTTCTGGGTGTGTATTCACTCATTTAATAACCCCCTTGAGCACTGGGGGCCGTGATCCTATGCTGAGCACTGGACACAACATGAGTGATATGGAGCCTGCCCTCAAGAAGGTCCGCTTCCTGCCTCAGGCTCCTTTCACAGGAGTCCATCTTCTCTCTGTGCTTGCCTCTCCAGGCTAATTGACATTGCCCGGAAGCTGGACAAGGCCGAGCGGGAGCCCCTGCTGATGTGCGCTCATTACTTCAAGAAGCTGGATAACCCTGGCTATGCTGCCGAGACCTACCTGAAGATTGGTGACCTGAAGTCCTTGGTTCAGCTTCACGTGGAGACCCAGCACTGGGATGAGGTGAGGTTGCCATATGCATCATGGGTTAGGGGGTCCTGTCTGAGCCCTGGGCCACAGGAGACTTTGGGGTTTAGATGGAAAGCAGCAATGTTCATTGTGAGAATGAACATTACTGGCCGTCAGGAGACTTAACCTTGAATTCTCCAAGCCAGAGTATTTTGGCGGGCCTTTTGACACTAGCTTTCCATTTGTTTGCTCATTTATTCATTCAGAGCATCTTTATGGATTGCTGGCTCTGTACCAGCCCTGTGACAGAGACTGGGCATGTGAGAGTTAATGTGAAGCCCCCATTGCCTGCTGTTGGTCTGAGCTATCTCTGACCAGCACCACAGGCTGACACATGTCTGACACGGAGAGACACCTGTGTGACATTTAAAACCTACTGGGTGGCAGGAAAGGTCACCCATACTTCCAGGTGCAGATTGCCAGAGCCATTTCAGAAGTCAGTTTCTCCTCCTCCTTCTTGCCTACCTGGCCCCACTTAAAGACCTAGGCTCCTCTTGCATGAAAGGCAGGTGAGAAGATTAGCCAGGTCAGTAAGAAGAGCACTGGGATGAGGATGCAGAAGCAGTAATGTGCTACCCCAGGGGTGGGCAAACTTTTTGACTCGAGGGCCACAATGGGTTCTTAAACTGGACCAGAGGGCCGGAACAAAAGCAACCTGACCATGCTGGCACTCTCATCCTGGGCTGCTGGTGAAGGAGTGGAGGAGAGAGCAAGAGAACCCTCTGCTCTTTCGGCTCTGCGGGCCGGAGAGAACAGCCGAACAGGCCAGATCCGGCCCATGGGCCGTAGTTTGCCCACGGCTGTGCTACCCTCTCTGTATCTTGAACTCACCCTCTAGCTCACTGGCTACCTGTGTCCTGGATTGAAATTCACCCATGAAAGTATTAGAGACTGCACCCTTGGTCCTTACCCTACCCACCATGTTCTAGTTTACAGAGCCAGAGTGTAGGACTTTTCTGGGTATGAGCTGTCTCACTCCTGTCTGCCCTCTGAGAGGCTCCATTTGGTGAGGTGACATGGTCCCTTAGGAGAAAAGGTGGAGCCAGGGACAGAGGTAATAATGGCGTCTCAAGATAAGTTTATCAGGAGATTCTCAAGCAGCATAAATTACAACATCTTGGAACGACTCGGTCCTGGCTGTGTATCAGGCAAACTTTCTCTCTGTTTCCACATACTTTCCTCTATGACTCATTTCCAATTCTGATTGGCAGGTGGTTCTGGGACTTAGAGGAAGCAGTCACCGGGTCCCATACAGCACCAGTCCATCATCATCTTTGACAGCTAATACACAGGATGATGATAATGTCAATTCTGTTTCCTTAGGTGTCGCCTGCAATGAAAAGAAATCTGTTTGCAGCAGTACAGGAGCCCACACAAACCCTCAAAATAAAATGTTTCCAATTCTGTGCTGCTTCTGTGGTCCAGAAACAGACTGTTGTTATTGAATCCAGTCGCTTGCATATAGCTGTTAATTGCCTTTGTTTTCAAAGAGCTGATTTGTTTTTGCAGTTCTGGGGGCTGTGGGGGGAAAGCACTCTCCCCCTCTGAGTTGTCAAGCTGGCAAAATATGACATCCCTGATGGATTCAGCCAAGTGCCATGTTTTCAAGGGGGCTGCAGGGCCTCTTTTATTACAAATGCATTGGTTCCTTCCTCCAGGCTTTTGCTCTGGGCGAGAAGCATCCTGAGTTCAAAGAAGACATCTACATGCCCTACGCTCAGTGGTTGGCAGAGAACGATCGTTTTGAGGAAGCCCAAAAAGGTAGGTGACACAGACTGGCACATTGTAGAAGGAGCAAGAGAAGGCACTTCCCAGGTACACATTTCCGGAAGGCGGCCAAGCCCCTCCCTTTGTAGACTACCAAGATGTACGACTTTATCTGGGCAGGCGGTGTGTTTATGATGAAAGACGGGGAGCAGTGGAAAGAACATGGGCTGTGGAGTCAGACACATCTGGGTCCATCCCTCACCTGCCGTCGGACCTTACACAGGCCCTGTCTCCCCTCTGAGCAAAGCACCAGGCCCTCAACTGTATCTTCCCACTTAATCCTCACAAGCCCTATGATGTATATGAGAAAACTGAGGTTGGAAGCGGTACAGGGATTTTGCCTGAAGTGTCACAGCAAGGAAGTGACAGAGAAAGAATTCAAGCCAGGTTGGGGCGAGGACGAAATGAGAGGATTCGCACAGTGTCTAGCACAGTCTCACCTGACACTTTCCCCTGGCATGGATGGAAATGGGTTCTATTTCTGGCTCAGATAAATGGGGTATCCTCAGCTCCTTAGCTTTTCCACAGGTAAAGTGGACTGCATTCTAGGTGTGGCAGTATCTGAAATAGAAGTGAAAGAGAGTATAGAACTCTAATTGGTAGTAGTAATTGAAACATATGGTTGCCTTCTGTGTCAGGCACTGGCTGGGCATGTAACTACATAACCTTGAATCTGGGCAGCAGCCCTGCAGAGACACAGAAACTAGCTGTGCCCTCCAAAGTCACAAGGCCAGAGAGTGACAAAGCCCGAATTGGACTAGATCTGGCTGGCTGGCTGGCTGGGGAACCTGATTCTTCTGCTAGGTTTTGCTGCCGCTTTGGGAAGTCTTCTAACTGAAGTTGGGTGTGTCATATTTCATAGCATCTCATTTACACGTCTCTATGGTTGCCACCTCCGGACATGTTTTGGAACAGATGTCTCCCTGTTGAATCTCCTCAGCTTGATAAAGTCCCCTTTCAAATACAGTGTCTTCTCCACTGCTTCAGCTTTTCCAGAGAACCCAGTTGTTAAAGTATCTGCATGTTTGGGCAAAACATATCAACCTATCCATCTGTCTGTGTCTGCCCTTCCAAGAATCCATCGCCATAGTAACTTGGTACTCAGATGAGAGATTACAGATGAGAATGGAACAAAGGCCAGACCTTTTCCTTCTCTAAAGCTGAGGATTTGGATAATCTGAGAGCCCATATGTGGGCAATTGTCACAACTAGAAGTGCTTCCCTGGCAGCCCCCAACCCCCCACGGTTCTGGCACACCGTATGTACAAGAGATTTCTCTCAAATAGAATAGGAACAATTTAGATATTTTTTTGGCTTATTTTCACAAATGTTTGGTTGATAACACCAAGCCAAAATTTTTTCAAGGTTGCCATCCAAAAGCGCTCAGTTGAACACTGACTGAGGACTTGAGTTGCGCTCGGTTCTGTGACCTTGGCATGCTGCTTTACCTCCACCTTGCAGGGCCCATTAAACAGAGTCTTCATAAGTCTGTTGTGATGACCCAGTGAAGTAATCAGCAACAAAAGCACTTTTTAAACCACCAAACCCATTCAAGTGTCAGGTCCTGTTAGTGTCACCTCAGAAATCACAAGGCTTTCCCCTGGAGTGGGATAGGGCAAAACCTCACTGCTGAAGAACAACAGTTTTATCTTTAGACGTTGCCCTGCAATTCGGTCCCTCAAGTTTTTTTTTTGCTGCCATGCCTTTACAAAGTTGGTTGCCTTTTCCCAGCCAAAAGGGAGCATATCTCCCTGTAGTTTTTTTCAAGATATAGCCTAGGTTATTTATAGCCTTCGGCCTGAGAGGCGCATCCCAGCAACGAAGTGCTGCAGATGCTCCGATGAATGTCCTACTTCTCAGCAGCCCCTTGCAAACCCTGCACAGTTCCCTCCAGTGCCCTGAATTGTGTGTGTGTTTGTGCCCCTCCAGCGTTCCACAAGGCCGGGCGGCAGGGGGAAGCGGTCAGGGTGCTGGAGCAGCTCTCAAACAACGCCGTGGTAGAAAACAGATTTAACGACGCTGCCTATTATTACTGGATGCTGTCCATGCAGTGCCTCAATATAGCTCAAGGTAAGTAAACAACAGCCAGGCCGCCGTTTCCCCCAGCCCTGCTCTGGCACCGAGATAAACATCCAAAGAGCTGGGACGTTTTAATTAAAGCCTTGGGCTTGTTTATTGGGTGTATTGTCCGTAACCCTGCCTTGCAGTGCCCTAATCTGATGTGTCATCTTTTCCCAGTTTTCCCATAAGCTTAAAAATGGGATGAGGACCATCCTGGGGTTACAGATGGGGGAGGGGGGTGTCATACCCTGTGTGGCTAATTCAGAACATGTCTCTCCCCAGCTACCTGGGAGCCCATTACTGGACCTGGGTGAGCTCCAGTTTTAAAAATGTTTTTAATTAAATGAAAAGATGAAGAAGAGATCACTTTACAATGACACACTCCAGATTCTCACTCATCCCAGGCAGAAAAATAGTTTCAATGTTGCTTTCATTCACAAGACTTCCCACTGAGGGAGTTCTTTGTTAGACTGAGGCCAGTATTCAGGAATGGGAAAAACACTGTAATTGGAGGCAGCTAGGTGACTGATAATAAGTCCCAATTCCTTCCTCAGCTATATGTTCTGTCTCTAGCATGGGGGTAATCCTGCCCTTCCTTCCCAAGGCTGCCGTGAGCCTCCCAGAAGGCATGGTTACAGTTTGATAACTGTCAAGCCAGGGGGTAGGTTGGTATTTTTCTGTTCTGGCCAGTGGTCTGTGATTTTAATAAGGAACAGCACAGTGGAAAGAGGCTTGAGGTGAGCATGAATAAAATTGGCCCTGCCCACCCTCCCTGCCAGGCTCCTCTGGAATGTCTGAGTGCCAGTGATCCATGCTCTTGCCCTGGCTGACGCTCTCTCGGTGGAATGACCTGAGAGAGTATAGTGTGGGCTCTGGGAGAACCTGCGAGAAATATCCACAGACTCCCTGGCCATGTGCTCCGTCACACTGAGACAGTGCTCTGCCCTGTCTTGGGATGGCCCAGCTTCTAAGCAGAGCACCTTTTCCATTCATTGCACCTCTTTGCCACTCTTCCCGGCGTAGTCCTGATGTTGGGGGAGAACTGGCAACAGTGCCATTGCCTAGCTCTTCCTTCTAGACCGATTTGACACGCCTTTTCCTTCTCCTTCTCCTTCTCCCCTTCTTCCCTCCCACTGCACACCGAAGATCCTGCCCAGAAGGACACGATGCTCACCAAGTTTCACCACTTCCAGCACTTGGCTGAGCTGTACCACTGCTACCATGCCATTCACCGGTACACGGTAAGACGGCCCGGAAATGGGTGCCTAAGCTGGGGGCACTGCCTGCTGAGATAGGGCATTGGACTTGTCTTAAGTAAACCCACTGGGCAGAGTGACCTGCTGAGAAATCCTGCTCTTCTCCTGAAAAACAAAGTGTGGAACTTTGGTTTTCTTTGATTGGCTGCTTGTTTGACATGTAGCAAGCTGTGGGCTTCTGAATTAGTCAGCCAGAGCTAAATTGGGCCTTTCGAGTTGCTTGCTTCAGGTTTGGATGATTCGGACAGACTCTAGGTTAGCCAGACAAAGGGCTGTCTAAAATGGTGAGGGGTGAACAGTCCATGGGGCTCTCTCCTAGATGGTTGAAGACCCACTTCTAACAAAAGCCTGAGGTCCCTCCCTAGCTCTGCAACTGGCTTGCTCTATGACCTTGAGCAATTTACTTTCCTCTATGGCCTTCAGTTTCCTTCTCTATAAAACATGAGGGTTGCCAGGCCGGCATGGCTCAGTGGTTGAGCGTCAACCTATGAACCAGGAGGTCACAGTTCAATTCTCAGTAAGGGCATATGCCTGGGTTGTGGGCTCCATTCCCGGTGTGCAACGTACAGGAGGCAGCCAATCAATGATTCTCTCTCATCATAGATGTTTCTATCTCTCTCTCTCTCCCTTCCTCTCTGAAATCAGGAAAGTGGCTTCTTTCCAGGGGAGCACCTGAGACAGGGGCTCTGAAAGGACCTCAAGGGCAGACAAGGTCCCTTGAGACCACTGCCCTGGTGTGGGGAGGAGATGAGATGCAGGCTTGACAGCTCCTCAGGCAGAGCCTATCAGAAGAGTCTTTCTTTTTAAAAAAAAAAAAAAAATATATATATATATATATATATATATTTTTTTTTTTTTTTTAATTGATTTTCACAGAGAGGAAGGGAGAGGGATAGAGAGCTAGAAACATTGATGAGAGAGAAACATCGACCAGCTACCCCCTGCACACACACCCCCCCCAACTGGGGATGTGCCCGCAACCAAGGTACATGCCCTTGACCGGAATCGAACCTGGGACCCCTCAGTCGGCAGGCCGACGCTCTATCCACTGAGCCAAACTGGTTTTGGCAGAAGAGTCTTTCTTGCCAGACTTTCCCCAGAGGCAAATAATGTGCCAAGAATTTAGCACAAAAGAGGGGCAAAGAGGTGCCCAGGTGGAAAGCAGACCCCAAACTCAACTTAGGCTCAAAAGTCAAGGTCCCAGCTCGGTATCAGTTTGCCTGAGTCACTTTGAGCTCAGCTCTTTCTTTTTGCTATTCTTCCTCTACACCTCGGCGAATGAGCTCGGGCATGAGCACGGGCATCTCTTCTCTGTAACAGCTCATAGTCTAGTAACAAGAAGTTGTCGTAAAGTTCCCTCAAGGGATTTCCTCGAGAAGGTGAAGCCCAGAGGAGGGAGGTAGGTAAGGATGGGGCAAGTGCAGAGGCGGAGGAAGAGCATTCCTGGCAGAGGTCACAGCCCGTACAAAGGCCTGGAGGTAGGTGGTATTTTAAGGTTTGGCAGGCAGGTCCCAGCAGAGCAGACTGGGAAGGGAAGCAGCAGACCTTTCCTGGCATAATGGCTTCCTTCCCAGAGGAGAGGTGCTAATCTGAGGAACTCCCCACCCCCCGTTCTCTGGGACATTTCTTAGCTTCCACACCTAGTGCAGTGCAACCAGAGGCAGCTTCTCCCTGGCTCTCACCCAGAAGAGGATGCAGTCTCAGGTTTTCTTGGGTTCTTGGAACTAACAGAGGCTATAGACATTTAAGTGAGAACTGGAGAGAGAATGCTGGGCTCCGCACTGAAGTGGTGTAAAGTGAGTCCTAGTGAATTTAGACCAATTAGGGCCTAAGTCCTGATGGCTCCATGATGAGAGTGGTCTAGTAAGACCTTTAAGGAAATGTCAGTTTATTGCCATTTAAGTGCTTGAGAGGGGAGGGGTAACTGGCCCGAATTAGGCATTCTTATCTAAAGCAGTCTCAGTTTGCACACACTGTGCCAGATTCCTTCAAAGTGGTATTCTTAACCTTTTATGGACCCTTTCTGATAGAAAATTCCCTCTGGTCTGCTGTTCTGAGCTTCCGGCAGCCCCTAGGTACTCATTCAGTTAATGTGTGTTGAGTGCCTCATCTTTTAGGGCCTATGCCAGGTGCTGGGGCACGGGGATGAGCAGTCGAGGGGCTCCACCACATGCGTATTTGGTGGGCAATGAATGGGCAGGCCGCTGTAGGAGAGCAGAGAAGAGATAGGAGATTTTATGCTGTGGGTTAACTACTTCCCTGCAGGTTTATAGCATAGTCATGTCCCAAATTGCATAAATATCTTCTCTTTTTGAGCTAATTTGAGACAGCTTGAGCTTAGGGAAATGGAATCATTATGTACCCCAGAAGCAGTGCCACTCAGGAGACATGCATGGCTTTGGAATCAGAACTGGGTTTGAATCCTAGCTTTGCTCCTTTCTAGCGGGTGACCTCGGCAGATCATCTCCCTGGGCCTTGTTTGCTTGTGAGTACAGTGAGGGTGAAAATACATCCCTCACAGGACTATGTTAAATACCATGTAAGACAGTAGCTATAAAGTGCCCTGCACACAGTAGGTGCTCATTAAGCAGGTCTGCTCATTTATTAAAGATTCTTAGAATTATTGGCATCTGCTTCTCAGCCTGGCCCAGCAGTGGATCACTTGAGGAATTCAATCCCCGTTTACTTTTCTTACTGTAGGAGGAGCCGTTCAGTTCCCATCGTCCCGAAACCCTCTTCAACATCTCCAGGTTCCTGCTTCACAGCCTGACCAAGGACACCCCCTTGGGCATCTCTAAAGTGTATCCTCTCCTTACCCACCCCTCCTGTCTAATGGCCCTGAGAAGTTCCTTCCAGAGCACTTTGCTGGCAGAAGCTTCCCTCTCTCCAGCAGCCCTCGGGGAAGGCAGAAAGCTTGCCCAGCCGCTGCTGTTTGCTGTAGAAGAGGCCCAGCCAGGGAAGCCGAGGGGCTAGTGCCAAGAGAAGATTGGTTTACAGGGTTCTCTGTGCTAGACCCAGCGCTGAGTCTCCAGCCAGCACACTCTCCAAGCCTCCCGGAACCACAATGTGGGTGTGACTGCACTATAGGAAGCACCAGGCTTTGGGTTTGGAGTTTTAGACACTTCCCTCGGGAGGCCGGCGGATGGAGCACCTGTTGTGCCCCAAGCCCCCTGCCAGGCCGTAGGCGACAAAGCTGCCGGCTAGTGGGGGAGGGGAACCTGTCAGGCCCGGTCCAGTGGGATGCATGCTGTTTCCAGGGGTGGAATGAGCTGGGGTCTTGGCCAAGAAAGGCTGCCTGGAGAAGGTGATATCCAGCCTACAGGCTGAGGTAACCAGGGGCGGCAGCAGAATAGAATTCCGGGAGAGAACCTAGCACATGGAAAGGCCAGGTGGTGAGTGAGCATGATGTGCCGGAGGAGCTGAAGCCCGCTGAAGCCCTAGGGAGCCAGGCTGGAGGGGCAGTGGCCTGGGCCTCTCCCTCCTCTGGCTGGTGCAGGCCACTGGGAGGGCTGTCAGCAGAGAAGAGGCAGAGGGCCAACGCTTCCAAAAGGCCCAGAAAGTCATAAAGGACATAAATATCTCCTCCTGTTGGAAGTCTCGCCATTCTCTCAGCCCCTTTCCAGCTCCAATGGAGCCTGCCTTCTGCAAGGAAAAAGTGCCAACCAGGTGTTTCTAGAGGGTTCCAGGCCCAACACTTACATTCCAGAGGAAACTCCCACAAATCAGGCCTTGCCTTCAGCGACGGAAACCCCTGCAGATGAGGGGCCAAGGACACACCTGCTGCGGTCTGAGCACGTGCGCCCATTCCAGCAACTCCATTCAAGTCAGCAGAGTTCGTTGAACCCTTTGCCCTGAGCTTCACCCTGTGCTGTCCACTGGGGACCTGGGAATAGCTCCGGACAGTCCCAGACTTTGAGGAGCCACAGTGAAGACACAGACAAGAAACTTACGCCATACAACTGCTGGAGTTATAACTGTGGAGTGGAAGGAGCCACACTTGGGGTGTGGGGGGCAGGACCATCAGGGGTAGGAGAGTGGGGAGGAGGCGTGGGACTGGCTGCGGAAGTGGGTTAAGGTTCACAGGTGTCTGGGGAAGAAGGTCAGGCCAGGTCTGAGTATATCCAACATTTGAGCTCACCTGAGATCGAACACAGTCCTGTCAGCCTCAGTCTGAGGAGCTCAGAGGAGGCCGCAGAGAGCGAGGGAGGCTGCCGCTCAGAAACCACCCTGGCCCTTGGGGAGGGGAGCAGAGAGGGGTGCGGCGCCCAGTGGCCCCTGTAAGCTGGGCCAGAGGGCAGCTCCCCGGGCAGTGTGGGCCCAGGTTGAACATGGCAGGACTGGAGTAGGAGGGCTTGGCTGACAGGCTGGGCAAGGTGGGGAGAGCCATTTAGTCCCGGTCAGGGTACAAGATGAACCACAGCAGACCCAGAGAACCTAAACAAGGTTAAAATAATGGAAACTTCACTGTCTTTATCTCTGAAAAAAAATCTCTGGGCCTTGATATCTGAGAATTACACTTACATCCCATAAAGGAACAAAGTACTCCTCCTGGCACCGGCACGAGCTGTGTTCTGGCACTGGGCTCATTCTGGGGTAAGCGGTGCCAACTCAGGCCCCAGTGTGGGCTTTGTCGTCCTTAACCCTGTAACTGACAGGAGAACCCTCTTCACTCTGGCCAAGCAAAGCAGGGCCCTGGGTGCCTACAAGCTGGCCCGGCACGCCTATGACCAGCTGCGGGGCCTCTATGTCCCTGCCAGGTTCCAGAAGTCCATTGAGCTGGACAGCCTGACCATCCGCTCCCAGCCCTTCCACGACAACGAGGTGAGTCACGGCCCCTCAGGCTCCTTCTCTTTTGCAGCCTCTTTGGACATCTGACACATGCTCTCCGGTGTCTGTGTCCCTTCCCCTGCTAAGCCCTGGTTTGCCCACTCCTGCTCTTTCCTTTCCGTCCCTCTGCTCTCACTCAGCCCTTTGTGCTCCCGTTGCAGCCCTCAGCTCCCCTGAACCCCACCGCCCTGCCCCGTCTTCTTCCTCCCTCTCGAGGTTCCATTTCTGCCGTGGCCCTCCTCTGTCTCTAGCCCCCTCCACGCCTCCATGACCAGGTGGCTTTGCCTCCGCTTCATCCTAGGAGCCCAATCCTAGCCTTCCTTCTGGAACCAGTTATTGCTCTTCAGTAAATCCATCCCATGTCTATTCTATGCCCCCTTTCCTCCAGCCCAGTTAACTACTGTCTCTTTCACAGTCCCTCTTTGAGCTCATGGTAGAGACTGCCATCAGATAGACATGGCTTCAGATCCGAGCCCCACCGTTTCCTAGCTATGTCTCAGTCTTCCTAAGCCTGGCTTTCCTTCTCTATTAATGGGGGCACTCATAATAGCTTTCCCATAGTGGCTGAAGGGTGAAAGAGCCAGTGTGGGTGGTGTGCTTAGCACAGTGCCTGGAGCATAGTAAGTGGCCGGTGAATGTGGCCATGGTTATTGGCATTCCTGCCGGAGGACAGAGCTGCTGAGTCCTGCCTGTGGAGGAGGTGTCCAGGCCCCAAATGATGAGGCCTCCAGGGTCTCTGTAGGCTCTTACTCTGCTTCACCGAGCAGTGCCCCCACCCACCCACCCAGGCGGCCTTTCCTCTTGGCAGCTAGGCCCAGTCTGTGTTCATTGTGGGGTTTTTTTGTTTGTTTGTTTGTTTTTTGCAGGAGCTGGTGCCCTTGTGCTACCGCTGCTCTACCAACAACCCGTTGCTAAACAACCTGGGCAACGTTTGCATCAATTGCCGCCAGCCCTTCATCTTCTCTGCCTCTTCCTATGGTGAGTCTGGCACATGTGGAAGGGGTCCCAGTGAATGGCTGGGCTCAGTCCACGTCTTGTTGGTCACATGTGTCCTGATTTGTAAAGTGGGGACAGTGTGACAGCCACCCTGCCTGACACACAGGGTCATGCAGGATGCACAGTGCTGCGCAAACCTGAAGCACCCATCCCTCAGAACCCGTGTGAGGCTCTGCGTAACATAAAAGCCCCAGGAATAGAGGCTGCTGGCCGGGCATTTGGTCTGGGAGGCTGGAGGACTCTGAAGTCCCAGTTCCTTCTATGTTGACACAGGATCAGAAGCCCCTTCCCAGTAGCTGAGGAGCCCATCCAGCTGTTGGGGGAAGAAGGAGGGACTAAAGGCCCCGTTCTCATCCCATACACACAGACACCCCCCCACCACCACACCCCTGCCCCCGGGCATTGGGCAGCAGGGGGAGTGTCCCACTGCTCAGCGTGTCTGCTTGATCTCAGAGAAGCCTGCCTCCGGGTGAGGGAGGACTTGGTGGTCCTCTCACCCTCTGGCTGCCTGGTGGGAGTGTCCAGCCCCCAGCTTCCCACAGGGTGCCACCCCCCAGCTCCTCCCGCGCCCCGTGTCTCCCAGAGGTGCTGCACCTGGTCGAGTTCTACCTGGAGGAGGGGATCACCGATGAAGAAGCCGTCTCCCTCATTGACCTGGAGGCACCAAGACACAAGCGTGAGAACAAATGGCAGGAGATCACAGGCAACAGTATCCTGGGCATCGGGCTTGACCCCGGGGTGTGCCAGCTGACCTCGGGGCCTGGGTGAGAGGAGAAGGCCTTGGAGGACGCTGGGCCAGGCAGGACAGGACACGGTGGGGATGGCTGAGTGAGTGGGAGGCCCACAGGCGGCACGGACCGGCCTCACCGGGGCCTGTGGTTCACAAGCTTCCAGGTAGTGCCAATGCCACTGGGCCATGGAC
Source organism: Vespertilio murinus (assembly GCA_963924515.1). Taxonomy (NCBI): domain Eukaryota; kingdom Metazoa; phylum Chordata; class Mammalia; order Chiroptera; family Vespertilionidae; genus Vespertilio; species Vespertilio murinus. The sequence continues at coordinate 31,857,324 of OZ004715.1, read as the reverse complement.
CCCATTTTGAAAAGCAGAAGACAGAGGAGAGCTCAAGAAGGGAGACGGAAACTGTCACACACCAGTCCTCTGCACAGACACATCTGCTTAGGCTGGCCTATTGCTGCTGTGTGAGGCCACATCCTGTACCTGACTCAGCACCGGCAGCCTCCAGTCTGGGGGTCTTTCGCGTGGGAGTCCCGCTGCCCTGGCCGCACATCAGCTCCTCCTGGCAGAGGTGGCGGCTCCCTGCGGACCTTCAGCCTAACCTGGCCAGCCTCGGGGTCTGCAGGAGCTCTCACCCCTTCTCCATGAAGCATGACCTTCAAGGCCATCTCAGAAATATGGCCTGCAAACCACCCGGCTATGTTTCTCCAAGAAATGCCAGTTCGCTGGCCCATCATTTCTACAGCCACACACAGCGGGCCCTCAGGCCTCTGTTCACATGGTGCTTCTGGCTGGCAGGCCCATGTGAGCCATGGCCTGTCCCTGTGGCCAGCAGAGCCCTTTCCTCCTTTCCCACCTGAGCGTGGGGCCTGGCCTCTGTTTCCTGCGACGTTTCTCCATCCGAAACCTGTCCCGCCAGCCCTGCCGCTCTTCCCCAGAGCTGTGGGGAGACCCGTGAGGCCTGGAGGGAGCGCCCGGGAGTCTCAGCATGTGGGGTGGAGGGTGGGGCCTGTTTCCTATTCGGCCTCTGGTTCCATCCTTGACCAGACTCCTCCAGATTCCCAGACTCTGAGACTGGATGAGACCATGAATTCCATGGGAGACGATGACCCCTTCACGGCAAAGCTGAGTTTTGAGGTGAGGGTGCCTCTGTGAGTGGCAGGCTGCTGAGGCCAGCAAAGCCTATTGGGAGGTGGTCTTAGGTCTCTTCTGTATACATTCCTTGGTGCGAGGGAGAACCACTTCCTGTCAGGGCTGCCAGGGAGGGGGAGGGGTGGGCTTTCTGTCCGTAGAGATGCCAACAGGGGCTACCTGACCTGGCAGGTCTGTCAAGGTACTTGACGGGGGAAACCTCTGGGGTCTTTCCTGGCCACTCCCATAGACTCTGGGCTCATGGCCCACATAATGTGTTACTGTGACTGAGGGCCCAGGGCCCCCTGCCTCCTGCCTGCCCTGCAGCAAGGTGGCTCGGAGTTCGTGCCCGTGGTGGTGAGCCGGTCGGTGCTGCGCTCCATGAGTCGCCGGGAAGTCCTTATCAAGCGCTGGCCGCCGCCCCTGCAGTGGCAGTACTTCCGCTCATTCCTGCCGGACGCCTCCATCACCATGTGTCCCTCCTGCTTCCAGGTACCGTGCCCACTGCTGCAGCTCATGGTGGTGTCCAGTGTCTTCTTTCCATGTCCCACATTTCCCCTTGGGGAGGCCGGGCATCTGGGGGGAGTGTAAGTGATCTCTGAGCAACCAAGGCCTCATTGGGAGAAGAGACCCAGCTGTCCTCCCTCCTTTGGGTTGCATCCCGTGTGCTTTGTGGAGCAATCATGTCCTGACCCTGGGCTGTCTGCATGTACCCTAATCCGGGAGGGCGGGGAAAGTGGGACTCACCTTTGAACTTCATTAGGGAAAATGGGGCCACAGACCCTTACCCCTCCTCCCAGTCCCCGGACAAAGGTGTTGTAGATCCGGTGTCCTAACCTGACCCACTGGAAGGGCAACAGTCTTTGCCAGGCTCGGGGCTGACGCACACCTAGAGCGGCTGCCCAGAGTCACGCCGTCTCTCCTCAGATGTTCCACTCGGAGGACTACGAGCTGCTGGTACTTCAGCACACCCACTGCCCCTATTGCCGGAGACACATTGACGACCCCAGCCCGTGACCTGCACCCTGGGGACCACCCGGTCCCTTTGGGCCGCCTTGTAGTTGGCAGTAGAAAGAAGGAAGAGGTAAATTGTTAGAATGTGTGTTCTGCCCAGATGAAGTTTATATTTTAGGGAGAGGCCTTGTGTAACCACGGAATTCCTATTTATGGCATTTCATACCTTGTAAATAGCACCAGGATATGGATAAGAGAATGTACATATATTTGCTAAAATAAAAAAAAAATCTGTTACTTTCAGCACAGTTCTGAGTTGTTCATGGCAGCCTGCTGGAGTCCAGAGATCTGTCAGACCATTAACATGTACACTTTGCAAACAGATTGCCTCAATAATTACAAATAAAGGGGCTACTTATTTTCATCAGTGTCTGCATTTTAGCAAATCTTCATATTGTCTGCAATTTAATTTCCTTATGCAAAAGTGCACCTGTTTCTAATTTGATCCAAGAGGAACATTATATTTGTGTTCTTTTAAAATTTAATCTAATCGAAATGGCAATATGGTAGTGAGCAGGGGAACAGGGTTTATTTATTCATATATTTTGGTTTAATGGGGCTCCATATTGACAAGAAAATAAGATACCTGGCTCCAAAGAAGATGGCAGAGAGGGTTCTCCCCGGAGGTTACACTTCCCAGCTGGGGCCCGGCCCCTCCACCACCTTCCCCAGCCCCACGTGGGCTCCACCCAGCCGAAGGCTTTCCCCTTCCCTCCATCCAGGCCCTACAGCGAGTGGGTTCCTCTTGAGACCCCACTAAGGTCCCTTCCCCTGAGCATCAACAATGTCCAACTTATAGCTCCAGGGCATGGGGCTGGCAGATGGGAAGCTGGGGAGGAAGAGCTGATACTTACGGGGGACTTGTTCTGTGCCAGGCTTGTTTCATATGTTGTCTCAGTTCTCACAGCCTCTCTCCACGGGGGTGGGTGGAGGTGCTGGGGCCTCCCCCCTCCCTGATGGGAAGTCCTTGAGTTGTCCATCCCGGAGGCCCCACTCCCTTCACCTTCCCCTCTGCCTGCCCTGGAGGGAATGAGCAAGCACATCCTGTAAAGTCCTGACAGCGGGAGAAAGGGAACATGTCGAAAACCACCCTCATGATTAGATATGGATGCAGAGCACAACACTGTTGGAGGGATGAAGAGGAGAGCGGCTGCAGAGGGGTGAGTGCAGGAGCTGGGCCCCTGCCCCACCCTTCCTCCCTGCCTCCCTCCGCATCTCTCTTAGGAGATAATGGAGGAAAATGAAGAAAAGGAGCCAGACAATTGTGCCAACAGAACTCCTCCGTTGAGTGTGTAATTACTTATGATCATGCATGCTGTCTCTCACTAAACATTTATTAATGCATTAGGATTTCCATTAGCGCATTACTTGAACTGAAATCATTTGCATATAGCTGAGAAAAGAGGGAAGAGGAAGAAAACAGCCTCAACCACCCAACAGGCAGACGTCAATCAGTGTCAGATCAGATGGTCCGTGGCTGAAGGGGGAGGGAGGGGCCCAGGCTGAGACTTCAGCATGCATCCTTCCAGCTGAATAACAGTGTATGCCGTGCCAGGTCCTGCTGCCACGAAGCTGAGCTTTGGAGGCCTGAGTCTGAGAAACAATCACTGTAATTCCCATTAAATCAAGTGCTTACTGAATGTCAGTCCCTGTGCTAAGCACTTTCCACACATCATCTTATTTAATCCTCACTAACCACTAAGGATTCTCCTCTTAATGATGACGAAACAGGTTCGGTACTGTTTTCTTTCACTTACGGAATAGGATTCACACCCAGCCTTTACATGTGAGCACTCTGTTTTAGCTGCTCTCCTGTCCCACCTGGAGGGGTCTTGACCCGGTCCAGTTTTCTCTCCCAGGCTCAGTTTCCCAATGTGTACAAAGGCGCCCCCTCCAGCTCTGACACTGACGCTCAGGCCTCAGTCTCCATCGTTGACCCAGACAACCCCTCACATTCTAGGACGAGAGAGACCTCGCAGGGTTCCTGAGGTGCCCATTTCATCAAGAGGAGACTGAGGCCTGCAGGGGGAGGAGTGTCTGCCAGAGGCTGCACAGCTTGGAAGAGGTTGAGCTTACGACTTTGTCTTGATTGCTTGTCTCCAGTCCTCAACATTGTTCCCATATTCTTTTTTCCCCCCAATATATCTCTATTGATTTCAGAGAGGACGGGAGAGGGAAAGAGAAACATCAATGATGAGAGAGAATCATTGATTGGCTGCCTCCTGTATGTCCCCTACTGAGGACCGAGCCTGCAACCCAAGTGTGTGCCCCTGACCTGAATTGAACCTGGAACCCTTTAGTCCGTAGGCTGACGCTCTCTCTACTGAGCCAAACCAGCTAGGGCCCCACATTCTTGAAAGGAGAAAGTGGGGGAGGGGGGCACTGGGTGGCCCAGAAAGGGCCCCAGGCCAGACTTTAAGTGGGCCTGGCTCTAGCCTGGCCTCAACCAGCTGGGTGTCTCCATCCATCCCCAGCGATGCTACCAAAGCCAGGAGCCTCTTGTGACTCTCAGATAGGTGGACAGGAGCCCCTTCTCCAAGGTTGCTGCCAACTGCAAATACCAGGAGACCTCCCGCTTGTGCCAGCCCTGCCCTTGGAACAAGCAGGAGGCTCCCCCTGGGTGAGGGGCTCACCCTGGGCCAGGCTGTGATCCTAGTACTCCCTGATATTCCTCCACCCAGACTCCGGAACATCTTCCTGAAATGGGAGCCCATGACACCCCTCCCCTGCTTGCAGTTATCAGTGCCCCCGCTGCCAGCCAGCTAGCACCCAACCCCTAGCCCTCCCTTCCCCTGCCACGCATCCTGGGGCCTCAGCATCCTCACACCATCCGGCCCTTACCCCCCATGGCCTTGGCTGTCTAGGTTGGGGGGGTCTCTCGGGCTCCCTCCTGGTCCACATCTTGCTACCCTGACCCTCCACTTGAGGCTGAGAACAAATTCCCACCTCTCACGGTTATTGTTTTTTTGCCTCGTTTGCTGCTGCCTGAGACCAGGAGCTCCCTGAGGGCAGGGACCACGTGGGACTCATATCAGTGTCCCGAGCACCCAGCCCTGGTGCCCAGAGGTGTTTGGCAAACGTTGGGATAGGAGGGAAAGAGAGAGGGGGAGGAAGAAGGAAGAGGAGATGGGAGGAAAAGAGGAAGGGAGGGGAGGAGAGTCCGTTTGTCCCTTCTTCCCCCTTGACGTTCTCAGCTCGGTCTAAGGCCTCAGCCAGCCTGGTGACACAGTCAGGTGGGCCTAAGCCAGTGGGGGGAGCGGGAAGGAGGGGGACACTGCTGCTGGTCAAGCAGCACCTCCATGCAGAGGCTCGGGAGCTCTGTGCCCCTCCGGCTAAACCCTAATCCATGCCCCAGTCAGAGCCCCGCTCCTGGGTTCCCGGAGGGGCTGGGCCGGAAGCCCTCAGGTGGCTGCGTCTGTCATTTATACCATGGTGTGAAGGACTGGCAGAGCCTTCCTATGAGCCGTCTGTGCTGGAGGAGGCACAGCCCGGCAGGTTATAGCTGGGGTCCTCACTGCTTTGACCTGGGCAACTCACTGCTGGGTCAGGGTAAGTGACTTCTAGTGACCTTTCAGCTCAGCCCTGAGCCCGTGGCTCTGGACAAAAAGCATTTAAAAAAAAATTCTTTGCCCTGCCTATGGAATACAGAGCACCATCACCTCAGCGATGGCCTTTCATTCCCCTTCACCTCGCCCTGTGAGGGTGGGGTTGTTAAACTCTTACAGAGTCTTAGAGAGGGCAAGTACTTCCTGGGGTAACTGGATACGTTCGCTCTTCCCACAAATGGTTGCTGAGCACCTACTCTGTGCCAGCCCCTGGGGGCACATCGGGGAACAGCACAGACAGGAACCCCAGCTCGTCCTAGTTCCAGGAAGATGACTCCGCTCCTGCCACACGCTGGGCGCCAGTCTGGGCTCTGAGGCCCCTGTGGAGAGGAGACAGACCCCGCCCACACGACAGCCTGGGAGATGGACAAAAGCACACGAACAACACCAATTAGGAGCTTCCAGGCTGTCATAAGCATAGGAAGGTGCTGAGGTCAAGGGCTCAGCCCAGCCCGGTGGGGCTGTGTGGGGCTGGTGTTGACTCAGGGAATCCCGGCTCCTCCTCCCAGGGGCCAGCCTGTGTCAGAATCAAACCCTCCACCTTGACCTCATTAGCGTTGGCCCTAATCACTGGGCCAAGCGCCTTAGACTACGAGAGGTCACACCCCACCCGCCCTGCCATGCCACCCCCTGTTCATTCCACCAACACACATCTCATCAGCCCTTCGGTGCAGGCCCTGGGTCTGCCTGGATAGACAGGGGTCCGGGGCCCCAGGTGGGCTTGAGGGAAGGGGGCACTGTTTTTAGCAGACAGGTCTAGGAAGCCCAGGTCGGAAGAGAGACCGGATGTCAGAAAGCTCAAGCGATAGAAGTCTCAGAGGCTGGGACACTTCCCCACTGGCCTTGAATTTCCGGCCCCAGGGCCTTTGCACTTGCTGTTTCCTCTGCCTAAACATCCCCAGCCCCCAGGGCTTGGCTGGGCTGGCTCCTTCCATCTCCGGGTTCTCAGCTCAAACCTCACCTTCTCTGAGACTTTCCCTGGGCTGCGCTAGATAACAGTGTCTTGGGAGTGCATCATGACCTGAACGTTCCCTGTATGTTTTTGCTCCATTACTTGTGTGTAATGAAATGCTCCCTGCAGGCAGGGGCTTGGTCCTCCTTGTCCACTGTGTCTCCCAGAACCAGGCAACTTGGTCGATGCACATTTGCGGCTGGACAAGCACCCTGCATGCCAGCACTCCCAGCTACCCCCCTTTATTCCCAGGAGGTGCCATCGCATTCCTGTCACACGTGAGGGGAGCCCGTCAATATCAGGCCTCCATTTGGCCCCCAAACTCATCCTGCTATTCCGGGACCCACCTTCGTGGGGGCTCTATGGCATCCGAAGCCCACTGTCCTAGCCCAGGCTGGCCAGAATACCCGTGTGCCACAGAACCCAACCAGTCCTGCTTCCAGGACTGCTCACTGGAGTCCCCAGGAGGCCGGGACTGCCCCTGCCCCGCTCACGGCAGTGATCTGGTGCCCGGCGCAGGGCCTGGTACACGGTCTGCCTCCTGGATGCAAGGCCTTGCTTCAGCATCCCTGAGAGCCTTTGTCCCTCCCTGCTTCACCCCTTCCCTGTCCCCTTCTCCATCTTGACTCCCTCCGATCCTTCTATGGGGGCATTCGTGTCACCTTTCTGTCCCTGAGATCTGCCCAAGCCACTGCCCACTGCCCTCCAGATAAAGCCAGGTTCCTCAGCGTGGTATCAGGACTGGCCTCAGCCCACGGGCAGCCACAGCCCAGACGTGCCTCAGGCCTCTGCCTGGCCTTTGTCCTCAGTGTGTGCTTTCTTCCCAACTTGGCAAAGTGCTCCCCTCCCTCAAAGACCCAAACATCACCTCCCTGGACACCTCTGCCAAGCAGGCACCTCCTCCCCTCTCTGGGCTGGGGTCTGTTCTTCCCATATCAGAGTCCTCCTCAGTCTGTAAGCTCCTTCTTTCTCAATCTTTATTTTCCCAGTGACCTGCACACAAATAAGTGAGTGAGTGAATTCCCATTCAGTTGAGCTGGGCTATGCCAGGCTGCGCATCTGGCAAGATGTGACCTCTGCCCTCATGAAGCTCAAAATCTGGCGAGATGGGCTAGTGGGTGCCCAGCACCTGGATGGGCCAGGGGCTGAGTGAGGGGACGAGAGACCGGGAGAGCAACCAGAGCCTGTGCCTGCTGGGAGCTCACGGTCCAGGCGGTGGAAGACCAAGTCAGCTCACGCCAAGCCAGGGAGGAATGGCTGGGAGCCTGAGGTCCCATGTCGGGCCAAGGCCATCAGGCTGAGATGGGCAGAGATTCCTGGGGACAGACGAGTGGGGACAGGCATCCTGTGCTTCCTCAGGGTCCCCAGCACCTCCCTTCCCCAACCCCAGACTTCCACCTGGAGTCACCTTGGCGCCTCTTGGGAAGCCAATTAGGCCCCCAGTTGCCCTTCCGCAAATAGTTAGTGAGCACCTACCCCGGGACTAATATGATTAATAACGCCCTCAATCTCCCAGGTGCTGATTCAGCCAGGAGCTTAGGGAGGGGAGGTCACTTCATAAGGGCCTGGGGGGGTCAGGCGCTGGAGTTGTCCAGCCAAGAGCCCTGCGCGGCCAAGCTCAGGCCGCAGCCGCGTTCCTGGGTCAGAGCTGCCCGCGGGGCGGCCGCCGGGACCTCCGCCATGAACGGCACCGAGGGCCCCAACTTCTACGTGCCCTTCTCCAACAAGACGGGCGTGGTGCGCAGCCCCTTCGAGTACCCGCAGTACTACCTGGCCGAGCCCTGGCAGTTCTCCATGCTGGCCGCCTACATGTTCCTGCTGATCGTGCTGGGGTTCCCCATCAACTTCCTCACGCTCTACGTCACCGTCCAGCACAAGAAGCTGCGCACGCCCCTCAACTACATCCTGCTCAACCTGGCCGTGGCCGACCTCTTCATGGTCTTCGGGGGCTTCACCACCACCCTCTACACCTCCATGCACGGATACTTTGTCTTCGGGGCCACGGGATGCAACATGGAGGGCTTCTTCGCCACGCTGGGCGGTATGCGTTGTGGGGGGGATGGGCAGGGGGTACGGGAGCCAGGGGCAGGGAGGTGTCTGGGGACAGACAGGTCCAGGCTTAGCGATGGGGGTTAAGAGGCCTTCTGCCCTCTGCGATCATTGGCATCCTCTAACGTTCTCAATCAAGGAACACTTCGGTGTTTGAGCTAGGCTGCCGAATGGGAAGGGCGAGCACTGAGCACTGTTTATTCTCACTTGGAGGGGTGCCTTTGTTTTGCTTTACAGCCGAGGAAACTGTGAGAAGTCAAGGGCCCTGCAGGGGTCACGTCTCAGCAGCAGTCTTTGCCTTCCTAGCTTCCTCCTCAGACAGGGGCAAAGCTGTGCTCCAAGCCCTCTTCTGTGGGCCCCGCAAGCACGTTCAGTTCCCTCAGAGCAGACGCCCTGGGTCAGACCCACGCCAGGCATTGTGGGGCAAAAGGGACAAGATAGCTCCCTGTGCTCAGGCTCCCAGCTCCCAGCTCAGGGTGGGACGCAGACTCTCAGTCCTCCGGCCATTGGACTCGGCCTGCGCTGAGCCATGGGCCGAGTCCCTCCCCAGCCCCCCTGCAGCCTCTGCCAGGCATGAGTGCTTTTTGTGTTGAGCCCATCTGCTTCCGAAAACCCGCCCTTAGGAGGCATGAGACCTGGGTGGTCTGTAGCTTTGGAAGATGCTTTTAAAAGTTTCTTTGGTTGGAAAACTGACAGGAGTGCTGCAGAGACAATAGGTCCCATTTAGCAGATGAGGAAACTGAGGCATGGAGAGGGGAAGACTCACTTAAGGATGTGCAGGGCAGTGACCAGAGATCCTAGGTCTCCTGGCTCAGATCCAGGAACGCTCCCCGCCCTGCCCCTGCCCCTGCCCCTGCCCCTGCCCCTGCCCCTGGGACATAACACCAACCACAAGGATGCTCTGCTGCCTGTCTTCTCTCGCCCTGTTGTGTCCAGGTTGCTGCCTCAGCCCTATTCCCCCGAATCTCTGGCCATCCCTGGGTGTCAACTTCAGTGGCCACAGACCATTCGGTCTCAGGCCAGAAGGCAGGGGCAAGGCAGGGAGACACTTCCCGGCAGGGTTAGTCCCAGTTTACAACTGTGGTGCTCCCTTTCACTCTCAGAAATGGCCCGGTCTGGTTGCTGAGTTCTGTGGCCCCCTTCCTGAGTCTCTGTGGTGGTGTGCGGCATGATGCCTGAGCTCCATCACTGTTCCCTCCTCAGTCCTCTGAGCCAAACACCCTTCATCTTCCTGGCTCCTGGGAGAGGGTCGCACATGCCCCGGTCATTTTGTTTTCCCGGAGGGGAGGGGCCCCTGCTCCGGAGGGAGGAAGGTTCCCCTGCCCCTGCGTCGCCTCTCGACAGGGACTCGGCCTGTCGCCCCATGAGGGACACATTCTCTTGTCAAAACTCCCCGCAGGGTTCCAGTCCACCCCGATCCCTAATCTGATGCCTGTGTCCCTCCTGAGCCCAGAGCTCTAACTGAACTAAACTACGAGTTACTGCACTCCCTCAGCCCTGCGCTCCTCCCAGTTCTCGATGTCTGACCCCGCTCCACCCTGAGGCCTCGCGCTAGGCCTGCCCCAGGCTGCCTTCCTAGCTTCCTCCTCAGACAGCGGAGACCAGCATGCTGACCGACAGCTGACTGCCTTTACAGGTGAAGTTGCCCTGTGGTCCTTGGTGGTGCTGGCCATCGAGCGGTACGTGGTGGTATGCAAGCCCATGAGCAACTTCCGCTTTGGGGAGAACCACGCCATCATGGGCCTCGCCTTCACGTGGGTCATGGCACTGGCCTGCGCTGCACCCCCGCTAGCCGGCTGGTCCAGGTAATGGCACTGGGCAGGAGGGACGGGCCGCCAGGGGTCTTCTTAGGGCCCCCCCCCCCCCCCAAGAACCCAGACACACTCAACCCGGGGCTGTCTGGTCCCAGGCTCTGAGCTGGTAACTTTTCTGGGATTGGGGTTTAGGGCAGCGGAAAAAAGGATCAGACCCTAATGATGCTATGGGGCTGGTCCCACCTCCTGAGTCCCCATCTTAAGGAGAATCCAAAGAGTCCAACCCTTCATTCACCTTGGCTGTGCCCCTAATCCTCAACTAAGCCAGGGCCGGACGCCAATCCTCTTTGGTCCAGTGCCCGCGGGCAGCTTCCTTTGACCTTGGGCCTCAGCACCTGGGGAGGCTGAGCCTTGCTGGTGCAGGGGGTGACTCTGTGGCCCCTGGGACCCGGGCCCCGTGCCGTCTGCAGGCCATTGCCTCCAAATGGGGCTGAGAGGAGAGAGGTGGAAAAGGGGGGAACTTGGCTGGTGACTTTGCGTGTCCAGAGGCTTCATGTTCCCCTGCTTCCGGGAAATCCCCTCTCTTCCCTGTCCTCCTCAGTCTCTATAAAAGCTCCCTGTAGGGCTCCCAGTCCAATCACGACCCCTAATCTGAGGTCATTTTCTGCCCATTGCTGAATTTAAGCCCACCCCCGCTCCAGCCTCTTTGTCTGGTCCAGTTACATCCTCATGAGCACAGCCAACAGACACACCATGTTTTCTGAGGTCGGTGCAATATCACCGTCCTCTAGAATCATTGGAAAAAATTCCAACCACAAGCCCCAGAGGCCTCTCATTCCCATTCTCCTCTTTGGTGCAAGTATCTCTGGGTTATCCTGTATGCCCGTCTTTGGGCTAGCAAACACTCTCATCCTGTTATTCGGTAAGACCCTGGGTTGTACAAACTATCTGAAATACAGAGGTGAGGAGTATTTCCCTCCTACCCACCAACCTCTGCCTTGCACAGCCTGAGGCCTGGCTCCGGCCGCTCTGGGCGGCGGGTCCGGGGAGAATCCTGCACAGGCCGGTGGTTTGCACAAGCCAGGGAGAGACAGGCAGTTGACTGGGTCGTGTTCCAATAACAGACACCAAACAAACAGTGAAACAAACATGGCGCATTTGAGTCCCTTCTCTCAACTGATTTGACTCTCAAAGTCTCACAGCCAAGCAGACGTTTCATTATCTCCATTTGACAGAGAGGGAAAGTGAGGCCCGGAGCAAGGCCAGCCACGGCGGGTCGCTCCGGTCAGCTGGCACCTGTTCCCAAGCGCCTCATACGTGGGTCTCCATCATGCCCCCTCCCGTCCCGTTCTCCACCGGCCATCAGGTACATCCCAGAGGGCATGCAGTGCTCGTGCGGGATCGACTACTACACGCTCAAACCGGAGGTCAACAACGAGTCCTTCGTCATCTACATGTTCGTGGTCCACTTCACCATCCCCATGGTGGTCATCTTCTTCTGCTACGGACAGCTGGTCTTCACCGTGAAGGAGGTACGGCCCTGCGCCGGGGGCCGGGGCCACACGCACTGAGTGGGTGGAGCCGGCCCCTGGCCCGCAGCCGCGGCCGTGTGCACACCAGCCCCGTGTCCCTGCAGGCCGCCGCCCAGCAGCAGGAGTCAGCCACCACCCAGAAGGCCGAGAAGGAAGTCACGCGCATGGTCATCATCATGGTCGTGGCGTTCCTCATCTGCTGGCTGCCCTATGCCAGCGTGGCATTCTACATCTTTACCCACCAGGGCTCTAACTTCGGCCCCGTCTTCATGACCCTCCCGGCATTCTTCGCCAAGTCATCCTCCATCTACAACCCGGTCATCTACATCATGATGAACAAGCAGGTGCCAGGTGGCGGGGAAGGAGGGTCCAGGTCCCCAAGCCTGTGGAAGACAAGCCGCACCCTTGTCTGGGTCTCGGGCTTCCCATCCACAAAGCTGGGCTGGGGGGGGGGGTGATCTCCCCCAGGGCATCAGAGGCACCCGGGAGGAATGCATATTCCTGGGCCCCACCCAGACCTGCATTTCGAACAAGTCCTCCGGGTGACTCTGGGGCTGGCTCACGTCAGATGGTTCTGAAGGCCCGCTTTAAAAGAAGGTGGTCAAAACCCCAAGCCTGAGAATGGGATGTGCCAGCCTCCATCAAGGAGAAAAAAGAGCTAAAAAGTCTTATTCTGAGGGATAAAGGAATGAAGTGGTCCTTTAACATAGACCAGTGGTTTCTCTGCAGAATCCGGGACCCCGTGGGGAAAACATGCCCTCCAGTCAGGCACATTGGACCCATCTGCCATTGTCTAGCTGTGTGGCCTTGGGCAACACATCACTCCCATTCCCTGGGCTTCGGGTTTTTCATCCATAGAAAGGGCAAAACTCCAAACTCTTGAGTTAAATGGGATAATTTACAGATAGCCCTTGGCACACAGAGGGCATCACGGAGTGCCATTAGTGACAAAGCCCCCTTGCGTTTAGTCCCTGGCATCTCTGGGTGGGGTCACATATGTTTAGTAAGTTCCCTCCAGAGAGCCAGATCTGACCCGGGAGTGAAGGCGGTGAGGGGCAGAGCAGGAAGGGTTTGTAGGCAAATCTTGCCAACCACACCAGTTTGCTACACACACACACACACACATGGAGTGGACCCTGACTCTGACTCATGCCCCTTGCCTTCCAGTTCCGGAACTGCATGCTCACCACCCTCTGCTGTGGCAAGAACCCACTGGGTGATGACGAAGCATCCACCACTGTCTCCAAGACGGAGACCAGCCAGGTGGCACCAGCCTAAGCCCTGCCAAGGACTCTGCTGCCGACCGTAGGAGTCTCCCGTCCCCCACCACCCACCCCCAGACCAGGTCTCACAGGCTCCGTGAATTGAAAAAAAAATTAACGAGGCTCTCCAGTCATCACGAGGACGGCTTGATCTGGAGTCCCGAGTTCCCAGGGGCCAGTGGGATCTTACCCCTCCTCCCCACAACTCATCTCTCAGGGACAGAAGAACTCTTGCTGTCTGGAACCATGTCCCAGCTTAGGGATAAGTATCTAGCACAGAGTGGGACACACAGTAGGTGCTAAATAAACACTAGATGGAGGGAGGAAGGAGCGAATGGGGGAATGAATGCAGAGATGGACGGGCAGGGAGAGTATGTCTGTCCTCTGAAAACCACCGCAGCAGCAGCAGCAGCTCCGTGGCTGACGGCCTTGAGCAGGTGTTTTCCTCCCTGGGCCCCACCTTCTTTCCCTGCAAAATGGGAATCCCGAGTCCCTGGTCCTGCCATTCATGGCTGCTGTGCAGATCAAACGAGGTGTGTGTGTGCGTGTGCGTGTGCGTGTGTGTGTGTGTGTGTGTGTGAAAGCACTTTGTAAAGGAGCTGTACAGATTGTAGTTAACGTTATGAATAACATCAATTAATGTAATTAATTGCTCTTATCATTTCCTCTTCATAAGTGACCATTTTGAGATTGGACAGACCCCTAGTATCCAACCTCGGCAGTTTTTTAAAAAAATTAGCCAGGTGTCAAGGCCAGACCACATTTGGGGGTTGGGCCGGAGGTAGGGGCGGTTGAGTGAATGTAGAATGCCGTCATCAGACCTGACGAAACAACATGGGACTGGAGTCTGGGACCAAGGTCCAGAGTCTAACCTCTGGCCTGGAGCACCAGCCCCAGTGCCTCCCCTCCCCAGTGCAGCCTGGGAAGAGACGGGCCTTTCTCTCAGCTCTGGAGACCATGTGCTCTCTCAGGCCACGGCATATCCGGGCCAGGATGGAGCTTCTAGAAGCCACGCTCACCTGCCCACACTTAATAAAGAGCCGAGTCTCCAATGTCACCCTTGTCTTGAAGAGCTTAGAAGCAAAGAGTGGGCAATTTTTTTGGCCCACCTTCCCTGGGGACGTTGGCAGGTCCCAGATTCCAGCTCCCTTGCTGATGAGCCCATCTCTGGCAGCTCCAGTCCATTCTCTATTCTGGAGAGCCCTTGCTCTAAAGCTGGGGCGTCAGAATTGAGCTGCCTCAGGAACTGACCTCTCCTTCTTCACATAACCAAAGCTGGAAGCTCTATCTCTCCCCAGCCCTGCCTGGAGACCAAGGCAAATTGGGGCATTAAAAGCTCAGCGCCTGTACTTGGTGTTAATGGTGGTGGTTTTTTCCCCCTGCAGGATGGATTGAAACTGGGCAGCATCCACCTGGTCCCTGACCCTGGATGCCTGGATGGGGCAACCAGCAGAGCCTCCTGGGGGTGTGGGGGCTGGGAGAGGAGGGAGGGAGCCAGCCCACGAATGGGAAAAGTCCCAACTTTGGAGTCACAGAGATCCAGGTGACCTGTGAAACTGCAAGTAAGTTTTGTCACCTCTCTGAGCCTTCTTGTCTGCAAAAGAGAATGTTAAGACAGACCTTGAGGGGATTAGATGAGATAATAGACTACAATGGCCAGTCTGCACTGTGGGAGAGTGTTGACATCACTGGGGACTCAGCTCAGAGTTCACTTTGCTGGGCACTCCATCTGCAAGGGGAACAGGATGGAGATATAGCTCCCAAGAGTTACCCTCATCCTCCAAGGAGGGAAAGGGTGGCAGGGACTGAGATGGAGAGAGATACTTAGTGCCATGGTGGGGCTGGAGCAGGTACTAGTTGGGACCTCTATCCTTGTCCCTCTTTACTCTGTCTCCTTGGGTGATGTCAGTCAGGATTCTTTTGGCTGCAAGTGACCAGAAATCCCTGTTAGGGCTGAAAGTAAAAGGAAAAATCGTTGGTTGCCATACACGGAAAGCCCAGGGGTTTAGGAACAGCTGCAGACAGTTGCTCAGATCATGTTATTGGGCTCCTGTGTCTCTTCTGGCTACACTTTTCTATGTGTTGGCTTCATGCATACGCTGACTGTTCCAAGAAGTGGGCAGAAATGGCAGCCAGTTGTTTCAGGCCCAGCAAGCCCTGCAGAAAGTGGGTTTCTCTTTCCCATCAGTCCCAGCAAATGACCCTCATTGGCCAAGCCTAGGTCACCTGATTGTCCCTGCAGCCCAATATTAACCCCACATAAACCAGATGGTCTGAGAGAGGGGACAGAAAGGTGCCCCATGGAAACCTGGGGGTCTGCTACCAGAAGGAAGAGGGTGGGAGGCAGGGTGGGCAGAGAGACAGAGGCCCAAAGAGGATGGACTCGGAGTCCCTGAGATTGGGCGAGATCAGGCCCCCTCCCCACATTGGGACACAGGAAAGAAGGTTCGCATGGTCGGTCCTGCAGGTTACTCTCCCTGCCAGCTGCTGTGCTGGGCCAGGCATGGCAGTGGGAGGGAGGACAGGGGCATTTCAGCTGCCCGGTCTTGCAGGCTGCCCTGTCTGCCCCCTTCCTCCCCCACCCCACTTCACTTAGTCTGAAGAGTGGTATGTTTGCCTCAGCCTCACATCCAGAGGAGAAAATTACTCTAAAACCAGGACATTCTGTGGTTTTTCCTGGTAGAGAGGAAAGCCTCTTTATTTCTTTAATTTACAACTGATTTGGCAGCTGTGTATGGGGCACTTGCATAGGAAGGCAAAGAGCTGCTGACTTAGCCCGAGAGGAGGGTATTATCCACCTCATCTCTGGGCTCCCTGCAGCCCACAGGTTTGTGGAACGCCTGTTGTGTACAAACACGTCTCCACTCAACCCAATCGAAGGAGGCGGGTCCTAGGCCAGGCAGGATGTGCCAGGGGCTCCTGAGATGGATCGGAGGGACCAAGTCCCTGGGCTGTGACCTGGCCAGCCTCCTGGCCACAGAGCCCTCTCATCCCTCATCCTGCCTCTGGGAGGAGATTGCATGAACCCCAGCCCAGCCCCCGGGGCAGCCGACCCCCCTGTCCCCAGTAGAGATGTGCATTCCCGACACCCAATGTTACCCCAGGGAGACGGTGGGCGTCCTTTCCAGCAGTGCCACCTTGGACCAAGTCTCTGAACCTCCCTAGGCCTCAGACCCCTCAGCTTTAAAGGGGGAGGATTGTCCCAGCTGGTAGATTTGTCTAAAGGGACAAATGAGATCATTGATATAACAGACGCAGTGCACACTAGACATTCAATAGCGGTGAGCTCCCTTCCCAGGGACGTAAACCAAGTCCAAAGGAGCAGCCCCACGCGGCGGCCGAGACGGGCGCTGAAGGGATTAAAATAACGGAGGGGCCTCAGGAAAAGGGGACGCAGGAGCCAAGGGCTTCAATAGTCATTCCCTTCCTTCCTTTGAGTGACATCACCCGAGTTCTCGCTGGCGCCTTGCCACCCAGCACCAGGCTGCACCTCCCGGCTTCCCTTGCACCTGCAGTGGCGTGACATCAAGGTCTGGCCAATGGAGCGTAATCAGGACTGATGTTTGCAATCTCTGGGCCTCACAGTTCAGAGAGCTGAGGCATCCCCCTCTCCCTTTCTTTCCTGTCAGAAGGCAGGAGTGTGGTCATGATGACCAAAGTGGCAGCAGCTCTCTCGGGTCAGGAGGTAGAAGCTGTGGGCAGAGACCAGCAGAGCCTGGAGACAAGGTCTCCCAGGCCGCCCCGCCAGCCCCGCACAGCGTATTCCTCAGGGGCTTTGTGAGACGTGGCCTCGAGGCTTCTCGCCTGAGCCCCTGTTACTTTGGGGGTCACCCACCGCTGGCTTCTTAACGGACACGGAGCTTCCTCCAGCAGGCCGGGCCTCGGGGAGGTCTGTCTGGCACCGGTCCTCTCTGAACTTCTGCTTCTTCATGTGTAAATAAAGTAATGGCCATAAAATATTAACGTCAGATATTGAACGTGGCAGCTACTTTTATTTCTACCCTGCCCTCTGGGCATGTATTGACCTGAAGTCACAGATATCCTGACGCTACAGAATCTAGAGTTGCACAAGGCAGACTACCCTACGGCTACCTCAGAAAGCTGAGCGCCGGCACCTTCAGAAGCTCTCTTCAGTGCAGGTGGGCCCCGTTCCGTGCTCCCAAGATGCTAAAGACATTTTCGGCAGAACTTACACTCCGGACAGGCCTCTGCAGAGGGGGTCACATCAGCAGCCAACCCAGCCTCTCCTCGCGGCAGGCTGGGCCTCACAGTGATCACTTCCTGTAAAAAAGGCAATCCTCTAGGAGAATTTTTAGATCACGCAGCACATTTTAGAACGTCTTCCCTCCCGATGCAAACCTCTATCCTGGCACATGCCGGGAGCAGGGTTTCGGATTAAGCTTGTGGGAATGTTTGGATGGCTGAGTCTCTCTCTGTTTCTCAATTCTTGGAAATCCCCCCACAATGTGATCAAAACTGCTGCCCCCGTTTTTTTGCCAGCTTCCACGTGCCTCTTTGCCTCATACTAGTATCTTCTGTCCTCGCCCGGTCCCCACTCCTCGTTTCAGGCCTTCTTGCACTGAGCCACACTGGGCTCTGACAGCCGGGGCTTCCACAACAATGGGTGCTGAGCACCTACTGTGTGCGAGGCGCTGTGCTGGGTGCCAGGGAGATACCACCAGGAACAAGACAGACACAGCCCTGTTCCCTCCCCTTCAGTACCCCCTCCCCTGCCAAGCTCCAGGGCTAGTGCAGGAGGCAGGTAAGGCAGAGCTGTAACTCACTCGGGATGCCGGACGCTCCCACCCAGCAAGTTCAGGGGCTGCGGGGCAACCAGATGGGGGGGGCATACCCTCCTAGGGGGTCGGGGAGGGCCTTTTTGAGGAAATGGCATCTGCACTGAGGCCAAAAGGATGAGTAGAAAGAAACCAGTCCGGAGAAGGTAGGTGGGGGCAAGGAGGATTCTTCTAGGCAGATTGTGTCAGTTAGCTTACGCGGCACGACAAACAGCTCCTACACCACCTGGCTGAAAACCACACACCATTTAGGGCTGCTTGTAACTCTGGGGGTCAGCTGGGCAGTTCTGCTTGTTCGGACCAAGCTCCGTTGATCTCCAGGGGGCAGATTCAAGCACGTGTGATTGATGGGAGGGTTGATTGGTTGGCTGGGTGATAGGTGTGTGAGCTTCTCTGCATCCATCCATCAGGCTGGCCAGGGCTTGTCCATATGCCAATGGGGTTAACATGACATCACTTCTGCCGCATTCTACTGGTCAAAGAAAGTCACAAAGGCTAGCACAGATTTAAAAGGTACGGGAGGACCTGCAAAGTTACATTGCAAATTATATGGGCAGCGGTGGAAAATCGGGGTCATTTCTACACCAATCTAACGCGCACACACACACACGGAGGAAACACAGAGCCAAACCCAGATCTCAGCACCTAGCCCATTCCGAGAGCAACTGTGTGGCAGGTCTGGGGGGCAAGAAGGCTCCCAAAGCCAGACTGAAGAGGTCAAACTTTCAGCCCGGACAGGGGGGAGCCATGAAGAGTGCTAGACAGGGAAGTGACATCCGATTTCACTCTAGGGCACTTTGGTGACCACTGCTGCCTCCTGGCAGTGGAGAGTCCTCTGGGAAAATAGACTATATATATAGAGAGAGAAAATTTTAAATCTCTTTTAAACCCATCCCATCCAAATCCTATGTCCTCCTCAGAGGTAATCCCTGCTATTGGTATAAATTCTTTCAAATCTTCTGTGCCTTTACCACACACACACACACACACACACACACACACACACACAGAAGTCTGTCTTCTTAGAAGTGAAGGGCATATTCCTCGGATATATTCTG
This sequence comes from Vespertilio murinus, assembly GCA_963924515.1. NCBI lineage: Eukaryota > Metazoa > Chordata > Mammalia > Chiroptera > Vespertilionidae > Vespertilio > Vespertilio murinus. The sequence goes on along the minus strand of OZ004715.1, from coordinate 31,838,525 downwards.
GCGCCTTCATTTTCCCCGCTCTGTACTGTTCCACCGTCGTCCTGGAGGGTATTGCGGCTGCTGTGAAGCTTTGCTAAGACTGCAGTATATAACATAGGAATTTCTCCGATTTATACCTCCAGTGACACGGTGGGGTGTGGCAGTTACGTTAAATGCCACCAAATTGTTTCTAAAGCGGCTCCGACTCACCCTCCCAATGGCTACGCCTTTCTGCGTGTCCTGGGCACTCAGCATCGATAGCCATTTAAATAACATGTGTTATTCCCCTGGGTGGGAAATACAACCTCCTCTTGGTTGTAACCCAGCTCATCACTTTAAGAGGCTGCAGAGTATTCTGCAGTAAAAGGGAGTCATTTAGCCAGGCCCCGAGTGACTCACTTGGGAGTTAGTTCTATTTTACTTTTCCCCCCTAACGAATGCACTTCTAGGAGAAGGGGCGTTGCTGGGCTTAAGGGGAAACCTTTTCAGAGTTGGCTGCACCCCAATGTACACGCCTGGCAAGGGCAGCGGGGGCGTCTGCATCCAGGCCAATGCGTGGTCTTCAGTTTGTGTCATTTTTATGGGGAAATAATATCCCTGTTTCAATTCGAATTTCCCAGAATGCCAGGGAGGTGGAGGTTAATTTCCTGTGTTTAGAAACCATTTCTGTGAACTGCCTGTTTATGTTTGTGTCCACTTTCCCAATGGCCGCTGTTAATTTTTATAGACTTTTGCTAAGCAATTTTATTTTAAAATTACAAGTTGACAAGAAAGCAGTCGTATTTTTAAATCGCTCTTTAATTCCATAAAGATTTCCTTCTATTTTTTTAAAAACGTCTTTATTGATTTTAGAGCGAGGAAGGGAGAGGGGTAGAGAGATAGAAACATCGATGAGAGTGAAACATCAATCCACTGCTTCCTACGCCACCACCTCTTCCCCCCCGACCCCCACCCCACCCGGGAGCCGGGGATGGAGCCTATAACCCAGACATGTGCCCTGACTGGGAATCGAACTGGTGACCCTTTGCTTCCTGGGTGGGTGGCCAACTTCTGAGCCACACCAGCTGGGGAAAGATTTCTTTCTTTAAAAAAAAATAAAGGCCCTCACCGGTTGCTTGGTGGTTAGAGCGTCAGCCCACAGACTGAAGGGCCTTGGGTTCAGTTCTATACTTTGGTCCTTGCCCCGTCTGGATGTGTGCAGGAGGCAACCAATTGCTGTGTCTCTCTCTTTGTCTCCTCCTCCCTTATACTTTCTCAAAAAATAAAATAGCCGAAACCGGTTTGGCTCCGTGGATAGAGCGTCGGTCTGCGGACTGAAAGGTCCCAGGTTCGATTCCGGTCAAGGGCATGTACCTTGGTTGCGGGCACATCTCCGGTGGGGGGTGTGCAGGAGGCAGCTGGTCAATGATACTCTCTCATCGATGTTTCTAGCTCTCTATCCCTCTCCCTTCCTCTCTGTGAAAAAATCAATAAAATATATATATTTTAAAATAGTAAAAAATAAAATAAATTAAAATTTTAAAAATAAGAGTGGCCCCAGGTTGACCTAGGCGCGTCTGCTTCAGGCAAACCCCATTTGTTGGCCTCCAACTGCCGCTTCTTGAGAAACCGAGGCAAGCAGCAGCCAGGGCTCAGGGTCGGGCACCTGGGCGGGAGGAGGGGAGGGCCTCGCCTACCCAGCCCAGCTGTGCCCCGTTCCCCATCAGCAGCTCCAGCTCCTGGTGGGCAGAGGGTGCAGGGGGAACCAGGGTCTCAGCGCCATCCTTTCACCGGGGGGCTGACACGCGGAGAAGCCAGTCAGTCCCTCCGCCAGCTCCACACAGGGGTGGGCGACTAAGCTGGGTGTCCGTGCCCCGTGCTGGCCCTCCCGCCCCAGTCAGGATCTCAGCGCTCCCCGCCCAATCAGGGGCTAATTGGAGTCAGCGGGCCAGGCCACGGGCGCATAAGACAAGCAGGCGGGCTGGCGGCCTCATCCCTGCGTCCGTCCATCTGTCCGAGTCAGCCTCGCAATGGCTCCCGGGAGCATGGCCTCCAGTGACACCTTGATCTCCTCGGCCTCGCTGACCTCCGGGACCTCCACCTCCGGGTGGTCCGGGACTCTAAAGCCAGGTGAGCAAAGCGATGCAGCTCCTCCCTCCTTCCAGCAGACCATTCCCTGGGTGTCCCAGACCGTCCTCCCTCACCCTCCTCCTCCTCCTCCAGCCTGGCCCCAGCACCCCCCGTAGAGGCTGCTGAGTTCAGCTGCCCCTTTGTCGATGCCAGCGGTGGCGGGGGGCCTGGCAGGGCCTGAGAGCTGAGGCTCCCGGCTCTCGGGGGACTCGGGCAGGGCGGGCCTCCCCGGTTTCTCCCCGGGGGACGCGGGCAGCACTCGGCAGCTAGCGGCAGGGACCGGAGAAGCGAGGGTTTGGCGCAGGGCCGGGCTATGGATTCAGGGCTGCGTCTCCGCCTTCAATCAGCAACGCCTCGGGGTTTCTCAGGGCGCAGGGTCCACGGAGACAGCCCCCGTTCCTGCCCCACAGCGGCTCCCAGGCTGATGGGCAAACCTGCCTGGTTCAGCGGTGCCATTTGATGAGGTGGCACCCGTGTTCATTGTGGGGTACCCCGAGGGCTGTAGGAGCCCAGGGAGGTCACCCAGCTCCCGCTGGGAGGGGACCCCTGCACCCTGGAGGAGGTGAGCCCCGAAGGGAGGGCCACTCTCGCCCAGAGGGGAGAGGGGGAGGCCGGGGGACCTTCCGGAGTGTTTGCCAAGGCTCCTTTGGAGGAGGGGGGGTTCCGGGAGCCCCGAGGGCGCAGGGAAGAGCTGCTCACTGGGGCTGGGAAGCCGGGGCGGGTGTTCGATCACAGAGCCGTTTGAGCCTTAAAGGGTGAGCGAGAGCTGCCTGGGGGACGAATGAGGAAGGCCGTCCACCCTGACGGAACAGCGCAGGCAGAGGCCCCCGGGGTGGGAGGCCCGGGGTGGGAGCGCTGGTGGAGCCTTGGGGAGGAGCAGGCTGTCCCCCCCGGCCAGGGGCAGAGCTGGGAGAACACCTGTGCGGGCGGGCCCATCAGACGGGCCTCCCAGGCCGCGGTCAGGTGGTCAGCCCTTAGACGGAAGGTGATGTGCAGGTGAGGTGCAGTGAGGAGAACGGGCTGGGAGGGAAATAAGGAAGCAGGAAGGAAGCAGGGGCCCTGGGGGTGGGGTGGGGGGATGAGGGAGAGGAGAGGCCAGCATGGAGGGGGAGAAGCCCAGGGGGAGGGGTGGAGTGGGAATGGTGGTGGAGGGGAGGGGGGAGTGGGAGGTCCAGGGTGTCCCCTGGGTTCCTGTGGGGTGTCTGGGAGGTATGGGGGATGGGGGGAAGTGGAGGGCAGGTGTGGGGGAGGCGTGATTCTGGACGTTGCAGTATGGAATGGCTGCCAAACGAGGAGCTGAATCAATCCCACTGGGGGTCTGGGGAGGGAGGAGGCTTGGACGTGGCTCGTGGGCCAGCATGGCTTGGGAGAGGCGGGAGAGGGGACACTGAGGCTGAGGACCCCGCTGGAAACGGCCCAGCACTGCAGCTGGGAGGGCTTCGGCCTAAAGGCCCGATTCCCGCTGCCCAGATGGGAAGACTGAAGCCCGGGAGCGAGGGGGGGGGGGAGTAAAACTCCCAAGGCCTGGGGTGACTGACCCAGGACGCCACCAATTCACAGGCTTTGACCCCAGAATGAATATCCCCAGACACTGGGCTCTTCCCGGCCAGGAGACAGCAGTGGTCCAAATGGATTAGGTCTCTACAATTTTGCTCAGGATCTAGAGTTTTTTGGGTGTTTTTTTTCCCCTCTTTCCTACTTTAAAATGTGTTTTTAAATATATATATATTTTAGCCAAAACCGGTTTGGCTCAGTGGTAGAGCGTCGGCCTTCGGACTGGAAGGTCTCAGGTTCGATTCCGGTCAAGGGCATGTACCTTGGTTGCGGGCACATCCCCAGTAGGGAGTGTGCAAGAGGCAGCTGATCGATGATTCTTTCTCATCGATGTTTCTAACTCTCTATCCCTCTCTCTTCCTCTCTGTTAAAAATCAATAAAATATTATATATATATATATAATTAATTCCTTTCTGAGGTCTTTAATTTTTGCAAGTTGATTAGAAAGTAACATTTCTAATCACCTAATATTTAAATCAGAATTTCTACTTGAACCATGTTTTAGAATTATTGACCTTATATGACCTACAACTTCTCACGCTTTCTCCCTGCTCAGCCCTTGATCCTGTCCTTTTTGCAGCTTTTCTTTGTGAAAGCTTGCTGAGGTATGTCGACGATCCACACGCCATCCAGTTCACCCACTCAGAGTGGACAGTGGCTTTGCGCACGGGCACAGCTGTGGGTCCGTTTCCACAGCCGATTTTAGAATACTTCCGCCACCTGGAGAGAAAACCTGCACCCACAGCAGTGGCTCCCATCCAGCCCCTCACCCCCAGCCCCCGGCAATCACCAATCTGCTTTTGGTTCCTGCCGTTTGCCCGTTCAGAACAGCTCACGTGCGTGAAGAGCTACCCTGTGGTTTTTGGGGGGCCGACTTCGTTCACTCGGCGTCGTGTTTCCACGGGAGCACCTCGCTCCTCCTCTTGGCTGGGCGATATTCCATTTTATTGCCAAACGTTTTGTGTATCCGCCCATTGGTCTGTGGACATATGCGTTGTTTCTACTTTTGCGCGATTATAAATAACGACGCGATGAACATTGTGTGTAAAAATGTTTGTGTGGACATATGTTTTCATTTCTCTCGGGGATATATTTAGCAGTGGAATTCTTTTGTAACCTTTTTTATTATGAAAACTTTCAAATGAACATAAAAGAAGACGGAGTGGTACAGGGGACACCCCCCCCACCCCCGCCCCAGTCCCCTCTCCAGCACCCATCATCCATCATTAGTGGGTGGCCACTCTTGTTTCGTGTAAGGGGGCTATTTCGAGGCAAGCGCCAGAGCCACCATTTCATCTGTAAACACCAGTGTCTTTAAAAAATAAGAACCTCATCGAAACTGGTTTGGCTCAGTGGATAGAGCGTCGGTCTGCTGACTGAAGGGTCCCAGGTTTGATTCCGGTCAAGGGCATGTACCTTGGTTGCGGGCACATCCCTGGTGTGGGATGTGCAGGAGGCAGCTGGTCGATGTCTCTCATCAATGTTTCTAGCTCTCTATCTCTCTCCTCTCCCTTCCTCTCTGTAAAACATCAATAAAATATATATTTTTAAAAAAAGAATCTCTTACAAAATAATCCCAATGCCATTAGCATACCTGGAACAGTAGCATCCTTAACGTCATCAAGTATTCCCGGTATACACGTTAAGCTAGTTGCCTTGCCTTTCCTCAGCCCCCCAGCCCTGCTGGCTTGTCCAAATCATGTTCCGAGTTCGAGCAAGGGCCCCTCCTGGCATTTGGTTGAAAGGGTTCTCCAGAATCTCATCTCTGGGGACCACTCCCCCTTTCTGTCCTCCTCCTGGTGGTCGTGCAGGCAAAGTGGGGCCTGGTGCCCGGCAGAGGTCCTCACAGCCCGGTTCTGCTGATCTCACCCCTGTGTGCCTCCCACAGCCCCGGTGCCCTGACTGCAGTGAGATCTGCACACCCGACCCCGTTTCGGGTTGTTTATTTATTTATTTCTTCTTTTTTAAAAATTTTAAATCATTTTTATTTTTCAATTACAGTTGCCATACAATATCATATTAACTTCAGGTGTACACCCCAGTGACTAGACATCATATAATTTACCAAGTGACCATCCCAATAACACTTATACCCATTTGACATAACCCATAGTTTTTAGAATGTTATTGACTATATCCCCTGTGCTGTACTTTAAATCCCCATGACTGTTCTATGACAACATATTTGCACTTTATCGCTTTTATCCATCCCCTCAACTCCATTCCCATTCGTCAACATCAAAATGTTGTCTGTATCTATGAGGCTATTTCTGTTCTGCTTGTTCATGTATTTTTTTTAGATTCATTTGTTGATAGATATGTATTAATAGCCATTTTATTGTTCGTATTTTTTTCCTCTCCTCCCCCTTCTTATTCTTAAAGAAGAACCATTAATATTTCATTAATGGTTTGGTGGTGGTGAACTTCTTTAGCTTTTTCTTGTCTAGGAGGCTCTTTATATAGCCTTTGATTCTAAATGATAGATTTGCTGGGTAGAATAATCATGGTCCTTGCTTTTTGTCACTTTTAATTATTTCTTGCAAATCCCTTCTGGCTTGAAAAGCTTCTGTTGAGAAATCAGCTGAGAATCTTAGGGGAGCTCCCTTACAGGTAAATGCTTTTTTTCTTGTGCCTTATTTAGTTATTTTAAAAAAATATTTTTTATTGATTTTTTTTTTACAGAGAGGAAGAGAGAGGGATAGAGAGTTAGAAACATCAATCAGTTGCCTCCTGCACACTCCCTGCTGGGGACGTGCCTGCAACCCAGGTACATGCCCTTGACCAGAATCAAACCCGGGACCCTTCAGGCCGACGCTCTATCCACTGAGCCAAACTGGTTTTGGCTTTTCTTGTGCTTTAAAGATTCTCTGTGTTTAACCTTTGGCATTTTAATTATGATACATCTTGGTGGGGGCCTGTTTGGGGTTCATCTTGTACGTTTATTTGTTTATAAAATTTTTATCCCTGTTGGATAGGGATTGGAAGGATTACAGATGTCCCCTGTCCCCCTCCCCCCCCACTGACCCTCCTCACCCCCCCTCCTAGCCCCTCCCAGACCTTCACCCCACAGCTGTCTGTGCCCATGGGTTATGCATATAGGCATGTAAGTTCTTTGGTTAACCCTACCTCTGCCTCCCCCCTTTTCTCTGAGCTTCTCCAGTCTGTTGCATGTTTCCTATCTCGGCCCGTTTTGTTTGTTGGGTTGTTTTTTTAAAAGGAACATCTCATGCTTTCCATGAGCCTCCATGGCGTGTGCCCAGGCCCATGAGGGGCCTAGGAGACGGCGCCGGCCACGCCATGGGTCCTGTCCGTGGGGTGCTCGCCGGCATTCGCTGGGGGCGTATAGGATCCCCCGGCCCTTGGCCCGGCCGCCGTGGGGCCCGGCGGGTGCTGGGTGCACTTCCCCAGCCACGCCACGCCGCGGTCCGTGGGGCCCGGAGGTGGTGTGGCTCCGGGTGAGGCCCTGCTCTCTGTCTGCAGGCCCGCACCAGCGAGCCGCGCCCCCACCCCGCCGCAACCCCCCGATGCTGCGCATGGTGCTGGAGGCGCTGCAGGCCGGCGAGCAGCGCCAGGGCACCTCGGTGATGGCCATCAAGGTGTACATCCTGCAGAAGTACCCGACGGTGGACGCCCTGCGGCTCAAGTACCTGCTGAGGCGGGCCCTGGACACGGGCATGCAGCGCGGCCTCCTCAGCAGGCCCGTCAACTCCAGGGCCCGGGGGGCCACTGGCAGCTTCAAAGTGAGCCGGCGGGGGGCTGGGGGGTTGGGGGGGGGCACGGGGTGACGGGGTGACAGAGACTCGGCCGGGGTCTAAGCTCCAGCTCCAGCTCGCTCTTCCTGACCTCTGTGTGCTGTTCCCCTGTCTCCCTGTCCTCTCTCCTTTTCCCCATGTGCTCTCGGGGACTTCCCCCCCTTCTCCAGGAAGACTGGTGTGTGAGCCCTGTCGGAGCCCCTGCACAGCTCTGGTCACCCTGCTGTGTCCCCCTCCATCCCTGTCTGGGGGGTTCGGTGGCCAGGGACCGTCTCCGCTGAGTCCCCTCCTGCCCACGACCCTTTCCTGCAACTCCCTCACCCCAACCTCGGGCCCCCGGCCGGCCACAGGGTCAGGTCCCCCCCCCCCCCCAAAGCTCTCTGGCTCCACACGGAGGCCGGCACCCGCCTGGGCACCACATCCTCCTCTTTCCAAGGGGAGGGTTCCAGAGGGGTCAGATTTGTCACAAATTCGAACCCCAGCACCATGCCTGCCTGCCAGCTGCCACGGGGGAAACCTCGGGGGCCCGGGCGCGGGTCTGCCTGGTCCGTGCTGCGCCCCCGGAGGGAGCAGTTGCTCTGACAGTTGCCGTGGAACATTCTCGGCCTGCTGCGTTCCAGCCCCGGGGCGGTGATGGTGGCCGAGCGCAGGAAGGCCCGGCCCGGCAGGACGCCTGCCCGCAGGCCTGAGCTTGGACAGCCATGGCAAGGCCCGGGGCTGGGGTCGGGGGACGGGGGAGAAGGGAGGGGTGCTGGGGACCTCGAGGCCGGGGTAGGCTGCAGGGCCTGGGGGCTAACCCGGAAAGTGGGGGGCCGAGGGGGTGGGAGGCGGGGAAGGGCCCAGGGCACTCGGAGTGAGGGGTGCGTGGTGTGCTGGGGGTGGGGGTTGTTTCTGGTCTGGGTGGGAACTGGGGAGCCAGGAGGGCTGGGGGTGAGGGGGGGGCAACATTGTCACAAGTAGAGGCTAGAAGGTGTTGTGCCCCTGTACCTGAACCCCAAAGACCATCAGGGAGCCACATCCGATGTAACTGCAGGAAGCCTGGATTTATTTCGGACCAGTCCGAGCTCAGTCCCACCAACGCCGGCAACAGCGAGGCGAGAAAGAGGGCGAAAGTCCCATTTCCATGGGTTTTATACCCGGGGGCATATCACCCTGATTGGTTGGGTTAGGGATAGGGGATAAGGGATTGGTTGGGCTAGGGATGGGGGATGATTGGTTGGGTTAGGGATAGGGAATAGGGGATATGGACCCCTGATTGGTTGGGTTAGGGTTAGGGGATAGGGGATATGGACCCCTGATTGGTTGGGTTAGGGTTAGGGGATAGGGTTGTCGGGGGCTGGCTCCCCCCTCCCCCCCGCAGGGAAGGAGCACACAGAGGTGTCCGCTGGGGCCTGGCACATGTGCGCTGGTCCCGGCTGTTCATTGGGAAGACTGACGTGAGCTGGGGCGGAGGAGACCGGCCACGATGCACAGCTGGGAGGAGGGCTGGGGGTGTAAACGCCGCTGTGTGGCCCTGAGGTCCACGCTCCACTGGCGGGCATAGCGGGCGGGTGAGGTGGGGAGTTTGGGAACCTGGCAGTGTGCTTTGTTGGATGAGGGAGGGCGAGTCAGAGCCGTGTGGGCAGGGAGGTTGCCCAAGGAGGTCCACAGCTCAGCCTCCCAGGAAGTGCGGCACTTGCTCCCAGTAGCCTGGCTTTGGCGCTTCCAGATTGGAGGGGGGGGGGGGGCGCCCATGGCCTCAGGAAGCAGGAAGGTGGGGAGCAGCGTGGGCGAGACGGGGAGACTCGGGGCCCCAGCTCCTAAAGCCCCGGCTTGCAGGGCAAAGAGAGGCCCGGATGCGCTCCTGGCGGCAGGCATTTGGCAGGCGGTGGTGTGTCTCCTCCCCGGGCCCTGACCGCCTCCTTCGTCTCTGTCTCCCCTCGTTTTGAAGGGGGCCTTCTTCCCTGAGTTGAGAGTAAGGAACACGAGCCCCCAGAACCTCCGCTCTCAACCCTGCCCCGTTCTCTCCCCTGCCAGTTAGTTCCCAAGAAGAAGAAGAAAATACAGCACCGGAAGCCAGCCAGCGGGCCAGCCCCCCGGAGACCCAGGGAGGCCGCGGAGGAGGCCCCCGAGAGAGACGGCCAGGCCAAGGGCGAAGAGGCGAGGGGGGGCAAGGCGGCCAGGAAGGCCCCCCAACAGGCGGACAAGGTCACGAGGGCCCCTCCGGGTGCCAGCGGGCCCTACGGGAAGCTAAAGGTCACAGGCAGAAAGAACAGCACAGGTAGGCGTGGGAGGGCCGAGAGGAGGGCGTGGGAGCCGCTGGGGGTAAGGGCGGAGGGGCTGGCTCCGGGGAGGAGGCCTCCCGGCTGCCACGTGCACCCTGAGCATCAGGCTCACCTGGACGGACGGACGTCCTGGAAGCTGGGTGGGGGGTGGGCAAGGAGCCTGACTCGTCCCCGAGAGGAGGCAGGGAAGGCTTCCTGGAGCAGGTGTCCCAGGCAGAAGAGCAGCTATGCAAAGGCCCGGAGAAATGAGGAAGGCAATGCATTTGAAGACGTGAAAATGGTTCTGTGTGCAATTCGGGGGGGGGGGGGATAGAGGGGCCGCAGCAGCGGGGGTGGGGAGGGTAGGAATGGGGGGGGGGCTGGGAAGGGCAGCCCGGACTCTGGCCTGGATCTGGAGAACAAGGAGGAGCCGTGGAAGACTGAACAGGGAGCAGCTAGGGACTGAGGCATTTTAAAATATATTTTTTATTGATATTTTACAGAGAGGAAGGGAGAGGGATAGAGAGCTAGAAACATCCATGAGAGAGAAACATCGACCAGCTGCCTCTTGCACACCCCCCACTGGGGATGTGCCCGCAACCAAGGCACATGCCCTTGACCGGAATCGAACCCGGGACCTTTCAGTCTGCAGACCGAGGCTCTATGCACTGAGCCAAACTGGTTTCGGCAGGGCTGAGGCATTTTATCTGTGTCTCGGCCGCCACGTGGGAGGTAGACCAGAGACCAGAGGCTGACGAGCCTGTCAGGCCCTCTGTTGTGGGGGCGCAGAGCCCTGGGGTCGGAGCGGGGAGGAGAGGCAAGAGGGGGCACGGTGGAGAGCGAGGGGTGGTCGCCCACGGCCCAGTGCCTCCCCCGACGATGCCGTAGGGCAGTGTTTCCCACACTTTTGACCTATGTGTACCCCTTCTGTAATTTCCGTAACGCT